>CAOKZL010000611.1:0-663512 GCA_948472985.1 Iguana delicatissima
TGGATGGTTGGCCAGAGTGCTCAGAGTGCTTTACAAATTTCATTTTCCATTTGTAGTGCCCCCAACACAAAACTCCACAGATAGAAAAGCTCACAAAGAATGCAAATGCTGTGCTATTCTGAGAGAGTATTAGAGTGGGATTCTTGTGAATATTTCAGTATTCTGTTGTGAAGCACAAGAGACTGAGGCATTCCCTTTATTTTCAAGAAAGTTGTTTCTTCAGTAAAGAAATCAGAGATTTTTCTTTGGTTTCTGTATATGTGCTCAACTTCTCCTAAGGCTATCATGAGTTGTAATAACAGCAAGCAGCAATGTGTGCCTCCCCTGGTCAAATGCCACAATGAACTTGGCAATAATAGCTTTCCTTTTCAGCTATATTGACTAGAGAGAGAACCACCTCAAGGTGTGTGTGTTTGTGTATGTGTGTGTGTGTGTGTGTGTGTGTGAGAGAGAGAGAATGCGTCTTCACATCACCTGTCAGTTTAAGGTGACCCCATGCATTTCATAAGGTTTTCTCAGACAAGGAATACCCAAAGGTGGTATTGACAGTTTCTTTCTCTGAAATATAGCTTATAGTACCTGGTGTATAGGTGCTGAATATATACTACTGTGTAGTTTTGAGTTGTATTTATTCTGCACTTGACTTAGGGCACACTTGCCAAAACACGTTGAACACTGCTGTTCTAGATGTCCCAAGTAATGTATGGCTCAAATCACAGGGATTACATATTTTAAAAATCTAGACAATTTGGGAATAATGAATTTACTGTTCAGCATAGGATATCTTATTTACTAAACTGAAAATGACTATTAGGGGATCTCTGACAAATTACACACAGGATTGGATTACACACAGTATTTTACTTCGAGACAGAGTTTACAGGGGCTGATGTAAGCAAGGCAGATGAGATACCTATGTATGAATGGGAGTTTTCTGGCACTCGTAGGTGGAAAGAAGCAAGTCAGGGATATAGATGTTTGATTCTGTCCAGCTCAGTCCCATCAGGGATCTCAATTTTCCACTTAAGGGGACAAGAAGAGATATGAGTCTGTGTTATGTTATCAAGCCCTTCATACTATGCTATTTTAAAATTCCTTCTTTGGGGACTTTTAAAACAACAAATAGTTTATAGGTATGCCCAGACTTGATGTTTAGTGGACTACTCTGTGTCTGGCTAGAATGCCTCTGTATATGAGCCAGACATGTTTCTGCCACCACATCCAGACATGCTCTATGTCTTCCTGCCTGAAGTGTGGTGTGGTTGGAGTTTCCTCCTTGCCCAGGACATGACTGAGAGAAAGAAGGTCTAGGAAGATTTCCTGGGCCAAAGGTCAAACCTCCATTCAAGATGTCATCAGAGCAACTGGCCAGAGATACCAAGAGAATGCAGTCAAAGGAGTCAGGGGTAAGTGTTAATCCCTGCCTGTCTCAGAATTATCCAGAATTTTTTTAAAAATTCTTCTCTGCGCCTGGGCTCCAAAAGTCATCACTATCTGGGAAATTCATAGGAAGTGTGTCCAGGCAGAGAGCTGGTATAGTGTTGTGGTCTGAGCATTGGATTATAACCCTGGAGACAAGGATTTTGATTCTCTGTTTGGCCATGGAAACCCACCATCACACGCTCTTAGCTCCAGATAGGTTTGCCTTAGGGTTGCCATAAATTAGAAATGACTTGAAAGCACACAACAATGGCCCTTTCCGCACGGCATTTACCATATGAAAGGGCGGCTGGACCGTTGCGCAATTGTGAGGAGCAATCTGCATGATGCACTCACAACTGCATGACATTCCAGGGGCCAGCAGGTGCTGATCGTGCACCTTTTCATTTTTGGCTGGAAGCCGAAAATGGTGCGTGATCATGCATTGCTCCGGGTCTCCGCATGCACTTACGTGGCGTGTGGAGCCTCCAGAGTTGCACTGGTCGCGCTTCCTGCCCCAGCACAGCCTGGGAAACTCCCAGGTTGCACTGTGAAAGGAAGAAGTGGGGCTCTCGCGTGAGCAGGCAGCTTGTGCAGAGCTGAAGCAGCAGGGATGTGAGAGCCTTTCGCCAGAAGCTGCTCGCATGATCCTCGCACCCCAGCGCTGGAAAAAGGTAAGGCGGAAAGGGCCGATAACAACGTTAGGACAGGAGGTAGACTGGTTTTTTTTTTTTAAAAAAAAATCCGCAATCAATGCAGGTAAAATGCAGGCCAAATCCTGAGGCTTTTTACCAGTCCAGATGAAAATTAGAGACTCAGGACCAGGCCTTGAGATCTAGTAAACCAAATAAAAACATTAATTCTTCCACAACACTTTGAGACATTCAATTATGGGAAGAATATCACAGAAGAAAAATTGTTTTCTTCTACAGCAGGGAGAAATCTGCAGTAATTATATATCTTTCTTTGCAAGGATGAAACAATCAAAGATTTACATCACTAATGTGAACTGATGAACATATTTTTGCCATATAAATGTATGCAAAATGTAACCCTCCTTACAGTTTCCATGGAGCACATTCTTTTTTCATCCCTTATGAGTTGCTAGAGGAAATTCTTAGCGGAGTATTTTGCATGTGTGGATAAGGCAATTCTGAATGACAGGGGAAGATCTGGGAAAGGAAAGGGACCAAGGAAAGCATGGAACAAGTATGTAGATTAAAAGCACCAAGTAGTGAATACAGAGGACAAAACTGCAGGTAAATTCTTCAATACAGACTTTATCCACTGCAGCTTGGAAGTCATAGGGGAAGAATGAGCCTAGAGATATATTTCAGTCAAGGGCTGTGTGAAGGGTTGCCCAAGTGGAGAGGGCTCCTATCCCTTTAAAAGTTCTGTAGAAGATGGATTTTCAGCATGCATTGTATCCTGTTAAGCTACAAGAGTCCTCTTCAATTTTCACTTGGGCAACATTAGTTGTGAAGCAAGAGACAGGCCTGAGAGCCCGAGTGGGTGTCTGATCTACCAGACTTCTTCCTGTCTTATTGTTTTGTTTTCAGACTTAAATTGTATGGCGATGTGTCTATGAGGAAGAATCAGAAAGTTTACCTGTAAGGTAAAATTAACTTTTTTTAATGTTTTTTACTACCCCTTACCCCATTGAGATAAGTCAACTTGACTTCATACCCTTTTAAAAAGAAATCAATTGATGTTCTGCTATTGATTCTGACAGAAACAAGCCTGGGTTCTTACTGGTGAGAGTTCTAGCTGGTGCTCAGAGAAATTAGGACTGGGAGAATTTGATGTATTTGTTCTGGCACATAGATGAAGAACTCAGTGAACATTTAAGAAAAAGGCGCAGGAATTATTCGCAGTCAAAACTCACATATTGTGAAAAGAAAAGGGTAATGGATTACCAAATGTCAACTCTCCACTCTGAAAAGTATTTATTATAACAATAAAGCAAGTATTCCAAACAAAATTATCACTGAGAACTAAATCCTCCTAATTCCTAAAACGCAAACAAGACCAATATAGAAGCTTCTGTTGTATTTTCTTTTTTGATTTATATTGTCAGCAACAGATCTGCAGACACCAGAGCAGCTTTCACACAAAGCCAGCTTAAAAGTATTACCATTGGAAAGGTATGCACTGTTTTAATCAGCTCAGAGAATTCTTTGTGCATTGTCTACGCGTGATGAGTCATAGGCAAGTACAACATTTTGGACTCTAGTTCCCATCAGGCCTAGCCAGTTTGTTCAGTGGTAGAAGATGATAGGAACAGTAGTTCTTCTGGAGCAGCACAGATTCAATGCTAGTGTCAAAGAGAAATTTGTGATACAAGGTCCACAGCCATAAAGTTGTAGGTAAATAAGCTCCACTTATCTGCCCCCTTTTGGAAGAGGACAGAATGTCAGGGCCAAAATGTATGTAGAAAGACAAAGACATGCTGATTCTACATGGCAAATTATGGTCTCTCTGTTGTGACATAATGGAGAGAAGCTCTCTCTTTCTTGCACATGTAGGAGAGCTATGTTCACTAAACTGATAAAGGACATTTAAGTATATGTAGTAGTGCCCATAATTATGGAGAAATGTAAAGGTTAGGCCCTTTCTGCAGGATGGCAGCGTCCCAGCATGGGGACATGAGAGGAGTGGGACTGCAACAACACTTCTGCATGATGTTGTTGCCGTCCTGCCCTTCTCAAGCCACCAGCCGGCATGATCGCCAGGTATACCATTGATGGAAAAACTCCATCAATGACCTCCAATTGCACAAGCTTTTCGTTGCAGCCAGCCATGTAGAAGGGCTGGAAGTGTGATTATGTGCTTCCTTCCTCATTGCAGCATGGGAAGACAGCTGGCTGCAGTGTGGAAGGAAGAGGCATGTCCCTTGCACTTCCTTTCCCAGGCAGCTAGTCGGGTGTGGAGGGAAGTGTTGGGGATACACTTCCATCCTGCCAGAGGCACTACCAGGATGATGCTTAGACAACAAGACAGGGAGGTAAGTTGCAGAAACGACCTTAGTTGTCCATTTCACAAGTAGAGTAGTTAATAGTCACAAGCCGAAGCTGAATAATGATGAGTATCACTCTACCAGAGAAATAAAGCAGGCTTAGGCCCTGCAGGACATTGTCGTCCCACACTGGGGATAGCTTCCTCCATTTGTGGAGGGAGCTGGTGCAGAAGAGAGAGCTCCTGTTGCAGTCCCCTCCCTGCAGAGACAATACTGGGACCCACGCCAGATGTCTCCAAAACACAGTAAACTGCAAAAAAGGCCTTAGTCTTCTTTGTAAAAACACTGGCAAATACTAACAGTTTCATGACATTTCAGCCATTTCCACACTACCCTGTTTTAGTGCTATTATTCTACTTTCAACATCCTGTGGAATCCTGGGGTTTGCAGCTTACTGAGGCCAGAATGCTCTCTGGCTGGGAATTCTAAGTGCCCCTTCCTAAACTGCAAACCCCAGGATTCCATGAGATGTTGAAAGTGGAATAATAGCACTATAACAGTGTAGTGTGGAAACGTCCTTTATGGTGAAGGGCTCTTCAAACATAGAGTGAGCAAGGACTTCAGACTATAAAATGAAAGATGAAGAAGCTCATATTATTGATGCAGGAAGACAGAGGGTATAGCTAAGACCAACCTACAAGAAATGACATGAATATATTGTTGCTGTGTGCCTTCTGGCTTATGTTGTTTTGTTGTTTCCAGCTTATAGTGGCCATAGGGCAAACCTATCATGAGGTTTTCTTGGCAAGATATGCTAAAAGAGGGGTTGTTAAAGGAGGCTGAAAGAGTGTGACTTGCCTAAGTGAGTTTCCATAACTGAACAGGGATTTCTCTTTTCTCCAGAGTGATAGTCCAATGCTCAAACCACTAAACCATGATGGGTGTCTTGACATGAATATATGCTATGCCCAAGATCTTAGAAAGGCATACATACTAGGAACTGCTGAGTATAAGTGTGCTAAGGTTGCTACCTCTAACAATAGTTTCCACTAAATTTGTGTGAACTGTAATGGAAAGACTTGGACAATGAAATGAAAAATTTGGAAAGTTACTTTTTAAAAAATCTTACTTTTGTGTGCCAAAAAAAAAATGGCTGACTTCAGGTAGAGTGTATATCTTGACTTGGTGGAAGGGAACTGCTATATGTCGGTCATCACAGGTAGCAAAAAAATTTAGGTGTCCCTTTCTGGGTATCTTTTTTTATTAGAGCAGTTATGTCTACTTACTACTGTAATTATTGAGTCTACTGTACGTTCTTTAAGTCTCTCGTGGAACAAATTCATGGCAAAGTAGCTCTCTGAGTAAGGTAGATATCTGAATAAGGTAGACCTCTCTCTGTTTGTACTGATCGTTTATTTAGTGGAAGGAAGGATTGCCAAGGCAACAGGGCTTGCTACTCCACAAATCACAGCTATAGCATCTAGACTTTGTTATTACCTCTGGGGATGGCCGTCATTTTCGCAGTATTTATCCCACTTGCATGTTACTTGGCAAATACTTCACTGGCCTGCTTTCTGGGATATACTGATCAGCTGTAAGGTGTTGTGTCCTGTTAACTTTGAGCTTGAGTGAGATTTGAGAAGCATGTGTTAGGTTAGAGACCACAAGGTCCAATATCTGTGTGGGATGAAGAAAGACGGAAAGAAAGAGAAGGCAGAATAAAGATGGATGGCAATGTGGCAGGAGACTGTGAAAAAAGCATGCTTCAAAATTCTGGAATTTTCTTGTGAAGGAAAGAGCAAACACAACCCCCCCCTTTTTTTTTTTACATTTAACCGGAAACAGAAGTAAACAGAATAGGCAGCACTGTCTCTGATGGCCAATAGATTGCTATGTTAATTAAAATGTTTGGCTCTGGGTGAATGTTATTGTATGCATTAAACATTTAAGTCAAGGAAAACGCACAGAAGAGACACTTTTCTGCCGGCTTCCCTAACCAATTTCCTAGAGTACATTTCCCAATATTACCACGAGATGGCACTCTTCTTCCTATCTTTACTTCATATTCACTGTTCTGGAGGTCTAGTGACAAGTAAACAAAATCCCTTCAGAAACTATAATATTAGCTTTTCTGCTATAAAGACCAGCAAATGGACTTCACAGAGTTCAGAAGTCTTAGCGGAAAAATACTAGAGAAAATGAAGCCTTATATCTTGCTTTTAATACATAGAGAGACACTTTTCCCAGAGCAGACAGATAACAATATGAGCTATCATATACATGTCTATTAAGAGAAGTGAGTCACAAGGAGGACTATTTGTAGGTAAGTGTATACAGAGTCATAGGCTGGTTTTGCTTTTGTTTTGTTTTTTGTAAAAACAAGTGGCAAAGAGCTGCTGCTGCTGCTTCTAGCAAAAAATATCCCATCTTTGTTTACTGAAATGCACCTGACCATCCCATACAAACATTTAAATGATTAGTATATCCATAGACATATTCACTAGATGGCCAGAGTTCGAATTCTCACTCAGGCATGGAAGCCCCCTGGGTGATCTTGGACAAGTCACACTCTCTCAGTTTCAGAGAAAAGCAATGGCAAAATGCCCTCTGAAGAAATCTTTCTGAGAAAATCCCATGATCAAGTAGCCTTAGGGTCAGGAATGACTTGAAGGTACAACAACAACAAGAAGAAGAAAGTATATTTGTCAGGGAGTGAAAAGAATGCAGTCAGCAAAAAGAAATGAAAACGCAGAGCATTTTCCTGGTGGATGGTGGAAAGGAGTGCTAAACATGAAAGGTAGAATAATATTGGGAAGTATGGCACATAGTGAATTCATATTTGTTTTCCTTTTTGTTGTCTGCAGGCATTGCTACCAGCACTGCATACAGCAGAGGTGGGGAACATTTGGATCTTCAGATCTTATTGATCTCCAACTTTTGTCATCCCTCCCTAGTGACTATCTTGGCTAGGGCCAGGGCTGTCTTATCCATAGTGCAATTGGAGCAAATGCCCCAGGACCCTCAGTGGCTAGAGACCCAGGGCTGCAGCTAGCATTGCATAGTTAAATTCCCATGCTTCTTGTGATGCTGTCAGGACAATAAGGCTCCTGGAAAGGGGGGAGGTGTGGATCCCACCCAGTCCTCCAAAGAGTTATGGGTTGTGGTGGGGTCATTGCTCTGGCCTTGGTCATGCCAAACGAGACACAGGCAGGGCAATGTCCAGAGCCATCTCCTTCCTTGGTCCTGAAAGGGGCTGGCTTTGGGCCCAGGGAAGGCTCTTCTTGGCCTGCTAGCACTGCTTCATATGATCTTCCATAGCATGAAGCAGGTGAGTTTCTGCACCTGCACAAAGACATTTCACAGATGAAAATTGGGACACGTGTGGCACAAGTTATTAATGACAAAGAACACACAAGCTTGGAGAGGCTGCATTAGAATCTCCTGGGAAGGGCAAGATTCTGACACCTCCTCTCCATTTGCCCCCCCACACACAGAGGTAACTGAGTGCAAACTGCTTTTGTGTTTTAATTTTTTTTTTTTTTAGCCTACAGCACCCGGTATTCCCAGGCGGTCTCCCATCCAAGTACTAACCAGGCCCGGCCCTGCTTAGCTTACGAGATCAGACGAGATCGGGCGTGTTCAGGGTGATATGGCCGTAGGCTGCTTTTGTGTTTTAAATTCAGTTTGTAGGAACTAAAGCAAGTAAAGACAAGGGGGAAAGTAGAAGTAGGACAGATAAATTGGGATATTTTAAAAGAAGCTGAAGAAGTAGAATGATAGCAGTCTAACGAGGGCTGTCCCTGCCCAAGCATGACAACTGGAGAATATACAAAAGGCTTTGTTTTTAGAATTAATCTAGATTTGGCTAAGGCTGATGGGAGTTGCAGTCCAACAACATCTGAAGAGCTATACATTCTACCCTTGTCATGCTGGTTCATGGACTGCATGATTTGATTGCTTGCCTGGGAGACTACCTGTTCCATAAGAATACCTGGATGTCTTAGGAGTGTACAGAGGATCACATGTACCAGGCCCCCTCTGTGTCAACATAAAGTAGCCACATCTCTTGGCATATGTGTGATCTTTTTATTCAGAAAGATCTTTAGCATCTAAGATGAACTGTGGTTGAAGTGAGTAATTCTTTTCTTTTCTTTCTTTTTTCTTTTTTCTTTTTGGCACTATTTTGTGCTTAATTGTGTTCTGACTTCTATTTAGGTTTCGATTTTTCATTTTTAAAAAATGTTGCCATTTTTAGTCACTTTGAGTGCTCCAAGGTAGAACACAGGTATAGTAAATAAGTGTGCTGTTTATTAACTCCTGGTTGCAAGGCAGTTTTCAAGAGGTACTTCACTGTCACACAGTGTGATTTCAATCAGCACACAGTTTTGTTTTCTTGCATCAGCCAAGTGGCACTTATGTGTTATAACTACCACTGCCCTACCTCTCACACAAAACTGCAGTATGCACTCCAAAGTCTTTTCCTCTTTTCTTCAACCATCTCCCTTTGATGTATTAACTGTGTATTTGTTAGACAGGAGGTTGAGAAAGCTGAGTTTGGGATAAAAAAAAATCATGAAGAGGAATCCAAAGCAAGACAAGTGTAAGCTTTTACCAGAATGGTTTAGACCAGATGCTTTTACAGCACATTTGAGTAATCTCTTATGCACAAATGTTGTAATTAACTGAGCATTATGTCGTATAAAAAACTAGGTGCAAATGTCGAGGCATTTTTTTCCAGAAGGCTCAAGAGAGTCTTAGTCATTTCCATACTACACTCTTATTGTGCTATTATTCCACTTTCAACATCCTATGGATTCCTGGAATTTGCCCTTTAAGGAGGGGCATTTAGAATTGTCAGCCAAAGAGCTCAGTAAACTACAAATGCCAGAATTCCACAGGATGTTGAAAATGGAACAATAGCACTATAACACTGTAGTGTGGAAATGGCCTTAGTCTTAGCCATAAGACCAGGAATTACCCTTTTCCAAAGTCCAGGTTGGTTTCTGAATTGATCTAAGGTATTAATAAAATCATATTGAAATAGACTTGTCCAAGATAGCATATGGTATCTCCAAATTCAGAGGTGATGAATGTATTTCTGATTTCCACCCACTGGGAGCAACAGCAGTCAGTGCTATTCCCATCAAGGCCCTTGGCTTAAATAATCTAGAACTATTGCCTTCAAGCCCTCACTGGATCTCACTGGATTAGATGGACCTTTTGTCTGATACCATCAGGGATGTCTTATTTTCTTGCAAGGCCAGCCCTACCATGAGGCAGGCTGAGGCAGCTGGCTCAGGTAGCAGATGTGATGGCAGAGTGACAAGGTTTGGAGAACAGAGCTGTATATGCCATACCATGAACACTGAATCCCATAAAGTACACCGCAGTCTTCCATTCTAATGGATGACACCAGCAATAATGTTGTTGTTGTTCTTTCTGCTGCTGTAGTTACATTTATCTACATGCATGCTACCTTTTCCCCAGTCTGGAGCTCCAGTTGATATACAAAAGTTAACACAAAGCCATTAATGTGAAATTTATTTCACTTCTATGGATCAACATACTTTATTTGTTTATTCAATATATATCTGATTTTTCCACCAAAAAATGGAGGAAAAAGTCAGATTAAAAGTAAAATCTGGTTTAAGAACCATCATAAAAAAAAATACAGTCAAAATACAATGAAAAAGACATCAATAAAAGACACAGTCAGAACCCAACCAGTTAGACTCCTTCAGCACCAGAGTCTGTGAAGAGTCACTGAGAAGGGCCTCTCTTGTCACTGTATCTCTACCAGATATGCCTCTGGTGGTGGTAGGACTGAGAAGACAGCCTGACCTGAAGATCGTAAAATTCTGGCAGGCTCCTATGGGAGACACCTTCTACAGAAAAGTCAGAAGGTATGACCTACCACCAATTCCCTGTATTCAGATATGTATTCAGTATTTAGCTGAGAGCACTTTGAAAAGCAGTACAGTGGACCTCCTGTGGAGGTTCTAATCCAGGATACCCTGAAAATGGGAAAAAAAAGTGAATGCTCACATCTCATCTCATTAAATGGTGGCAATGTGTGTGTGGATGCTTCAGTGCATCCACATGCATGTCTCCACCATTTTAGGTATAGGATGTGTCCTGCCATGATTGCTTAAATTTACAGATCCAAGGTTGCTTATATGGAGGATCCACTGTAATGTGAGATTTATATATATATATTTTTACAATATATACCTGTATTGCAACTGCCAATCAGAGCAGACAGCAAGGCTATTGCAAAGATAGGACTGACATGCGGACAATGGCTTTGTCTCACCATTTAGAAAAATAAGTTGTAGCAAGTTCTTTGGAAAGGGAAATGAAGCCAAATCAAAATTCTCCTTGGCACCTCTGGAATACTATATGTGTCTGAGCAAGATTAAGTGCACTCTTACGACATCACTTAGTCTTTTGCAAGTTCATTTTGAAATCATTATAGCAAACTCCTTTGTAATATAAGATATGCCTAGAAAAGAAGACCTAACAAAATTGCTCTTTAACACTATACTAATGCTTTGGCAATCCAGGTTTGAAAAGAAACCTGGTTTCTTAAGCTAGTCTTTCTATTCTGATGTTATTTCGTATTTTACTTGACAGTAGTTTAAGCTGATGGACTATTAATGTTAAGAAAGCATGTGGTAGCAGATGAGAAAGAAAAGGTACATTAACTGTATGAGGTTTTCGCCTGGATATGTGATGTTTGAAGTGCATTGGGCAAGAATGAGCAATTTCTGGCTCTGCAAATAATTGGCTTATAGTTCCCATCATCCTTCACCACTGGTTATACCAAGATCTTTATTCAGAACTAGTTTCTAGAAATACGATGCATAGTATTGTTATATTACTATCCACACTCTGAAAACTAGATATCATAATGGATAATAATGACCTAAATCTAATTGCTAGTCCCAGCTGGAACAGACCCACTAAAACAATTGTTGGATGCTAAGTCAACACTTATATAAGTTATTTTAATTCAGTGGGGCTATTCTAGCTGAGATGAGCAATTGGATTTAGGTCATAAGTATCTCTACTTTTTATAAGCCCTTTTATAACAGTTTTCCAGATCTGCAGGTCCTAATTCAAACGTAATGGTTTTATTTATTTAAATGTAATTGTTGATCTTTGCCCATCATTGTATATGCATATGAAAAGCATCTTGAAATTGTACTAATTTTGCTTTATTGATCCAGAGAGAAGATGGGACAGATTATAACCTGCCAGGCATCTACAGATGCCAAAAAATCTGTATCTCTTCCCATTTCAAGCAGACCCTGCAACATCACTTAGGTTTATGTTTAACTAGTTACATGAAGGGAGCCAGTGTGGTGATTTTGGGACTAGGTTTAGATCCCTGCTCAGCCATGGAAACTGGGTGAGCTTGGGCAAGTCATATTGTCTCAGCATCTGAGGAAGGCAAAGACAAAGCCCCACTGAACAAATCTTGCCAAGAAAACCACATGATATGTTTGCCTTGTGATCATTATAAGTCAGTAATAAGTTGAAGGCACACGACAACAAAGTCATTTGAAAGAGTCACCTGGAATGTATGATGAAGTCCTTCTAGGGAACTGATCAATCAGTTTGAATTTCCCGTCCAAGAGCTCCCCATTCTCCATAGCAGCATCTCTGGAACTGCTTTTAAAGGTGGGGATCAACACTGGTATGTAGGTTGTTAATAGTTTTGCATGGTTGCAGGTAATTGCAGGGGGAGGGGAAATTACTTCCACATCCATTATCACTGAACTATTCTCAAATATGGAGAATCTAACAAGCACAATGTATACTTAGAGGTTCCCTCTATGTGTTCAGTGTACTAACTCCCAAGTAAATGAACATAGGATAAATTTCAGGCAGCCTTTAGTATGCCTGAGTGGTCTTACTGATAATCTTTTTCTTTATATTTCTTAGAGACTGATTATTTAGTACACCTCTGCTTGACAATTCCTGAGGAGGTCTTGATGGTACAATTTTGCCAAACCATTTCAGATGAGGGTCCCTCAATATAGCCTGCTCATCCTGTTCTGGGGTTCATGATTTTTTTTTTTGAGTTTTTCTTAGAATCCTGATAATACTTAGTTCATTTTATATTCTTTTTCCGTCCTGCAAGTGATAAGCCCTAAAAGTTTGTCTCTCACACACTGAATATGGAATGTTCTCCTGAGAGAAGCTTGTCTAGTGCCAAAAAAATCTACGTTATTGGGATTCCAGGTGAAGTCTTTGTTACTTTAGGCTATAAAAATGTGTAAGCTTTTCAATCTAAGTTTTAATTCCAGATGTTCTATTTTTGCTAGTGTTTTTCTGCTGCTATCTTTAAATTCGCTGTTTCACTATATATTTTTTTCATGGTTTTACTACAACTGTATTTTAGTGTTTCTGTTTTCCTTTATTTCTGATTCTTTTTTTTTTCTTTTCTTTTTTTGGAAGCCACCCTAAGAATTTGTTTGGAAGGCTGAGCAGCAGCAGTAGCCATAACAACAACACTGCAATACTAACAACATCAAAGTAGTTTCTGATCTGTGGAAAATTAGGTAAGCATATCTCTATATTACACTGCCCAGCTAATTTTAATTTCCTAATAACTAGGAGGTGAAGTGGGGGGCAGGAGACAGAAAAACACATTCTTATTAACTATGCAGAGAGACTAGATTGCAACAGAGCATGCTGGAATCTCTAGGTTAGAAGTAATTTTCATAATAAATTATCTTGTAATTGCATAGCAACTTCCTAAACAATCAATTTAGAGAGGAAGAGACCATTACGCTAGTGTAATATGTTATTTACAGATATAGACAAAATTTTAATTGTGTTCAAGACACATGCAGCTGACTCAGTAATTGAATGATTCATTCCCTAAACGTTTTGAGACCACTCTCAGCTTTCAAGCAAGGTGGCAATTATACTTGAAGTTGTTTGGAAAAACCAGGAAGTCATTAGTATTTATCAACAAATAATTGCTAAGGGTTTGCCAACTACTGGTCATGGATAATGTAAGGTTGTAAATAGACTATGATTCTCCCTGAAAACCCCTAGAGAGATTTGCAATTTCTTTCCATTAACTAGAGGATGTGATGGAAATGCTGTTCGCTACCCTGTCTCATAGCAACAAGGTTCACATGAAACTCTGACGCATGGTGGCTATGTTACATTTGAGGATGTGGCCATTTCCACTTCATGACATGACAACAAAACAGTGGCATCGGAGGATAAAGAGGCAAGATACGTCTGTCCGGGGTTAAAAATTATTTGTGTTCCCAGCTTAAATCACATGTTGTAAGACATAGACCTGAAACCTATTGATATGCCCAATTAAATTAGACACATTGAATTATAAATCAACACGTGTAAATTGCATTGTTTCAGTAGGTCTAATGCTAGTCAAGAGTACAGTCTGATGACTCAGACTGTTAAGTTGGAACACAGTTCATTATGGTCTGTCATGCAATGACACTATTTCAAGTGGTACATAATGTTGGCAGAGGGATGGCAGAAAAAGCCATTTCCATCACCAGAGGAAGCAGCCATGCTGCTTCCTGAGCAGCTCCTGGAGCCCACAGAGCAGCTTTCTCTCCTGACAGAGATGGCTTCTATCTGCACCCATCAGCACAATGACTGTGACCATATTCCCCCTACCACCTACTGCCACCTCTGTCAATGTAGTTACGCAAGTCAAATGGATCATGGTTTGAAGTATCTGCATCTTCTGAGATGTTGGCCTTCTCCATCTTTTGTCAGCTAGAATTTCTGACCATTGTGAAATCAAGCTCTCTCCACCCATCATCAGCTACAGCACTACATGACCTGGTGGATAGGAAGCTGCTGTCACCTTTCTACTTGCTGTGACCTCCTCCCCTTGCAAGCAACATGGTTGGATTAAGTGGGGGGAAGACTGTGGGAATGCCATAGTATATGGACAGTTTGGATTATAAAGCCTGTTGGATCTTTCATGGTCTGACAGGCAATGAATTAATCTTTCATTAAATTCATGACTCCCTAGCTCCTAAATTCCCAATACTATCCTCAAAGTATAGTAGAAATCTCTTGTATCACTATCCTCTTGAAAGATCTGTATCATCTCATGCAGCACTTAAATATTTGAAGGGATGTCATGTCGAGGAGGGAGCAGGCTTGTTTTTCCCTGCTCCAGAGACTAGGACAAGGAGCAATGGATTCAAGCTGCAGGAAAGGAGATTCCACTTGAAACCCAGGAAGAACTTCCTGAGGTTCACAGCTGTCCGGCCGTGGAATATGCTGCCTTGGAGCATGGTGGAGTCTCGTTCTTTGGAGGTTTTTAAACACAGGCTAGATGGCCATCTGTTGAGAATGTTTTGATGTGTTTTCCTGCATAGCAGGGGGTTGGACTGGATAGCCCCTGTAGTCTCTTCCAACTCTATGATTCTATAGCACTTTGATGATTTATGGCCAGGGTCACAGTTTGCATCTTTCTGTAATCCATTACATTTTGTCCCACTCTCAAAACTGTATTCTTAAAGACCTGTGGCTTTAATATTACTCTAACAATGCAGCTGAAGAAGTAGATTGATGCCCATGAAAGCTCGTGCTAAAACAAATCAGTATTAAAGGTGCTGCTAGATCCCTCTCCCCCTCCTTTTTTTCTCCTTTTTATATTTTAAAATGCAGAACATGTAGAATCATTTGCTGAACTAGCATGGATCCTATAGCAGTTTTTCCATACGATGCTGCATCAGACTTATTTATTTCCATGCTTAAAGTAAATACTGACCACTTAGAAATTTCTCATTTAGCTCATTTTGAATCTTGAGCTGTTATACTCCAGGAAGCTCCCTGGAGTCATTTTTAGGATTACTTTTAGAATGGCAGGTGGAGGAGATTTTGGTACTGTAGCATCAATATGACACTTATTTTAGGCTATTGTGTTTTCCTTGGTATTTTTTTACTAGCTAGATATTGTAACATTCATCTTTGACAGCTGAGTATCCACAATTGTTCATTAAAATCTAATCACTGAGTGGTTAATGTGGACTTTGAAATATCAGATGAAAAATCATAATGAATTCAAGCTCCATTTCAAGTGTTTATATTCTAAAAAAAGGACACTTTCATTTGTGGCTTTCTGTAATAGGCAGTCACACCTGGAATTCTGGATTTTCACTTAAAAGGACTCCCACTTTGTGGAGCTTTTGGAACCCCACAAAGAAATAAATTCTGTGCAGATTTAGGTTAAGATACATTATCTGCAAAAGCAATGAGGGTTCACCTAAGCTTTCCAGGTTATTTGTGCATAACGTCTATAAGTGAGAAGACTCCATTTTGGCTGAAAAGCAGTGATACGAGCTTTGAATGTACCTTTAATATTCTTTTCAATCAGGACATTCTTGAGTTCAAAGTTTATGCCAATCTTTGGCCCTTTTCGCATGGCGTTTTGGAAGCGAGAGGGCCCCTTGAGCATCGCGTAAATGTGAGGAGCGGTTTGCATAACGCTCAAGGGCTGGATGCAGAGCGTGCACGGATTTTTTCATTTTTGGCTCCAAGCCGAAAATGCTGCATGCTTGCGCCCCGTTCTGGTGTCCCATGCGCACTTACCTGCCGTGCGGTGTGTCGGGAGCCAGGCCGGTCGCGCTTCCTGGGCAGTGCAGGCTGGGAAAGGTCCCAGGCTGCACTGCAAAAGGAAGAGGCAGGGCACTTGCACGAGAGGAAGGAGCTGCAAAGCCCAAGCAGCAGGGAAGCGAGAGCATTCCTTCCGAGGCTTCTCGTGCGAGGACCCCAACCCAGCAGCGCGAACAGGTAACGTGCAAAAAGGGCATTTGATAAGACAGTTACTCCGCAACTGTAATATTTTGGACACATACCATATCTATCAGATTCATAATCGTATGGCAAACAGCTTCAAAAGAAACAAGGGAGTTTATTCAAGTTTAACTTTAGGAAGCATTTATTTCCTAAAAACCGTTCTTGGATCATAATCTGATCAAAGTAATTTACAGCCATCTGTTCCTTCCTATATCTCTTTTTCAGAGGCCCATTGGCTTGATGGTTTTGTTGCTGCTCTCTTGACTGGCTTACTTTAATATGTTCAAGGCTACCACACACCAGAGTGTATGAAATATTTGCAGTCAAAGCCAGATAACTGTATTAGTCATGTGAACACAACCATCAGTGTGGGCTTTGTGATGCTCCATATTGTTAAGATTTCATAGTTTGAGCTTCCTCCAAATGAAAATAAGGGAGGCTGAGATAACACTTTAGTTCATAGTAGCTGTTAGGAACTAATAGAGTATGGAATATTTCACACTGAAATGCATGGTAAAATTCTCACTGGGCAATATCCATTGAAATGTTGTCTTCTCTGTCCAAGTGACTGTTACCTCTGCAGGTAAAACATACAACGGGAGGAGGAGGGATCTCAGGATGAGAGAATTATCTTCAAAAGTGTATGGGTATGTTTTCCTTTTTGTTCCTTTTGCTGTTTTACATCTGGATAGCATATTCCATGCAACTGTGATTGATGCTTAATTTATTGTGCTTAATGATATCTGCAGGGGCTTCAACTTGTAATATCACCCTTGTAACGTCACCAGGTCCCACCCACTGTGATATCACAAGGGATCATCCTTAGATGTCTGGTTCTGGAGCTGAAATCTAAGGGCCTGGGACAGTCCTGACCTGCCAGTCCTAAATAATAAAATGAGATTTAAAAATATTGCTTTATAAAAGCAGCACTATGGAGCTCTGCTTTTGCAAATATCTATCATCTGGTATTATTTTTAATGTTATGTTACCACTTTTGTTTTATATGCTACTTTTATGTTATATTGAAATTTGAACCATTGTTATATTTTTGTTGCAGTGTTATTTTTTATGTAAGCTTCCCTGTGGGGATGAGTAATCTGGAAGAAGAGGGTTAAACGTCATGACCAAAATACAGTAAGTCAGTTACACATGTATAAATAATGTAGTTACACAGCTAAGTAGTATCTTCTGGCCTGAACCCCTCTGCCCCATTCCTCATTTACTGGCAGCTGCTGCTGCTGCTAATAATGGGTCTCTTCTCTTGTCAATCAGGAAGCAGCTGACTGACATTTTCACCCCCTCCCATTAACAATCTCCAGTGAGGCAGAAACAGGGTTCTTATCACAATTCCCTCTTATGCTGGAGCTTGCTTGTACAAGGGAGTGGGTGGGAACGTTAGTTAGCTGCTTCCCAATCAACAGGAGACCAGGCCCTCCATTGTTCACAGTGGCTACTACTCAGTAATAGATGATTGGGAGATTTTCATGATCACTGTGTATCCCCTAAACTAGGGGTTATGTAGAGATTGTGAATACAAATATGTTAACTCTTAAGGCATACACTTGTGACTGCCTTACTGAATTTTGTCCCTATTTAAGAATAGTAAAACCTTCCAGCTAGCAATACAAAATGGTATCCTTGATAAAGAAGCTCTGAACCTTAGTTGACTGGTTCTAATAACCAGACAGTTACAATGGACTTTATTTCTGCCAAGATTGTATTCTACTTTGTTGGGGGAAAGATACTGGTAAACATACGCACACAACTTTAAAGGAGGGTGTGGTGGAAAGTAAGTTTACATTATTAGATAATCTTGAAGAGGTGCAGAGTCTGCCACCCTAATGCCCCCAAACAGAAGATACTGTGTCCTACTGGTACTGAGAATTTCATCAGGGCTTTTCATATTCAAAGGCAGCAATTATGACATTAACTATCCAGAAAGATGAGAAGTTCATGAGTCTGCAAAGGGACAAATATGCTTGATTTGGCCCTGTAAGAAATTATAGTAGTGTGGAAGACACTGTGGAGCCAAGGATAGTAAACAGGTATTTGGGCTGTCATCTGGTGGCAGTTCAGTAGATAGATGTAACTAGGCCACAGTGTCTCCTCAGTCCATATAGTGTGTTCAATGATATGGCACACTGTTCCACAGGGTTTTTTCAGGGCCACATCATCCATAAGACTTTGTTTTGAGGAAAAAACCCTCTCAAAACAAGACCTCACAACCAATCTGGAGAGTTACATCAGCTGCTCCCTCAATATGGCATTTGTTGCCAGAGGAAATTGGCCACCACAGGTCTCTGGAACACCATCCATACTGCACCTAGTTCTGAGGATCCCTCAGCAGAGGCACTGGGCCAGCTGCTCTGGACCTGCACCAGCCATTCTCATGAATGTTAGTGATAGGGCTGTCTAGAGTACCTGTCCCAACTGAGAAGGTCTCAGTGAGGCATTGGCAGGTGGCTGTTTCAGAGAGCTATGCTCTCCATTTTTCTGCTCCAAGAGAGCATCTAGTAGGGTTTTCATTGGCCAAGCAGTGACTAACAAGGAAATCTGGGAGGGGGCTTCCAGATGTGATAGACCTTCTGGGTGCAGAGTGGTGCTCTCTTATTTTACTGCTTCAGGAGTAGAGTTCACCTTGCCTCATGGAGAACCAGCCTAATGACTGAATAGTAGTCTGACTCAGTATAAAGGCAGCTTTCTGTCGTCTGCTGCTGATACAACACCTTAATCCTTTTATTACCTATGTTACCCTGAGATGCATTGGTTTCCATGTCTGTCACTTGAAGTTAAAGAAAACCTTTTTCTATCCATTTAGCTCCAACTGTAAATTAGAGTAGTGTGTTAGTTGTACAGTCATCCTTCTATATTTGCTAGGGTTAGGGGCACAGGACCCCTTTGAAAGTGGAATAACTGTGAATAATTCTAGGCCCTCCCAAACCCTATTTAACACACACACAAAAGTATGATCAGCATATTCAACCCACCATGGATTCTTTTGAAGCATCAGGATTCCTTCACAAGGCAGAAGTGAGTGGCTGGCAGGGCTTACTGCCACCTTCACTGCTGCCTCACACCATTTTTAATAGGGACTTAAAAGCCTCATTTGCAGTTTCTCAGTCTCATGAGGCTTGAAGTCTCTATTAAAAATGGCAAAGCAAGGCAGCAAAGGTGACAGCAAATAATCCGTGAATAATCAAATCCGCTAAAGTGAAACCCGCAAATGTGGAGGGCTGACTATATATCTACCCTTGTTCATATCCTGCTGAAATACTTGTTCTTTCAACAAGTCAGGTCAAGGTAAAACAAATAGCTATAAACAAGGAATCCTGTCAATTCCAAAAAAATAGGTTTCACAAGAGCTCCATGGCATCAAAAGAGAAAGATTGGATTTTAATGCCATGATTGACTTTTAATGTTGACAGCATTTATTGTTGAACATAATATTTATGGTTGACATGCATCAGATCTAGAGCAGACACAGTGAATCAGCTGGGTTTTCTTATTTATTGATTCACCATTCAACAATTGATCCAACGAGTCTATTATTCTGATTGGAACAGAACTAATACTTTTTGTTGTACACCTTCAAGTCATTTTTGACTTATGGGGATTCTGAGGTGAACCTACCATGGGGTTTTCTGGGACTGAGAGTGCATGATATACCTAGCATCACCCAGTGGATTATACTATTGAGGCTGTAATCATTCATACATTCAACTTAATATTTAAGAAAAACTTATGTTTAATGACAATCTGTTCATTTTGGTATCTTAGATAGCCCATTTGTGCTGTATAAGATGGGCTTACTTACAAGTCAAGCGAATTAAAGAGATGCTGGAATTTGAAACTTTCTTTAATTTGGGTACAACTAGGATGATTGGGAAATCCCTCCTGAATGCTGAAAATAAATCCATCTATGGTGACTGAACTTTTAATAAGAAAATAGATAAGAAAATAGCATATGACATCCACAAAGGCACTCTGTTTGTTCAAAGATAGTAGTAGTGGCTGGCACAACTGGGAACTGTTTGCTTTAATGTAGAACAAATTTATAGAGCTTTCCTTAGCCTTCACTTTGTATGCTTCGTGAGACACTGGGTCAAAAGCAAAAGAGATTTATGTGCTTTACAACCAAAAAAGGTTGTTCATAGGTTCAGGCTAAAGAGTGTACATAACATCTGTGCATGTATAGATTGACAAAGAAAGGTTTATGGTGCAGACAGAACAAAACACAACCTTCTAATAAGTAGTTTTGTTACCCCTATCCTGGGAACTATAAATTTGATATCAAACATGCCCACCATGCCAGAGAGCTTGCCCAGATGGGCACACAGGCAAAGAGGTTGAACAACTGAAAATAGGTCAAGACCAGAAAAATCCCCAGTCACGTAGCCCAAGGAGATCTCAGGCTATACACATCCACATAAACAAAGGGTCCTCATCCAAAAATAGCCAACTTGAGGGGATTACGTGTTTTCCCCAGGTTGAGCAACTTTGACTCTGGAAAATCCTACAAAGTGAGGTCCATCTACATAAACCAATACTGCAACCCTGCAGCACTGCCACCCTGCACTGAAGTGGATGTGCAGTTTCGGGTCAGGCCTGCTGACCACAAGGAGTGGGGAAAAAAGCAGAAAATTGACTTTGCAGATGCAGTCTTTCTCTGTGCTTGATAAAAACAATAGAACTCTGTAAAAGCTGAATTGTAGTCTTGCTTTGCCTTGAAATGTAACCGGTAAGTTGAAACATTTCAAGGTGCGCAGCAGAACAGCTCATTGTTCATTGTATGGGAAAAACAAAACTTATGCCGCTTGTATGACACATCTGTTGGAATGTATAAAGGCTTGAACAATCTAAGAGGTGAGGCCGGTGTCTTTGGGAGTGATCCCGACCGGTGCTGCTTGCTAGCAAGAAGAAATAATAAAGAAAATCTTTTTTTCAAACCGAGGTCTGATCTCTGACTTGCCATTTTATCTGGGGGCTCGAGTCTGGGATTTGGGGCCTTTCACCCTCTTGTGCGGCTACGTCCCTCCCAGGTCCCCCTGCCTCACCAACAGAGACTCTGGGCGCCCCCGACTCTTTGATCGGATGGTCTTCCTCGTGGAGGCATGGAAACTGGGGAGGAAAGGTTGCCAGCCAGGAACTCATGGGCAGTTTGGAAAACTGATACAGAACACAGCCCTAGGTAAGTGTGTTACTGCCTCCCTGCACGTTGGGGAGAAGAGGGGTCTGATCAACCCCTTGGAGCAACTTAAGGTATCCTCTGGGGACCTCCCAGAAGTCAAGGTAACAGTTTTAGTTCCTATAGTACTAAGGAAATCCCAGAAACTTTCTTACTGAAGGAGGATGAGCAAAGTATTTAACAATTATGGCCAGAAGTCTGTGGCATTATGAATGCATAAGCACTGCCGTTATGGTGTTATGCAGGGACTCCTGTCCCAGTCTTCCCATCTCCACTTACTGGACAGCAGCTTCTGCAACTGATGGGGGTGTGTCCTCCTGTAGATTGGGAAGCAGCTGACATCCCCACATCTCCATTGTGACAGGCAGAATCACAATTTCCCCTTGAGATCCCCAAAGTCTGAAATAAATACTGAAACAAAAAGTGACACTAACTGGGTGAGAAAATGGGAAGTAGAAGGCCCAGACAAGAGTCAGGATGACCTTAAACCAAGTTATGTACCAAGTTGGCAGTTAGGAAAAGTACTAAGGGGAAGTAAAACTTGCAAGCATTAAGAAAAACGTGGTATGATTTATAGCCATATAAGGATTATGCTGATTAAATGTAGGAACTGCCTGATGGCATGTTTCTGTCTGTGATTAAAATAGTATATAAGGATTTGCATTCTTTTGTTCGGGGCTCTGGATTTGTCTTTGACCCCAGGGTCTTTTCTGTGCAGTAAATCAATAAAAGGTTCTGCAGGAGAATGCTCACTGGTGGTCTGTCTGTTAAGCACACCAGGCAAGAGCCTAGAAGGCCCTTTTTCCAGCAGTCCATGACACCCTCATGCTGGAAATTGCTTGCAGGGGTGGGGAGGACCATCAGCCAACTACTTTCTGCGTGACAGGAGAAGAAACCCCCATTGACTGTAGCAGCTACTGGACTTTCATGGTTCTCATGATCCCCTAAATTAAGAGCCATATAGTGATTGTGAATACAGAGGTATCACAAGTGTGTAACTCTAGGTTATACATTTGTAATTGACCAATAGGATTCTGGCCTGTAATTGCATAGTTGATTAGGAAACAAATGTGGGCAGATTCTGCCAAAGAAGAGTGGGGGGAGCAGCAATTCCTTGAATGAGAGAGGTGAGTTTTTCATATTCCACTGACCATATATGAAATATTTGCCTGCTTCTAGAATCTAGATGATTTCCAGTTCTTTTCCTCTTCTCAGTTAAATCTTCACTGACTGGCTGATTCCAGACAGCATTCTAACTGGTGAAACAATTTTAAAATCTTCTATAGGAATTAATAGAGATTTTACCCAAATGTGGCTGTAATAGCTTCTGTAGCAAAAGCTTGTTGCCACTGGAGGATTAACACCATAAAAGTCAGCTCACTATTATTTATTCTATTTATGTAACTAAAGCCTATGTCAGATGGCCAGGTCAGACTTCATCAAGAGCGGACCTAGCTGACAAACCAGCCTGAATGGTGTAAATGCAGTGCTGGCTACAGATACTATTGTTAACAAGGTGTTTGTTTCTCCAGGAGATACCCAAAGTAATTGACAGATCAGGTTCAAAATTGAACTACAAATTTTAGTTTGGTCCCACTGGACAACATTAGTGACTCTGTAACTCTGGGATCAAACATACGGATTTGTACAGAATAAACAGCAAGACGAACATATCAAATTACAATACAGGTACAAAAATAACAAAATATGTAAACTTATAATAATAATGATCTAAGGGTTTTGGATTTCAGCTCCCAGTATTTCTGAGCATTGGCCATATTGGCTTCTACTTCAGGGAGCTGAAGTTCAAAATATTTGGAGGACCACAGTTTGAGAAACATTGCTACAACAAATAAGAGAATAAAAAAAGCCAATGTTGAAGGGAAGGTGAGACTCTAGGCCAGGGATGTGAATGTATTAAGAGTCAGAGGGCCATTTTCAGCACCCCCTGAACTCTTAGTAGGCCACACCAACAAGATTGGTGGTTACCAGAAGTAATCTTGGGTGCCTAAAAGTAAATTCTGCTCACATTTGGTTGTAATTTTTTTTCTGTTTGGAGTAGGAGCCCCAAACAGCATTTGTGGGTCCAAAGATGCCCCCAGAGGCTATTCCAGGCCAAAAAAAGGTTGTTTTCAGGCATTTTAAAAAAGAAAGCATGTGGACGGGAGCTGGGGAGACCAAAGGCCTTCTAGGATATAACCTGCATGCAGACCATGGGTCATGTGATTCCTTCATCTGCTTTTGGTTGAGAATTTCATAGCATGGGAAAAGTGGAGGGTGCTCTGCCAAGAACACCTTTCCCTCAAATCCATAATCCAGATTTCCTGTTGAGGTGCCACTCAGAGTAGCAGCGCTGTAGATTACTGTAAATCTGAAAGTATGGGCAGAAGCATTCCATCATGTACCAGGTTCTAAATTCTAATAAGATCACGGCCAGAATTCTGTTGGTGACATGCAGAGATATAAGTTGCACTACAGATGGCGGCCAGTGAGTTTTTTGAACAATCTGTAATGGATATATCCAGTTGATGGTGCTGGGAGTAGAGTTCCACATGGGGAGCCATTACAGATGTCCAATAATGTACCTAAAATATTGTCTCACTTGCATTATACATTGTTTCTCTGTATTGTGCAATAAGATGACAGATGCTCATGCACCTTTTCTCATTGTAGTGTGGCAGTATTCACTACAGGGACTACAAGATGCCAGTGTAGTATAACTCCACCAATGCACATTTATGCTATGCTGAAATGATTTAGAATGTCAGTCTTATGAGTTATGATCTCTTATGTTCAACATGGCTTCAAATCTCAGTGAAGTATAAAGCAGTGGGAAACATGAGAAGGTCTCTGTATGCACATATGGCTTTATAGAGTATTGTCAACTGTCTCATAAACTGAGGGCAAGAAAAAGCAAGTGTAACAGAAGCATGTTTCCAGCTGTGTAGTTTCTACTCATCTTATTTGCAAAGTGTCACTACCACACAGCTCTTCTGTACATCACATGAAATTATTGAAGAGTGATTGTGAACTATTGGACAGTGATTTTGAACTATTGGGCATCTTTCCTCCCATAGATTGGACCTTTATTTGACTACCATGCTTTGCTTTCATGAAATCAAAATTTTGCTTCTGCAAATGACTGCCATTGGGTATGCTTTGTTTGGTTGTTCTTAATTTCTTGGAACCTTTCCATTACATACAGAGCTACTGCTGAGAACCAAAACTTGCTAAACACATTTCACACAGTTCCTTGTGGGTGAGTTTTTCCATTTTTAAAAAATTTAGAGGTTGGAAGGGGTTTGGGTGTGTTGGAAACCCCCCACTGGAGCACTGCAGGCAAGAAAAGGCAAGTGTAACAGAAGCATGTTTGCAGCTGTGTAGTTTCTACTCATCTAATTTGCAAACAAGGCATTATTACTATGCAGCGTCATTATCACACAGCTAAAGAGAGAGACAGGTCAGCAACACAAGAAGACTCGCCTACATTTACTTAGCCCAAAAGATTTAATTTGTTATTCAGTAATATGTATCTTTCCTATTGAAATAAAAGAAGTTAATATGAGACATTGGGTTACCTTTCTCTGTTTTTTTTCAGTCTCCACTGCACCTGGAAATTCACACTTAGATTGCAGGCCATCATTTCATATATGCTTCAAGAGACCTTCAGTTGGAGGTACATATTACTCTGTCTCATCCATGTTACATAAGATTGACAAGTAACTCGCTCTAGAACTGCCGTAACTGCCAAATTATATATCAACTGTCCCCAAAGCTTTAAAATCAGTTTGATTTATTACATTACTGAAGAGACATGATTTTTCAGCCTCATCAGTGAATTAGCTAAGTTTTGACACTCCAGATCACATCAATACTGTTTTGTTACATACAGAGTTGTCTCTATCTTGTTTTTCAAAGTTAATTTTATCAAGAATAAATGTGGCAGGATGTGAATGAAAAGGCAAAATTAAAGAATAAATGAAACAGAACCAATGCATTTGAGAAGTGTATAACTGCAAGGTGGAAACTTCTCTGAAGACACATTGCATCTGAGCCTGAGAAAGAAGGCACTATGCCTAAAAATGTACCAACAAGTATGGTTTTATCCATATTGTACTTAGAAGTTCTATGTAGAAAACATTACCACCAGTTTAGTTTAACATGCTGCCTATATCTGAGTTTTCTATTCTAACACAAAAGACTGCTAAGAAAATGAAAGCATAGCAAAAACATAAACAGGTTTTTTTTTAAAAAAACTATTATTTTGAAACACTAAAACGTACAGTTATTCAAGAATTAAAAAGACAGCAGTATATAAACCTTCAGCAGTTAGCCATTTTAAAAGTGCAAAATTAAATATGACAGTAGAGGCTAGCTGGATGAAAACACAGCTGGAGTAAAAAGGTCTTTGGCAATCATACAAAATTGGTGGGGGGAAAGGGGGCCTAACAAGCTTCCATCAAGGAGAGTTCCCTGGTCTTGGAGCAGGTGCTGAGAAACCTCTTGTATTTTGTAGCTGCCTGTCTGATTTTATGTATGATTGACAGTTCCTTGAGCTTTATCCTAAAGACTGAACAGCTTTGTATAAGAGTAATCAGTTTCCTTATGCAGACTACCTATTATATCATAGAAATAGATCCTAGATCACAATCTGAGTACACAGCTGACAAAGCTATCCACTAAGATGTACTAAGTATAAATAATTATTTATAAAGTGTGTTTCTCTCAATTCCTTTCTAGTAATATGGGGTTAATTGGGAAAACATGCATACCTTCTTTCAGTATTCTCTTCCTATGTGTTCTGACACCAGTGATCCTCAGTCTTTGTTATCCAGGTACTTTGGTGTTTAACTCATAGAAGTGCAGCCTTTCATAGCCAATGATAAGGGACTAGGATCTGAACTTTAAAATATTGGGCGGGCCAAAGGTGGAGAACCACAAACTTATACCACAAAAGAGGTAAAAACTGTGAAGTTTATCAGCAGTTTCATGGTCAAAGACTTACACTGAATACTTCCTGGAGCCCAGTAGCCACAGAACAGAAAGGTCAGGTTGTCTACGCAACACTGACAGCCTATGGTACCACACAGAGGTGACACTTTCTGATCTAAAGTAAAGATCTGAAGGGACAAATAGGTAGACAGACTGACACACATGAAGCAATCAAACTGGGTATTCTCAGAGCCAAAACATAGATCTTTCCAATGACCAACAAAAACTTAACAGAGACTAAGCTTTCTATTAGTCTATACCTGCTTTGCAGAGTCTCCCAACCAGGCAGGATAGGAAACGCTGCCACCAAAATCCTCCCTCCTACCTACCACTTCATGGAGCCTGCAACCATATAAGACAGAAGGGACAGGGCCACCTGGTTACTCCAACAATCCACTTCCATGCGGAAGAACTGAAAGAAACAGGCCTACTGCAGTGCTGTGACTCAAGGGAGTTTATACCACTATGTGTTTGAAAGGATATTCACTCTGTATGGAGCTCTTTAGCACATCTTGAATAAGATCTCTTGCAGAGTATCTGGCAGCAAATCCCCCAAACCAGTCCACGATCTGGTGCTTTCCAGTTGCTGTCACTCACATTTATTTCCCATTAAGCAGGTAAAGCTGGAAGCCTTTTGCTTCTTAACTGCCAGAAGGGTGGTCTTTTGGACCTTTTGTGTAAACCAGAAAATACCAGCAAATGTCCAAACCAGAAATCAAAAACAGAGAACAACAAAGAATTATGCTAGGCCATTGACTCTTCAGGCATAGTGGGTTAGAACGGCATTCCAATACAAAAGCATTTTGCCAGGTTAGCCCAAGTGAAGCCTTGTTAGCTTCTCCTTCAGAGCCACTGTATCTGAGGACAGATGCTGCAGCTAGATACTTTGCTGAAGCTAAGAATGTCTGGGTGTAGTTACCTCTTGAATGGGACTTCATGTTATGCTACCTTGCTTTCCAGGATGGGAAAGGTAGCACAGAAGTATTAAAAATTAATCAACATTTGTTTAGGCTTAGATACTGATGCATACTAATTGTATCAGTTTTGCTTGGGATTGTGAAGGCCTCTGTATGTCAGCCTGATCCTTGACTTAATAGAATTTTGATGGGCTTAGAGTTGTTGTTGTATGTCTTCATGACATTTCCAACTTATGGTGACCCTAAAGTGAACATATCGTGGGATTTTCTTGGCAAGAATTGTTCAGAGGGGGGTTGTTTTTGCCTTGATCTGAAGGTGAGGGAATGTGACTTGCCCAAGATCACCCAGAAGGTCTCCATTGTCAAGAGAACATTTGAAGTGTGCTCTCACAGAATCCTAGTCCAACACTCAAACCAATACAATATGCTGGCTTTCTTTTAAGGGAGAGTGAGCCTCTGCAATTATGGCTTTGGGATTTCATACCTCTCATCAGTTCCAAAGAAAAGTCAATAAAAATAACTGGAGGAATGGCTGTTGTAGCAACAGACATCTATTCCCCTACTGTGACCTTCCATATTTGTCCATATCATAGTAGAGGCATGTCTGTTGACAAAAAAAGATAAAGTATTGCCATTCTGCAAATAATTTGTCTAAATTGGCTGTTTTGACAGCCCTACAGACTATGGTAGAACGCTTTTATTTTTGTGAACAATGAGGAGGAGGAGGAGGAAGAGGAGGAGGAGGAAGGGCGGAGGGGAGAATTATTTTTCCTTCTTAGAAGAAAAACCATTGTATACTACTTGGCTTTCTATCAAAAAAACAGAAATAGCAAGCACTACTTTTGATAGAAAATTGCTTGGGGTCAAATTATAAATCACTTTAGGTCATGTCAGACAAGAAACCTATGTTTAGCTATTGCCATTTTGATTGAAAATGTGACAAATATTGAACATTCTATGGTCAGAGTTTATGGATTTCCTAACTGTCTAGGTTTTGGAAAGAAGACTGTAGAATTTAAAGCATTTATATTACAAATGGGGAGAGTAATCCAATTCTGATAATTGACTGAGAGGTACAAACAGGTACCTGTACCAAAGTTTATTCATAAATAGTTGGTGTGATATTAGGTGTGTCCTGTATGTATGGATTATCATGATAGCTCAAAGCCATGTTCTTACACTTGTTCTTTGCAAAGATGGCAAATCCTTCAGAACAATACTTTAGCTCCTAATCAACATCAAATTGCAGTACACAGCATCAAGAAAGTCTCTTTAGGAAGTATTAGAAGATGTTTTTATGACAACAAGGGCTATTTTTAATGCACCCATAAAGTTTGACAGTGACAACATCCCTTTGAGCAGCCATCATGTAGACTGTGGTGATTCTCAAAAAGAAAATCTTTTAGACGATTGTGAAGGTGACATGATGCTGAAGTTTGCTTAGTTAAACTACAGCTCACCATATTTCATGTTCTGAGTGATTAACACTACATGGTAAAATCAGCATGATAATACAGATATCTAATAATTAAATTCTTCACACCGCAGGTTGTGAAAAGCAAGCCTATATGAAGTCCTACAGTGCTGGAAAATAATCAGGCTCTGTACTTGCTTTGATGAATCACTAGAGTGAAGGAATTTCACAGTGGTAGACAATCACAAACATTTATTTCTCTGTCCCCTGCTATTATGAATAACACCAGGCATGGTTTGCCTTCTGTTGACCTTTAATGATGTGATTATTAGGGATAAAACATTTATTTCCAGTCTGTGTCATTTTTGCATGCATTAAATCATACCTGTTATGTTCAGTTTCCTCACCAGTCTGTAAACTGAACAAAGTAATGAAATATCAGGAAAAAATTACTTAAAAATATATGCATTTTGTACACAAACATCTCTAATATATGCTGTTTTGTATGCAACTTTTGCTGTAAGACTGATTTTTGTAAACAGTTTATGAGCTGAGTATAACACTAGTAAATTCAGAGAAATGCACCATCTGATGAATAATTGTGTTCTGACGTATTTGTCCATAAAGTGTGAATTAGGTTGGTTTGCTTTAACAAATCTTACCCTCTACCTTAGTAATGGCACAGGAGGGAGAAGGAAGCATATAAGATTAAGGCACATATTGCCATTCTTGTAAAGGCCTTTTCTGACTACAGTAGCTTGAAGGTTGTAAAGAGCTAATACAAACAGTTGTGTGTTGTATGGGTTATATGTAACTTGACCTGTCTCCAACAGGTCAAGTTCCAACAGGAAGAGGGCACCAATATCTGCACTGGCTGAACCAGGGATGCTAAAAATGTGGAATATGCGACATTTGTGAGACTGCAAGCCCCTTCCCCCACAAACCTTTTTTTTAATCTGTTTTTCAAAAAAATGCCCCCACAAACCCTAGGGAATGTGGGGGGGTGTAACTTTTTCCCCCTTCTCCAAGGCTATTTTATGCCTTTTTTTATTTTTAAGAAGAAGAAGTAAAACAGAACTGAAATTCTGAATTATATCTGATTTGAAAAAAGGTGTTCCCTAGGGGCTTGGGGGAAGGGGCTATTTGATTTTTTTAAAAAAAAAGTTTGAGAAAGTGAAAATTACTTCCCTGGTTCCAGGGAGCATGGTGAGTGTATGTGGATATTATAGTTGATGGCTTTAGCTTCATATTTGATTAGAAGATTGTTTTTAGAACACTAAAAACAGTTCCCTTCCTTGTATCATATTGCTTTGGGCTCTGTTAGATTGTGAATGTCCATTCTAGTGGTAACACTTTTTATCATTTAAAACCTTGCAAGAGGTAAGTCACAGGGCTCACTGTGTGCTAATATTAAACTGAGCAGCTGAAACCTGCTGGGTTCTCCCTTGCATTAAGCCTAGAACTAGGTATCGCACGTGCACTATCATTTGAGCATTAGCAACTAGTGGAAGGACCCCAGGGGATATACTGGCCACTATATTGTGTTTCGCTGAATGTTAGCATTTTGTGTGTCCTGTCACAAGCACTGAGGTGTTATGTGAGAGTGTAGGGACTAACTTTTTTCTAATAATAACAGCAATGAAATCTGCCAGCACACCCCCCATTAACTCCCTGCTCCTTTCAAAATTTAACGTAGAAGAGAAGTGTTGCAAAGTGGGCCAGATCACTCCTGGTGAGCTTGTGCCAAATAGTATCAGACTGTCACATGCAGCTGGTGTTTTCTTTCCATATGGAAAGGTCAGATATTTATACTGTGACAAATGTGACAGCACATTTTCACTTTAACTCACTGCAAATTCAGCTGGAGTCACTGTGATGTGAATAATGAACTACTAGCCTGCAAATAATCCAGTCTGCTGAGTGCTGTTGGTGACGGGTGAACTTAGAAAGATTCAGAAGTTTTCTTTCTGGATAAGCTTTAAAGAAGATGGGCTACTCAATCAAAGTTTATCCCAGTGTCTGTGAAGAGATTCAACATGTTTTCACTCTGGACAGTTTGACTACTTGTTGACCCTACAAGCAGAAAAAAGAGGCCACTTTGAGCAGTCTTCAAAGATAGAATACACTGCAGAAATACAAATGAGATGTAGATGGTACACACGTCGTCAGGGGCAGGATTAACTTGCATAGCCAGTTGTAGAAGTTGATCCAAGAAAATACTCTAAATGTGAACCTTAGTTTTCAAAGGGAGTGTAACCCTATCTAAAACAGGCTGAATCCCAGTGCACCAACCTGCCTTTCCACATGCTAGGAGCATCTCCATTTTATGGGTAACCAGGGTCTGCAGGAAGTGGTCCTTGTTACTGTGGGTACCCATACCTTGGAAGTTTCTGCAGATAAATCAAGTTCTAATCCTACAGTAACTTACCTCAGAATAAGTCTATAATTCTATGATTCTATGATTCTAAGTCCCATCAGGATACCTCTGTACAAATCTGTATTCTTTAGTAATGTCAGAGTTCAACTCCCAGCCCATGCCTCCCTGCCAGCAAGGGAAGGAAGGCAATAGTACTTGCCCAAGAAGAGGAGGCACTGGGGAGTGGTCCAATGCAAACAATCAAGTAGATATGCTGAGCCAAGCCAAGGTCAAGGTCAAATCCCAAAAGTCCAGAATGCCAAAGGTCAGTCCAAAAAGGGTCAAGAGAGCCAGAACACAAGGGTTGTGACAGCTTGAGTAGCAATTTGCTACAAGCAAACAGCAAGCCACACTGACAGACTTATATAGCCAATGAAAACAGGTGTTACTCATTATTGTTCTGTTTTCTCAATCTCACTAAAACGTTTTCTCTCTGAGCTGCCCATTTTTGTCTCCTCTGTGATTGGGAACTAGGGGGCAAAGATGGATCTAATTCCTCTAAATCATTGCTGGTGCATTCTCCCTCTGGCATTTGTTGCAACAACTCTGGCCATTTCTCCACTAGGCTGTTATAATGCTATTATTCCACTTTCAACATCCTATGGTATCCTGAGGTTTGCAGTTTAGGGAGGGGCATTTAGAATTCTCAGTTGAGAGCTCTTGGGCCTCAGTAAACTACAAAGCCCAGGATTCCTCTGGATGTTAGAAGTGGAATAATAGCACTATAACAGTGCAGTGCAGAAATGGCCTCTGTCTCAGCTTGTCTTTCAGCTGATGGGGCTGTTGGCAAGATAGTTTGGTCTAACACTGGCCCTGTTTCTGGCACAATCAATTGCTCATCAGCCTCTGAGCTGTCATCTATCACACGCATATTCATAAACTTTTTTTTTTTGCTTTTTAGAAATATAAGTTTAAAAAGCATATTTTCATACAACCAAAGAACTACATTTCAGCATTTGTGAAACTGAGAAATTCAGTGCATGGTTAATTTCCAATCTATCCAGTAATCTGACATGTGTGGGTCATGTCCAATCATACTGGAATTCATGAAGAACAAATTCTCTTAAGCATTCCTACCTTTCTGAATTTATCTCTGCGCTTGTATTTTTCTGTTTTCGTTATGAATTTAGATTGGTTTTGAACCAGAGCTCAGACACTTGCCTTTTGAAAATAATTCATATTTATTACAAGGCAAGCTGGGTGGAAGAGATTTGTTACTATTACTGGTTTGTTTTTTGGTTTCTGCTGGCTGCTAGGCCTTGTCTCCATAGCAACTGGCCTATTCTAAAGGCGTCTCCCTAAACTGTCAACACTAGGATTCCCTAGAATTTTCACAGGTAGCCAATCATATGAGGTCTTCTCGCCTCAGACAGCCAATCATATAAGGTCTTCTTCTGCCTGACACAAACAGACAAACTTACAGACAAACTTTGACTTTTATATAGTAGATAGCTATCATGCACTCCCATAAATCCTGGGGTACCTTTCTAATTGGGGTAGGAAGTAGGGTAATGAAGTAGAGTGATGAAATTTTTCTGTTAGAAGTCAAGAACCACAACTGCCAAGGTTCCATTAGAAATAGACTTTCCCTTGAGGAGGGGGTACCACTATTTTTCTCCCTATGGAAGTCAGTGTGATGGCACGAAATAAAAATATGGATTTTGTGAGGGGAAATTTGTTAAGTTGTAGTTAGAACATGATGGGTCATGTAATCAAATACTCTTTTAAAACTCATGCTCAATCCAGCTTGAGAGGGCATTATTGTTTATTCTAGTCCCAGGAAGTGTGCCATTCTCTTTGGAATGCAGACAGACACTATCATTGATAAAAGTTACATTTTGAAACTGGAACAATAACAATCTGTAGAAACTGACTGGAAATAGAATTTCAGGTGTAAGAAACCACCTATGTCTGGTCATCTTGAAACACCGTAGTTAAGAGAGTCAGCCTAAACCAGATTGTTGAGAGGGGGCACAGCTAGCCATGAACTTTAGTAACCTACAGCTTAATTATGCTTCATTAGAATATTAATTGGGTGGGGTCTGGTATTATAATTTGGGACCACCCATATGGACGTGTGCAATGTTTGAATGCTGACATAATAATGTATTCATGACATAGTTCCTATACGTATGTATTTGGATTAACCAATTAACTAGCTTGTGTAAACACAATAAAAAAGAACCCTTTTGTTATGATCCAGGTGTTATTGACTAATTTTTAATTGGGAGTTTGCTACTAGTAGTGGAGCAAAGTCTTCATTGCCTAATATACAGGGGTAGAATGGAAGAAAAAAGAATACCTCTGCAAATGACTGGTGGGTTTGCTGTTCTGTGCCTTCAAATTGTTTCTGACTTATAACAACCCTTAAGTGAATGTATCATGGGTTTTTTCTTGGCAAGCTTTGTTCAGAGGTGGTTTGCCTTCACCTTCCCATGTGGTTTGCCCAAGGTCATCCAGTGGGTTTCCATGTCCAAGCAGGAATTAAACCCTGATCTCCAGATTCATAGTCCAGTGCTCAAGCCACTACACCATGCTGGCTCATGAGGAGGAAAATTGTATCTGTGAAAATAACTAGTAAGAGAGGAAGGAAAATCCCATCCCACTGTTTTGAGGATTGAAGCTAAACTCAGGAACAGTAGGTACAGAAAATGCCATTTTCTTCAGAGAAAACACGTTTCCTGTTCATTTTCTATATTGCCGTTTTCTGTGCAGGAAACTCGTTTTCTCTGCAGAAAATGACATTTTTTGTGCAAAAATCACACATATATTTTTTCCCATTCAGCATAGAGCTGCAAGATTGAAAACTGGCAACTTCTACCTTTAATTGTTATGTAGAAAAGGAAGTTTCAGCAGGTGTTGCTTGTCCTGTAATCGGGTAAAAAGCAATCCTTGTTGATTCCCTTTTCTACACAATCATTTAAGGTATCAGAGCTCTTGCCAGTTTTCACTCTGGCAAGTGCAAAGATTCTCACCCATCTAGGATTTTCCTTGTTAAGGTTTCCTGACCTGGTACCATTTTTCAAATGTTGCTTGCATATCTTATGTCACAGGTAGATCAATTTGGATGTTAGCCCCATTCATTTAAAGAGGTGCAACTGTACACAAGACTCACCTGGAAGTGAATCCCATTAACGTCAACAGTACTTACATCTGAGTAAATATACTAAGGACTGCACTGTTAAATAATCTTTCAAAAGTGGCTATCAAATGCAAAGCCCATTTCCTTCTGTGTAAAGAATATTACACATAAGACAAAACCTAATTTTACTTTGAACACAGCAGACAACCAGTAAGCATCACCAAGGAACCAGAGTCAGTTGGTTTGTTTCATGACTGGGTGGGCCTCTAGAAGGCACCAGTTTGGCTCACACCTGACAATTTCATTTTGCCAAAATGGTTGTCCTGAAATGCAGGACAACTTGTGTTAAGTGGCATTAATCCATATCTGGGAAGGCCAGCACGTTTCTGACAGACCTCAAGCAGTAATGAGACCACAATTTTGCCAGCTGAAAGGGGTGTGTGTGTGAATGTGAACAAAACTGACACTATGGAAAGGTTTACCAGAATCTTGAAAAGAATGGCCTTGGAGGAATTCCTTTCTTTTGTTTGCTCGAAGCCTTCAAGATAGGTTAGACAAAAACATCAGTTTCATCTACTCGCACTAAGTTGATCTGTATTTAATATTGGCATAAAGACTCTGTGGATCCTCTACAGGCACTTCAGCCCCCAGGAATCTACAGTTAATTAAAGCAATTCTGCTCCATTACATTGCAGTGCCTTAGAAAAGAAAAGAAACTCAAAGAAAGAAAGGTCTCCTATGTCCAGCTTCTGCAGACAGTGTGCGCTTTAAGGCATTCTTCACCCTGTGCTTTGAATTTCTCTTCCACAGTGAGAGATATGAAGGTACACTTTAATTGGTATTAAACATCAGGAACAAACAAACAAAATTTGAAAAGGTTTCCAGCCAGAATAAGGCTGATTCCCCACTGTGTTTGGATTTGTTTCATCTGAATTGTTGTTTTTCTTAAAACCAAGCATTGTATCAATAAAACCTCTGGAGTCACCAAATGGGGAATGAAACAATAGGGAAGCAAATTAAAGAATTAAAAGACCCAGAAAGAACATACAGCTATTGAAAGATGCTTCCCTGGGTTCTTCTAACTTAATTGGGGTTCAGTCTCTTTCATTCTGGTTCATTTAAAGAAACGAAAAGTGTAGCTTAGTAAAATTAATCTTTTGTCTTTCTATTTTTATCTACCAAAAGAGACAGTAAAGCTAGCCAAAAAAATGAGAGAGGTTTCCTTCCTTCCTTCCTTCCTTCCTTCCTTCCTTCTTTCATACAACATGTGTTGTATGAAGAAGGCCCAGCTTCTTTAAGGAAGCCTGTGGAAGATCCCTATCTGAGACCTAGGAGGCCTGCTGCCCACCAGCAGTGGGCAAAATGTGGCCTCTGAAGTGTCCCAAGCCCCTAGACCCCCTTAAAAAAGTAAAATTATTTCAGACAATTTTCCCCACATGCTCTCATAGCTCAAAACTGCTCCATAATTCAATGGTTTTGCTCCCCCAGCCCCCTCCACATACCATAGAAATGTGTCAACTCTCCCCAAATCAGCTGTAAATCAGCCAAAATTAGAAATGTCATTGCTCCATTGCTGTTTTAATTTTGCCAAATGTGAGCTCAGGGTTGCGGCATATTTTTTTTAAAAGACATATAGAACTGTTGGAACAAAATGACTGTGTTTTGCAGCAGTTTTGAGCCATTGTGATGCGGGGCGGGGGGTAAGTAAAAAACTGGACAAAAACAAATGTTCCCTTTTTTTAATGGAGTCTGAAGGCTTGTATAGTGGTGTGGCCTGCTGTGGATGTAGAGACAAAAACTGCTCTCTGTAGTGTAGACAATACTGTGCTAAATAGACAAATAGGCCAACGTGAACTGGGCTTCCCCTGTCCATAAATGTCACTTAAAGGTGAGACATTTATCAGGACCAGGCAAAATGGGCCAAAGTCATCAGCAAGAATTTCCATTTTCCAAAATCCTTTTTGAGGCTAGATGTTAAACAAAACAGAAGAAGGGGAAATATGTTAGATTTTATATACTCAAAAATGGGAGAAAAACTTATTTCTTTGACCCAGCAGCCTCTGGGGACTCTAATTTGCAAGCTATTTTGCAGCTCGCATGGTTCTAATCAAATTAACACTCAGTGCCTCCTGCATTTCACATTTATATTGTTACAAACTGCAGGCATTTTGGCTTTAGTGCCATACCCAGCATTCTTACTTCCTTTCTCTTTTGCTCCTCTATCCTGACATTAACATACAGCTCTGATACTGCTCATGAGAGCCTTCAGCTATCTAGCTATGCCAAATGCTCCCCTGAGAAACTGCTGATCTGACTCCCTAGAATGTGCATTGGAAAGTCTGCTAGAGCTGCACAAGCCAGTTTCAGAATGGTCTGTAACTGGTTCTTCAGAGCCTGTCAGAGCCCAAATATCTTATTTATTCAGGGAAGCTATAGAGATCACCAGTACTGTGAAATCCAAAAAAGGCTTCAAGGCCATCCTGCTGATACTACTTTGGCATAAAGAGGGAGCTCCCCTCTTCCACAATGCAAGAAACTTGGGGTGATGGAAGAGACTGAGGGAGTGCAGGCAGAACAGGATGGAAGAGAAGCAGTGGAAGTGAGGGGGAACATGGATGTGGCAGCAGAGGGCAGTGCATGTCCTTCCATTTGACCTGGAAGGAAGCCTCGCACCGCTCCTAACATCCTGGAATATCTCTCAAAGAATGCTTGCTTACTCTTCTGCATGTCAGTTCCACAAACTTTGTAATTGTGCACAGGAATGTAGGTTTTGCAGGTTCGGTCTGGTTTCAGTAGTGAATCATTGTTAAGCTTCCATATTAAAATAAAGGTGTGACAAGTTTCATCACTCAACAACCTCTTTTTGTATTTGAGCCTATGGTGTCATAGCATCAAGGTGAGTTTACAAAGCATTACTGATAAGTCTTGCATGGAATGTGTATTTATGTAGCTTTAAAATAATGTTGTAATAAGTTGGTCTGTCATCTGGAAGTTACTTTTAAAGAAGCCCATAAAGAAATGTGTTGGCTTTATACACACACACACACACACACACACACACACACACTGTGCTTTTAAATCATGATATACAAGGTAAGTTTGCATGTAACATTTTTAAAAAATGTTTGATTACTGTGCCGTTGAACTACATAAATGATGTTGAGAATTTCACGGCTCTCTCTTTCTACGTTTTTGCAAATTCTGATAGACCAAAATAAAATTTATGTAGTTTGTGTAGGTGAGTCATTTTGTTCAGGTGTCTCAAATCTATGAATGTAAGAGAGATTTCCATAACTCAGAGTTCATCATGTGGTACTGTTGAGGAAAAAGGTACCAAGCAGAAAGACCAGTGTTTCTGTAAATGTAAATTTTCATTGAAGTTGCCAAGGCAAAAAATTTGCTTTTCAGGAAATATAAGGGACTGCACATTTTTTAAAGAAATCAATCTGTTGTAAAATATTTCTGTGATTACTTTTTATAAAAATTGTATATACTTAGAATTATTGTGATTTGTGGAATGTCCTTTCTTTTCCACCATTATACCAATAACCAGTCTTAGGCCTTTTTCACATGGCATTTGCCATGCAAAAGGGCCTCTGGAGTGTCGCGTGATTGCGAGGAGCATTTCAGATGACATCCTTGCAATTGTGTGATGCTGCCGGGGCCGGCGGGCACCGATCGCTCACTATTTCATTTTCAGCTTGTAGCCAAAAATGGTGCATGATCACGCATTGCTCCGTGGTCCCACGTGCACTTACCTTGCATGCAGAGCTCCAGAGCCGTGGCCCTCGCACTTCCTCCCCCAGCACAGCCTGGGAAAATACCTGGCTGAGCTGCGGAAGGAAGAGGCGGAGCCTTCACACTGCCTGCCATCCAGCAGGCAGCAACTGCGGAGCTGAAGCAGTAGGGACGTGAGAGCCTCTCGCAAGAGGCTGCTCGTGTGATCCCTGCACCCTATCACCAGAAAGAGGTAAGGTGTGGAAAAGGCCTTATTTTTTATTGCAAGAATACACAAGACTTGACCTCTAGACCCACAGCTTGAATAGTACACAGTACATTGCGACCAGTTCAAGCACAAACTCAGTTGTTGGGAAGCGTAAAGATGTTAATATGAAATCATATAGAAAAATCCATTTCACTGGGTTGTTCTTGTAACTCTAGAGGAAAGCCCAGCTTTTCAAGGAAAGGCTAGCTGAAGACTGTGTTGCGGAGCCCCTTGCAAAGACTGTGCAGAAAGCAAAGGAGTCATTAAAGTGAAAGGGGTGGTATGCAAAACCTTAAGGTAAAACCTGCATAAAATATCTAAGGTTCCACAGGGTCTGTTGTTTTCCCTGAGTTGGTTGACGTGGCAATATTGTACATCTTTATTGCACATCCTAGTGTTCTTTGACTGCTTGACACAGAAGGAAAAAAACCATCTCCATTATTGCCACTTTGTCTCCATGACACCTTGCCTTTCCCTTAACCTCTGGTCCTGGTACCACTCCTCCTACCTTGCTTTATTTTCCTCTGTTCCTGTTCTTTGTCTCGCAACAAAGATGATGCCACTTCCTTTACCTGCCTGCGTTCCTGCTCTTCATATAAAACAACATTGCTTCTTTAGAATGTAAGCAAATGGCAGCATAAAGTGAAATGGAGATGGGGGAGAAAGAGAGGTACAGCCGTAGCTTCAAGGAGGAAGCAAGATAGAGGTGGGGAAGGGAAGGTAATAGGAGGTGAGGTGCAGCAGATGGGTTCAAAAGAAAGGTGTGGCAGAGTGGGAGGGGAAGCAGAGAAGAGAAGATATGCAAATAGTGAAGTGCAAGAAGGAAGGGAGACATGACAAAGGTATGAGGTGAGGCTAGGGAAAGGAAAGTAGGAATGGGATAATGAGAAGTGCGGTGGGTGGGTGGAAGGAAGGGACAAGAGAGGTAGGTATAAGGTGATGGAAGGTGCAAGGGAGGGAGGAATGGTAGCCCAGGCTAAGGCAAGGAGGGAGAAGAAGGTTTGAGATGCAAGTGGTGGAGTGCAAGAAGCAAGGGAGGAGAACAGGGCAGAGCAGCAAGGCAAGGAAAAGAAGGAAATGCAGTAGGTGAGGGAGGCATTGTGAAAGCATGAGGCTGAACCAAGAGAGAAGAAAGGAGGAAAGATATCATGAGAGGGTATAATGAGAGTGTGGAACGAACAAGTAGGTACAAGGTGACACAAACTGCAAAAGAAGGAGGTATGATTTGTAAATTTGTCTTTATTCCAGCATATGCCCTTGTGAATCAGATAGCAATCCCTCTCAGTGACTTCCTGCAATATTTTCACAGGAATCTGTGCCATTTTGCCATCAGTTAACAAAAGAAAAACAAAAACAAAACTCATTGTAGAAAAAATACAATAGTGATCTGATAAGAAAGCTGAAGCGTTAAAAATGCCTAACAGTCGTGGTGGCTGTGATGATGACATAGCACACCAGGAATATATGCATCCGTTTTACATGCATGGTCATGTCTTGCTGTCCATCCCCACAACAACCATATAAATTAGATTTGCTGAGAGGTAGTGAGGTAAATTCCATTATCAAGCAGGGATTTGAACTTGGATTTCTCTGGTCCAAGTCCACCACTTTGAACTATAGTGTTGTGTGCTTTCAAGTTGCTCCTGATTTATGGTGATCCTAAAGTCATGGCTTTTTTTTCTTTTTTCTTTTTGTAATGTTTATTCAGATACGATTTGCCAATGCCTTCCTTTCAGGATGAAGGAATGGAGTTCCATGGATGAGTGGGGATTCAAGCCCTGGTCTCCCAGAGTCCTAATCCAACACTCTGATCTCTACACCATGCTAACTCTCACTTTAAATATTGCATTAATTGTCTCAGAAGAGTGGATACTATAAAAAATAGTGGAAAGGCTGAATCATAGTGGTAGAGAAAAAAATACATTGATTTACAAATTAGTTACCTGGACTGGAGGTGCTGGAACATGACAACCCTACATATAGGAAAGTAGGTGCAATGCATGTATTCTACAACAATGTCTACTGAGCTTCAATCATTTGCTATTTAATTTTTTAAAAAAATTAACAAAAATGGTCCCAACAAATCCCTCAAAGTTTTGCCTCTAGTCTGTTTTTGTTTGTTTTGTCTCATCCATTAAAATTCCCTGTGAATAGAAATATCCTATGCTTTGTTGTTTTGTTTTGTTTTTGTGTGAACCATGACATCAGGAAGCAGAAGTAACATATCCTGGTAGTTAGCAAGTTGGCCCCTCTGGGACCAAAGTTGGCACTAGAGGTTTATTTTCAGTGGGTTTAGCAAAGACAGGATTATAATATTAACCCTTCCATTAATCTAAACCCAACACCAAACACACTGGTATTTTCATGGCATCAGAAAATAACCAAGACTGCAAGTTTTTAACTACTTAGATGAAATCTAAATGGATGCCATTATCCTGGTTCCCTTCTTCAACTTTCTGATCTCTTCTGTCTGCCTGTCCTTCCCTGTGTAGCCTATTTCTTTGTTTTTGTACATCTGCATGTGCGACTGAATTATACATTTTACCATCAATTTCACTCACTTTTGCACTCTTAGGGTTACTGCTACCAATAAGGGAGGGTAATGTTTGGGTGGTGAGGGTGAGTTGGGGATAATGGCTGGTATTCATTCACTATATTGAAGAAAGGTCATTAAAAATTTAAATAAAAGCCCATTATTCCAATCATTCTACTACAGAACAATGCCCAAAGTGCTGCAATGGTAGAATAAGCAGGCATATATTTTTGCAAGAAGACACAATGCACATTCTAGCTATGACTAGCCTAAAATATAAATGATGAGGTAGACTCAGTCTTCAATCCTTTCCTTGCTTCCAATGTTTATTTTTGATCAGAAAAATAACGTTGATGATTTAATCTCTCCTGCCAACATTTTTCAGCATTGGCAGAAGAACAATAATGTTCTTCTGTTTGATAGCTTCCTATTTTCAACTTTACCCTACGAGGGATCTCATGGGAAATATTAGATATGGAAGTCACACTGAGGTGAAGAAACGTGTCATTTGTGACATCATTCTCCCACTGTGCCTTGCACATGACAGGTACCTGTAATCTCTTTTCTTCACTGAAAATACTTTAATTCCTTATTTCCCTGTTATAGTGATGTAGATTTACAGGCATTCAGCTGATAAAGACTAATGAGTTTACTTCATGAGAAGACAAAAAAGAAAAAGAAAAACTTGAGTGATTCTCATTCTAATAAGATTGACTTACTCATAAAAATGTTGGCTTCTGCTTGTCACATTCGAATAAAAAGATTTCAGGCTTAATACTTACTTTTCCCTCTTGCTGAGGTGCATTGTTAACATCAGTGCCTCTTGTGGAAGGGAAAAATGCCAACATCAAGTTATGCTTGGAATGCTAAGTATCTTTACAGTAGAGGGAATGTGCATTGCTGCAATCTAGTAGCCATTTTGAAATTACAGGGCAGGGATTTCCATTAAATCACAGAATTACAAACTGGGAAAATGTGAGTTCTCTCACTGCTGCCAAGGGATTCTTTAAAGCCTCTCGTCTTCAATTTTCATAGCTATACATGAGAATTAAAATGAGTATTTTTGTTAGGCAGTGGGGTTGGCATAAGTTTATGTGGTCTGGAATGCTCACTACTCATAACAGAAGAAACACAGATTTAAATTCATCAGTTGTCTTCAGTCAAAATTTTGGAATCAAAAGCAGTAACAGTTTACATTAATAAATCTAAAATATTGACCCTCATTCTAACAGATGAATCACTTTACTATCCCACAGTCACAGTTCGCTATAGAATTCTCATAGAATTAGACTTAGAAACTAAGCATTTTATGACATTATCACCTCAGGCATGCTAAACAATGTCCTTGAGTTTCAGCTATCTGTCATGTACAATTTTGGACAGACAAACAGCTGGAGCAAAATCCCTCCTAACAAATCTATTGCATTTTGCCATTGGGGTACTTTTTTTTGTTCCACAATCTAATGTACTGAACAACAACAAAAAATGTCCCATGCAATTTTGTGGCTGAAACATGATATAGAATTGCTGATGTGAGCGCTTGGAAATGAAATAACCCCTTCTCCTGCTCAAAATGGAAGAGGAGCAAGTGCAGAGTTTCTGATATCATAAGAAGCAAAGATGAGAGGACCTGGTGTCTACAGGACCTGTCTACAGACAGTTCGCTCTGCAGACAGAAGGACCTGTCTACAGACAGTTCACTCTAGAGAAGCCAGAGATATCATTTATTGGGAGAGTTCAGGGCCAAAGAATGATGCAAACAAAGCAACAGTGCTCTCCTCACAAAAAGTGTTCTTTACTTCATAATCTATTAAATAAATGCAGAAACATAGCCTATATTCAGGACATTGAATGACAGGCACTCTAACCTACTCAAAGGAGTTTATCACACAACACTGTTGTATGCAATTGCACTCCATTGGTCCTGTATTCCTCTGGAATTTATTGTGTAGTGTTGTGGCTCTTCTGGTGCTATACCATTCTGTACCGCTGCTGGTTCATTTGGAAATTGATTCTTTGCCTACTTGACATGATCAATTAATTACCTCCTAACCTGCTATGGCTTAGTAACCACTTTGGGTGTGATGGTTAAATCTGATTTGTTGTGATATTGGTAGCATAGTGGCTGTGGTGTGGGTGTGGTTTCATGGTTCCTCCCTTGAGGATTTTCTGCAGATCTCCACCAGAGAAATCCCAGACTATGTTTGACAGTTGGGATTGGAGGACACTGGGATTCCCAAGGGAAAAGCTCTGTATTTGTTTTCCATTTTCTGACTATATATATAATTGCAATAGTGCAAGTCCTATGTAATCCTATCAAGGATTAATGCCCAGAGAAACCACTGGGCTCAGGAAGAGTCTAAAGAGTCTAAAGAGTAAATACACAAAAGCTTAAGGAGTAATATATCAAAGCAGAACCAGGCAAATGTTGGTTCATAGGAAAAAGCATAGAAAAAAATGGTAGATGAGAAGTAGGAGTGGTTCCATAACAGCACCATTATGCAATTGAACATGTGTGTTATTGCACAATCATGGCTTCCTTTAAAAAAACAGCAATCATGGAGCATAGGCAGAGTAAACAGGGTAGCGTGAATGGTAATTGTTGTATTTCAAATGCAATAAAGCAAAAATGGGACCTAATGCCATTGAAACACAAATCAGTGATGGTGTGAAAGAGTACACTGCCATTCTATTGCTTTTCTGAGAATAAGAAAAGTGGTTTTTAGGCAATATGACCAAAAACAACTGACTAGTGTCATAAGCACCAGAGTGTGGACTCACCTGGGGATGTATCATGGATGGGGATGTGAACAATAGTCACAATGTTTCTTGTCCTGGAGTTTGATCAACTGACATGATTTTTTTTCTTTGCATTTAGGGAATTTTTGAGCAAAAGCAAGGTTGTTGCATGCTGGAATGAACTAAGTGAAAAAAATTATTCAGAATCCTTGACCAATATGGAGCCTTAGATGAGAAATGACGTCCAATCTCAGAGTATTGCCACTTCAGAGCAGGGACGTGATAGTGCCACATCTGAACAGATTTTCCAAACCCACAAAGTACTTGAGGTTTCACCACAGGGAAAGCATAGGGGTGCATACATTGACTAATAAATTGTTTGCTTTTCAGGGCATGTGATCTATGTTTGTACAGCAACTTTGAATGTGGTACATACACAGCATGGATGTAGCCATTGAAAAATTGCTGATTGAGTTTAGCAGTTAATGCTCCTTCTGGCAGAATATGCCAAGCAAACCAGGAATATATGGCACAAAAGTGTTTCAGTGCAGTGATGGTTGAGATAACACATCCTTTAAAAAGATACATTTACATGGGCAGGCAATCTGGTATGCCCTCAAGAAGATAAGCTTGGTTACAGGTAACTATGCAGTCTTAACACTGGATGGAAGGTGGGGGATACTTTTATTTTTCACCAGCTTGGAACTGGCAGAAGATGTGCTAACTAAAGATATAAAGTTGATTGGTACCATTTGACAAGTAAGGTATATTTCCACCCTACTGTGGAGTGTTCATGGACAGGAAAACCAGGAGACGGCACATGACATGTGGGAAATCTGCGTGCAAGGCTCAGAGCAGCATTCAAGCAATGAAAGAAAGGCCTTGCATTGAAGGACATATTCCACAGCAGAGATTATTGTGAGGGGGGTAGAAAATTACTCCATGAAATCATTAATGCTGGACCTCTCAGTGAATAAATGAAAATGTTTGTGTTCCCTCAAGGGGCTTATGCCCTTTCCCAGTTTTGTGGTGGCTGAAAAACTTTCTTTTTCCCCCAGCTGGAAATAACAATGGTAGTATTTTGGAACACAGAAACTGCTTCAATTTTTTTTGCCAGCAAAACATATGTTGGTTCCATATTTATTCATTTATTTGCAGAAAAAGAGATCTGCCAGTTGCTCAGAACAAATGTTCCATCTCATTTGAACGCACTTTACAGCTCTGGGTTTTGTGAAACATGCTTTACTCTGTATCCACAAACATTTCTGTGGATGTAAGACTTTTTTTTTTTAATCTCATGAAATACCTTGGAATGTCCCTGGGCCAGGAGTCACTTAGTGCAGTTTTTCAAAATCTATCCGGATGACAGTAAAGAATCTGTTAAATAGCACATAAACGTGTGTTTGTGTGTAAAGGGAGAGAGACCAGCCTCTCAGGCCTTGTGATTTAATGGGTGCTCCCAACATAGTCAGGTGCTTGACTACCCCCATTCCTATTTTTCCAGCTCTAGATGGGTAGCAAAAATAGGTTTTTTGTTTTGTTTTTTTAAAAAATAAGTAATAGGTGGGCAATCACATGAAGCTGACGAGCTACCTTTGACAATGTGTCACAATCTATGCAGCAGCCTGATTTAGAAGCATCTAAATAAAAGAAATTTCAGCAACATCAAAAATGTTAAAATTTATGTTTTTAGAAAAATTCATTTCAGGTATCTACTGATAAAACCCAAGGGCAACACCTTTGAAGGTTTAGAGGGGAAGCTATCAGAAAAAACAAACAGCTGAGATCCTGAGGCAGACATAACATCTCTATAGCTGTGTCTGCTAACCTCTCAAATCAACCCTTTAAGCAATGAAAATCTCTAGTACAGCTTTTTTTCTGTGTTGTCAAAGAGTGGAGGAATCCGTACGTGCAGCTGTTTTCCTGGACATATAGAAGTCCTCAGAAGTCTCTCCAGACGACATCCTTGCAGCTGGTCCAGGTACAAGAAAATGGCTGGATGTGTCCCCTTTGATTCCCCCTGCTCTCCAATAACATGGAAATGGCCATCTTGGGGGATGGAACTGCTTACAAGGTTGGTTTGTGGGCAATTTGGTCATTATTGTGGTTAGGACAGAATTCTGACTTTCTCAATGACCAAAAAAAGTGGGTAGTAATGGCACAAGTCTGACTTATGCACATCCAGGATGCCAGACTGAATCTTCTCTATGATGGTGCCAGGCAGAGTTGACTGGTGCTCACCTTAAGATTGGTGGAGGGCTGTCCTTCTCAGTCTTTAATGGGAAATGGCGTTGTTTACTTTATTAATTTTATCTGCTCATTATTCTAGTTGTTTCATCTGCATCAGGCTTTTAGGTATATATTATCAAATGTGCTTTTCTGTATTATATTAGACTGAATCAGTAGTCACTGAACTGAACTGAACTGAACTAAACTGGTAGTGTGGGAAAGCTGGGAAAACAAATGGAGTTCCTTTTGGTAATTGCCAAATTTCATTCTCATCTCTATAATTCATGACATTTATTAAGAGAAGCTTATAAATGTTCTGAACAAGCTATAATGCTGCAACAGTTGCTGATATTTATGGTCCAGTGGATTTTGCCCCATGAACAAATTTCATCCTACACGATGTGGTAACTACGAGCAAACAAGGTTTAATAGCTGCAAGTTGTTCACTTCTAGTTAGATTAATGATTGCAGTGTATCAGGTAGTTCAGCTATAAAATGCAAATTAAAGCTGTAGCATTTAATTAATTTTAAAGAACTTAATTGACTAAAGAGGTGTTTCCAATTAATCAGGGACCAGACTTGTTTAAAAACAGAGAAACTTTTAACCCAAATGCTTATAAAACCTATGGACAGTGAGCACCTTTTTTGAAAGAAGCATTTTCTCCCTTTCATATAGGCGGGAATACATTTTCTACACTGATGCATACCAGAAAGCAAAAAATAAATACCTCTTGTTTCAGACTAGTTTTTAACCAGAGCTGGCTTGAACCCCCAAATACAAAGTGGGGGAATAGAAAACAGAAGGAAAGAAAGACAGACACTCACACACAAGTACTTTGGCCAAAGGATCCCTCCCAGGAAGGATGATTTATTCTTTCAGGCTTCCCTTCTTATGCCATTTTTACTGTTATATTAAAGAATGCTTACAGAAAAGAAAAGATTCATACATCAGCATTAGCAGAGTCACAGCTTGAACACATGTTACATTCTCTCTGACCCTTAAGTTCCTGAGTCCACATGACCCTGTTACGTCCTAGGTCAGTCTCAAAGGTATCGCTGATGTTTCAGGAATCCTTCACTTGTACATACTGATTATAAACAGAAGCAGAGCAGAATAAACAATTCTAAAGCATGGTTGTTTGATGAGCCCTGAGTGTCTAAAATGCCAATTAATATCACAGTTAGTTGTTAACACACATCAATTCTACAGCAAATTACAGATCCTCAAATTTCAAGCTTAACAGGACATTTCTTTAACTGTATGATGTTTATTACCTGGATGAATCCTACCAAGATGATACTGAATGGGCCTGAGGAAAATAAAGGGATTTTCTTCCCATTTTTGATTCTTATCTTCATTCTCATTCCTTAAAGGAGAAAGAGGAGAGCCTGTAATCCAGCTACTTGGGAGGCTGGGCCTGGCAGATTGCTTATGGTCAAGAGTTCTGGGCTGCAGTGGCCTGTGTCAATTGGGTGTCCACACTAAGTTCAGCATCAATATCTCTCTATAAATATATGTACAATTCTGTGTCCTGTGTCACCTCTTTTCTCCTATCCTCCAGCTCCAAACTTGCTTGAACCTTTCTTGCTGGTAAATTCCATGGTGGAAAGAGAAGGTGGTTGCATGTCTTGAGATGTTCAGCTATTCTTGGGTCTTCCTATGCTCTCAACATTTGCTTATGTGCAACACATCTGCACCTTCCCTGGTGTGTGTCTTATATTGTTCAGTAGCTGCTGCCTGGTTGGAGTGTAGTGAAGAAGAGAAGGATAGATCTGTCAATTGCAACAAGATCCTTCAACAGCAGGAGCAATCCTGCAGATGGGAGGGAGAGCCATCAATTACAACAAGAGGCTGGCAAGCACCAGGCTCAGCAAGAAATGCCTACTAAATTTTTAGTTGCAATTTTTAGTAAACTACCTTCTGTGTGGCAGAACTATGCATTGTTGTATCCAGTCTGCTCTGATTTGAAATTTCTGACTGTGGCCTAGTTTGAGATTGCATATAGAAGGCAGAAAGCAAGTAAAAGTAAGTTTTTTGGCTCTCTGGTGATCACTTTGGTTTTAACAAGTCACAAGTTCACTGTTGCATTGGAAGCAATTCCAGAAATTGCACACAGGCAAGATATATTTTTCTGAAGTGGTGGAGCTGATAATGTGTTGCCGTGTTTTGATTTAATTTTGCTCTCCCACTGCATTCATCTTCTGTTTCTGTGGAAGAGAGAGACATACACTAACTCAGCTAAGGACATTCCAAATTAAAGTCCCTGGGATACATTTGTCCATGTTTAAGTAATATATCCAAACCTACAGAATATCTGCCATATTCTTTCTGTAGTTCGCTGTATGTTGATTAAGCTAGTCAAGCTAGAGATTAATAACAACTATATATTTTGAGATCACACTAGACAATCAAATAAATATTAGAAGACTTTTCTCACTTGCAATGCCTAAATCAAAACTTATACACTGGGAATGGTCTTGCCATGTTTTAATTAAAGCTTTTTTTATTTCTTTTTAGGCTGGCAACCTGTTAGTGAATTACAATGGCATAAGTTCAACTCACAACATAATCAATTGCTTTTTGGATTGTTGTGGAGCCTATAATTCTGTTCCAGCTGCACAGCAACCAAAATCCCCCAACCCACCTTTTCAATGTGGAAACTTCTTTCCCACCCCAACAGCCATATCCATGTTGGTAAGGATCAGGGAGAGCAGCAGAGATGCATTTAACTATTTAGGTGAATGCAAAGCAATAACAACAAATTGTTGTTTTTAGTGTTGTTTATTAATAGATTATTTTTTTTTTATAATTACTTTTTAGTTTTTGTGTACTGTGAATTTCAGCTATGTTTAACTGTTGTGAGCCACCCTGAGTCCTCAACTGGGGAAAAGATGGAATATAAATAAATATAGCACCAACAACATTCTCAAGGACCTCTCAAGGACCCCTGGAAGGTCCCTGAAGATGTCTGTTACAGTGTGACTAACTAAAGATGCTAGATGCATGTCTCCTGCTTCTTCACTCTCTGTAGGAACTGCCACAATGAAAAGACGGGTTTAGGGATGTACCACAGGACACATTTTATAGTGATGTGCCTGAGATATATCTGATGGATATATCTACAGCTTTGATCATAAAGTGGAAAATGGTTTTCCAGTGTTGAGAAAATTCTAGTATCAATACTACAGCTCTGTTGTGGTGCTGTATGCCCATACCAAGAGTACCTCTGAATCTCCCAAGAGCCTTGATGCAGAAAATTCTCTTCTTAAAAAAGGGTGTGTGAATTATAAAGAGACCACAAGGGCCATCCAGTCCAAACCCCCTGCCATGAAGGAATTAAAACACTCCTGACAGATGGCCATATCCCACCTCTGTTTGAAAACATCCAAATAAGAAGACTCTACCACACTCTGAGGCAACATATTTTGCTGTCGAACATCTCTTACTGACGTAGATGGTAAATCAAACATTTAAGCCTTCATTCAGATATGAGTTTCTTCACTTTCTTTCTCAGAAGGCTGTACCATACATTTTTTCCTCAAACTTGTAGACAGGTTATGGATAGTCTTCAAGGATTCTGATATGTAGAGTAATAGAGTACAGTTGTACAGAGCAGACTATATTAGCAGAGTCTAGAAGCTGCAGTCCCATTCACAATGACCACAGGTTGGCCTTACTAAACAGAATGAAGTGGCCGTTAGATACTGAGCTTCAGGGAGCAGTGGCTGAAGTATTGGGAGACAGAGTGATATGTACCAGGTAGCCTACATGTTGCCTTCTAAGTTTTTTTTTGTTTGTTTTTTCTGCCCTCAAGTACAATGGAGAATCCTGTTGTCAGTGTTAAAATAAGATTCATCTGGCAATTTGCTTGGCTTTTGTACGTAGAATGGATGACGCTGCCATTTTGTCCTTCTTTTTAGGTAGTAAACTATCTCTGGCCAACCCTGATGACAGACCAGTTAGTTGTTAAAAAAAATGTTACTGCTGTCTCACTTGATAGAACTGATGAAAAATACTCCTAGCTCTTTCTGTTATGTCCTGAAGTCTGGGTGCAGAACTCAATCAAGAAATATGCCAAGGATACAAGTGTGAAAGGATGTATTGTAGTATTTGAATTTGTCCCAACCTGATTGTAATATCTGGATTTTGTTATTGGTGGCTATTCATGTGTCAAATGGGAAATCATTCTAGTTGGAGTTAGTAAGAGGGAAATGCATTCCATAAGGTGCCCCGTTGCTTGAAATCAACCCCTTTTGTTGGCATAGCCTGCTGGCACATTCAGCAGCTGGGTACAGTAATTTAACCTTCCCTTCCAGCAGCTGTGTTTGCTGGCTAACTGTGCCCTCATTTAAACTCACTGTCATCCAGTCAACTGTCACTACTCCAGAGGACAGAAGTGGGGAAAAAATCCAGCAGAGCCAACAAGAAGCAACTAAACCACAGAAACAAAAATAAAAGATTCACACAGCATCCCATATATATTGCAAATATCTACAGGAGGTCAGCATCTCCAGGCTGAAATCTGTCCAAGTGGTTATAACTTAGATATATAAAAATATTTCTAAGGAAAGAACAAAACATGCACAAATGTATGTGCACTCATAGTGCTTTTTGTTTAAAAGAGCAATTAATAGTAAACTATACTAAAACCAAAGTGGTGGTTTTTGGGAAGAAGAAAAAATTACATAGTTGGAGACTTAATGGAAACCCCATAGAACAGCAAACTTATTTTAAATATCTGGGTTTGGGTTTTAACTCAAAACTGTCATGGAAAATGCACTTCCAGGCAGTCAAGCTGAAAGCTACTCATTCTATTAATTCTCTACTGAGATTTTACAAATTTTATGGGGGGAATTTGGTTGCTCCTACTGTTGAGGTCTTCCAAAAGAAAATTGCTCCCCAATTATTGTATGGTGCGGAGATTTGGGGATATGATAACTCTTTTCCTTAAAAACAGTTCAGAATGCTTTTTTGAAATTTTTACTGACTGCCCCAAAAGGTACTCCTGCTTCTATCTTAAGAGCGGAAACTGGGTTAACCTCTTTACAAGCTGGAGTACAGGTGGCTTTAGCTTTATATTGGCTGAAGCTGGTCAGTAGGAATGACAATAGGCTTCCCAAAAAATGCTTTTTAGAGCAATTACAGTCTCCCTTCCAAAATTCATGGACAAATTCCGTAAGGCCTATACTCCTCCATTTTGAGATCAATTTAGAAGCCTTACCCACATATTCTTCCAAAAAAATTAAACAACTGGTTAAAGAAAAAATTTACGTCGCTTCTAAATGGGGTAACCTACATTTGCTCTCCCGAACAGCATATTCATTATGGTACCCATTATATAAAACATATTTTGGAATGGAGCAATATTTTTTAAATCTTACCTTCGCCCCACTTAGAAAAGCATTCACAGCTTTACGCTTTCAGTGTATGCCATCTGTTTATTTGAAGGGAAGATATGATAATATCCCTGTCCATCAAAGACTCTGCATCTGTGAGAACGGGGATGTAGAGGACATTCAACATTATCTTTTACATTGCCCTCTACATATATCTCCCAGGCAAAAGTTCCTTAATTGCTTCCTCCACTCCTCTCCCCTTTCCAATAGACCACCTCTTGAGCAGATTTGTGGACTATTAGCTGATAAAGACCCCTATGTCACTATTAAGGTTGCAAATTTTGCGTTAGCTGCAAGTAAGATAAGAGCGAGACATCAAAACTATCCCCACGAACAATATGGAGGTGAAAAATAATTGATTCTGCTGTTACAGAATATATAAGTGTAATTTTAAATAGTATATCCTATATAATTTTATATAATTTTATATTGAATTTTACATTGGATTACATTATATCATCCTAGAGATATATTTTACATTTTATATTGCTCTGAGTTTATAAAACCATTACAATGATTGTTTATCTCTTATATGTTGTTCCTGTATGTTGTTTTTACATAAGTTTATTAGTAAGTAAGTTTATTACGGCAAATAGCCAGCAATAGTTTATTACCATTTGTAATGTCCTATTCTGTTATTTAGATGTAGTTTGCCTGATTGTGATGTGTTGCAATGGCTTTTAGCTGAGCAAATAAAGATTCATTCATTCATTCATGTGCACTCATACAGCCAAGCAAACGCAAAATGTTTATGCCCCCATTAGAATCTAAGAACTTCTGGAGAGACCCTTCTGTCTATCTATCCCATCACCTTCTCAAGCTCATTTGCCGGGAACAAAGAAGATGGCTTTCTCAGTGGCTACTCCCAGTCTTTGGAACTCCCTCTCTGAGGTTGCCAGGATTGCTCTCTCTTTGCTCTTCTTCCATCAATGATTGAAAACATTGTGCCACAGGTTTTTAGAAACTGATGTGTTGTGCTGTTTAATGGGTTATGGTCCCAACCAATGGCACTACCGTTCCATGGTGATGAGATTGCATGTTACTGCACAATACTAACAAGCATTATCTATGGTGCCACTGCCATTGTCTCTGAGAGAACCTTTGCCAGTGTCACCCCCACACTACTGCTGCTGCTGCTGCTGCCCAGTAGCTATTTGGCACATTTTGTCTGGCTCCTCAACAAAAACCTATCTGACACAGGAGACCCTCCCAGCAGCACTGCTGCTATCAGCATAGCTTTGTGCCTCACAGGAATACTGTGGAAAGGTGAGAGCAAGAGGTTAGGTCTGTCATTTTCATTTCTGCACCATTGGCAATTGAAGGCTTTCTTTTTAACAATTTTTTGCTTACGTTTTTTTGCTGTTGTTTTAATATACTTACTGCTGGTTTTGGTTCTTTTGTGTTTTTATCTTTGGATTGTATTTTATCTATTAATGCTTTTACATGTTACTTTTTGTGAAGTGCTTTCAGTAACTCCTTTTATGGAGGAAAAAGGACAGTTTGCATTTCATATACAAAACAGGAAAAGAAGGCCCATTGCCACGCACTGTGATGTGACTCAAATACTAAACTGCCGTTGACAATCACAAGACCCATGTCTGATGCTTCTTGTATTCATTGCCCTACTCTACACAACTTGAGTTACAGTGCCAGCACTGGATTGATTCATACCTACCACCTATAGTTTTTAAAGTACTGCAGAATGCTTTGTGGACAGTGCGGGAGCAGACACATCAACAGAATGTGTGCCTAAACAAATGAATGGCTTGACTGACCAGCAGACCCTGGAGTCACTGAGAAATTGAAAGTCTCATGCAGAAATGAAAGGAAGAGGAATGGCATGGTCTGGATGTTTTCAGTATTCGCATTTCATTTTTTTAGTACGTGGTGGGCTGCTTTTGAAAAAAGCTATTGTTTAATTCCTGATACCTGAAAATCATTCCAAATTTCAGTAACATGCAAATCTCAATAGCTCAGGCAATTATTGAAAAAATAGAACTAGCTGTCTGTCTGTCTAAAACCCAAAGGTATTTAGGACTTGGTAGATCAGAATAGGCGCCTTGAACTAAGCTTGGAAACAAACTGGGATCCTGTGCAACTGCTACAACAATGGTGAGATGTGGTCCCCAGAATGCATACCAAACAATAGTCTGGATGCTGCATTTTGTACTAGCAGTAGTTTCCAGAAACATTTCCATGGTAGCCCCAAGTTGAGCACATTTCAGTAGCGTAACCAAGATATTTTTAAGTCATTGAGCACTGTGTCTAAGTCTGGTTTCCTAGGAAGGGGTGAAGTTCATTGAACTGCCAAGGTACATCTGTCACAGCAGCTGCATAGTGCTGTGTCCAAGAGCATGCCCAGACTTTGAAAGGGAGTTCAAACCTCTGTCTATGATATTAATAATTAATATGTATACAGAACTTTTGAATGTTGAAAGTACTTCCTGTCCATTATCTAGTTACAATTCTGTCAACAACCAAATAAGAAAAATCAATATTATCATCATCTATAATTGCAGTGTGGGGTGGTATGTGTTTGTGAATGTGTGTTTATTCACACTTTTGTACATCTCCCTGGAATCTTTCAGTGTAAGGTAGCTTAGAGGTACAATAAATCAAATATTAATAGAATAGAATTTTGTATGCCCTATGATGAGATAAAATCAATTTGCTGTTGTGGTTTGCGTGTTGGACTAGGACTCTGATCCACCAGGGTTCAAGTCCCCACTTGGACATGGAAACCAACTGGTTGGCCTTGGGTAAGTCATACCATTTTAGCTTCAAAGGATGGCAACAGCAAGCCCCTTCTGAACAAAATTTGGCAAGAAATCCCAGTGGTAGCTTCACCTTGGGATCTCTATAAGCAGGAAACAACTTGAAAGCTCACAACAGCATGACAGAGATAGAAGTATAACATAGACTCTTTTAAAAATAGATCATATTAAAAATATGTCATAAGCTTTGATGTTGATGTGTACACTGGAGATGATGAGGGGCTCCACCAGAATCTAGAAATATTTCTCTTTTGGACTGCAACCATGAGAAACCTGGGACCAGACGTAACATTTCCAAACTCTGTAACTGTGAAAAGCAGAAAGAAAGAGAGTGCTATGAATAAGCAGAGAACTTTGGAACACCTCTATTTGGTTGCTCAATTTGGTCCTTGATGCTCTCCCATCCCTTTCCCACATGGCCTATGACCCTGCTTAGCATTCATACAGCAATCCAGCCTTCTCAGCATTAATTGGCTTAATGTTTGGCATTCAGATAGCTGAGGGTTAATCCATGTCTCCTTTCATTTTTCAGCCAAGTGTGCCTTTTGGCCATCTGCTTGCAGTAGAGGATTCGCTGACAGGACCTTAATCTAAACTGAGAGAGATTGATTTCAAGCTCTTTCTATTTTATGGCCAGCCTTTGTTCATTACCACATTTCTATCAAGCAAATGAACAGCCAAGTGAGGCCATGTGTTTTGCTGACATTTTCATGAGAGGATTCTGTATTGCCAGCCATACAATAGTTTGAAGACCTCAAAGGTTAATGTACCCTCAGGATTGTGCAGTCGGATCCTCCCCCTCCTCAACCTAAATGCATAATCATCTCTTTAATCAATTCCTTTAACCTTTCTGAATTTCATTTGGGATGTAATGCTATAATGAATCCAAGACTCAAAGGGCAAAATGAGTGGGAAAATGTGTCCTCTAAAGAAAAAAAAGCAAAAATGAAACAGATTTAAAAAGAGGGGGGGAAAGGTAACAGGCTGCTATCATCTTGGCATAGTTCTCCCACATCATCAGCTGCAAGGATATTACTGGCATTGAGTTGGAATGGTAAGACACTTCAGCTGTTGATGCAGATACCATTGGGCATGCCTATCACCTATGGCTCTGAATGCAACATACCAGCCATGCACTGTATGATTGGTCGTGTGCTGCAGAAGTCTCTTAGTCACCACTCTTAACCGCATAACCAAAGTTTATGGAGCCCTTGGTGGTACACCTGAAAGTACCATATATAGCGGCTGATGGCCTTACAGGTTACAATCAAGTTGTGCAGCCGTAGGTCCTGAAGTGACACAGTGTATGGCCATTTATCTTATACCAGACAGGTGTATGTCCATAAGCAGGGATGTAGCTATGGCGGGGTGTGTGTGTGTGGAGAAGGCAAATAAGAGGATATTGCCCCCAAATAAGAATACTGCCTCCTCCAAAATTTGCCTTCACTACCCAATTTTCTAGCATTGCATTTGGAAATATAGTTTGGGAATCTGAAGAAAAGGGGCAGGCAAAATTGCCAAGGGAATGAAAACAGAGCAACTGTAAGAGTACTAGGTGTGAATCATTTCCAATGTCTCACACTCTGGAATGCTAAAAATTTTGTTGACTGAAAGAAAATTTCATGGGGGAGGGTCAGCATTTTATTTGGAGGGGCTCTCATTTTGAACCCCCTCCCCAATAGTTACACCACTGAAAGCCACATATATTCAAAGATCAATAATATAAGCAATGGGCAATATAGGATTGAGTCTCATGGTATGACCCCAGGATGTGTGGAGGATTAATCATAGCTACCTTCTGTATAGAAATATGGTGCAGTAAGTGTGTACATGCACACCTGCTTTCCTGTTTCTTGTTAACTTATGGTGACCCCCTGAATTTCATAGGATTTTCTTAGCCAAGGAATACTCAGAGGTGGTTTTTCCAGTTCCTTCATCTGAAATATAGTCCATATCACCTGGTATTCTTTGGTGGTCTCCCATCCAAATACAAATCAGGGCTGACTGTGCTTAGCTTTCAAGATAAGACAGGACCTGGTGCCTTTAGCGTTCATATCTGACTGTGTGTACCACATATTCATGTACATACTGCATATACAGCCATTTGACTTGTCTTTTTTTGTGCCATTTTTGCCATTGGTCTACAAAATGATGGAAAAATACATCTACCCTGCTGAATTAATCAGGAAAAAACTTCAGTGTCTCATATAAAGAAAAAGAAGCACTCCATGAGAATGGTGTTCTGAATGGGCTGAACTTCAATCATTTTATTATCCCCCGGGGGTAAATTTGCCTGCTGGAATTCATTTTCAGTATTACCCATTATTCCTTCCTGGGGATTTAAATAAATGTATTTCATCAGTTTTTATATCTTGAAAATACATAAATTATAATGAAATTCAGGAAACTCATACACACATTTTCCTCTTGAGGACTGTACAAATTACAGAACCCTGCTGCCTGTCAATTTCAGTCACATTGATTATTCAGCTATTCTGCATTTTCTTATTTCCTGAATGCAGTAGCCATTTAGGTACAGATCAAATATCCTGTGTTTGATCAATAAAGTATGACCTCACATCCCTTTTTTTGTTGTTCACCAAGGCATACCTCTAATAAGAGAGCACTTCCTCTCCTCCTCTCCATTGCCCCACAGTATTTCAACTTCATGGTTATCTTTGATCACCTGTTCCACTGGCTATCATATTTCATATTAATAACATAAACACTTTCCTCCACCTATCCAGCAGTGCAAAGATCCACTATTTCTACCAACTCTTTTGTTCAACAAGTTCAACAAGCAATAACGCAATTGCTTGCAAGTTTATCCTTTTACAACTGGAATGTCTGAATAGGTGGGGGGAAATTGCCTTTTCCATGATTTCAGGCTTCAGTATTTTCCAACCTGTGAATATGTTTTCTTTTTAAAAACGTGCATTTTCGATATTTTGTATTTCTTTTATTTCTGCTGATTGCTATTATTCTGCTCTTAAGTTGTGGTATTTTAATGTTTTTGTTTGCAATCATTTTTACTCATAACTTTAATCTTTTTTTAAATATGTAATTATTAATAGCCTTCTTGATGGCTACTCCAAGATTTTGGAACTCTTAAGGAGGCTAGGATGTTTCTGTCCCTGCTTTCTTTCTCTGCCAAGTGCAAACTTTCCTGTGCCAACAAGCTTTTAGGAACTGAATGCAATGAACTTTTAATAGTACATTAAAAAAACTTTTTATGACTTTTGAAATGCTTTTAATTCTGTAGCTTTTACACTACTTTCAGAATGATTTATGTATATATTTTACTGATGTTTATGTGTTTTTAATTTATTCTGATTTTAATATTCTGTAAGCTGCTTTGAGTCCTGCCTTTAGTTCTGTAAGCCGTTCCCTCTGGGAGAATAGACTTGATATAAGCAAAAAACATAGCAGCAGTAGTAGCAGTAACAACAATAATATAAACAGATTCCTTCAAATTGTTAATCTGTATTCTGATTGTACTGTATTCAGATTGATATCTGTTCTGTACTCTACAGCTTTTTTCCCTTTGAAACATTGCTCCACACACCCTTTGCATGTCTGTTGCGCACTAGTGTTGGCTCACCCACTAATAGCATCTCCCCTAATGCTGAATGTTGTAATCAGTCAGTTCACTAATAGCATCTCCCCTAATGCTGAATGTTGTAATCAGTCAGTTCATTAGTTAGTTAATACATCCTCATAGCTGGTGCTGGATAGTGTAGGCTCACTATTGTAAGGGAAGGAGTTATGCACAGAGAATCACCCAGACACATGTTACGCACAAGTTTTGGATAAGGCCTCTGAGAACACTAATGGCAACAGAGAATTTCACCACCACTCATATATGAGCAATTCTCCCCTTGTTTTTGAGTCATGTGAACACAGCAGCAGTCAATGGCTGGTCTTTAAAAAGAAAAAAATAACTAACACAAACAAAGTTCTCTCCAAACCATTTTCAGATTGTTTGTTAAGATTTAAAATCAAAGAAAAGATCATGCCACCTTGGGTCCCAATTTTGGGAAAAAGGTGGCTTAGAAATACAAATAAATAAATAAAGCAAGATTTTCTTTTTTTCAACATGGCTGGAGTTCAACAAGACTGGTGCCAGAACAGTGAAAGCACTAATAGGTAAGTTGCTAGCATTACAAAAGAGAAAAAAGAAGGACATACAGCAGACAGCATCCATTAATCTTAATCTCTTGTTTCCTTTGCTAGTATACCTTCAACATATAAAAGTATGTGGTTTCAACAGGTTGGAGCCAGATTTAGCCACTCTTTGTATAAATTCACAGAAAGGAATGGAACTATAGTTAGTTAACTAACTAAATCTGGATCTGACCCTTTGGATGGTTCAGAGCCGGAGCAAGTTTGCACCTTTCCAAATATATATCTGTTCCAAGATGGCTGCTGCAAGACCATGGAGAGGAGAAAATTAGAGATCATACAACATAGAAATAGCTGGATGGACCAGCCTGAAAGCCCACTTAGCCCAGCATTCTGATCGTGCTGAGACCAATCTGATCTCTGTTTTAGAGTCACAGGCAAGACATGAGTGAAATTAATATCCTCCTGCTTGTGTTTACCAGCAAATGATGTTCATTCTGCTTCTCATGCTAAAGGTAGTATAAAGGCCCCCTGATTAGTACTCACTGTGGGCCTTCCCCTCCATGGACTTCTTCAGTTCTCTTAAAACTTTCCAAGTTGGTATGTAGAAGCTACCTTCAGGTCTTCCAAGTGTAATGTGTACACTCGAAGAGAAATTGATGGAGAAGGAGAAATGCCATGGTGGGAAGAGCAGCTGAGAAGAAGACAGAAGAAACAAGTATACAGAAGCATAAAGATAAAGACAAGAAGCAGAGTAGAAAAGGAAGTACGAGACATACTAAGAACCAGTGAGATTCATCAAAAGATTGCCAAAATGACAACAGTTTGCCGTTGTTCCATCAATGTAGCCCTGTGTCTGTATTTTATTGTGGCTTAAATTATCAAGAACAATGGTGTAGCAACGTTTGTTTTTACTCACTGAAAAATTAAAAAAAAAATCTCTGTCTCCACAGTGATCGGAACTGGCCTTCCTCATCCTGATAAGAAGTTTCAGAGGCAATCCATCACTACGTCTTGTTGCAATAAATTCCATGCTATAGTCTGTGCATTGTGTGAAGAAGTGCTTCTTTTATCTGCTCTGAAGCCCATACCATTCAGCTTTATTGGATGGTATGAATTCTAGGATTATGACGGAGAAAAAACTCTCCCTGTGCTTGATTCAACAAAAGATTTAGAAGAAATAGGATTTGCAAACAAAGAATTCTCTCAGTGTCTAACAGAAAAGTCAGCATCAAAGGATCAGCCCCTCCCTCCTAGTAGCTGCCACTTGAAGTACCTGCCTCACTCTGCCTAATAGCTGTGCCAGCCCCAGCCTGCTTGTTGCACAGCCAGACAAAGTGTGTGTGTGCGTGCATGCATGCGCATATGCTCATGCTGGCAAAAGGAAGAAAATTTGCAAGCCTGCTGCAGTTCTTTTGCCAGGGTCCATAAATCTTGAACTAGCTTTGCCCTTGCACTGCTTCTTTACTGTTTCCTGTATTTTATAATAAAAATGGTATGTTGGCCAGAAGGGCTAGACTGTGACCAATGTCCAGGAATGCTACCTGTTGCTGCTGGACCTATTTACCTATTCTACAATTATCCCGACAGAATACCTGCTTAACCATTCAGGTGCTATCAATGAGATGTTAAAGAAATTAACTTTGGCTGGGTTGCGCCCACTCAGTTTCTTTTGTTTGCCAAACGTGTGTGATGTTCAGGTTTTTCATGGATTATTTGTTCAAGATGCATATTTGGAAGAGAACCAAAGAGTTAGGTAAGAACAAATATAAATGAAATGTTGAAAGCACTGCAAATTCTTGAGATCCTTATCAAATATTTCATAATCTTCAAACAAAAAAACTAACATTTCAAGAACTCTTGGTTCACAAATTCTTTTAAAAGGTTCACTGTAAAAAGCCATCCACTCAATGTGCTCCCATAATTGTTCTGCCCATCAAATTATGTGTACAATCTTGAGCATCCAAGTGGTGTAGTGGAACTCTAATTTATATAAATTTTGAAGACTCTGGAGTCTTAGTTGATGGAGTTCAAAGAATTCTATACAGGTAGTTCCCTTACATTGAAGAAGAATTTGGCATATTTCTTCCACAGTCATACAAATGTAGTCCGCATGTTATCCAGTCTGCTGCTTGTTGTAAAAAACAAAAGGAAAGATTTGAAGATTTGCAGATACTGAGACTAGGAGAGAGTGAAGTGATTTGCAGGGGCAACAGGGGCAACTTTGCCAAGATCTTGGACCAATCACTATACCAAAGTATCTGGGGGCACAATTGTCCAGTTGGAGCCATTGTCAAGGGCCTCTCTAGGCTTATTATAAACCTGGGGGAGGGGGGAGCTTTTATTTGAAACCAAAACTGGACCCATGACCTAGACCCAAAGTGAAGAACTTCTCTTTCACAGAATTATTTTTTGGTGGTTGGGTGATTGGGTTCTGAATTCCGCTGCTGAGAAGAACTAAAGGCCAACAGGTGAGATCAAAATTACTATTGTACTGAAGCTCTAATTGACCGTAACTCATCTGTGGGGAAGGCGTTTCAATGTTTTGGACAGGGAAGAAAGTTTTTACAACACAAACTGGGAAATCACTCCATTATGATACCGTCTGGAAGGGGGCACAGTCTCACGGGGAATCTTGCAAAGCCAGATTCAGCCCAAGTTCAGATGTTTCCTAACCCTGACCTAGACTCAGTTAAACAAATTGTATAAATGTTTTATGCTGTTTTTCCATGGGGATGTAAAGATTACAAAAGAGACACTTGAAAAATTTCATTCAATCAACATTGTTCAAAGGTTGTAAATAGATGATATGAAATCATGAAATCAGAGTGTTAATCCATATGAGTAGTTTGGAGAGCAAAACTATTGGTCGTCATCATTCTGGCAGAGCAAAATAAAAGCATGAAATCTTGTGTATGTGACATTTGGCATTAAGCCAATTACAGATACCCATTCTATACTTTATGGTGGGGATGAACTGCCAAGCACTCAGAGTAATGGTCTCTTTGCAGTAAAATGTGCTCTGCCTATTTTATTACTCCTGTTAGTAAAGCGGGTGTCTCATTTTCAGATCTGCTGGCACCAAAATAGACCCAAGTGCCATGAAAGCAGAGGTAGATAACTGGTTTTAGTTATAGAGGATGAGAACACTCTAAAACAGGCAAGAATATCTAGGTGATCTGTTTTTAAAAATTCTCATTGTACTTATTTTACCATTAGTGCAAACTATTTTAAGAAGTTGCTTATTCCTGAAAAATAAATTTAAATATTTGAAATAATAACAACATCACATGCTGCTTGCCTTATATTCACAGGACAACTCTGAAACAATTCAGTTAAACTGAAATTTGTATCAGAGCTTGGTAGTATGATGCTCTAGGTCTCAGTTACACTCAGTGAACACTGGTCAGTCAGGAATCGTTCAGCACATCATTCTTTCATTTTTCTTAAAAGTAACCATCCAAGCATTAAAACAATGCAAAAGAAAATATAACCATAATTACAAGCTATTTATATTCAAGGTTGTAATCCTATATTCACTCACTATATTCACATCAAATCCCATTAAACTCAATGGGACATACTTTTTAGTTCTCAGGATTGCACTGTTAAGTTCTGAAAACTTTACTTGAACTTTCCATTTGATGTCCTACCAAATAGGCCACTGCTCAACATTTTAGGCTACAGGAACAAATTTAAAGTACTATTAGAAAGGACCCTTACTTTCGGTTCTAGGGGAAAAGTACAACTAGGAAAAGTTACTTTTTAAACTACAACGTTCAAAATTCTTTAGCTAGCATGACCACTGATTATAATTGCAATTAAATTGTAATTAAGAGCTGTAATTAAAAGTTGTAGTAAAAAAAGTAACTCTTCCAAGCTGGGGAAGCATCATGCTCAAAGCTCAGGAGACATAGAATTTAACAAAACAGCATGCAATCTCCCATCAAGACAATAGGTTGTATTATGCTATGCAGCCTTGCACATAAGAAGTCTCCATAAAAAATGACCTTTTAAAATAATGTAGTCAAATTCCCAAATAGTTACATGTTCTAGAATGGGCTTCAGAATGTACACAGCACTACTTAAAGAAAATGTGTTCTGATAGAGAGCATCACCTGCCATCTTATTAAATGTTGTTAGTAAGATTCAGACACAGGCCCTTTTCACACCTTACCTGTTCCTGGTGGGATCCTATGGGGATCCAGACAGCAGCTGTGCTGGGAGAGGAGTGCAATGGGAGTGCTCTCTTCTGCACTGACTGCCTTCACGATCCAGGAAGCGCAATGGCCCTGCCTCTTCCTGCCACAGCACAGCCACATACTTTCCCAGGCTGTACTGGAGCAGGAAGTGAAGCCATTGTGTTTCCAGACCCTCCACATACCAGGTAAGTGCAGGATGGTGCAGCAATCGTGAGTCATTGACAGGGAAAACCTGTCATTGATTTACTCTGTGATTGCACCACCTGGGTACAGGAGAAGGACAGGAGCCCAATGATGTCATGCATAACAGTTGTCGCAGTCCCATCCTTCTCTCATCTCCACTGTGAGATGACAATGTCCTGCGAAAAAGACCTGAGAGTGAAGACTCATACATCTATAGAGATACAATAAGCATCAATTTTTGGTTTCTTTATTTGCTCCTGCAGAACTTTGTTTGCTCCTGCAGAAGATAATCTATATTTCTGATATCAATGATCTACTCAACCAATAAGAAAATTACTCAGAAGAAAATAATTTAGAAGTAATGACCCCCTTCACAATCTTGCACTTATAAAGGAGCTGGTGGCCAATTCCTGCTCCTTATAACATTGTGGAAAAGAAGCTAAGTTATGGATACATATTCAGAGGCAAAAGTCAGGATGCATTTTTTAAAATAAAGGCTTCATAGCATAGTTCTAACTGTCCCAAACACTCTAGAAGACAGAGAGAGATGTATTAAAATATAAAGGTTCATCACATTATCATTAATTTAAATGATGTTTTATACATCTCATGATCAATTCTTGACTCTCAATCCTGGTTTATTCGAATAAACCATAGCCAAAACTAGCCACAACTCACAGTTTGAATGCAACAACAACAAACTATAGAGATGGAGGTGAGCAGGAAAATGAGAAAAAATGGGCTGCACACATCTGAATTTCTGAACCTGTGAAAGAAAGGAACAAAAGGAAAATTAATCCAACTCTACTTTGCCACAAAAGTTAGGTCCCTATAACATTATACTGTTATAGCGCTATTATTCCACTTTAACTGCCCTGGTAGTTAAGGGGTTTGTAGTTTGGTGAGGCACTGGAGCTCTCTGGCTGAAAATTCTAAATGCCTCTTCCTAAACTCCAAATTCCATGATTCCATGTGATAATGCAATGGCAGATAAAGTAGAATAACAGCACTATAACAGTGTAGTGTGATAACGCCCTTAGCAAAATTTTAACAAGAAAAAGGAAAATAAAATGCAAAGAAACACCAAAGAAAATAATCTACAGGACTTACATTGTGGAGAAGTTGCAGCTGGGGGGGGGGCAGCAGCATCTCCTCCCATTGTTGGGCCGACCACGTGACTGCTTGGATAGCAGCTTCCACATTCCCAGCATGCTCTGTGCCAGCCAGAAGACCCTCCCCCTCCAGTGGCAGCAGCCAGTGAGCAGCTTTCATGATACAGGCTCATTGGCTGCCCTCATGTGTCAATCTCCTCCAGGGAACCTCCTCTTTCTCTGTTATGGTCGCTTATATATATCGCTTATATATGGGTTCTGGATCTGGGATATCGGTTTCCAGGCCAGATTCAGGAGTTCTTGGTTGGCAGGAGTGTGAAAGTATCAGGGTGTGCAAATGGAAGTGCACATACCCTCTGCACTCTCACAAAGACGGGCAGGCCTGTCACTGTGGCAACAGCCTAGATGGGTCGGTTCATCGGCCAGGCGGGTTGGGCAATGCTCTGGACCCATGCATGTGTCAACCTTGTCACATTTGTAGCCAATAAAGTTGTGGCCTTGTTCCCCGCCCCCCAAAACTTAAGTGTTTGTGTGGTTCTTTGGGAGCAGCTAACTTGCCCCTGAGCACACAAATATGCATACAAAATATGCAATTTATTTGTGTAGTGTGATGGGGGGAGAGTAAACATGCTTAATCATTTTGTAACTTTTAATGATGCTGCAAAATAACTTAAAAAACCTACTGATAAAAACAAATCAAAATTCAGCCAAAAAGAGAGAAAGAAAGCACTCCATTCAGTGCAGAAAAACACTTACTGAAATCAAATTACAAGAAAAGAGATTCCATCAAAAGTTTAGGAAGAACCTCATTACCGTAAGAGCTGTTTGGCAGTGGGATGGGCTGTCTTAGAGGGTTGAGGTCTCTCTTTCTTTGGGACTCTTGAAACAGAGGTTGGAGGAGCATTTTTCAGGAATGTTTTAGCTATGTGTTCTTGCATGGCAGGGGGCTGGACTTGATGGACTTGTGGCCCATTCCAGTTCTATGATTCTATGGTTCATGGCAAGTGACAGAAAACAGGAAAGAAACGTGGAATAAAAACAGCAAATGAAACATAAGTTACAGTGTGATCATGTGCACACTTAATCAGAAGCGAATTTCAATGAGTTCATTGCCTGAGTTCTCCGGAGTAATCATGCATATCTGTGTAGCTTTTAATGTGCCATAAGAGGTTTGAAACACTGTTAGCTGCACAGTTATTGCCGTAACAACAACTGAACTGAATTATGTAAGAGTTTGCTGACAACAATGTTGAATAGGTGCCAGTTCCAGCTGGCTGAAGCAGAGGTGGTGTGTGCAGCATGCCAAAAGTGCTGCTCAGGTTTTCTTGTTCATATGGTGGAAAAATTGTTGACAGGTGTAGAGGACAAGAGGTGAGTAAAAGAAAGAGGGAAAGAAGGAAATCCACAAAGACTACAGAATGGGAATAGAATGGGGGGAAATGGATATGGTGTTTCTATTAAGCACCATCTTGATTGATATGTGGGCAGTTAGCCTTATAAATAAGCTCACAGAAATTCTTAGCCAGAAGTCATCAAAGAAGCAAGAATACTTGGCATAAATTGAAGCAGAAAGCATGAGAAGAATAAAAATAAGCATGACACAGGTTCTCTTTTGCTCCTTAATACGATGGGATGGCTTTGGAGCCTAATTTTGCCTGAACACTTCTGATTACCACTAACATTTATGTGACAGTGCTTGATCCTTTTTTTTAATCCTCTGAGTTTAAGTTTATTTACACTTCATTTAAATTTAATACCTTTAGGCAAAGCACTCACCTCTTGTCAACCTTATTCTCCTTGTCATATGTCAGGACTCACTGTCACCATATTACCTTTTGCAAAGGTTCTCCTTGTATACCCCTCCTTTTGATTCCTGTTAGTGTCTCTCACTTGAACTTCACAAGAAAGAGGAAGCAGCTATGGAGAGGGGAGAAGGAAATCTTTCCTTAGGCAATTGCAGGCATTGCTTGGATATCTTAATTTTACATGCAGGGTAGTAGCACTGGGCAGAGCCTTCTGAGACCTCCTAACCAGGGCCATGGCTGGAGCAAGTGCACAACAACATCACATTAGGTTTGCTAGAGGCATGAAAGAGAACCTTAGGGCATGATTTGAGTTTCTGAGCACTATGATGGGTCTGCTTCTGGGGGGGGAAAGACCACTGGGTTTGGTTATAGATCTAATGGTTCAATCTGATGCATTGGGAAGTACCAGGTTAGGGTGTACTTCTGGTATCTTCTACACATATATTTATATATATATTTGTAGATTATTACACTCCAGAGCAGAGCACTGAGAGCAGAGGAATGAAACAATCAGATCAAGGGTAGGAAATATGTGCACTCATGTGAAATTCCATAATTATTTATTATTTGTTTTGGTTTCAGTTGATTAAGTCAACACAAAACCTCCCCAAGTGGTTTGTTCAACCACAGAGGGAACATGGAAACCCCATCAGAGAGAAACTAAAGTATCAGTTCTTTTGTTCATTCATTGCTATTTTTGATGTTACCCTAAAACATACATTTAGATCCTTTCATTTGAAAGTGACACATTCATGTGAGTACATCATTTTGATGATTTGCACACAAGCTGAGGCATCAAAGTCAGCACCAAAATTATTCACAACCACGAAATGAGATAAGCAGTGAAACAGGCATGGTTCCCATCCCTCTCTCATTAGACTGAGGGACTGAGGATTCTTTGCCATTTATCAGAATCTGTATTCTATCTGGGGTCCTTTTATCACCTTCCGACTTCCTGGGCATCTAACTTATGATGATAGTGAAACCCAGACAAGGCAGAGTTTTGACATCAGCACTGCACTTAAGCATTTTAAGTACTGGAATCTCAAGATATTTATATGGGAGATTGAACAGGCTGTCTGGTAATCTTTAGGCTATTTATTATATGTAATCATAGGTATCCAAATATATACACGCTCCTTGGGGAAACATAGACAAAAATATCTGAGCACATTGATTTCATTACTTTGTTTTACATGTAAGGCATCATACATTCATTATTTTCTAGAATATGGCAGGTAAGACGTTACACTTTCATAAGAATCTTTATCTCTAGCAAGCTTCCCTATAGTTAATGCATATAGGAACATTAAAACCTTACACAATATAATCCATTATTATCCACTAAGAAATATCATTGCCTCTAAAAGGGCATCTGTAAACACACAGGCTTCCAAGGATTAACATGCTTGAGCATTGCTAAATTTAGTCTTATCCATTACACACATCCACAGTGGGCATCCAGTCATAATGGGAACTATATCTATTTTAGCATAGCCTAGCTGTTTCTCTTACCAGCGGTATCTATTTGCATCAGTTTGTCTGGACAGTTTATCAGTTTGTGGTAGACATTCTCTAATCTTGTTTACAACTGAATAGACATTCTGCTTGGAACTAGGTTGTCACTATATTCTCAATAACACACACATATGTGTTTTCTAATTTTCTAATACACAAGTTTATACTCTATATTATACTCTGTCCTCTATTTTGTATAACACCCTATTGGTTATATTTCCAGGCCTCAAAGCTGGCAACCAAAACCTGAAACATCTGCTGCCATGAAGAGAATGGCAGTGGACAATGCAAATACCTCATATATCCTTGTATTTTGAAAGGAACAAAAGGAAGGTCCCTAGCATTCTGGGTAGATTGTCTATGGAAGATTCAGGGGAAAACCAGAATGACAGTCATATCAAATAAAACAGGATGGAATAGCTGCCATCTGCATCAGTGAAGCTACTACCACCCATATCACTGAAATCCCAGGTCTTTAAGGTAGTCAAGGTATTTCAATGTAAAAATGCTCCGCTATGGAAACTGCTCTATATAAACAATTTATCATAGCAGAAAGACTTTCACAGAGAACTGTTTTCTAATTAATGTCTCCTCACGTAAAAACATGAAACTGATTTGCATGTGAAAATGTATGGCATCTTATTATGCATCTGATAATCAACTCAAGGTATCCTATGGGATTAGCTGAAGATGACTGTTTGCTTTTCAGAAATAAGTGGGCCAACCTGAATGTCTGTTTTCGACTTCTTATTCTTAAGATGTCCATACTCAAAAAAAGTTAGAATTATTCTTCATTTGTTTGCTGCAAGTCTTAGACCCAATTCCTTTTATCAACACATCATTTCCAAAGGTGCTGTTTGTTCTCCTGTAAATAAATAGGGGATATTTATTTGATCTTAATCAGTGGCAGAGCTTGGAGTGTGTGGAGGGGTGTGTGGAGGGATGGGTGGGAGGGGTCTGGCTACAGCATGAGGGGCATGGCTACTGTGCGGGGTGTGTGGACAGTGCATGCAGAGGCGTGGCTATGGGCCAGGACACTCCAGAAACATTGCTGCCCAGGGCAAATTGCCCCCCCTTCTTACGTAACTGATCTTAATGAGTTTCCCTTATCTGTGTTACACATTTTCAGATAAATTGCTATATCAGTTGGTCATAAGAGAACAGAAATATGCTGTGGATCTAGTTTATTTGGTGGAAACTCTCAAATGCAATTCATGTGTAGAGTAGATTGAGAGATGTTATTTTATATTATGAAGATAGTGCTTCAGGTATTTTTTTCCCCTATTTTTGCCTTTCTGTGCAACTTAATGAGTCTGCTTGCATGAATGCTCTGGATTATTTAATACCTCAACAGCAGTTTTCAATTTGTATTTCAGTGATGGTTTATAAAGTGTGTATTGTGTTACTGTGTCTACCATCTTTTCACCAAGTTGTTAACTTGGTTTATGTCCTTGCTTTTCAGATTTCTTTTTTCTGTGCAATTTATTTACTTTTTAAATCTAAGAAGTATGTAGTTTGGCTTTCTGCACATTACCTTTTACTTCTTGTGTTAAGCTGAATGAAATTTGGAAGTTTCTTCATACATGGAATATTAAGAAAACAGGGATTTGGGAGAGAAACTGAAACTGAGATGTTTATATAACCAGACCCAGGACTCTAGTTGCCCAGATCTTAGAACTCTGGATCTCAGCCCTTGTGTATTTACCATTGGGGATGCTGTTGAAAAAGGATTATCACCTCATGTTTGTGAGTGGCTCCACACCTTTATCATGTATGCGGCAGGCTAGGATAATATGGCCCTCTCAAACTGTACATTAAAATTTTAGTCATTGAAAATGAAGATAATTTTCTTTCAGTTCATTTTTGAGGAATTTACAAACATTCACAATTATCATGTTTAGGATAGATAGAACTTGAAGTTAACAATGGTGGTGGGCATCAGTCCTGAAATGGAAGGGATCATGCTCATCCAAGGAACAGACACAAACTTTTCCTTCCATTATTAATGGCAAGCTTTCCATAACTTCAAGCTGGCCTATAAACATAAAAATATACGAAACTAGTGTATTTACCCAACACTGCCTGGGATTTTATTTTCTCATAGGTAACACTTGTTATAAATATCATAGGAATCACCTTACCTTACCTTAGGAATTAGATGCAGTTGAAATACACAAATTTGAGATCCTGTGCCTCTAATTCCCCAAACTGCCTTGTCCAGTACCTATAACTTTTCTCAATATTCCCCTATCCAATCTGTTTTCAGAGTTGTTAACATACAGAGTTTGGTTTCCTGAGAGAATACACTGCCCTCTCTTCTTGCTGCAATGCCTCGTCTCCATAGCAACCAGCCCGTGCTCTCTGGCTGAGGATTCCATAGGATGTTGAAAGTGGAATTATAGTACTATAACTGTGTAGTGCAGCCCATAGAGGTAGGCCATTTCCACACTAGAGGCGAATAGCACGTCATACTATTTAGAACGACACCATTGCCATTCACGCAATGCTGTCAGGTTAGGAACACTCCTTTCCATATCCTTCCCTCTTAACCTGATGAGTAGTAGTATTGCCACCGGTGTTCCTTCCACATTACAGCATCCTTGGCCACTCCCATGCCCAGCCTTCACCCTTACCCACTGCCTCTGATTGGGTAGGGTGTTTGTTTGTTTGTTTGGGAGCTGTACTAATGCAGCAATGTTGTAACGGCATGACATGCCAGTACACTATTGCATTTTTGCCCCATAATTTTTAAAAATGTATTTTTAAAAAATACAAAATTTTAACTCAAAGGAGAAATGTAAAATAAACACAGAGAGGTGATAGAAAGTTACCATGCCATGGGAGTTGCTGAGGGAGGGATGAGCTGGGGATGTCCACAGTCCGCCCACTGCTGTATCCGTGATAACAGGAAGTGCTATAATGGTACCGCACCGAGCCAGCTGATGAGATTGAAGCGCTATAGGAGGCTCTTAAATTTGTTTTTTCTGGAAATAGAATATGGCAATTAGGCAATGCTTGGGGGCAGGATAGCAGCTGGATGGCAACATCATGCAGTAGCATGGCTCCTCAGCCAGAAACAACCTACTGCTGTAGCGTTATAGTGACGTTGTGTGGAAATGACCTAAGTAAGTTACAAATCTGTAACCGCAATACAGAATGTTGGCCATTATTTCTAATAGCAGCCTGCTTTTAACAAGCTAGTATTATAGTCTGTACTGTTTAAATTTTATTTATTTATTTGATTTATATCCCACCTTTCCTTTTCTCCCAAGGCAGATCACATTATGAGTTAAGACAATGGATAACACAAATGTCTAAAAAACTGTAAACAATCATTCATATTAAAGACATTAATTTAGAAAATTTTAAAAGGCTGTTGAAAAATAAAAAATGATAAAAATACAATGCAAAACACCCCAATTAAAAGACATTCTGCAATATTTTCAAACATTCATTCCATTGAACAATTGACTTGAGCCCATAATTCAAGAAATAAACATATCTATGATCTTCTGAATGTGTAACTGCCTTAAGGTTACACAGAGACTGCTTTAAGGTTGCACAAATAGAAACTGTATTAGCATAGCCTGCAATCAGATGTCCATTTTAGATAGCAGAATGACATATGCCATTGGACATTAGCCTATGGTTCTAAGCTACAGGCAAGGTTTGGTTGTTTTGTCTTGGCACGATGTGTTCTCCCTCACAGAAAGCTAGAGTTTAAAGTTAATTTAGCAGCTAAAGATAGCAATGTCCACAAAAATTAGCTGTTGTGTAAAGTTTTTTCTTTCTTTCAGTGACTGTGCCAGATATATATAAAGAGGTGAAAAAGAATTCACTCAAGTTATCTTTTTTAAACTTTAGATTTGAGTTGCCCAGTTATTTTTACACATATTTCTGAAGTCCTCTGTCAAAACTATAGAATCAAATGTGTAATATTTTCTTAGAATCATGGTGAAAAAGTTGCAGAGTAAGAATTATCTACTATATAAAAGTCAAAATTTGTGAGTGAGTTTGTCTGTCTGTCTGCATCAGACAGACAAAGACCTCATATGATTGGCTGTGTGAAGACCTCAGATGATTGGCTGGCTGTGAAGAATCTATGGAATCCTGGGTTTGGCAGTTCAGGGAGGGGCCTTTAGAATTATCATCCAGACAACTCTTTGGCCTCAGTAAACTACAGACCCCAGAATTCCACAGGATGTTGAAAGTGGAATAATAGCACTATAACAGTGCAGTTCAGTAAGGCTTTATGTGTAGCTAAGTAGGTGATATAGAATATGGACCAATATTTTATGTTAAGAATCATCATAGTTTTTTTGTTCCAATGACTGATTTTTCACTAGTAAAATGATGATACTTTATTGAAAAATGGCAAGATGATGTAGAGTATTTGAGAAGATGACATTTTCCTTTAACATTTCCCCTTCTGCTACTAAGAAAAAGGCCATGAAGTTGACATTAAGTGAGACTTAATTATAAGTGAACTTGCTCTTGCTCATTAGGCCACTTTGACTGACTACTGTTGCAGCATAAAGAAGAGGGAGTCATTACAGTGATGTATTGGAAACTTATCTCTAAAGAAGGTATGGCTTCTTACAAGAGTATGAATACTTAGAATGAACAGTTGTTATAACAGGGAAAGTCATTCCACTGCAAAAAAATGTGCCAACATTTTGTCAGCTAGATTTTGGGAAAGGAAAGGCAATACTACCAAATGCGCTAACTGGTAAAGTTAGAGCAGAAGCAGAAAGTGTCATAGGTAGGAAAGGAAGATCTCTTCTCTCTGCCCCTGAAACTGAGGGTTGAGACTATATTCCACTAAGAGCCAAAACAAATCCAACATCAACGCAGTTGGTGATCTCGTGCTTTATTTTCCTCTGTGCCAGGAAGGCTGGTCCCTACTGGGACCATTCCACAGGAGATTTTTTTTAACCCTTTGCTACCACCAGAGTCCTGATATAAATCTCCTCCTCTTGGCATCCAATTTTGCATTTGTGGAGGAACATCCCATCAGTTACTATCAAGGCTTGTTTCCCAATGAGGATAGAAACTTTTGAGATGAGATCCAAATTGGCATTGCAATGCAGGAAAAGAAGTAAAATTTCCCCTCCACCATGCCATAATCCTACACTGGATCCAGATTTTCAAAGAAAATTTTCAAATAAGATTTTCAAACAAAATAAAGCAAAACAATAAGGTTGCTTCTGTCTTGGTTCTGAGGACCATGAATCCCTGCAATAAATTTCACTAGCATCCTGCCCCTCATAGTGAAGGGCATTTTGCTGGTTAAAAAGACTAATGGTGGATGAATGAGTGGCAGTATATTGCACGTTCTATAAACATTCTGAATGCAGTATTATGACAGTTCCATGAAACCAAAGGTCCTCAGGTTTCTGTTTCTCTGCCTTCCCTTCTCTACACTGCGGAGTCTACAGTTTCCCGTTTTTTCTCTGTGGATTTGTTTAGTTTTGTTTGGTTGCCCTTTCTGTTACACCATTCAGCCTCTGGCAATTCCCCAGCCACTTCAAGCACTTCTTGCCCAGCTTGAACAATGGAAGGGCTCCCAAGGAAACCTGCAGTTCAACAAAGATAACCCCAATGTGTCAGAAGCACTAAAGCAGAATGGTTAACACACGGTTCTTTCCCTCCAGATTGGTAAGAGTATCTAATTAATTTGGCAGCGTTTTCCCGTCTTCAGTTATGGCATCTGTTGTGCCACGGAATGATCCAGGGCAACCATCTGTCTTTCTACAAGTGAAATAAATGGATGAGCAAAGATATAATTTTATTTTAGCAACAGAGGGTAGGAATGAGCATGATACCCAGGCTGAAGCTATGCACTTCAAATTGTCAAGGTTAATTACCAGAGAAATACACAGTACTGCACATTGGGCTTCAGTAGGCCAGGAGTTCCGTGACAGAGCACAGTTGGAGGATGATTAGCAACAAACAAGTTATACAGGGTCATACAGGTTTCATTATATTGAATGTATAAATCTTTTTCTCTCTTCCACCTAATCAATGTTCATCTCAGCTGCCCACCTGAGGCACATCCTTCTGCCAAGACTATCTTGTGTAAGGGAAGTAAAACAGAATGATGCAACCATCGCTGCATGTGAATGGTGTTAGACAGTGTCTGGCCCAGTTTAAAGATTTGTACCTTAAGATGCCTTTCCTTGCTTGTGTAAGAGGAAATCTATAACAACAGAATGGGAAATGTTTGGGGACTAAAGAAGCTCCCTCAATGGAATTTTGTGCTACACATGAATTAACAATAAATCACAGACTGCACACAGAAGGAGAATATTAGCTGCTAAACCTGTGTGTCTTGGACAAAAAGGAGATCCCCATGAGAAGCAGGAACTGTGCGCAGTTCTCTTGAGTAGCACCACTAATCAATAGTTGGGAAAGCAGTGGCAGCAATGGGCTGGATTCAGTCCACATGGATCATGATGTTCAGATATATTTTAGGATTTGCAATGGGGCTTTCTCAGATTCACAGCTGTTGGCTGGCATCCTGTTGTAAATTTCAGTGGTGTAAGTTGTATTTATGCCATCACAACTCACTTTTTTGTTCATCAGAATTCTGTTCTAACTGTGCAAGACCAATATCACCAAAACTGCCACGTAAAACAGTACAGTCCCCCACCTAATCATTTCTGTATTGTTGGAGAGCAGGGGAGGTCAATCAAGATGAGTTCAGCTATTTTCCAGTAGCTGGATATGCTGCATGAATGTCATCTACAGGACTGTTAGAGGTCACAGGGAATCCAGCTACAGCTACAGCTAATAGCTGTATGTGTTCCACTGATCTCTGACAACATTGGGGGAGCTGTACTGTACATTGTTATGTCTCCTGATGCAGGATTGTGGCCACTGAATAAGATTTATCCAATTCATTATCCAACATAGCAGGAGCAAATGTTCTCATCCAGAGGCTTTGAAGCCATTCAGTTGATTTTTGCCAAAATGGGATCCTCTAAAAGTCCATGGCATATATGAAACCCTTAGATTGCTGTTATTCAAGCTGCAACATCTAATTGGTTACATTGATAATTGAAAACTTCTAATTTACTAAAATGGTGGGCTTGATTAATTGATTAAAGATATCTGCCTTGATTAAGATTAGAATGTATTTAATTGGGTTGCATTGGCTAGAATCATAGAATCATAGAAATGTAGAGTTGGAAGAGACCACACGGGCCATCCAGTCCAACCCCCTGCTATGCAGGAACACCCTCAAAGCATTCCCGACAGATGGCCATCTAGCCTCTGCTTAAAAACCTCCAAGGAAGGAGACTCCACTACACTCTGAGGCAGCATATTCCACTGCCGGACAGCCCTGACTGTCAGGAATTTCTTCCTGAGGTTCAGGTGGAATCTCCTTTCCTGCAGCTTGAATCCATTGCTCCTTGTCCTGGTCTCTGGAGCAGCAGAAAACAAGCCCTCTCCTTCCTCTACATGGCATCCCTTCAAATATTTAAACATAGCTATCATGTCCCCTCTTAACTTTCTCTTCTGCAGACTAAACATACCCAGCTCTCTAAGTCTATCCTCATAGGGCATGTCTTCCAATGTTGTTGATTAAAAATGCTTAACTGACTGATATGGTAGCCTTGATTAATTGTTTAGGGACCTACACATCATTTAAGAATAAAATGCACTTAATTGGGCTGCACTCCAAGTTTTCATATTAAGAAAGGACTTCTGTTGCAGTTAGAGTTCAGATTCTAAGGTCTTCAAGATCCTCTTAACATTTAGATCAGTAGGCTGATCAACCGTGACTGCTGCTAATGGCAGTCAGAATAACTGCAATGTTTTTGATAATGAAACTGCTCTGTGGCATCAGAGGGGATCAGCCAAATTGCACATGAAAGTCTAGATATGCAGAAAAGTCACAGGACAAGGGATCAAATGAGGCTTCTACCATTGATGAGTCTAAGGCCCCAGGCACATGGTCAATCATCTTGCAGTGTAATAGTTTAGCATTTCTGCTAATCTCACTCCCAGGACATTCTGTGTTATATACCTGCATGAGGATTGAGGTCTACAGGGTAAACCTGAACTGTTCCACCAGTAGGGACAGTATTGTGTGGGAGATATGGGAGAAGATCTTATACCCCAGTTGTGGAGTGTCCTCCCTTGGGAAGGCCAAATGACATCAAACATTGGTTTCTTTCCAGTGCCAAGTCAAGGCAGAGCTTTTTATTAAAGCACTCCAGACTTAATTTACTTTAAAAGTACGTATGTTTGGTTTTAATTGCTATAGTCCAGAGCTTTCCAAACTTTTCATGTTGGTGACATACTTTTTAGACACACATCATTTTGTGACACAGTAATTCGGTTTTTCTAGCAAAGCAGAGGTTAAACTAACCCTTTATAAGAGATACAGACACATACATAAATTGTAATAACAAAATGTATGAGGGCACAATATATTTCATGAAAACCTTTCCTATATATTTAAAAATATATGATTTATAAATAATAACATACATTTCCGAGATGGTAGGTGGCACACCTACACACTTAAGGCGACACACTAACATGTCACGGCACACTGTTTGGAAAGGCCTGCTATAGCCTTTTCAATAGTTTTACCTTGTCATGTTGAATATGTTTCCAACCTGTTTATCATTCTAATCTGGAATTATTTGAAATTCCTTATTATCTTATCTGTATGCCATCCTGACATTCCATGATAATATTTGAATGAATGAATGAATGAATGAATGTTTGGTTGCCTTTCATTTTGTAAGCTTTGATGGAATGTACTTATTTGAGAAAGCTCTGAAACTTGATTCTTGAACCTCTGGGGGTAACACAAAAATCCAAAGTAGTAAGAAGTCTGTTTGCATCTTATTGATATGGTGGAGGGAACACTGCATAAGGTGTTAGGGAATTGAAATACTGAAGAGGACTTGAGAAAAGAAAAGTTAGGCAACCACATGGTATAGCTTATTATGTTATGCTTTAATATTTTCCTACTCTATTTCATCAAATCAATATTTCCTCAGCTAAAACTGAACACCACAAGTGGTGTTTCTGACATTGAAGAATAAAGATCTTCTGCTAATATATTGAAAAGGCTGCATGTCTTCCTGGCCAATTATTCTCTTTCTTTCCCTTGAAACAAAGACTGTAATTGTAAGCAAGCTTACTTGGAAATACATCCCACTAGACTTAGCAGGATTTATTTTTGAATTACTATAGATAGACTCAGGCTGCATGACAAATACTTCCATATTTTTTTGCCCCAAACAAATATTGTGCTATAGATTATAACACAGAATTTAATATTGTGTTGTAGAATTTAATATTGTATTGTAGAATAATCCACATGCAGAGGTTTCCTGATTTTATTTGGCAGAGCCCTGTTTAGACATTCTTTCATTCTGTGAACCCTTTTTCACGTACCCTATATGCTTGTGTATAAATCGACCTCACATATTTGTTGAGGACAGTTTTGGGGACAATATTGTGGATTTTGATATAGTCCATGGATACGTCAAGGGTCTTATCCAAGGGTCTTATCCAAGAGGAATAGGGGACCAGCCACCATTGGCTGCCACCACCGCCACCATTTTCCCATCCAGGAAGTCACAAAAGCCTTTCAGCACTCTACTCACATAACAGGAAGGTCTCTTTTTTGATAAAAGATAAGGTACAGTAGTAACGCTTATCAAAAAAGGAATGATCCCCTTGTCTGAGAAGAATGGCAAAAGGTGAGAGCTTAGACCATCCAAGGAGAACCTAAAAATAGTACCAACCCTCTCTACTCCCTCAGTTCTCCTTTGAGGTAAAGTTCCACTCAACCTTCATAACTTTTCCTAGCTTTGTACTAGAAAACTGATGCAAAAAGTATCCAGCATATTCCTTAATACAAGCCAGCTCTTTTACACCACTGGACAGCTGCTTGGCTATGATGCCAAAAAGGACTCCAAAACCCATCTGCCTGGCAGCAGAAGCCCAACTCATCACAAAGAGTGATGACCAACATTTTCTTCTTTGGTTGTTTATGCATGGTTGCAAGTACAGGTTTATGCACTGAGGATATCTCTTCTTTTAACATCAGTTCTTCTCCATCTCCAGCCACAACTGCAACTTCATGACATATTTTGCATAGCGTTCATTGATTTTTTTTCTTAGCAAAGCCAAACAAGATATATATTCTTCTGAGCTACAAAGAATGAAAAAGCATGATTAAAAATGACCTACTTCAGTATGATAAATAATATGTCCAGAACTGAACAATTGGGTTTCTGTTGCTTTCAACACTATGTCCCCATTGTTCTTATCAGTGTATTACTAGCTGCAAATAAACAGTAACTTATAATTAGTTACGTTCCACAATAATCAAGGTGTAACTTAATAAGAGGTGATTTTGTTCCTTTTGTGGCATAATTGCAAATGTAAAAGCTACTTTTATAGAAGAGTGCACCCCTGTTAAGAGGTGGAAATTAAAATGAGCATGATTCCTGACACACACTGTTGTCTTGTGCTGTGATGATGCTGAGGTAAATGGGAGAAGATTTTTGTACTATAGGCCAGGGACTTGTAACATTTGGGGGAATAATATTTTTTTAAGTTCTAAGTTCATTTAAATCCACCTTGACATGCCACATTTGGAAAGACATGTTTTCACTATTACTTTAAAAAAAAATGGTATAAGTGCTTTGCTGGAGCAGAAAATGAGGTTTGTAGAATTATAAATGGCATACAAATGACAATAAACAAAGCAGAAAAGGAAGGGAGAGATGGAAGGAAGGAAGGAAGGAAGGAAGGGCAATGGTGACCTAGGATCATAATGTCTCACACAAAGACTTTCCACATAAGCTGCTCAACCAATGTTTCTGGTCCCACAGAGGATAACAACTTTGTGCAGTTGATTGATTCATAAATTGTCTTCAGAACTTCCAGTTCAACATGGTGATGGAAGGCATAGGTCCAACAGTATATTCCATGTGCCTGAATAAAGCTATTGTCAAAATAGGTGGCAGGATGAATCTAGAATTTGTTACCCAGTTTGTTACCAAGTCAGCTGTATCACATCGCAGGTGCCATTTTCAATTTCAATAGCGCAGTTGAGATTCACTGCCCAGACCCAATACTTGTTCTGTTGCTGTCTGGAATATGTTGAAGATTAAAGCTAGAGTTAACTACAAAGTTCTTCTTTATCTCTGCCTATGTCATTATTGGTTAAGTACAAGACTAGTGCTGTGTGAACTACTGTAAGCTGGCTCAAGGCTACCAGTGTCAAAGGGAGTAAATATAGGAGAGCTGCCTGAGAGATTCATGCAAAAGTCATGTGTTTCCACTTCAGTACTTCAGTATAAAATTTAAAGTGAGGACCAATAAAATCAAGCATAATCTGGCATATATGGTAGTCCTGAGAACCTCTTCTGATAGTTCAGGCTAGGATGATTAATCTTTCCTCTGGTGGCTCCCATATTGAACAGGATGTGAGATCATGCTCCTGGTCTCAGTCATAGCCATAGAATCATAGAATAGAATCACAGAATTGGCCTGATATCATAAAGCTTCCACTTCCAGAGTGGTGTGATAATTTCAGTTTTCATTTTATACTTTATATAAGATATCCAAGGTGCTGAAACTATTTGGGGCACAGAAAACCCAGAGGAAAAATCAATACAAGTGGAAATAAAGATAATACAACAAAAGATAAGGATGAATTTACAAGAAGAAATAGAGAAGCAGATGAAACAATTAAAAGTAACCCAGTTTGAGCAGGCAAATAAGATTTGGAAATGGCTTGCATACAGGTTAAAGAAGAAGAGAGAAAGAAATATAATAGCAGAATTGAAGAATGAGAAGAAGCAAATTACACAGCAAGAGAAAATAAAACAGAAATTTAAATAATACTTTGAAAAGCTATTTCAGGAGAAAAACCCTCAATATCAAATAGAAGAAAAATGGAAAGAATTTGTGAAAACTATAAAAATCCCAAAAATATCGGTAGAGAAACAGGAACAATTAAATAAAAAAATAACAATAGCTGAAATAGAAGAGGCAATAAGAGAGCTGAAAATGGATAAGGCACCAGGACTTGATGGATTTTCGGCATTGTATTATAAAAGATTTATAAAAGAAATAATACTTCCATATCAGGCAACTTTACAGGAAATTGAGAAGGAAGGAAAGCCACAGTCATGGGGAGAAGCGAATATAGTGGTAATACCTAAAGAAGACAGAGATAAGAGGGAAATAAAGAACTACAGGCCAATCTCCTTGTTGAATGTAGATTATAAAATATGGGCAATGATATTGGCTAAGCGACTGAGACATGCAATACAGGATAAAATACAGGAAGGACAAACCAGTTTTCTCCCAGGCAGACAAATGAAGAACAATATTAGAACTTTATTAAATACAATTGAATATTATGACAAAAATCCAGGGAAGAAGATAGCTACCATCTCATTGGATGCTGAAAAAGCCTTTGATAATGTTTCCTGGAATTTTATGCATTACACTGTAAGAGAATATGGCCTGGGAAAAGTATTTTGTAATTGGTTGGAGAAGATATACTGAGATCAATCAGCAAGGTTAATAATAAATGGAGGTAAAACACAAAGCTTTGAAATAAAGAAAGAGGTACAGCAGGGATGCCCGCTATCACCGTTATTATTTATAGCAGTATTAGAGATATTACTGCTAGCAATAAATGAAGATCCACAGATAAAAGGATTAAAAACAAAAAGGAAGGAAATAAAGTATAAAGCCTTTGCAGATGATGTAATAATATTTCTTGAGGAACCGCAAGACTCAATACAGAGGTTGAAGGAAATCTTGCAAAAATATGAATATATAACAGGATATAAGATAAATAAAGAAAAGACAAAGATGATGACATTAAATATATCAAAAAAAGAACAGGAAGATTTGGAAAAAAGATCTGGATACCAAATAGTAAGGAAAATAAAATATTTAGAAATAAACATAACAAATAAAAATCAAGAATTATTTGATAACAATTATGAGAAGACATGGAAGGAGATGCAAAGTAAAATGGAAAAATGGACAAATATGAATTTATCTCTTTTAGGAAGAATAAATGCCTTTAAAATGTCTCTATTACCTAAGCCAGTGGTTCTCAACCTTGGGTCCCCAGATGTTCGTGGACTTCAGCTCCCAGAAGCCCCAGCCACTATGGTCAATGCTCAGGGCTTCAGGGAGCTGAAGTCCACAAATATCTGGGGACCCACAGGTTGAGAACCACTGACCTAAGCTAATGTTTCTTTTTCAAAATTTGCCAATAATAGCAGAAGAAAAGATCTTCAAAGAATGGGAAAAAAGGCTACAAAAGTTTATCTGGCAAGGCAAGAAACCAAGAATAAGATTTAAAACATTACAAGATGCAAAGGAGAGAGGAGGTTTTGATGTGCCATCACTGAAAATCTATTATCAAGCATGTTGCTTAGAAACAATCAAAGATTGGATTCAAGTGGAGAACACAGCAATAAAAGAAGTTTCAGGAATAGAAAATAGATTTGGATGGCATGGATACTTATGCTATGACAAAGTAAAGGTGAATAAAGACTTTAACAATCATTGTATCCAAAAGGCTCTGTTGAAAGTGTGGATACAAATAAACCACAAATTTTATAGAGGACTTCCATTGTGAACCTCACCCCAAGAAGCATTTAACTATTGCTCCAACAAAACAGGGAAAATTATTGACGTATCAAGAGCTGCTGAAAAAGGATGGTACAAAGTTAAGAATGAGTACAGAAGAGGAATTAAAAGAGCAAGGCCATGAATTCAACTGGTTCCCATGGAGACAACTAAAAGAGAGATTTAAAATGGATCAAAAATTATATGGGTTTGAAAGAAATGAAAATGAGCTGGATGTATTGATGAAAGGGGACCAGAAAAAGAGAATTTCCAGATTTTATAAAATATTGCTACAAAGAGAGATAGAACCAGAAATTGTTAAAAATAACATGGTTAGATGGGCTCAAAATATAGGATATCCAATTGAGTTGGCTACATGGGTGAGGGCATGGAAGACAGATGTAAAATTTACACCAAGTTTGAATTTAAGAAAATGTTTTATAAAATGTTATATAGATGGTACATGACGTCTGTAAAACTGAAAAAAATAACAAGAAATGGAAATGGAAAATGTTGGAAATGTGATGAGAAAGAGGGATCCTCTTTTCGTATGTGATGGACCTGTAAAATAGCAAAAAAGTTTTGGAAAGAAATACATGATGAAATTCAAAGAATGTATGGTTTTAACTTTGAAATGAAGCTAGAACTTTATTCATTGAATATGTTAGGGCAACAAAGAGAAATAAGATCTCATCAAAAGACATTGTTATATGTAATAACTGCAGTAAGACTGACTTATGCTCAACACTGGAAAGAAAGAAAATATATTGATATAAGAGAATGGAAATTCAAAGTCTTGGATATAGTAGTGACAGAAAAGCTAATTTTTTCACTCAAAAATAAGCCAATCCAGGGCTTTGAAAGAGAATGGTGAGAGGTATTGAATTGGATAAAAGAATGAAATAGGGGAAAAGAAAGAAAGTCTGTGAGAAAGGTGGAAGACAAAATAAGGTGGTAAAAGATAAAATGTAAATATAAGCTAAAAGTAATAGCTTACAATTGTTGTAAAATAGAGATAATGTATGGAATGGAATGTCTATATGGAATGGAATGTTAAACTCAGATTCAACTGGAAAAATTGATGTCTGGAAGCGGGGAGGTTTTTTTTAAATTGTTTTTCATTTAAAATTTTAATAAAAATTATTTTTTAAAAAAGAAACTATTTGGGGCATAAGGTTTAGCATCTTGGAGAGATCCTTTTAAATATGGACTTGGAACTGAGAGTGGAATCACTGAACCACTAGCTGTTTCTGTCTCCTTCACTTTTGCTCATTTGGTCTGGTTGTCTGAGCTGGGAAAACATGGTAGCTTCCACTGTTTATGGAAACCTATTTGATAGTGGTCCCAGAACATATGGGACTTTACCTGTATCTGCATGTTTGTTTCCCCAGCCCAGACAACTATGCCAAATGTGCAGGGGAAACACTGTATAACACTGCAAGAGGCATGAAATCAAGGGCAGCAGTGTTATGGCCCCGTACACGCCCCCCCATTGGTATGGTTTAATTGACAGTATTTTTTAATTGGCACTTTATTAATTGGCATTGATATAAATAAAAACCTGAGGTGACTGGAAGGTCAAGCTAGAAAGAGACAGATTACTGACTGTAAATGTGATATAGCAAAGCGGGTCAGCTGCAGCCTGTCCTAGGCAGAAACCAAAGTCATTGTCAGGCAGGTTGTGTGGCAACTCTAGAGACAATAGGCATATTCTAAGAGCCAGACAGCTTGCAGTAGAAAGGGGAAATCCTTACCAAATTGTGATTGTTTTAACCCAAATCTCTTGCACCTGGATGTTTCCCTGCCATGTCTTCTCAACTTCTCCACAATAGAGGGCTTTTACAACAGCCATTACCCTTTTGTCACCTAAACACTAAAACCATCAACTCCATCTGGACTTCATTGTTTGTGTTCCAACTCCCATTGTCTGCTTGGCTGGGACAGCAATTCACACCCACACTTGCAGGATATTTTTTGGGTATAAGAACCCTGAGTTTTCCGCGCTTGAGTGCAGTTTCTCACCTTGCTGAATGCCACGTGGTCTCTGTGATTCCCAATCAAGAACTGTCCCTAGGTTCCTACCTAAGCCACATCACCACTCTTTCCTTGCTGCTCTTTGAATCAGTAATTAAAACCAGAATCCCTCAAGTCCTCTATCCATACTTTTCTCCCTTTATCTTCAGCTAGTTCTTGTGTGAGTGTATGAGTGTTTGGATCTTTTGCGTGCTTGTGTGAATCTCTTTCAATAAAAATACATTTTATTTTACTTTTGGAATCTCTGGCTGGTTCTTTCTGGCAAGGACCCTGTAAACATAGGAGGTAGATCTTGTTAAGTTACCCCTCCTCCTCGCAGGTCTCCTATTTTTGAGCTAATTAATTCTATATTGTCATGTGGAGGTACTGGCATCATGGGTGGATCCCTGAGTCACTCATGTTTTGGGGTAACAGTAGCAAATCTTCTTCTTGTCAACTGGCTGCTTTACTTCAGTACAGCACGAGGGGAGTTTCTGCAGCGTTTAGAGATTGCACCTAAGAGTCACTTGTACAGCTGCTGCCTATGTATAGTTTAACTCCTTAACAGCTAATTGCACCTTGTGTTTGGACTCCCAGCTTCTAGAAGAAGTCTCTTCATAAAAAAATAGAGAAATGTAAGTATTGGTTGTACAGTCCCATCCAGATTTCTCTGTTTCTTTCTAGAGAGGCCCTCAAAGTACCCGAGAATCAGAATCTGGCATTCATATACCCACATTTTTATACAATAAAAAATAACACGTATCCATGACATCACTAATGGAAAGATGTATTTCAAATACCAGCAATGGTTTTCATTTACTAGTGCTGTTGCAACCCAGCTGAAAAGTAACTCCTAAAAGAAGGTTGAAAGTTTTAACAGAACACACAGAGATATCCCACAGGGAACAGGCACAGAACAGTCTTCTGGCCCACTTAAGATAAATCGATCTGACAATGTCAGAAGTGACTGTCAGACACTCACTGGTATGAAGGAAGGAAAGGGTAAGAGAGGTAGCAATTTGCAATTGAACACTAGCTGATAGCACAGGACAGCTATCACCAATACTGAAGTCAAGTCATCTTGAATATAGACTGTTGTGAAATTTGGCTAGGAGAAGTGCTGAAAACTTTTTCTAGACAATGACAGTTTGACAGCAAGTGAGCGGAAGTAGAATAGATGGAAGCTGGGACTTAGGACATGCAATGTTATTCTTATTTCAAATATTAGTTTGCTTAACTCTTACAAGGAAGCTCTAGGCCATATTATGCTTGCTTATCATTCCTATTTTCTGTGGGAAGGTAACCACAGTTAGTATTTAACAATAAGGGCAGATTCTTAACTTTTAATGGAAAGAATACAGGTTCATGCTGATACAGACTGTAGTGTAATATTTTAGAAAAACTGAGTGGGACTATATTCTGAGTTTTCCATTCCAGTTCAATTAGGTTATCACACCATACTGTTATAGCACTATATTCTACTTTAATTGCTATGGCAATTATCCTGTAGAATTATGGGGTCTGTAGTCTAGTGAGGCCCAAGAGCTCTCTGGCTGAGCATACTAAATGCTCCTTCTTAAATTGTGGATCCAAGGATTCCATAGGATGTTGCCATGGCAGTTTAAAACACTGGATATGCCACCAAAACAGGTGTGGGGAAACTGAGACCTTGGGTCCAAATCCTACCCTTTTGGGATCCCACCCTTGTCTTCTGAGATTACTTTGATGATATATTGCCTAATTTTTATAACATTATAATGTTGTGGTTTATTGATTTATATATCATCCCCCCCCCATAAGTCTTAATTACTTGCAGGAGGAAGCTTAAGCTAAAATATGCTAGTGTTTTTGGCCCCTTTATTTGCCCCACTCACCATAGGAATGTGTCCCCCAGAAAATTTCTCTGAACTTATGTTTAGCCTTCTGGATGTGTTTAGCCTTCTAGTTGTAACTGCCTTTTTTTCCATTATGGAAACATAGGCTCCTAACAACATAGGAAACTGCCTTATATTGATTCAAACCATTAGTCCAGTCAGTTCAGCATTCTCTACAACAATGAATTTCAGTAGGTCTCCAGAAATTCAGAAAGCTTCTTTCTCAGCCCAATCTAAAGATACTGGGCTGAGAAAGAAGCTTTCTAAGTGCTTCTGTGTGTTCTACATATACTGTACTAGTGCACTATGTGCCTCATCAGGTTTGCATCACAGATGATAGATCTGAAACTGAAATTAACCTTCTGAAATTACAAACTGGCTGATTAATCTGTGGGAGAAAAAAAGAAAGCCCTAGTGTACTTTACTGGCTTCCAAATACCATGCATCTTGACTTGAGAGTGGAGTGGCATTTCTTTCTCTGTGTAAGATAGACAAATGCCTAGGTCTATCCAACCTGGATAAAGCAGACAATGAAACCAATACTCTGGGGTTGCATTGGAGACATTCCATCTTGGATCAGTTGTGTGCCTGCTTTAAACAATGCTAAATGTTTGCTACATCTCTGTCTTTAACATAAAATAAAGGCTGGCATCTTGCTAGTGACATACACAGCTTATAAGTCCATCTTAAACCTGTGTTATATCTTTATTTGATAATTGTGGAGGAAGGAATTCACTACTTCCTTTATGAGATGACTGACCTACCTGCAGAGGCTGACCCTTTTCCTGCAGCCTTACCCTGACATGGCCAAGGAAAGGTTGGAGGCAGCTGAGGATCACCTAGTTATGATCTGATAGCCAGATGCACAGTGATGTAGGCATCCTCCAGGAATCCTCCAGAGGTCTTGGAGGATGACATTGTCATCATATTTCCAGTCAGTACATAAGAGGATGACCGTCAGCTGCTTCTTGCTTTCCCTTGGCCATTACATGGCCATGTTGGGTGGTTAGTCCTGAGGTCGGTGGGAGAGCAGAGACAATTGTTCAGCTTGTCTGGGCAGAACTTAATGCTGTTTCTTCTTGATACAGAATCTTGGCCTCCAAAAATGGAGAAATTTATTACTAGATACTAGTATCAGTACTCTATAGTACATTTAGTACTATAGAGAAGGAGCATACTGCTTTTGTAGGTGGCAAACAAGATAAAACCAGAATGAATGGCTAAAATTTTGAAAGTGGTCCATGACAAAAGAGTGCAGAATTCAAGAATGACAACGGTCTTTCCTTTCCCATCCCCTGTATATGCAGCTATGTCACACAGCGGGATGTTTAAATAGTTAGCAAGAAGCGTGAAGTGTGTTTTAAAATCTCAAAGTGAGGATGAGGCTTCATTCCTAAGGGCATTTAAACTAAACACTACCCAAAGGAAAACCAGACAAGTACACACAAATGCACATCTCTAGAGGCAAGGTTATTCTATAAATGCCTCCTGCAGAGTCAGTAAAGTGTTTTGGATGCCTTTGGTGTTTTGTTTTTTAAAGTATTTCTGAAAGTGGGTAGTGAAAAGAGATGCTGAATGTCTTATTAGGAGGGGATTAGATCTTTCTCTGTTCTCAGAATGTCAGTGTAGCTGTTACACACTGCTGCATCAGATGCTACTGCAAAAAGAAAAACGAATAGAAAAGGGATTCCCAGGCTTCATCATAATTCAACAGCACTTAAAGAGCATTTAAGAGTATAAAAATACAAAGAGACCTAGGTGACCTCACTTTCAGTAAACATGCATAGCACTAGACTACAAGTCACAGATACAAAAGAAAAAGCAATGAGAGTCTCAGTGATGGTACTTGCAGGAAAGAAAGGCAGGCCACTTTTCCAGGAAATCATTAATGAATGGGTTTCATTTGAAAGTCCTGGCTTACTTCTCGTAAAGCTCTTGGAATTTCAGGCAAACAATAAACACTTTGGTGGAAGATTAACTCAAGGTATTTAGTAAGTGGTGTACAAGAGGTTTAGCCATTTCAAAGTGATCTCCTGAAATGTATAAACTCTGCAACAAGCCTAATTAAAGTCTCTAAAATCCTTAGACCTACCAGGGTTTGGGAGCTTTACTGGAAGAACCTGGATGCACTTGAAAAGAGAGAGGAGGGAGAGAGGGATGGAGGGAGAGAGGGGAGGGGTGCTCTATCAGATCGACAACTGAAAATTCCCTCCCAGTGAACCACCACTTAGCCTAATTTGAACAGCCATCATGGACTTCCACTCACTAAAGATGGCCCAATCCAGTTATCTCAGCCATATGTTGGAATAATACTTTCCTCTTTTTTGAGTGCCATGGAATTTGTTAAACTATATTTGTTTAGAGCTTCCAGATGTCTTAAACTGGCCCTATGATTCTGGCTTTGACTAGAACAAGAAAAGTCTCCTTAGATTATTATGTTTAATCTGGGATCAAGAAACATCAATTTCTCAATTTCTGAAATGTCAATTTGTACAGTCAGCTCAGGCTTCCTTTTTAATAGTGGTGAATCAACACAAGTTGATTTTTCCCTTCTGCTTTGGGTGGTGTTGCTTTCTTCTGAGTGCACTCCTTTTCTCTACCTCCCCCTTCTGTAAAGCAGGACTAAACGTTTCCATATCCTGCAAGATACTAGTTTTCAAATATTTTATAAGATGGAGGGTAAATATCACTATCACTGTTCTATCCTATGAATTGAGTGTTGAGAAGTTGGTAAGAGCTGGAAGCAGCAAATGTGAAACAGAAAAGAATTGAGATCCGGCTGAGAATACAGAAGGAGATCAACAAAGTGTTCTTTGAGAAACACTGGAATTTCTTTCTTACCTAGGAAGACAGATGAACATTTCCCCCTTGATGGTACAATGAGAATCTCAAACTATCTGCTAAAGTAACAAGGAAAATATCCAGTTCATGGAAATATTCTTATATTAAATGTTGAACTGTGCCTTGTTTAGGGCCAGTAGTTGGGATTTTCCATAGCCCAAGTGTTTCAGATTGGATGTTCTTTGGGTGTTCAGCATTTCTTACTACTTTGGATTTGTGACTCTCCCCAGCAACTATTCTTCCTGGCAATGGCACATAGTCATAACTGTTTATTAACAAATATTGCATGATGATTTTTGTTTTTGGTGTTAATATAACTGGCATGTCATGTCATGGTGATGCTAGGATACCAGGTGCAGAGCTTCAAAAAGTTACTTTTTTGGACTTCAGCTCCCAAACTCCTCCAGCCATGCTGAGACCATGCTGACTGAGGGAAGCAGGGAGCTATAGGCTAAGAAAGTAACTTTTCCAAGCTCTGTATCTAGAATACAAAACCTAGGACTCAAGGAGCATGTTCAGTTGGTACTGCAGGATTGTCAGCTCTTGGGAAGAAAAACATCTTATATGTCATTTGATTGTGGGAGCATAACCAATCAAGGAAAAATATAAGGAAAATTTAGCTTCTACTTGGTGCAGGAGACTGAAAGCCTCTTATAAATGATAATGAAGTATGTTGAAAGCACTTTCCTCAGCTCCACATGTTTCTCCATCTTGATGCTTAAGGAGCATGTGGCCAGAGTGTCACATTATTCCCATGGTCTGCTTCTTCAAGGTGCTGCATGTGCAACTTCTACATGGCACAATGGTTAGAATATGCAGGTGTGCATCATCTAATGTAGATTTGATTGCTTGTCATAAAAGCCTATGAATATCAGAGCTAAAGCCAGAAAATTGATGACAGATGGGCTTCTTTTAAAAATGAGTGGCAGGGAAAACAACATTGCCGACATTGTTGAGATATGACAGATGCTGTGGCAAAACCATTCCCTTTTTTATTTAAGGATTAAATAAAAAGATGCCATGGGATAAAGCTCAGGTCCTTAACCTCACCTACAGACCCAGTTGATAGCTGCAGGGAATCCACAGTGGGATCAGTCTTCATTTGTGGTCTCATTATCATTATTACTTAGAGGCTCATAAAGGTTTTGCAGGCTCATGGATGGGAGTGGGAACATCAACAAACCAGAGATGGTTGAAGATGTGCTCTACTTGGTGGACTTTCCTCCCTGAAATCTTCCACCAGGTCCACTGGGAGCTTAACTCCCCCTCCCCCAGCTACTCTTTCAAATTGGAATGGAACCATTGCAGAACAGTGCCTCCTACTCCTGTCTCATATATCTTGTCTAGTAAGACACCACAATCAATGGTCTTAAAAACCATTGAGAGATCCCCCTGTCTTTTCTGCAGAGTAGGTTATCAATTAGAGAAGTAAGGATGTTTTAGTGCTGTACTACGGACTGAAACCACACTGAAATGGGTATAGATGATCTGTTTCCTTGTCCAGCCACCACATGCTCAAGCACTATGCCCCGAAACAGGATATTTGCAATTAGACAGTAGTTCTGATATGCCTCTGGGTCCAGGGAGGTCTTCTTCAACAGAGAGTGTGCCACTGCCTCCTTCAAGGCACCAAGTACCTCCCCCTGATAAAATCAGGCATTTACCATCCCTGGACCCACATGATCAGTCCACCCCTGTTAGATTGGGGCAGGTTGGGGGGAATGACCATACATGCCCATCCTCCTCAGTTTTAGAGTATCCTTAAAGAACTCTGGAGTGGTGGCATCCAGGGGTACAACCTGTTTGGAGCATTTGTCTCACCCTGGGTGACAGGGTAAGCATGTAGTGGTTTCCACTCCCGCCATCCACTCTTGCCATCCTGTTACCCCAGTGGCAGAACCCATCACAGGGGAATATAAAATTGATATCCAATATGCCTTCTATGCCAGAGAGGTTGCCCTGGTGGGTGCGTAGACAAAACAGGTCAAACAACCGAACCTAGGTCAAGGCCAGGAAAATCCCCAGTCACGTTTCCCAAGAAGACCTCAAGCTAGACATGTCCATGCAAACAAAGGGTCCTCAGCCACAAATAGCCAACCTGAAGGAATTACTGGGTTTTCCCCAGGTTGAGCAACTCTGACTTTAGAGAATCCTACAAGGACGAGGTCCATTTACACGAACCAATCATGCAAACCACCAAGTTACCATTGTGCAGCATTTTTCCTTTTATTTTGGCCATTGTTCTTCCCAGGAGAGGGCCTGGCCTCGAGGTATGTTCTGCCCTTTAAGTAGTCCCTGTTTTTGAGAGTCTCTTCAGAGAACTCCCCACCACGCTAGCAGACCGACACTCTGTTAGTTGAGTGCTCCCCTCAGCCGCTTCTCTTCTCTGAGTTTCTTCCATCTTGCTGCTTCTCAGACTGAAGACTTCTGGACAGGTGCAGTATCACTGCCTCTCTGCTATATCCGCTATAATTTTTCACCTCTTTCCCTTCTTGATAGGCCTTGTGTGCATGAGTGAGTGATTGCGTTGGTGCATGAGAGCATATTTGTTAATAAAATCCATTTATTAGTACGATTGTCTGGCTTTTTGCTTGGTCTGACCCCATAAAAATTGGGTAGAAGATCCTGCTGGGTTATCCTGCCCTTCGTTCTGCTAAGGTCAGTGCTCCTCTAATTTCCCCAACCTTTGCATTTTTGGAGCAAATCAGGGTGTCCTCTAGGAGACCCCCAGAAATCAGGGTAACAATACCAGGTTAAGTCCAGCAAGTAGGCTGCAGGCTGGGTTTCTATTAGTCAGCAGGCAGATATTCATTCTGATGCTGCATACAGGACCCCTGCTAGACTGCGCTTCTTCATCTGTAACCATTAAAACTATGGTCTTTAAATTCCCATCACTACCCATTTCTTCTTTTTGCTGCACACACACTGCCTGCTGTTCACTACTAGAGTCACAAGCACATTTTCAGAGACAAGTTTCAGTTAAGATGCAAAATTAAGTTAATAGTTAAGATACAAACCATACCAGCAGATTGTAATATATTCTGGAAAATATGTTGGAGAAGGGAGAGGGAAAGGAGGAGGCCATTTCTGCCCTACACTGTTATTCCACTTTCAACATCCTGTGGAATTCTGGGGTTTGTAGTTTACTGAGGCCAAAATGCTCTCTGGTTGAGAAATTCTAAATGCCCCTCCCTAAACTGCAAGCCCCAAGATTCCATACAGGATGTTGAAAGTGGAATAACAGCACTGTAACACTGTAGTGTGGAAATGGCTGAAGAATAATAATATGGAAACAAGCATATCCTAAGGGAATGGGAAAGGGTTGGGAGACAGTAAACCACATAGATTTGACTGCATTTTAACATACCTTTGTTCCTTACATCCATTTTAAAAAATTTTACCCACAATGAAAAAACAGCTCAGAATTCCTCTCTTCAGGCAAGCTAGCCCTAGATTAGAAAGATCACAGCATAACTATGTGTTTGTGTTCTCACCTTAGACGCTAAATACAGTCATGCAGCATTTCAGATAAATCTTCTCTGAATATAAGAAGATTAGGGGTAACCTAATCAGGGCTTATTGTTAATATACTTGATCTAAGCCACACATGGTTAGGTACCAAGGAATTTGACCCACTATTACAGCAGCTCCCTTGGAAATGAATTTTTAACTAAAAAACTGTTTATACAGATGTTGCATACAGATATACTATCCCTGTTCAAGTAGCCTGCAGAACTACTATGAATAATAAAAACCACAATTGTATTAATTTAGCAGCCTGCACACACATCACACCAATTGTGATACACCAGTAAAATATGATTCAATCAAAGAACCACCATTTTAGCAGTACAGTTTACAAAAAGAAAATGGGAAGGGAATGACTCATCCAAGCATCTCTGACTTCTTCATCCTGATCTAATGAAGAAGGTCTGGATGCAGAAGCAGGCACTTCTGTATGCACCTTGTTTGCTGAAGCAGAAGCAGGTCTGGTGTAATGCCAGGGTGAGAATGAGTGACCTCTGCCCTTAAGCCTATTCCAACCCATGGACATTTGGACCCTACTGCAGGAGATCCAAGTCCTTCTCTGCTCTGGATGCTGAAGCCCTTCTTCCAAGCTGAGAAAGAAGGTCCCCACCAACAGCAATCAAAGGACCTTTCTACATGATGATGGAATCCCAGCATGGGGACATGAGAGGAGTGGGACTATGAAGACACTTCCACATGATGTTGTCACAGTCCTGCCCTTCTCACACTACCGGCTAGCACGATCGCAGGCTATATTATTGATGGAAAAACGCCCTCAATGGCCCCTGATCATGCGAGCCTTCCATTGCAGCCAGCCATGGAGAAGGCATGATCTATGTGCTTCCTCCTCTACTGAAGCATGGGAAGAAGGCCAGCTGCTGTCCAGAAGGATGGAGCATGCTTGTCATGCTCCCTTCTGCAGGCAGCTGTTCACATGTGGGGAGGAGCTGTTGGGATTGTGATGGGACGATTCGCAAGATTGCTGTCCTGCAGATAGGGCCAAAGACAGTAGAGATTATTTCTTGTCTTCTTGGGCAATACTTCCAAGAACTCCTATGTTACCTTGTTTACTGGGGGTCCCAGGAGGGACACCTAAATAACCAAACAGTAAAACACAATTTTGGGGAAAATTAGCTGGAGCACTCACTTAAGATAGCGAGAGGCAGTAACTTAGCAGGATCTTGCAACCCAGCGTCTACGGGGTCGGGTCAGTCAAGCAACCAGACGTGTTTAAAGTAATCAAATGATGTTTTATTGCATACAAACAAATATCAAAGACACTACAATCACACAGCTAACTAAGAAATTAGAGGTTGAGTGAAGGATAGAGATTTTCAGGGAAAATGGGTGACACGACACCTGTCTTATCGTCCTGGACCTCGGGAGAGAAGCCGGAGGTGCAGAGAAGAAACTCAGCTCAATTAGCTGAGGGGAGCTCGCCAAGCTATGCAGCAACAAGATGGGATGAAACTCAGGAGCAATCCGAGGAAGGTCTTGGAATCAGGGATTTTTATAGGGTAAATTGGGACTGCAGGCTGTGCCTTGCTCGGGGAAAACAATGAGTTCTGGGTGTGAGACGATGTCTCGGAAAGGTCATAACTTTGCATGATGGAATCAGAGCCGAATTAACAATAGTGTGGCCAGTATGCAAATGCACAGCGCTTACCAGTGGACAGCACAACCTTTGTCCAGTAGCCTGCTTTGTTAGTATCGCACATATGTAAAGAGGTGTTTGCCGGAGAGGTCCCTGAAGCAACGAACCGGCTGTGTTTGGCCTGCCTAGGTGGAGAATGGAATGTCCAGCAATTATTGGCCGTGCCTGTTTGCGTGCTTGTCTGGTGGCCTCGGAAACACATGGAGCAGGGTGGCAGGAGAAAGCTGAATTGTTTGATATCAAAAACGATATTGGGTGCTATCTCTGGGTAGGCCTAGGCTGCAGTAACACCTAGAAGGGCCAGTTCATCATGCTTACTTTCAAGAGTGAAGCCAAGTTCCTACTCTCAGCTGGCACTTGGTTGCCGGGATGGGAGCAAAGGCGTAAAGCCTGTGTCCTGGGCAAAGTGCTCTTTGACACACTATTGGGCCACTTCAGCCAGGAACCCAGTGATGTTGGGGGTGGTGACCAAGGCCTGGCCTTGACATCATCCAGCCCACAGAGGTCTGTGGACCAGGAGATTTAGGCCCTCACTCCATTTCATTCTCTACCTCAGTGCCCCTGCTGGCTGGGAGACTCTAGGAACCGTAGTCCAAAAAAGAAATGTTTCTGTTATGCAAGGCATCTTGGAGTTTGTGCCACAGCAAATTCTCTGCAAATTCTGCTGGAGATTGCTCTCATATGGGTTGCCATAGTTCAGTTGAGGGAAAGCACCTTATCTTGGATCTTTGAGAGCCGGACACAAATAACAGTTCCAACATGGATGACTGTTTCTAACATAAAAATGGGAACAATGTCAGTCTACAACATGCAGGCCCTGTGGATGCTTCCAGAAAAAGCCTTTATCTCGCCATCATCCTGCCTCATTTTTAGATGTTTATAGCGGGGAGTCCAGATATTCTTGTTTTCTATTTGTAGCTATGTGTGTTTTCCAACCGCTTCTTTAGATTTCTTTCTCAGTGCAGAAAACTGAAGACCATAGAAAGATTACTGTCCTTCACCCTGCAAATTTCCACTCTGTGATCCAAAGAGTAGAATGGCTGTAGCAGGCTGTCTGGTTGCTAGTGGTAGGTGTGTACAGAGAAAGTAGATATGAATATACTATCTTTCTCCCACTTCAACACATATGTTGAAGTTCAGTTAATGAGGTAGATTTGTTCCAGGCCATTACTTCTGTAAAATTTGGTGTCAGAGGAAGAAATAACATGGAAAAAAAATAGGGATACGTTCCTATACTGCCAAAAGGAGCAGTTCAAAATGTTTCAGCAAACTTTTAATTCTGAACTAATAGTATGCACATGTGAAATGAAACAGGTCAGGTAAGCCTTGTGTAACTAAACCAAAACATTCTGAGTTTTCCAGAGATCACTTGAAAACTTCTTCCAAAATACACCCAGGGATCATTTTTCTTTCACCATCCTCTGCTTATCTTATGACTTCCTCTTTGCAATGCCTAGGAATACATCCAACCTGTTAATCAAGGTACATTTGTAATTCACAATATGAAAAATAACATATTTTGTTTAAGCAAAGGCATCATTCAGCTAGGCTGCTACTTCTTTGTGAATCTTTTATTTTCCCCCTTAAATCTTTGGTCTGCACAACAAGAATCCAAGAGACATAAAGTTGAAGGCTTTCATGGCTGGAATCCATGGGTTGTTGTGGGTTTTCCAGGCTTTGAGGCCATGTTCTATTGGTATTTGCTCCTGACATTTTGTTACCTGTTTACTGGGGGTCCCGCGAGGGACTCCAAACGTGCTCAACTATTGGTGGAGAAAATTAGCTCAGAGCACAAGTTAGCACAATGAGAGGCAGGGCAATGCAGCGGAATCTTTAAACCCAACGTCTACGGGGTCAGGCCAAGCCAAGAAGCACACCAAATATGAAATAGTAGCTGTGATTTTATTAATACAAGCAGACAGTGTATGCAACACACTCACACAAGTAACTGTAGAAAATAAAGGCGGTAGCGGTATAGAGGAATTTTAAGAGGGATTGTTAAATTGGGTGATACTACACCTGTCCAAAGCACAGGGTAGATCACTGTGGAGGTCCGTAGGTGCGCAGTCTCGGAATGAGACTGAGGGGAAAGCCCACCAGATAAAGCGGCAGCAAGGCTTGATGGAAGTTCGGAGAGATCTGAGGAGGGTCTCGGAATCAGGGGTTTTTATAGGGAAAATATGACCATAGGCTAGTCTGTACTTGGGGAAGAACAATGAGGTTTGGGCGTGAGACAATGTCTCTGAAAGGTCAGAATTTAGCATGATTGAGTTAGTTCCGAATTGACAATGTAATGGCCAGTACGCAGATGCAGCGTACTTGACAGTTAAGCGTCTTGCTCGTCAAGTTGCCTGCTCGGGGCAGGGAGTTCTTTGTATTAGTGTACATCCTTAATGAGGTGTTTGTCTAGGGAGGTCTCCTAAAGCGATGATCCGGCTGAGTCTGGCCTGCCTGGGTGGAGAAAGGAATGTTCAGCAATCAGTGGCCATGCCTAGTTCTGTGCTTGTCCAGGGGCCTCACAAACACTTGGCCGAGGGTGGCATAATGGGGCCGAATTGTGATATCAAAAAGGATATTTAATATTCTCCAAAGTCGGGCTAGCAAACAGTGATAACAATTTCACCTGAATCTGTGGCTGGCATCTTCAGATCCTCTGAAGATGTCAGCCACAGATGCGGGCAAAACGTCAGGAGCAAATACTAATAGAACACAGCCTCAAAGCCCGGAAAACCCACAACAACCCATCCAAGAGATGCTTGTTTAGATACTGGCCTTAACACACTACACAATGTTGTTCTGTATATTTTTTAAAAAATCCTAGTGTAATAGTGAGTCATCTTTTTTGATATGCCCTACCTTTGTATGCAGGCTCAAGGGAGGCTATTTGATTGAAATAAGCCTGTGAATAGATTTTCTGCAGCTAAGCAGTCAGTAAAAGAGGAAGTATTGGACCCACACCACTGTGATCCCACTTGAACATTTGACAGAAAACTGCTCATTCCAAAGTTCAGCAGGGGAGATTACCTTTTTTCGTTTCACAGTATTTCATATTGTATTGAACTTCTCAAAGGGAGAATAAATTATGACTAAATGTTCAGTGACTGAGGAATTATCGAAAAGTTTAGTTTAATAAGCAGGGAGAAGCCCTTTAATTCCTTCTGAAAAGAGACTTTAATAACTTGCTTTTGATATTTTGATAACAGGAAGAGGTGAGTGCTTTAATGGAGACAAGTGTAGCAACTGACTGCCATTTTCACGCTTGCCAAATGCTGAAAGATTGGATCAGATTGTTCAGGCTCTTGAGACTGATGAAACAGGGATTCATCCATCACTAGGAATAATGCACGTGTTGTACAAATAACTTTTCTTATAAGAGGAAGAGAAAATGCCTGTTTCAAAGGCTGTACCTTACATTTTCTTGCTGGGAATTAAGTGGGGCCCTTTGCTTAATAATTATTTTTGAAATATTCCTAAAGAATTAAATAGTTGCATTTGAATGCAATATGTATAAAGGTGAGCCGTGAAGCTTTATTTTCACTATGATAGCACTATCTCAATTCAAGACAATGCATAGAATCTTTGGAACATTTCACATACTACTTTTAAGAATTAGCACATGAGATTATATGTAAAACTTTGCTATCAATATAAACAGAATTGCCACCATGTATTGTGTCAGATTGTCCATAGATTTTTCCCTATTTCTGATAAAACAACCTTAAGTTACTTAAATTAAGGCAGCAGGAAAGAAGGATTGCTTAAATAGCCTTAAAAATAACAACAGGTCTCATTTGAGGAGAAACTAACTGTGCACCCCTGTAAATACAAACATGAAAGTGTTATAAGGACTAATCCAATGATTAGTTCCAACTAGAAAAGACCCATTTAATCAAGGGAAACTGCATAAGAATTGATTTACAAGGGGCCTATTCACATTACACAGTTATAACACTAGGATTCCACCTTAACTGCCATGGTTCCATCCAGTGAAATCCTAAGATTTGCAATTTAGGGAGGGTCATTTAGAATTTTCAGCCAAAGCATCCTGATGCTGTACCAAACTTTATACCACAGGACTCCATATGATGGAACAGCAACAGTTAACATAGAATAATAGTGCTAAAAGTGTGTGGTGTGAATGGGCCCCAGATTTCCATTGATTCAATGGGTCTACTCTAGTTGAGATTTAAGAACTGGATTTAGGTCAACATATAAAGGACTAGAGGATTATCAGTCACCTGCAGTTTTTTCCTTCTTGTCATGTCAGCTGAGGATTGCATACTAGTTGTGCAGTCTGGAGTTCATGACACCACTTGATTGTTATTTCCGATGTGCAGAGAAGTATCAGATGGTATCAAGATAGAAGGTATCCAGATCTGATGCTGAATTTCTAAGAAGCCACCCACCAACCTGAATCTTCTGAGATCCTACTTTTTCTGTATGGTCACACTATGCTAAAACCCTGGATTTTTCCATTCTTTTCTATAATATCTGTAGAATATGTTTCAAAACAACCAGAGTGTTTCTTATCCATGCAATTGTGTCACCTTTTTTTTTAGTCTCTTTGGCTCTCACTTGTTTTTCTACATGTCAATCAGTGCTGTGACTCTCCTCATTGGCTAAGAAAAATGAAACAGCAGCCTGAGCTGATTTCTTATAAAATCTTAAGGCATCATATTATCTGTACATTTTGCCTCCTGTCTCTGCTTCTGTTTGTCTTTCTCCACTTTTATCAATATTCTGCACCATCTTGGAATTTTGTTTTGCTCTCATGGATGCAGGGTTTTCTTTACTTAAAGCACTGCAATCTGTGCTTCAGTGTTGAACACACTCCTCTTTGAATGTGTTTCCATATCTATTGTATTTGAGGGATAGTTTGAAATACTTCTCTGATGCTAGTGCTTTTTCAGGGGGTAGGGGTGGAATCGATAATGTGTTACCCTGCTTGCTGGGGGTCCTTTAGGGGGGTTCCCAATGCCTGTCAAAATTATCACTTGTGGGGAAAATTAGCTGTGAACACTGCTTTAGCAATGCAAAGAGGGCAGGGTAATTAAGGATTTTTAACCAATGTTTATGGGGTCAGGCTCAGTCAGAAGGTCCAATGAATGACTTTATTGAATAGTAATAGTTCGCACTAATGCAAACATGCACACACGCATCCAAGGGCTAATAGAAATAAAGAGTGGAAATAAGATAGAGGGATTGTTGAGGGATTTGCAGCTTGGGTGATACTGCACCTCTTTCTGAAGTCTTTGGTTAGGGAAGCAGAGATAGAACAGCAGCTCAGCGAAGAAACGCTGAGGAGATCACACAGCTGTTGGGAGGGAACCGGTCAGTTGGTATGACCAGGAGGCATCATACTTATTCTCTTTGCCTCGCCTTTCTCTCCTTTCTCTCTTGCCTAACTAGCCCAAAAACAGGGACTATTTGTAGGAAAAATTTACTTTGAAGGCAAATCCTTTCCCAGAGAAAACAAACAGGGACAGAAAAGAAAAACAACTCCACACCTGGCATTTCTCTGATATCAGAAGATAACAAGGTGTCATCCCAGTAACAGGATCTTCCTCCGCTTTGAGGCTGTGGTGTGAGTTTCTGGAGATGGAGTTGATAAGGTTTTATTGCTTCCAGTGCCCAATTTTCTGGGAACACCTTTACTCCCTTCAAGTGGACTCCTTGAAAGGTTAAGGACCTTTTGTCCACCACGGGTTATCACAACATGAGTTCTCCTGTTGCTATGTGACTGGGGATTTTACTGGCCTGATCAGGTTTATTCAATCTTACGACCGTTATTGCCCATGTGCACATTCAAGTAACCTCTCTGGTGGGTTAGATTAATTTTATATCAAAGCTGTAGACCCCAGGACAGGGTTTACCAAGGAGGCAACAAATGTTTCCATTTCTGTTTATAAAGAATACTCCCAACAGTAAGCCCTCCACTGATTTATACCACTGCAAACAGGATAATTTTTCTGTGCTTACTGCTTGAGTTGCTGAAAACAAGCTGTAAAAGTTTGTCTTCACTGAATGCTTTTGGAACATTAGCTTCTTACGAAACTATTTCCATTATCCCTCCAAGGCTTGGGAAGGCAAGGTGTGTGTTTCTGTGCCAAATCAGGCAGTGATGTGCATGAGCAGGGATGCTGGTCAAATGGTTGCATCAGCTGACTTGTTAAACTTTAAAGCTCTCATGAAACAACTGGTTGCAAACTTATGCTGTTTAATTATATGTTGTGGTGGTTTAAGGCGTGAAGCTCTGCAGTTTCCTGCTTGTACTTCATGAGGCAAATCAGTGCAGCTTAGCCATAAAGAAAAAGTACCCTTTGTGACTCGGACAAAGTCACTTCACAAAACTGTTTGCAAAGAGCAAATTAATCCCCTATTTCCACAGCATTTGAACATGAGGGGAAAAGTAAGATGTCCTCAAGGAAATTCAAAGGCATCAACTCCCACTTTCTCCCTGTTTTGGAAAACAGAGGGAAACCCATTACCTTGTAAAACAGCACCTCAGATAGGAGGAAACATTAAAGAGGCTGGGCATTTCCTGTCTCTCCACAATTTGACCATTGTCTTTCCTGCCTCATTTGAGAATTTCTGTGGAGGTCCCTTGTGCCAAAAACAGACACTTGGTGTCTGTTGCATTGCTTGAGAACTTAAAATGTAACTCAAGTTGAAAAGTTTTGCCAGGTTCATTCATAAGTAAAATAATTCATGAAACATTTAAGCAGGGTTTGTTTAATTGTGTGTCATTTTTTTCCATATTCAGTCCTTTAGGCATTATAAACAGCAAATGTCTCTCTCTTTCTCTCTGCAGACATTTGGAAGGCTTCTCTTGGCAAAGCAAATGCCCCCTTTCTATCAAAAATGAAAGCCTTGCAACCAGCACCAGGGCACTCAAACATCTTTGGAGAATTGAACCCTGTCACGCCATATTCTGTAATTCTGTGGCATCATGGGAATGATTCACTCTGATGGAGACTGCGGGCAAGTGACAAAATACTGCTGTATTAGGCACATTAAAACAACCCCCAGAACTCCTTCTGCTTGTTTTCTCTCGTTTTTGACCCATTTCTGAGCAAAAGCACATGGGGCATACAATGAACCTGCAAGGGGACTTATTTGATCCAGCCTGTTTAACCACTTTTAAATCTCATTAAAGGCCATCGAGTTATAGTACTTTAGTGGAAAGTACAGCTACTTGAATAAACAGGGGCTTGAGTAAACAACTAGTTTTCATATATGCCCCATATACACCGTATCCTTTTCTGTTCTGGAATATCTTTCAACCTACAGAAACAGATCTTTGAAAAGGGAAGGCCAAGTGAGGCTTGTAATTTGGAAGGAATATTCCTAAACTGGCTGCTTTCGCTTATACTGGCAGAAGCACTTACTCGTTGTTGATATTGCCTTTGTGTGCTTTTCTAACTTATGGTGACTCTAAGTGAAACCTATCACGGGGTTTTATTGGCAAGATTTATTCAGAGAAGGCTTGTCTTTGCCTTACTCCGAGGCTGAGAGTGTGTGACTTGCCCAAGGTCACCCAGTGGGTTTCCATGGCTGGGCGGGTATCCAAACCCCAGTCTCCAGCACTGTAGCCCAACACTCAGACCACTATACCATCCTTACACTGAATATAATTTGTTGATTTCAATGGAACAAATTTGCATATGCGTTGTTTTCTCTCACTGAATCATCTAGGGCAGTCGCATAGTCTTAAGAGCTATAAAGTATTTACCTAACAACATCTAGTTCCTTTGATCCAAGTGACAACGGCAACTGAATCAATGCTTTGAGAAGTACACCTTCAACTAGCTGCTGGAACAGTGTAGAGGTATGGCATGCCTTAATGTCACTTTTTAACTTAGTACACAATTGTTCCCTTGTAAGTTCGGGAGATTGTCAAAATTCTGGACTGTTATTGCCAGTACTGTCTTTTCACAAATGAAGTCCATTTTCACACTTGCTAATAATGTATGTTTCCAGTGGAAAAGAGGTGCCAGCTAGCTGCCATCGTCTATAGAAGTATATTAGACTGAAATCAAGTTTGGTGGTCCAGGATGGTGAAAGTCTTGTCTTGTGTGTTTTAATATTAGAATAGGGTAGAAATCTGGAGAGAGCCAGCATGATGTAGTGGTTTGAGCGTTGGACTATGACCCCGGAGACCAGGGCCATTTCCTCATGAGACTCTTAGTGCGGAAATGGCTCTGGATTCAATTCTCTGCTCAGCCATGAAAACCCACTTGGTGACCTTAGGCACATTGCACACTCTCAGCCCCAGACAACTCCATGATAGGTTTTACCTAGGGTAGCCATAAGTGAGGAACAAGTTGAAGGCTTACAACAACAGAAGCAGCAGCAGCAGCAACAACAAGAACAAGAACAACAACAAGAGAAATCTAAAAGAGAGTTTTCTCTAGCTGTTCATCAGCCTGTGCTGTAACTCTGTGGGCATATATGAAGCTAACTTGTACTTGAAGCATACCACAGCTCTAGTTAGTTCTGAATAGCGTACTGTAGCAACAACTGTGCAGGGTTTCAGGGGGAGAGAGAAAGATGGGGGAAGAGAGGGAGAGAGCACATCTCCATATCTTTGTCCTGCTAACCCTAGAAAGGAATCTTAAAACCCTGGGAGCTTAGATCAATGCTAGTCATGAACCAGTGCCAGTCTATGAGCCATTGGCTGCCAGACTCCAGTGACTTTTCAAAAAAGAAAGAAACAATTGTGGGCAATGTGAAGAAATATGGTTTCAATCCCTGACACCGTGGGAAAAAATTTATGAGTCCCAGATATCAGATGGCTTGGGAAACACTGGTATAGGTCAAGCCCCATGACCTGACAAACCTACCTGCTGAAGTAGATGAGAAAGAATAGGCCTGTGTCTCAACCAGTTTTAATTCTTTCCCTCATTGCCACTGTTTTCTCCACACTGCTTGTGTTGAAAAACAAGGTGCCTATATTTTTCCCTGAATCTGGTCCGAGGACATTCAAGCAGTTATCCAATAGCCATTTGGCTGGAATTAAATCCCATTGAATTCAATAAGGCATACTTCTGAATAGAGATGTATAGATTGCGGTGTCCATTAATGATTTGCCTCATGAACTGTTCGGTCTTACTCTTACCACCATGAGTATTTACTCCTCCATTACTTTTAGAGGACTATTTACTCCTCCAATTTTTTATATTCTTAAGTATCACAAACTTATTTAGATTGTGAAGGAGACAGAACATCTTGTTTTCATACACATAAGAGAAGCTTTTTCTTCATGCCACTGCCCTGAATTCTAATAAAGCATCTTTCATGGTACTGTCATGGCATTGTGGTTTTCCAGATTTTTTTCAGAAAATGATATAACTAGAGTTTAGTACCATTCCCATTAACTTTCAGTTAATGTGCATCTCCTCTCTCCTCTACATTAATGATGTGTGTGTTGTTCAAGGAGGGAAAAAGCCATCTTGTCTGCTGCACATGTTCACTAGGAAAACATTGCACAAGGAGGTGCAATGATGCATGTGATTCAGAGGTTGGCAGTCATATACCTTCAAGACGTTTTGGGCAAGGGTTTCTACAAAACTCAATGAACATCATGGATGATGGGAGCGGCAGGGTAAAACAATCTTGAGAGCACTCAGTTCATATGTACAAGGAGGAAAAAATAAATGAAAAAAGGAACTGAACATTTAGCCCAATTTACATAGTCTAGGCTTTCTACTCAAAACTGTAGTGGAATTCAGGGCAGAAGAAGCCCATGGAACCATAAGGGAATGGGATGTAAGGAGTCCTGCCATCCTCCGAACAAGTCCATACATGTCCTTATGGTCACCTGGGAGTATTAAATGAATAGAATCTCAGACATACTTCTCTGCTCCAAATGAGAATACCATCCCCTTGGAAAAAGAGAGTCACATTAACTTTAAGGTGCAATCGTTAGTCTTCTGCAAGGAATGAATTTTGGGAATACTCTAGGAATCCTACAATGAGAATAGCAATGATAATACACATGATTCTGTAAAGATAATGGAAAGGGTGGGAATAATAATGGATAGGATAATGGAATGGAGTAGCTCTTCAGGTTTTGCTGGACTGCAACTTCCAGCAGACTTCACTGGCCAGCATAGCCAAGAGGACCTGGTTGGATGCATGATGGTTACTTCTAATCTGTGGATCAGATCATGGGCTTAAGTTATTCATGACTAATCAGAATCCCACTGATTTCAATTATTCAGTTTTACTCAGCCTGGTTTGTATAAATCACTCCTCTCCCCTGCCCTAAGTAAATGCTTGATATTATATTTAATCTGAGTCTTGTCAGACTATTTTTATAAATAAATGTATACACGTGTTTAAATAAGTGTATAAATTTTATACATAAATGTCTGTTAATTGACTACCACATCCGTATGCCTATTCACACACTTGGAAAGCACATTGGCATTTTCATTAGAATAGGATTTCCTCATAGCAACAACCATTGTTGATGACAATGCAAACAAAGCTTGAATGCCTGTGAGGAAATGAGGCATTTGTTTATTCCCAAATTGGATGAACCAGTTTCAGCTGGAAGATCAAAAAGTCCCAGTTTGAAATATCAAGCGAGGAGAGAAGGGAGGAGTAAATCAACGTGAGCACAAGCTTTGTCACCCAGTAATAAGATCACCCAAAAACAGGATGATGAACAGGAACAGTTTGTGGTAATAATAGCAATGATAACATCTATTTGCAGGGCTTAAATAATGCTTAACAACAATATCTACATTTTCCATAGTGCTTATAATCACAATTTCAAGAGAATAGTGGGCTAAAGTCCTGCATCTGGATGGGGTGACTTCTAGTGTGTCTCCTCCCCCACCCCACCAAATCTACATTTTAGGCAATGTTTTCAGAGAGTGGGAAGGGAAAGCAGCGAAAATACAACCAGCTATTTTTTGGTCACTGGATGCTCTGCAACGGGTGTGTCTGGAGGTTCTTGGGAGATCTCAATGGATAACGTTCTTGCAGTAGATCCAACCACAGGAAGATAGCTAGATGTTCCTCTGCTGTTCCCCTGCTCTCCAACAACACAGAAATAGTGATGTTGGGGGCACTGCACTCCCTAAATGGTAAGTTTGGGGGAGGATTTGGGATATTGCACAGTCAATAAGAATTTTGGCCTTTGAAACATTGGGTTATAATAACATATATTGGATTTAACATCATTGTAACTCCCAAACTGAATGTCAGCCAGTGTTGTAACCCTTACTTTCCACACCTGGGAGTGAGGGAAGTATTACCGCACATCTTTTGTTTCACTGTGCATGCACAGACATGTCCTATGGGTATGGAGAGTGCAACTCACTGCATCCAATATGGGCTGGATTGTAGTGCTTCACCAGAGGTCAGAAGCTCAATCTGGTATACATGGATAGTGAGATCTTTCTAGATAGACAAGGGCTCAGGGTGAATTCCAGACTGGATAGAACAAAGGTGTCTGGGCGGGGGGGGGGGGGATAAAAGGGAGACCTCAAGGAGGTTCCTGTCTACTTGACTGAGTTGAAACAGGATGATTAAACATTTCAAAAGCAATGCATTTGGAAGGCAACTGGTACCTGGAAGTTTCAATAATGGGAGATGGTTGGATAAGGCATTCTGAACAAAAGATAGCATAAAGGGTGTCCGTGGGCTACTTTAAACAGCTGTCTATCTGTCTTGGATTAGGGATGCTTCAGAATGGATCATGTTCCCTATTAACATTCTGGACTATCCCAACTTACAAGTTAGGTAGGTGTTTTGCATGTATCCATAGTTCCAGGGAAGCAATTCTTTTACCATAGTTGGTAAAGAACGCATGAAAATAATGAAGTGCCAACCACCACACACCTTGCTATTATAATCTGAGAAAGCCTCTTATTTTTACTGCTTTTTTGGGGATAATAATAATAAACATCATGTGTGAAAAAACTTGCCATTGTTGAGCTTCTCTGTAACAAAAACAAAGAATGTTGTAAAAACAGTGTTCTAACTGGAATGATGGTTTTAAGCATTTAAAACTTTGTACTGCATGCTGTTTTAGACATTTTGTTTTAACTTGTATTGTAAGCCACTTTGAGTCCCGTTTGGGAGAAAGGTGGTGTACAAATAAAATATAAAACAAAACAAAGGAACGGATGGAGTCTGATTCTGTTCCAGCAAGCTGTTCTTAGCATTATCTGATGAAAGGAAAGAGTAAAAGTTTCCACTGGACCAAATCTTGGAAAAATTATTGTTTTGGAGTTCAGCTCCAAGAATGTAGTGTTTCTAGGAGCAAGAGTCCCAAAAAGTAACTTCTCCAAGCGCTGCACTGGATGAGTGTGAGCTGATTGCATGAGTTTAAGAAGCTAATTCAGAGCCTTGCCCCAGTTTTTGTCTCTCCTTTTCAAATGTTTTAGACCACTCTCTACACCTGCTGAGAAAATGAGCTCAGCAAATTGCTAGAGTTGGAGATGGCACTGTAGAAGGTCACATTGTAAAAACTACCTTCTCCTGAATACTTGAAGATAGCAAATTCAAGTGTCAGGCTGAGCATCAGAGATGTCTAGCTTCTGCATTTCATTTAAAACCATAAAAAGGCAATTTGCCACTTTGCACAAAGGTCTCCAAGTTTATCCGTTACTCTTTTTTTCAGACAAGGACAAATTCCAGAAATGGGGCTTTGGAGTTAACCTGCCCCTCTGTCCTCAATTCTGTGAGCAAAAACATCACACATGATCTGCTGCTGGCACTTTCTTGTCAAATGAAAATAACAGGACAGGGCCTAGGCCATTCTTGAGATACCAGCTGCATTTTTTTCTTTTTCTTTTTGCATGCACTATCAGCCCAAGTGTACAATCCCTTAGACGTTCACAGGCTGTTTCAAAAGGCTTTACTTCATATCTGGCAAAAGCAGAAGTACTTGAAAATGCAATTCTGCTTGATAAAAGACAGCTACATTGATTGACTTAAACCAGGAAGTACAGGATTGGTTATTGGATATTGAGAGCTCAAGAAATATGAAATCAGACAATGACCAATTTCTGTACAATAGAGAACTAGGCACTTTCACATACCTACTTGTGGGAAATTTGATCTATTTTCTTATGCAAAACTTCTTTGGGTATGCTTTTGCACCTGTAGAGTTAGTAGACTTTATTTACTGATTTTTTTATTTTAAGAAGCTGTGCTTGAAGCTAAGAATTGGGCAGGAAGAAAAAAAATCTGTGTTCAGAACAGAACTAAAGCTGGACAATTAGTCATCTGAGTTACTTTTTGGAGTGCAGAACAGAGTAGCTTTCAGATAGAAACCTCCACTGAAAATTGTATTGGGTTTGACTTGAGAAGAGATGTGAAAGGGGTATATGGAAAAGTAATCATAGTGTGGTCCTTCGAATGTTGGACAGCAATTCCCATCAGCACTAGTAAGCAATAACCAGTGGTGAACGGTGGCTGGAGTTGTAATCCACAATGTCAGAAGGAGCATGTTGCCATCCACTATTATAGGCAATGTGTGCTGAGCATGTATGTGTGTAAACTGAAAGAGGCAGATTCAGAAGTGTGAAATTATGACCGACACAGTTACTACAGGTTGGATGTATATTTTGCCTGACAACCACTTATTATAGTATGCTCTAACTTGTCAAAATCAGATCTAACCGTGTCTGGGAAAATGCATATTATCTGGACTGAGGCTGCAGGTGGTAACATCGTCAAAAGCACCCTCCCTTTAAGCATACATCAGGCATTAGTACTTGTGAGGATTCTGCAGTTGCTTCCACGCCATTCCCAGCATGCATGAAATTTTCCGTCTTGGTGGGTGCCTTTGACATCATTGCAAATGAGTAAGCTTCACTTTTGAAAGCATTCATTCATTTATTGCTCTATAGATGCTCTGATTATAGAACAGTCCATTCACTTCAGTATGCCCTTCTCTGCAAAACTGTAAGTAATCTTCTTTACATACTGGTTATATGAGCTAGTGTTGTCCAGTAGTTTGAGCACTGGACTACGGTTCTGGAAATCAGGGTTTGAATCCCTGCTCGGGCATGGAAACCCACTGGGTGACCTTGAACAAATCACATTCTGTCAGCCTCAGAAGAAAGCAAAGAAAAACCCCGTCTGAACAAATTTTGCTAAGAAATCTGGTCATAGGTTCACTTTAGGGTTGCAGTAAGTTAGACATGGCTTGAAGGGGCACACCAACAACAATACAGTGTAGTAGATTGAATTAGAAGCTTGGGAGAGAGCATGGAAAACTGATGTAAAATTTACACCAAACCTAAATCTAAGAGAGAATTATTATAAAATGTTACATAGATGGTACATGACTCCAGAAAGATTACAAAAAATAACTAAAAATGGAAATGCAAGATGTTGGAAATGTGATGAAAAGGTGGAGTCTTTTTTTCATATGTGGTGGTCTTGTAGAATAGCAAGAAAATTTTGGAAAGAGATACATGATGAAATCCAAAGAATTTATAACTGGAATTTTGAAATGAAACCAGAATTTTATCTGCCAAACATTATAGGGCAACAAAGAGATATAAGATGTCATCAGAGGGTATTGCTGTATTTAATAACTGCTGCAAGATTGACATATGTGCAACATTGGAAAGAGAAGAAATATATTGATATAAAAGAATGGAAGGTAAAAGTTCTGGATATGGTAGGGATAGGAAAAATAGCATTCTCTTTGAAAAATAAACCTATCCAGAAATTTGAAAGGGAGTGGAGAGAAATCTTGGACTGGATCAAATCATAAAGGTATAAAGCAGTGATTCTCAACCGGTGGGTCCCCAGAAGTTTTTGGACTTCAGCTCCCAGAAGCCCTGAGCATTGACCATAGTGGCTGGGGCTTCTGGGAGCTGAAGTCCACAAACATCTGGGGACCCACAGGTTGAGAACCACTGGTATAAAGAATGGAAAAGAAATAATGTAACCACTTTTATTGTCAAGCAGAAACTATATATGTAATGTATGTAAACAATGAAAATAAGCAGATTCAACTGGAAATGTAAGGTTGGAAGTGGGAAGGGGGCTTTTTTATTTTTAATGTAAACTTTTCAATAAAAATATAACAAGAAAAAAAACAATACAGTGTAGTAGGGCAGAAGCAGAGGGTGAATTTGCTGGACTCAAAAGTTGTTCTTTCTTCTTTCTCTTGTATCTTTGGTTCTATGAACGAAGGTGTGCCAATACATAATACGCTGAAGTATATATGCAACATATTACAAAATGTGATTACTTTCATTTCATTATGATTACCTTCATATACAAATGTATTGTGTTTACCATCTTTTACCCAGACAGGCTTCCAACTAGGTGTGGACTGAGATATTTTTAACAGATTGGTGCTCTATTTATTTGAAGTATTTTTAAATAGCTTTTAAGTGCAGTCATGTTTTAATACTATATTTAATTATGATTATCATGGTAACTTTTTGTTGTTTTTACCCATAAATGTTTTGAATCTTGTGAGCTGCTTTGAGTCCACGTTTTGGAAGAAAGGTAAGAAAAAAAGTCCAATCAATTAGTCCATCAGTCAATTCATTAATCAAAGGCACTGCATTCGGGCATACAAAGAATAATAGGCAAATGTAGACAGTGACAGGGCTTATGCAGTTTCTCAGTTTGCAAAAGCTGCCCCAATGGCCTTAAGTGTTAGGTTGAGAGCTAACACACCTTGCAAAAGGTAGATATTATGTTATAGTGTTACTTAACAGGAATCTGAAAACTGCAGCCAATCCTGGGCTGAAAGGCAGCAATGGAGAATGTGTGACCTTCCAAGAGTTGTTGGACTCTAACTCCAGAATCACCAATGGTTAGCTGCTGGGAACAGTAGTCCTGTGGCATTTGGTGGGCTTCTTGAGAATCTCATATTGGAAGAAAGGTAGTACAGAAATGAAATGAAATGAGATACAGTGAAGTAATACAATAAATGGCGATACCATAACTGGTAAAGCAGCAAGTGAAACAGAGCTAAGAGTAGATTTTTCTGACCCTCCAGAAGCTTTGGAATCATCTGGTTGTATTCTCCTCATTTGTTGGCTATAGCTAGCTTGGCATATGCTTTTTATTACAGCTGGTCAAAATTCAATGTCTGATATATACCTTTGATCCTGAAATCCTGAAATATACCTTTGAGTAAGAAAGGAGAACATGTGTCTCAACAGATGGTATTGGACTACAATACCAATCCACCCATATTGATCATGCTGGGTTGGAGTCGAACTGCATCTGTTACCATACCTTTGATAACAGGATTGGTTGCAGTATTCAAACTCCTGTTAAGCAAAACTACTGCATACAGGGTAGATCTCTGGAGCACCATATGTATCTGGCACAATAGTGGGTTGTTAGATGGAAAGATTGCCTAATAAATAGGTTGCAGATCCAGTTTTTCATCTCTGACCAAAGTTTTGGTCACAACATGAATTTGAGGAAGCATTAGTCATATAGTTTGTTGCACGTGAAGCAGCGCAAGCCAGAGAGGTGACAATTGCTCAGAGTACTGGTGCTTGAACTCTGTGACAGCAATCAGGCACTGCCTCATCCTACACCAGACTCTTAAGGGTCAGGTTAAGATTGTTATTTCCAGTGAGCAAGATGAGCATTCATTCCTCAGGAAAAAAAAGGAAGATCCTCCTGCTTTCCTCACTCTTTCCTCCTTGGTTTCACAGCCTTTGACACAGGCAGCCCTCTCTGTGTTCTGGTAAGTGTGATAAATCTGATACTGTTGTGGTGGATAGACTTCTCTTTGAGCAATTTGTCAATTGTGCCATGCTAGTAAGATGAATGAAAACTCTTGACATTCTGTTTGTACTTGCTCTTGATACTCTGGCCATTCGTATTTTTTGAAATGATATCCTCTTTTCTTTACTCCCCACCCTCAGGCTTGTAGAGCAGGTGTTCAACTTGCTTCTAGCTGTCCCCATTTGAAGTCATTTATTTAAAAAGTAGGGCATTGATGTTATGGAGCCACAAGCAAATTATTTCTATATTACCTATTTTTCATTAGCATTCCTCATAATTAATTCAATCTTTCCTGAATAGATCTCTCCCTCTCCAGGTTTTTAATAAGTCCTACATTTTCAACCCCCCGGTCTCTGTGAAAAAGAATATTCATTCTTTATACCCCTGCTTACATTAATAGTGTTGACTTGGAAAAACCAACGGTTAAAATAAGATTAGGAATTGTAATTATTTTACATGTTTCATTTATATCCTCCCTTTCCTCCAAGGAATTCAAGACAGCTTTTACTTTTACTTGTTTTTATCCTCACAAGGGTAAAAACATGTTCTTTTACTTCTTTTTATCCAATGACTATGTGATGGGTTATGCTGAAAAATGGTGACTGGCCCAGTCATGTCATGGATTTCAGGAATTAGTAGGGATTTGAACCTGGGATTCTCCATTCTCAGTTTAACATGAGTCCCTAGAACAAGAGTGGGCAACTGCACAGGTATACAGACAATTTTTTTTTTTATCCTGAGCCCATCTGGTGCATTTCAGCTCTTCCAAAACGATGCACATCATCTTCAGTTACCATTTTAGTCAACTTGGGGGTGAATTTGAAAATTTATTTTAATTTTTTTGGAGGTTTTGGAGTCTTTGGGGGCAAGGAAAGCAAGGTGCTATGATTTGGGCACATTTTCAGTGATGTGGGTGCAAAGAAATCACCCCAAAAACTTAGTTCCAAATATATTTTTTTTAAAAAATTAGTTGGGGGTTCCTGGGGAGGGCTTCTAGGGCCACACTTAGGAGTCCCAAGGGCTGCATGCAGCCCACAGGCTGTGCTTTGCCCATTCCTGCACTAGACCCACACTGGTTTTGGAAGAAAATTAAAAGCCCTGCTCCACACAGCTTCTGTAATCCTATCGATTACCCATACTATGAGCCAGATTTGCAGACTGAACATATAACATTTTTTAACAAGGATTTTTAGAACTGCAAATTCAACACTCAGTCAGTTACCACACTTGTTTTCTGCAACTGTAGAATACTCACAGCTCTGATTATTGACGATAAATATAGGATCTTTGAAAAATGTATAAGGCATGGTTGCCTTTTTTTTCCAGGAACATGTAATCAATAACAGGGATTTATAAGATGTTATCCAGTATTGTAGAACAGCACTGCTAGTCAAGAACCCAGAGCCTTTAGCTATTGCTTGTTACCTAAGAACATCTCTTTTCAGCCAGGTATGGAAGCTGGTTTATTTGATTTATGATTAATAGGCAAGCACAGGAAATGCATTATACTTGTCCCAGTTCTGATAGGTCAAATGAAAGTGTTGGTTTTGCCCTGCAAAATTCCAAACAATGTGGGTCAGATGAAAGGATATCATGGCACCCCTGTCAATGTATCTCATAGTTGATTCAAAAGCACTTCTTGTACCCACTTACAGAAATACTTAAATCAGGTTCCTAACCTGTTCTACAGCAATTTTCTCCTTGGAGATTTTCCCAAGAGGAATTTCATGAAATCTAATTACTAAAATTAGAAGCCAGGGGTATTTTAATGCCAGTATGTTTTAATAATGGTTAAAGTTGAGCTTTGGGAAGTTACATATGAACCTCATTTTGAATATGAAGATTATATTAGGAAGCAACACTGACATTTGTCTGCCCCTACCATCAAACACTATGCTGCACAACCATGGGTGGGGGAAAGTTTTGACAGTCCAACATTTGGAGGTCACTTTGATATTAAGGAATGGCAATCAGGGGAGGAGGTCTTAAAGTGCACCCTTGGCAATCATCTAGTTGGTTGCTTCATTGCTATTGTTGTTGTATGTCTTGTTTCTGACTTATGGTGACACTATCAGCAGGTTTTCTTGGCCAGATTTGTTCAGAGAGGGTTGGCCTTTGCCTCTTTTGAGGCTGGTAGAATGTAACTTGCCAAAGGTCACCCTTGAGTGTCAATAATTGAGAGAAGACTCGAACCCTGGTCTCCAGAGTCATAGTCCAGTGCTCAGACCATTACACCATGCTGTCTTTTAGCTACACATGAACTGGTGGTAGGGGAAGTTAAAGACTCATCTGCAGCAACCTCAATGGAGATGACTCTGTTACTATTAACAAGGAAACAGCAATCACAACTGCATCACAATTATGGTTCCTCCACATCCTGCAGATCCAAATCAAGATGTAGTATGTAAAATACTAAGAGCAGCATTGGAACTGTGTTCTTCAGGGATAAATGACTGTCTTTCTAGCAAGCTGGAGTTTGCCCATATATGATCTAAACTAATGTGACAGCATAATATAATATGAACACTATCTGCAATGTAACAACGGGGAAGCAAAACATCGAGAGATGAAAAAGGCAAATTAATGTGGGAAGAATGTGAGCAACTATAGTTGCACAAAGGTGAATTTCCCAGCAGCTGGGGATGATTTGAAGATTAAGTAAGGGCCTCAATGGCAAATAATTTTTAAGAAAGAAAATGACATGATAGATGTTTTGTAAGAGTTCCAAACATAAAGGCACCAAAAGAGAAAAGCTGAAAATGGAAATGGTAGAACTGGAGGACCACAAGTCATGGTTAAGGACATATGGAGTAGAAATAAGAAATCTTCTAAAAGGCATTGGAGACAACTAGCCTTAATTTAGAAAATGTCCTCATGTATTTTAAGTTCTCAGATTACTAGGGTAGGGAGATGGATGATGCAATAAATGTTGTAAAGGAAAGTATTCTTCAAGAAAGCTCAAAACACAATGGGAAGTATTACCAAAAAAATATTTTTTTTTACATTTTTATATGCTCTCTGCATTTTTCCCAGAAATTGGTACCATTCTCTTGGGTAAAATACAGACAAATACCAAAACTTGTAGCATCATGTTCACAGCATCAGAATTAGATTTTTTTTAAAGACCCACAGGTGTTAGAAATGACAATGTTTTCTAAAATAGACTGAAGAATTGCTTTTTGCTGAACACATGCTGAAGCTTTTTCATATTCCTATAGGGCCCATAATGAAGAACAAAATTCATTATTTTGGTGTTTGTCAGAAGGTTATTTTTGCTATGCTAAGTATAAGCAAAGATGTGATTCTTAGCAGCAGATTGTTGTTAGTCATGTGACAGACATACTAGCAGATACAGGAATTTCCTCTTCAGTGAGCAATGCTGGAGCCCAGTCAGAGATTTTTGAGATACTTGTGATAAATCAAGAACTAGCAATCCAACATATGTTTAAGTAGAGAGAATACTTCATTTTAAATTAAAGACCAAGTAAAAAAATTATTGGCCTTGAAAAAGATCTATCCAAGAGTGTGGATGCTTCCAAAGAACTGCAATGGACACTGGTTCTTAGTTTTTCTTATTTATTTCACAAATGAAGTTCTTCATCTATAACATATTAAAATAGAAAACATTATCTGATCAATTTTATGTAGAAAATATGAATATAGTAATAAAATACTGAAAATATTTAAGCACCAGACATTAAGAATATTTATTGGCACAGGTTTTATCTATATTTTGAATATGTACCATAAAGTGCAATTAAATCCAGTCCAATTTAGTGGCAAACATTTTGAAACAATTATTCTATTATTATTCTATTATTTTGTATTACAGATCACATCCTAAAAAGTTAGAACACTTTAGTTCTAACTTTGCTGAAAGCCAGTCTTGTTAGATCTAAGAAAAAAATCATTCAAAACTGTTTTGGCTTGTTTGTGAAAATGACGTAGCTACTTTGTTTAACAGAAGATAAATGAACCCCAGAACAACTGAGAACCTTATTATTAACTATAACAAATTATAAGGCAATACAGGATAGATCCATGAGCTAGAAAGGTAATTCTATAAAGATACTTGAACTCTCATATCAAATATAATTGCTTTGGACTGAAACTGGCCTGCATTATTATTGTATAGATGTCTATGTTCCTGTTTACAGAATCCACTTACAATTATCAAAAAGCTTTATAGTTTTCTTCCATAAAGAAGACAACTTCACTGAAAAAAGGAAGGCTGAAATACTTCTGTATGCCACTGTGCCATCTCCTAGGCTTGAGGGTTTGGAACTCAGTTAAGAGGTGGAACTAGATAGGACAGCAGCAAACTTTAAAACTAGGTCTTCCAGACTGGTCTTCTATCATTTTGCCTAATCATAAACAAAATAAGCAAAGCAAAATTATGCAGATCAAGAATATAGTCCAATAACACATTCAAGTCTATTAAAAGCAGGACTTCAAGCTTGCATAACTTTGAGAGGAATGTGGCTCACAACAATAATTATTAATCAGGAAAAAATAATAATAGGCAAATTCACAGCATTAGTAAGATGTGATGGTCTGTGGTAGAAATCTGGAATGCAAATGCTATGCTTAGTCCCACAGAAGTCAGGGTGGAGAGGTTAAAAAAATGCACGTGTGTATTCAGGAACTCTCTTATTGACACATAGAAGATGAAGTGGAAAATGCCTGTGTGTACTCAGACCACCCACTCTCTCATACAAACAAGCAAACAAGACGTCCCTGTACAGACTATGTTGGAGCATAACCAATGTGTGTACATAATAGATAGTTTATAGTTATGCTTCTATGCTAGTCCTTATTCTATAGTGGAAAGAGAAACTCAAGACTGACAATTTTTAAAAAAATTCAGTGTTGACAAAGTTCTGACCACTCTCCTTTTTCATACAGTGTATAGTTAAATACAAAGAATGTTTAACTGGCACAAATTTTTATTCTTCTTCTAAAATGCTACTGAAATAATTTTCAAGTAGTAGCAATGAACATTCTCTTCACAATTCCTCTAATATATTTGTGTCTTTCTACTTAATACCAACATCACACATGATTTACTGCATGCATTTCAGGAGAAAAATGCTTACAGCAATTATTTCAAATCTAGTTATGAAATCTGTAGTGTTGCACTTATTGCTCTACTAGAATTACACAAAGGAAGAACGCAACAGCAAAGTTTAATGGAACAAAGCAGTTGCAATCCTATGCTCACTGTTTTCAGTTCTGGTGACTCAATCAGATGAGATAATGGGAAGCTGTGTTCCTGTACAACTATTTCTTTTCTTTTAAAGAGATCACGGTGCGTGGGAACTTCTTGCAATGTCAGATGTCTGTAACAAGAAAGTCCTAAATCAGCTGTCTTTGGAACTATAGCAGGGATACTTTGGGAAGTATAGCTACAAGATACATACTAGATATAAATAAGTTTGCATAAAACAGCTGTAATAATTCTGGAAAATATGAAAGAGAGAACTAACATTAGGATGCAGCTCTCCAATTACCAGCTGCACAATCAAGTCTACCATTATCTTTTATGTACACACATATTTTATGCACAACCAAGACAGGGAAGTCTATTACCTATTTTGTAGTTACATTTCAAAGGAAATGTTATATTTTATGTACAAAATTATTATTTTGACACATCTTAAATATTTCTGCATGACAAAGGAAAAATATTAAATTATAAACATTGATGGCTCTGGAGTTATGAGTAGTTATTATATTGTCCAGTGAAAATGACTTCTTTGACATTCTGTTCTTCTTCTTATACTGCAATAGCATTAATGAAGTCACTCCACATGCTGATTAAAGGCATACATCACAGCTCTGTGAATTTTAGTTTTTGTGAAGCTCCATAGATCTTATTTTGGCAGTTCCATAGCTTCATAGAACAGTAATGGCTCTTTCCCCAACTAACATCAACACAACATATTTTAGAGGGCACTGCTCTTTAGCTTGTTGGAGCATACAGTTGGTAGAAACAAAGCATAGTACTGGCAACTAGTAGAAACAGCAACAAAAGAGTCAACTGCTGAAACCAGACACAGAGGTCAATCTGTTCTCGAATTCTTTTGTTGGCTTGCAATAATTGTGTTAGCTGGAAAAAAAAAAGAGAAGATAATTTTAAAATCCTTTTTTTTACTTCTATTTATCTACGTTCAGTGGTCATTTGCTGTTCTACTATATAGCTAAAACATTACAGTGCTCCCTCCATATTTGTGAGTTCGACCTTTGCCAATTTGATTATTTGTGAGGTGCACCTTCCCTCTTTGCCAATTTGATTATTTGTGAGGTGCACCTTCCCTCTTTGCTCCCACAAATGACAAGAGAATGGAAAGGGGGAGTGTGAGGAGGGAAGGTGTGCACTTGTGTTCTGTCACCACTCAGGCAAATGACAATGTGATGAGAAGGGGGAACCCAAGGAGGTAAAGCACGTGCATGCGTTTCCTTGTTCACTCACTCACTCGGGTAGGAGGGGAGAAGGCATTCTCAGTTCTTCCAATTTCATGAGGGTCCTGCACCATGAACCCTTGCAAAAGTGGAGGACCAACTGTACTTTGTTTTAGTTATATCATGATGCAATGTGTTAATCAATAATCTTATTTTCAGCATATACTCGGTATGAAAAGTTAACTAATTACCTTTTTCTACTACAATCACTCTTATCAGCTCTCACATTACTTACATTGTTTTTAAAAGAAAGCTACCAAAATGTTAGGCACTTTAAAAGAAATAGGAAAGTAACAATGAAGGATTAATATACCACCAGTTTTGCTGTGGGAACCAGCCCAGTGTAGTGGTTTCACTGTTGGACTAGGACATTGGGAGAGCAGGGTTTGAATGCCCCTTTCCTACAGAAAATCACTGGATGACCTTGGGCAAGCAACATTCTTTCAGCCTCAGAGGAAGGCAAGGGCAAACCCCCCTTGAACAAATTCTGCCAAGAAAATCCCGTGATAGGTTCACCTTAGGGTCTCCATAGTCAGAAATGACTTGAAAGCATACAATGACGATATTTTTGCTGCCATGTATGACAGAGACTGCACTTTAAGCCTTATGTTAACAATTCATTCTTTTTTGTCTAAAAAAACCAAAAGGTCTTGGCAAAATTCACTCAGCTCTGGAATGTTGCTTCTGGAGTTCAAATATCCTTGCTTAAAAGGAAGACAGGCATAAGAACCCCTGAATTCATTTCCAGCACAGATTAATATCTGACTTCAAGACAAAGGAAGGAAAACTAGGATCCAAAGATGCCCACATATATATGCAAAGTATGTCTGCAGACATACAGAGAGGAGGCTGTTTTCTTTTCTAACCACAGTAACTCCTTTACCACAGGTACACAAGAAACTCTTCAGAAGGTTATCAAACTTTAGGTCTGGTTTTTAGTAGGATTAAAAGCTACAAGCTAGGGAATCTTTAAAAGCCACGGTGCACCGCACCATCTATTAGATTCAGCAGAAATCTTTGTGTGTAACAATATAGATTTGTTACCTGTAAGTGTAAATCTTCATTGCTTTTTGCAGGAATATTATAGGTATTTTCATTTAATGTTAAAGTAGAAGGTTTGTTGTTTTCAGTAACATGGCATCTCAATCTGAAAAGAAAGCCTCCAACATTTTAACAACAATTACAGCTGGAACAATTATATATCACTGTAGTCATATTCTTCTTCCTGTATGATTTCTGTTCCTTGCTGGCATCTGTTTCAAATGTTCAATAATGCAACTTGTATTTCTGCTCTTGCACCCTCAGCCCCCTATAGCATGCTGACCACTGCGTGGAAGAACATCAAATACAGCAGTACTTGAACCAAATTAACATCTGAACAGGTTTGCATGGCAGGTTGTTGCCGGATATATCTTGTTCAAAAACCATGGATAGTACTGTTTCAAGGAACATGAAGACAACAGCTTGAAAAAGAATTCAGGATTGGGAAAGTAATTAAAAGATATAGTTAAAAAGGTAACTAATGTTACCCATATTTCTCTTTTCTGCATGGTAAAGCAGGCAATCAAATACAGTGGAAAAGATACTGATAGAAGAATTATTTACAATATGCAACACAATGTGCAGCACACATGGAAAACTTGAGGTGTCCCACCCAATGGTTTGGGGCTTGAAATAAGACACAGGTAGACAGAATTAAATGCCCACCTGCATAGCTTTCCCTCACTACCCAAGGCAAATCTTGAGCAGAAGACAACGACATTTCCATTATAGGGACAACTTTAGAAACAGTATTTTCCATATGAGTCTACTCATAACCACAAAAAGGTGGATGCTTAAAGCCCTCAGATGTTTTTGGCTTATAACTCCTGTCAGCCAGAGAAAACATAACCAAGGGGTTTGGGGAGTTGCAGAACAAAAAAATCTGGAAGATCACAGTTATTTACTCCTATCACAAAAGCATAAGAACACATCAGCTATACTATATACCTCATTAGAAGTACCACCAATTAAACATAAACGTTCTATTTGAAACTTCTAAAGAAAGAACCTTGAAATTTTCTAAACCATTAATGTCTGCAGTGGACCTTAGAGCAACATTAATTAACACGCTTACAAAGTGCATCTGCTTCATATTTCACTGACATGAAAGAGGTCATGTCTGTGATAATCCATATTTATTTTAGACTGTACCCTAGCAAACTTCTAAACAAAATGTTTACCTATGTTCCATCACTTTATTTCTAGGGATTTCTTTCCAAAACTGAGTCAATTCTTGTGTTCCCACAACAGAGGACTGATCCATTTCTGCTGCCATAATCAGAAAACGGTCTTGCAGGGAAACAGCACAACCTGCTCAATCAAAATAAGGTAGTTAGTGATTTTATGTTGTTTGGTTTTAATCACTTTGAAAGTTAATATACCATGGGGAAAATGTAAAAAAAGACAAAAAACAAAAACAGATTATATGGAGAGCTAGCTTGCTACAGCAGACACATCATAAACAGACACACTAAGCAAGGACTACAAATTCACCAGTCTTGCAGAAGGACATAGGAGAATAAAACATGGAAACACAGGACATCTTACATTTGGTTTTGTATATATCCAGTTAACAAATCTCAGGTAGAATCACTAACTACCATAGCATTCGCTGGCTACAATCAAGAGTTTGGAATAGTCTTTTTAAACAGTGTATCTATGATAGAGTTGTCCTAAACCATCTTCTTCTAAAAATATAGTTGCCTTAACATTTAACAGACAATCAATACATTCCAATCCATATCCAACTTCTTAAACAACATTTTAAAGAATAAACTACAAGAAAGTTATTTTGACAGTGCTAAATCCAATGTCCTGTTGGCAGAATCTTCTTTCCCTCTCCTCCATTCTGCAGGCCTTTGTGTCGTGCTGAATGAGATCCAGTGGGTTTGTCAACCCTTCAGGGCCATTTGAGGAATAGGAGCTGTAGTTCTCAGTTCTGCTGGATTCTGTCATTCCACCAACAGAAGTCCATTTTTGGTTCCTGCCACAAGTGCAACATATTTCCGCCCATTTTGACATATGAAAAGTAATTATACACTACCTTTTCCTTAGCCAGCCAACATGAAATATGTATCCAAATTTAGGAATAAATTAAAAATGACAATGAGTAAATATTAACCACCTGTGCAGTATTTTCAGATTTTATAGTATTTATTGTATTGTATGTGATCATTTTTTAGCATACTATGCTGGTATCACCACTATCTATCAACCAGCCAACCAGCCAACCAGCCAGCCATCCATTTCTCTACAGCATAGTTCAATTTACGTTTCTGAAGGCTGAAAAACCAGTAAAATTTAAAGCAAGCGCTACTACAATTAAAAAAGAGTTCATATTCAAGTCAATCAATGCTCTCTATTATTGGTTCAAAAAAGTAATTGAAAATTACATGTCCTTAGCGCACACTTCTAAACATGCTGTTTAAATTACATCAGAAGACTTAATTAGGATGCTCTGATTAGTCATGGCCTCAGTGGCAAGCATACATAGATTGAACAGGTATTTGGTTTCAACAGTGTAGAGTTTCTAGTACGTCTATCTTGAATTCAAACCTTATTGAAGGAAAAGTGCAAATCAGTCCCAATTTATTTCATGAATAAATGACTGAACAAGTTTACTTACCACCATGAAGAGAAATTATTATATCTAGTGATGTGCCTGGCTCACAGCTGCTGTTACTCGGCTTCACTCTGTACTTGTCAGGAGCCGTCGTTCTCACCTAAATTATAATTATATAAAATCTATTAGTTCTTCCATTTAGCCTTTAATACTTAATAATCTCATTTTTTATTGTTACAGAAAAAGCAGAGAAAGTACTGCAATTCAGTTGTGCTTCTAGTTCATCATATTTGTAATTCATAAACTAGCTCACATGTTCCAAAAACACATAGAAATGAAGAGACTAGTACATCCATCAGTTTTAAATATAAATAAAAAAGCTGGTCTATAAACTTTAACAGTGGTAAGAGCATAAGATCTGCCAGGCTTAATCAAACCTCAGTGCATGTAAAACCAGTATACTGTTTCCACAATAGGCAACTCAGTGCATCTTGAAAATCACAAGCATGTCAAGTCAACAAATCAATGAACATTCTCTACCTGTGTACAGAATCTGATACTCAAAAGTAAGAACATAATTCCATTTAGGCATATTGCATATAGATCCGACATGGGCAGATTTTGGGATTGTCAAATTTTTACAAGTTGTCGATATCCACCACCACTGTAGGAGGAAGAGTCAGAACTGAAGAACAAGTTGCCCCTGAGCATGTTGTGAGCCTATTTATCTACTAATTGATTTTTAATTTTTTATCCTACCTTTCTGCCAAATGCCACTCAAGATGATTAATAAAATTAAAATAGAAATAGAATTGCAATATAACATTGAACAAAGCACACCAATAAAGAGGATGCTTCTGGGAGCTGAAGTCCAAAAACATCTGGCGACCCACAGGTTGAGAACCACTGATCTAGAGGTTTCCCCCACTTATCTAGCAGGTTAGGAACCGGAACACTGTCAGAAAATGGAATTGGTTGAAAAGTGGAACCCATGTACTGTACTGTAGGGTGCATGAAGAACTTACAAAAGCTCACTTGGGACAGACTGCATGTGCACTGCTTGCAAAGCTCCTCAGCTGTCTTAGTGCCTTTCCCCTCCTCTTAGCTTGCTTTGGAAGCAGTGCACGAATGCAAGCAGTTCCAGGAGACCCTCTGTAGGCAAGAAGAACTGATAAAGTACAGAAGCCCCATCAAATTAATGGACCTTGTCCTTAATTTGAAAGCATCAAATGAGCAAGTTGTCAGATATAGGGGCATCAAAAGGTGGGGACTTCCTGCAGTAATGGATTTCAATCTACTTTCTATCCACTTCCAATAAAGAACTCAGTTTGTCAGACTGAATAACCAAAAGATCACTATATCTGTCCAAGAGGGAGCTATAAACAGGATTGAAGAACCTCAAGGTTTACAGAAGTAATTCTTAAGAATGAAAACATCCTCAAAGTGGACACCACTCTCTCCCACAAAGCCCAGTAAGAACTGAGCCTCATCCTCACCAGCACCTTGCTTAGTGGCCACAGAAAAACTCATTGGCTATGGGAGGTGAAACAGAACCAGGGAAGAAGGTCAGTAGAGTCCTGGGAATTCTTGACAGGCTTATTCAGCTGTAACCCTGTCAGGGTGCAGCTGCTTCAATAGAATCTTGAACAGGGGCACTCCACACCGTAACACCCTGTTGTAAATCCCACCTAAGGGCAGCTAATGCCCATCAATTACAGATTTAATTGTTCTTAGATATCATCTAAGTGAGTGACTTCCCTACACTGTGGTTAAAAAAAAATACTGTAGATTAAATTACACAAAAGGAAGCATTTTTTCTTTTTTTTTGTCTGAAGCTACTGTGCTGCTCATTAACTTCATTAGGTGACTACAAGTTCTTTGTACTGTATCTCTCCCTATCCACTCTTTCCATAAAATTATTAATTTTATACATCTTTTACCATGTTCCTCCTTGGTTACAATTTGTACTGCAGTTTTAGTGCTATTATTATAACATGAAATCAGAGATACATTTAATGAACTCCAATTATTTGGGGTTACAAACAATTCAAAAATCTATCTTTAAGACCATTATCTGCTCCATAAATAGTTTTTAAAATATGAACTCTGAAAGTTGTCATGAAAAAGTACACATTTTTTTCCTGAAAAGAACAAAGTATTCAGCCCGGATAGTAATTGTATAAGATAAATATTATTACCTTAAATGCCACTGTATTTTTAGTCACATTTGTTAGAACTATCAAACACTTCTTCTCTCCAGTTTCTTTAGAACCAAAGTGCAGTTCTTCTGCTGGGCTAACAAAAAATAGTGAGTATTGTACAGTAAGTATTTGTATTTCAGTACTTCTAATATTTTCTTAAAAATAAATAAGCCTTCAATAAGGCTATACTTATTGAAACTACTTTCAAACAGTTATGAGATTGTATTTCAGTGCTGTCCAAATATAAATGTGGCATGGGTATTACCTTAGCTGAAGAGTTTAAACAGTTCAGGGAGATTTTCACCTCATACTCATTTCACTGCATTCCAGAATTTCAGACATATTTTAAATAGTGCAACATGTGGAGAATTTAGCATGCATTTGTATAAAACATCATAGACTACCAACCAGAGATAAACAAACCAAGCATTTCCTTGTAACAATCTTGGGTAAGTAGAAAATACATATCACAAATAGCCAACCAAATGCCCTCCAGATGTTTTGGACTACCACTCTTATAGCACCTGAACATAATGCTAATTATGGAATTTGTAATAAAGAATAATGGAAGACACTAAGTTGCCCTGACATATGGAGTCAGTGTACAAGATAGCACAAAACTACCTTATACAGAATTGCTATAGTACTGCCTAGCATAATCAGAGGCAGCTCTGCAAGGTGTTTGAAAGTTCTATTAACCATGCTAGTCTTTAATGGAAAACAATGGAGACTGCATATCTGGGTCCTATAAATAAATACAAATTCAAATGTGAATTAGGGAACTTTCATACTGCTATGTCATTTCAGCATTTAAAATAAAATGAGAGAATTTTTCATATATCTAACCAAACTCTGCTCTTTTAATTTTATTCTACAGTATAAATAATATGAGTACTTTTTGGCCTAAAACTGGTGGCTGGGATCCAAGGAGCATTCACATGTCCCCTTGAGTTCAGAGATGCATGGACATTTTAGATCCCCATGTTGTATCACAAACTGATTTCCAGAAATGGTCTGCCATGCAGAACACGGAACTGCTGCTCAAGAAACACAACCCTGAGAATAGATGCATAATGCTCATGAGGTTTTAGACTCTGACCAACAATATTACATCCATGAATTATGCACACCAACGCATACACAGAGCATAGAAGGAGCTTTAGAAGTTCATTAAGACCATAAAATGAGCTTAAAAGTTCAAATAAGCTATTTAGGAAATGTCAGATCTGGACGAAAAATGCTAGGACATTTCCAGCTTAATGGGAATTTCTTTTCTATTGTCTGAAATTCTCAAGTATCTTTTAAAAATGAGGATAAATATGTCCTTGTGATATATAAGACTTGACTGGCCAGAAATAAAGCAAGGATACAATACCAGATAATAAACTCATTTTTGGTGAAGACAAAGAAGTGGCATAAATGCTTATGTATTACTTTTGAGTTATATATATTTTTTGGTAGCATGTTCCTAGCACATATTAAAAACTTATGTTCCAAACAGTTACACTTTCTAAAAAGTATCCTCAATAACATACAAAGAAACTTACAAAACAGCCAAAGACCTTAGATGCAAATTAAATCACAGTAATATGAACTATTATTCCCATATATAAATGTGAAGGAAATGAGTTTTGGTCCAGTGAATGAATTCCAATTCAGGAAGAATCTCACACTGACCCAACTCCGAAAGATTTTGCACTAAATATTCAAAATCTAAATTATACAAACCTGTTATCAAAAGTTTTAAAATATGTAGCCGTGTAAGTTTCTTATAGCATTAAAAGGAGGAGGAAGGGAGGGAGAGAAGAAATATGGCAACACCTTTAAGACTAGCTGGTTTTTATTTTAGCAGGTGCTTTCGTGGATATAAACCTACTTCTCCAGATATAGTACCAAATGGTATTGTATCTACTCACTACTTGCTAATGCACATATAACAAAAAGTGAGTTTTGAACTCAGGGAAACTGACTTTGTTATGCAGATTTACTGCTTTCACTATCCACACTAACTGAAAATTCAAGGCAAGGAACGTGATTTACATCTTTCTAGATCTTATTACATTCTATCCGACTCCCACAACTTTATAAATATGCTTTATACTGGAGCCTTTAATACCACTCAGTACTGCATTTGAAGAAGTGGGTTTAGATTCATGAAAACTCATTCTAAAATAAAAACCAGTTAGTTTTGAAGGTGCTGCCACACCTCTCATTCCTTTTTTATGCTATCATCAAAAAGTCTGTTTCACTGAAAGTATGAATTAGTCATGTTTTCAAATGTATTCAGTCCATGTTGACAGTATATGAGAAATCAGACAAAAGACAATTAAAATACTGTTATTTTTCATATATGGCCAGGAAATAGTTGATAAGTTCTATTACAGGACAGATTGTGCAGGTAGCCAAACTTATGCACATACAGTCAGCTCTTCATATTTGTGGGGTTCACTTTTGTGGATTTGATTATTCACAGATTATTTGCTATCGTCTCTCCTGCCTCCCTATGGCATTTTTAGTAGGGACTGCAAGCCTCATGAGACTGAGAAACTGCAAACAAGGATATTAAAATAGTGTGGGGCAGCAGTGGAGGTGGCAGTAAGCCTCACCAGCCACCTACTTCTGCCTTGTGAAGGAACTCTGGTACCTCAAAGGAATCCATGGTGGATTGAATATGGTGATCCTACTTTTTTGTGTGTGTTATATATAGTTTGGGAGGGCCTAGAGTTATTCATGGTTTTTCTACTTTCACAGGTCCTCTGCCCCTAACCCTACCAAATGTGGAGGGATGACTGTACTTATATACTTCAATAAATGGATATTAACAAGCCTTACCTGTACTGCACAAATTAAATAGTATTTAAGTCAGAAAAAAATTCCTGAATCTATGTTTGCTTATACTTTAAGTATGCACTATCTTACTTCAATAGCACCAGAAGACATAACTTTGGAAAACAAATAGAAATTGCTGCTGTAAGGTATGGGGAACAAAAAAAAAAAGGCTCCTCCTCTTCCATTCTTTTGTTTGCCACAGAAAAGTAGCCTTGATATACCTGCACTGTTAAAAAAAAAAGAAAAAAAAAAGACAAGAGACTTTTTGTCCAGCATCCTGGAAAGCAGTACTAGAGATTAATATTTGCCTTCCAGCTGCCAAGACAAGCAGTGAACTTTTATTAAAAGTTCAGCGTTTTCTCAGCAATTCTTATAGAAATACCTTAAAGCAGACTATTATTACCCCCAAACTACAGAGAAAGTCTTGAGCAAAAAACTCCCAAGTGACTTGTGTACGGCTACCTACTTTAAGAGACTTCCTGGATCAAAGCTTATTTTCTTAATTACTACACATTAGCTTTGGAGGCAGCCAGGCATTGATAAGTCTGCCTTATATGGCCAGGAAATAGAGAATAAGCTCTATCACAGGACAAATGGTGGAGATGACCAAACAAAAGGGAAGCAAGTTTCTGAATATAGTCTTTTACCAGTGCCTGGCCTGTCTGGATGCAGTTCTGTTCAAAGCTACTCAGAGAGAGCAAGATGCACAATTTGACATTTTAAATAACAGTGGGCGCACACACATTTGTGCTGCGGAGTCAGTCAAACTTGGAAACAGGAAGACACTTCTCAGCAATAAAAAAAAGTAGCTATTTATAATCTACCCTTCAGAAATCCTTCTCAGCTTCCCAGTATTGTTAAGTTGGTCAACGGTATCATAACCTTGACAGGATAATATCAGAAATTCCCAAAGACACCAAATCAGATAATGTCAAGTTATTCCTAAAATGTTGTCCATTTAGTACTAGTCATTTTCAAGTGAGGAAGCAGTGCTATTAAAATACGGAATGGTCTACGATGTGAGTTAAATTGTTACTCTCATGTTACCTTATATGCAATAAAGGTCCTTTAAATGTGGTAAGTGCTTTCTTTGCATTTTTTATTTTTGAATCTAGTTTGTCACATTCTTCCGATTTTGGAATTTGTTCTGCATGATTTGCCTAGGTAAACAGAAACAAGAAGTAACAATGATACACATTCAAAAGTCAGTAATATTTCACTGTCAAGGAGAATACCTCAATTACATGTTATAGACCTTTATTCTGAGTTAGCACATCACAACTAAAAAAAAAACCAAACAAACAAGATTGTTCCAATCCCTTGATCATTTTGGTTGTTCTTTTCTGGGACTTTTCCAGTTCTACAATATACTTCTTGAGGTGCAGCAACAAGAACTGCACATTTTACTGTGAAATGTGGTCATACATAATTTGTGTCAAAGGACTACAATACTGATTTTCTTTTCTTTTCCCTAGTTCTTCCCTGATTATAAGGTACTAGGAATAGCAACAGACAGCTACGAAACAGGCATGGGGAATACAGTCTCTAGCAAGGAAATCCCAATGTTACATTTTGAATAAAAAAAAATCAAACCACCAATAGTTATACATATGTCTACACAACTACCTAATTTGTATTATTTTAAATGGCAATACTTGGATTTCTCCAGCATTTGTAATTTTTGAGTGGAATAGACGTGAAGAATAAGATGAGGGAAAGGGAATATCAAAGACAGGAGACATCAAGCTATTTGTATTTTAAAGGCCTGTTCTCACTTTGAGAACTCTAGTATTGATGGTAAACAAATTTATGTAGTATTGCATTTACATGCTATAAACCTGACAGAGGCATGGATACTTTGTTTCTCCTACAAGGAAATATTACAACAGTTGAACCTCTTATTCAGAAGCTTTAGTTTAAAGAACATTAAAATGTGGAATGAGGGGCACAGCTGACAATTATACAATTTTTAGTATGAGAAAGTAGATGGAGGAAAGCTTTTGGATCAATGAACACAAATGGGAGGAAATTCTACACAAACAAAAGGAAATACTTCTTCACAGAGCACATTAAGCTATGGAATCCATTAAAAATGACAATATGGCCACAAACTTCACTAGTTTTAAAAAGGGGGCTCAAATTCATGAAGAACTGAGCTCTCAATGTCTGCTAATCATGGTTACGCATTATCCCCCAGTATAAGAAGTATCAGGCATTTGAAACAAGTCACGGTAGAACTGTACAGAGTTGTTGCCTTGTGTTATCGCCTGTCAGATCCCAACAGGCCACTAAGTTGACTGGTGTGGGACCCAAGCTACTGACTAAACAGATGCTTTGTATGAGCCACATAACTTAAGCCCACAATACACATAATTTTATGATCCACAAAATTTAAGCCTATTTGTCAGCTTCAACCTTACTTGGTCAAGGTTAAGTCCTGCCCTCTGCCACTGATATGTATTTCACCTTTAAAAATTATTTGAAAACTTGAATTAGTCAAATTTAGCACTGGGCAGGTTCTAACAGTCCCTCTGTAGGATTGATACAATCTTATGGTGCTTATTAGCTATAATGGCTCCAGGTCTACTTCCAGGCTCAACTCAAAACATCAGTGTTGATCTTTAAGGCCCTAAACAAATTGGGTCATCTGAAGGAATAACTTTCCCTGTCTGTATCTGCATACTCTTAAGTCATCTTTAAAGGCCCTCCTCTGGAAGTTCTCACCAAATAAAATCAGGCAGTTTGCCATTTAGCAGCAGGCCTTCTCAGTCATGGTGCCATTTCTCATGGATCTCTGCCAAGAAGGTTTGTCTGGCACTCACTTTGCCCCTTTTCAGTGCTGGGCAAAAGTTGTTTTTTTTTACATGTTTACATTTTTGTCATGTTTCAAGATTTTCCAAGACCTTTTATCATGCTGCCACTGTAAACCTGTCTCACTGTGTGAACTACCCTCAATGTCATTGGTTTAGGATGGCATAAACTGTAGTTATATTTTTAAGACAGAATTGCTGCAGTGTTTCACTACTTTCATCTAATATTTACAACTGCTGAGATGATTCTTCGTGTTGCTCATATCCCCGTCCTTACCTCACATCACTAACATGGGAAAGGAGACAGGAAACGTAATAATGAAGAAGTGATAATTACGTGATAACGTAACAGAAGCAAAAAAAAAAATCTTATTTATTGAATGTATATCCCACCTTTCTCCCAAGGTGGGAATCAAGGCAACTTATTTCTAGCTCTCGGTCACCTTTTGTCTTTCAATACAGACATCAGTGAATTCTGAGGCACTGCTACTCCACATTTTCTGTTGGGCTTTTACAGAACAGATCCTGGGTCACCCAGGATAAAGAATGGGAGGCAGAGTTTGCTCCCAAGTGCATTGTTGTTCTCTAAATATGATGTCTATCATTAATATGAATAAATAATATTAATACTTATACAGTAAATACAATAGTGTGACCAAAGGGTCAGGAGTAGGCTTCATCTTGCCTCAGATTATAGTCATTTTTCTCAGTGGGAACCATGAAGAACTGAGACAGCCACAATGTGCATATGCCCACCCTACTCCTGTTACAATGTGGTAGAATACATTATTTCTAAACAGCAGCATCTCCATGGAGGAAACTATAGTGTATTAAATATAAATATGTTGAGTAGGAAGGAACATCTGCAACAGAGAGAACCCAGAAACAGGTATATTTAACTCTCCATGGTAACACACAGGCACTCTAAGAAAAAAAAAGAACCAAAAAAAATGTTATCACTAAACGCAGCTTGCAAATGTGTGAAAAAAAACATACAAAGCGCACTCTCATGTGAATAAGACTACCTAGTCTTGAGATAAAGGTATGAATGCAGTACCAAAGATGGATATAAGCCACTTTGGACACCAAGAACAAGATGTGACATCCATGTACCCAGCTCAGACCTGAGAATTCTGGAAGAATTAGAACAGGGATGGGTAACTTCAACGGACATGGAGGACGATTTTCTGCCCCAATAACACTCTGCAGACACTTCCCATAAATCAAACATAAAAGCAGAAGTGAAAAGATGGTGTTTCTGGTTCTGAAAAGTGGGTATTTTTTATTTGCTAACTATGTGGGTCCTGCGACTTATTTAAAAAGTGATTTTCCACTTCTAGACTTCCAGAATATGCAACTCAACTTTTTTATTCTTCCAGAAAAAGTTTGGTCTCAGAGGACGTCTGAAGCTGAACTTTGCTTACCCAAGGATAGGGGTTAAAGGTTACTATGTTGGAACAACTACAGCAAAACCAGATTTTACGTTTAGGCTTCCACGACCATATCTATAATTCAGTACAAAAATTAACTGTGATGGAAGTTTCAGAGCACAGATTCAGACAAGGCTCCAAATGAAAAGAAGGTAGGTGTGTGTGTATGTATGTATATGTGTGTGTGTGCGTGCGTGTATACACACACACACACCACTTATACCACTCTAACTGCAATAGACAAGTTGTCACAAGAGGTAAACCAGAAAGCAGAAAAGAAACAGAAACAAAACAGAAAGAGAGAGAAATGCTACATCTAAGCAGGTATTTCTCTTGCTATCATAGCTGGATAGCTGCTTAGACAGAATTCTACACTAATTTACCAAAACAAAATGGAGAAACTACCAGTAGCTAAGCAATAGCTACAGAACAGGACAGATCCATTTCTACACATCAATTCTTGATTTTGACAGCAGGACATGACAACCAGAGTTACCCTTCAGGATTTATTCAGTCTTCTTGATTAACGGTAAATGCTTGGACGACTGCCATGAAATGGTTGTTTACTTCTTTTCTATGCACAATTCAGTCCATGGATACCTTTTTTGAATTAGGTGCTTGCTCTTCGTTAGTATCTAGACCTTCCTTGTTATCTATATCTATATCTTCTTTACTTTCAGTTTCATCTTCACTAGTAATGGGTCCATTTTCACAGAGCGGTGTTTGAAAATCATCATCAACCAATGGAGGGTAACTGTACTTGAAGGTATCCTATAACATAAAGAAGTTAGTATATTATACAAAGGTAGAGAGAGGAGACATATAGAATCCCCGAATCGCTAACAATGAACATTCTAAAAGTCATTCTTCCCCCACCCCTTTGGCCCTAACCACAGTTTGGGATTTATGTTTTAAGTAGAAGGAAAACATCACTAATATTGATAGATTCTGTTTCCCAATATTGCCCATGGCAATAAAATAATAAGAGTACAGCACATGGTGCTGTATTATCTTTGTACATAATCTTTCAGGATGGCACACTGGAGGACTTACCATGAAGGTCTATTCTTGCCAAAGAGAAGGAGCCATTCATGAATAGGTTAACTTCTATTAAACAAACAGGCTAGGCAAGATCTGCATTATTTTAAACTGAACTTCTATTGGCCCTCCTCTCCTCTCGCTTCAGTTCCTACACAAGATGAAATACAGGATAAAGACTCCCCACATCAATAACAGAATTCAGGTCCTGCCAGCCAGAGTAGGGCTGGATGGTTCCTTCTCCTTGGCAAGAAAGACCATTCTCAGGGGGTGGAAAAGGAGTCATCCACAAATGGGATCTATCCAAACAGACATGTGCATTAGGGTAGTGCATTAGGGCAAGAAAGTGTTTTAAAGTGGTACTACTTGTTGTAGAACCCTTCTACTGAAGAAGGCTTTAGCTGAGGTAGGTTTGTCTAGTTTATAATGTTTAGTGAACGTGGATGAAGCTCTTATGTGGCTGCTCAGCAGATTTCCTTAGCAGAAAAGGCAGCATTCACAAATGCTGGTTGAGCATGCTGTTACATTTTGAAGTTTTGGAAGATCTAAGATCTCAGAGACCAAAACTATACATTCTAATTCATCTGGTTAGTTCAACAGAAGATACCTTCCTTCCCAGGGAGGTGGGAAGAAAGGGTAGAAGCAAGGATAGAAAGAGGACCTCTGATTTTCTTAAAGCTTCAGTACATTTTGAGTACTGAAGTACATTTCAGCACTTTGAGCCCTTGTCCTTCCAAGGGCTATGTTGGTTAGGACAGAAGGAAGTACTATGGGCTGGGAAAGGTGGAATGTAGTGTTTACCTTGGGCAGGAAACTTGCATCCGGCCAAAGAAAAACTACGTCACTGTCAAATTTGCAGTAAGATGGAACAATGGACAAGGCAGCGAGTACTGAAACCTTTCTGGCTGAAATGACTGCAACCAGAAATAGGATCTTGATAGAAAGAATCCTGAGTAGTACAGACCTAAGTGGCCCAAACGGAGGCTTAAACAGGGTTTTGAACATTTTGTGGAGATCCCAGGAGGGAAATCTATGCATTACTAGGAAGGCTGAGGAGTGCTGCCCATGTGAGAATGAGGTGAAAGAGAACATATGCTGGATGATGGTAAAACAAGATACTAGTGCTACTGTCTAGTGGTGAAGAATGTTTAGTTTAGGCTACATGTCAAGGACTGATTGGAGGAATTCTAGAATATCCCTGATCTTTAATGTTTTGAGAGAAATGGCTTTCCTATAAGACGACTGCAGAAGAGCCTTCAAGGTTGTCTTGTAGATCTGAAGGGCAGATTTTTTGCCTAAATGACAGTAAGGTGCTTACTACTCCTTAGCTGCTAACCACCAAGTGGCTAAGTGGAGCTGTTCTTGATTTAGATGAAAGACTGGACCTTGACTGTGAAGATGAGGCAGTGCTGCGAGCACCAATGATGCCGGAGTGGATAGAGCTAATTGGTGGGAGCACCAGCATCTCCTCAGCCAATTCAGTGCTACTAAAATTACCATTGCCTGTTCTCTCGATCCTCCTCAGAACTCTGGGTAAAAGGGGAATGGGGGGTACATACAACACTGCCCCATACCAGGGAGTCTATAAGGCCTCTTGGACTTCAGTCTTAGGGGAATAAAATCTGGTGAAATACCTGGGGAGCTTGTGATTTGCGTATGAGCAGAACAGACTGATCTGAAGATTGTCACACGTCTGCAGTTGGTTAAAGGTGCATGGGTCCAAATTTTATTCCCTTGGGTGCAGAGTGTGACAGCTGACGAAGTCCAACTCCCTGAATGTGCTGGGCTCAGACTGAGAAAAAGTTCTTTTCTGCCCAGGGCAAGAGAAGGTGGGCCTCCTCATGAAGTAAGCAAAAGTGGAATCCCTACTACCTCAAGATGTAAGATTTAGCTGTCTCATTGTCTGTGTAGACTATGATGTGAGTTTCTGAAAACATGCTGTAGTTGGACAAGGGCTAGTCTGATGGCTCAACAGTCCAGCCAACTGACAATGTGGGACTGCTCTGTTCTATTCAACACTTCCTGGACTAACAGACCTTGGCAGTATGTACCCACCACATCCCGTGAGGCTCGCATTTGTTGTAAGGACTTTTCTGGGAAGATCCTGCAGGTAAATGCCCTGTGAGAGGTTAAGTGCATTCATCCCCCATGGAGGGAATGCTTGACTTCCCAAGAGAGATGTACTCGAGCATGATTGTGCATGGTAATAAATGCTTGAAACAGCAGAGAGCGGAACCTTGCTACACCATAAAGAGAATGCAAGAAATCATGAGACCCAGAAGGTGTGTCAGGGTCATAAGATCTGTGTATTGTGATCTGGCAAAAAGAGGGTCTTCAAGTTTGATCTTTTGGATTCTCTCTGGAGAAAGGGAAATACCTCCCTTCTTGGTGTCTATGAGGACTTCAAGGTGAACAAGTCACTGCGATGGAAGATGGTTCCTCCTCATGTTGATTATAAAGCTGTGTTGTTTTAGCATGGACAAAGTGATGGACAATGCTTGCTTGGCTTCCTGAACGAAGGCTGCTTTTACAAGGGAAAATATGTATTCCTTGTAGTCTCAATGTTGCTAAAGGTGCTATCATAAGCTTTGTAAATATGGTGAATGCTGATGCCAGGCCAAAAGGAAGTGCTTTGAATTGGTAGTGGGTGCTGTGGTAACAGAAATAAAGGTACTTTCTTGAGGAAATATGGGTAAGATGATGAAAATAAGCTTTCACAAGCTCTATATATAGTAGAAAATCTCTTGGGAAGAGGTGTTCCTGAATGGTCTGCAGGCTTTCCATCCATAAGTTCTTGTAATTTATGAATTTATTTACATATTTGAGAACTAGGACATGATAAAGAAGATAGAATAGACACCAGTAAAGCAATTGCTGGGAGGTACACGTTCTATAGCTCCCAGGTTTTAAAAAATGGGATATGGCCTGCTGAAGTGCTAGCATCTTTGTGTGAAATTTTGATGCTGGAGATTACAAGAAGCAGTGCTTTGGTGTCTGATGAAACTCTATGTTTTAGTCTTCACTTATGGTCCTCAACACTTGCTGGTCTGAATTAGAGGCCTCCCAGGTGTGCAGGAAGGTGAATAGCCTTCTTCCTATCTGTTGGGATGGGTAGTCACAAGGTGCTTTTATTTCTTTGGGGTTGGTTTCCAAGATGAGAAAGTCAGGTGGATCCTCTTTGTAGGCGAATTTATAACCGCTATCATCCACTACAGACTTAAAGGCTCTAAAATATCTAGAGTGAGAGAAGGATCGAAAGGACTGATAAATTGATTTTTCATCTCCTTTTGCAAAGAAGACACAGTCTTCTTCTTATCTTTGGTTTCTACCAGGATGTCATTAAGAGCCTCTTTGGCAAAACCCAAATCACCAACAAAGACAACAGAGGCTAGACCTGATCTAGACTTTGTGTCTGCACAAAGTGATCTTCTAGCTATTGTGGAAGAAGAAATGGAGCAAGCTGAAAATAGCCTCTAATGGTATCTGCAAAAGAAGTTAAGCCTTTATAGATCTTTAGAGGTGACTGTGCAGGAATTCTGCATCCAATTATTGATTGGTGAAAATATCCTGAAACTAGAGAATGGCTGCTCTGAATATCAGAGAGGACATAGAGGAGGCCAGGATGGAGAGGGCTTCATGGAATCATCATGGAAGCATCTAAGAGCCACATCTGTCCTTTTTTCATTTGGATCTTTAAGAGAAGAATTTCCTGTTCCAGTGCAACAGCACCAGTGAGGAGAACAAAAATGGAACCATTGATAAGAAGGGACTTAAGGAATTCCATGGCCACAGGGTTCAGGATGTATACATTTGAGCTATATTTACATCCTTTCTACCCTGTATAGATGAATCTCATTGTGATTTAATGGGTTCTTTAAAATATGAAAGGAGAGCTGCAGCATTATCAGAGGTTTTGGGTCTAAGAAACATAGTCTTGCCCTGTGAGATGTGAGCAGTCGGAACAGGACTAGCGTTGGAGGCAGAATTAGTTTCAGTCTCATGTAACTCAAGGGCTGTCTTAATTTAGATGCCAAAATAATCTTAAAATGTTTCTCTCTCATTGGTTCCTCTTGTTCACCACCATCTGACCATTTCTCCTCTCTTAAATCGAACAAGTCTCACAGGGATGTTGGATATAGAGGAGCAGTATCTGAGTCTTGAAGAATATGGAAGTGTTAAGTGAAGAGACTGCGCCATCATCAGATGAGTTGTCACCAAAGATTGTACTGGTAGCGCAAGCTACCTAGCATGCTTGCTAGACATTTTTCTCCTTGGAGGAGGAGGGCTGAATAACGCCCAAGCCATTTAGAAGGACCTCAAGCAATGGGAGGAGGCTGCTTCATTCTTTTCAGTTTCTCTGCCAGAGAGGAAATCTACAGAAGCCACATATTCTGATCAGAGGTATAAACCATTGCAGCAGGTAGGGTACTGCCTTGCTCAACATAATCAATGCCTGTAATGTGCGTTTCTGCAAGAGGCTGCTGCATGTTTGCATGCTATCTTGAATTTGAGAGGTGGTGATAAGGATACCCAGAGTTGGAGGGGAAACAACCCTGTTAGGATCAGCTTTTGTCTCAACTTACATACTCTGAACATTCTTCATCAATAGCCCCTTTAGAGGTTAAATCCTCTACTTCCAACTGTTGCTAATCAAAAATTGATTCTAGAGCCCCAGCTGTTTCACATTCAGAGGTATAAGAATTATCCATTTGAATTTAGATAGAGTCAGCCTCCAGAGGAGGCAGACATTGCCATGGAGGCTGTTGTTGTTGTTGTTGTTGTTGTTGTGTGTCTTTGCAGCTCCAGGGGGAGACAGCTAAGAGTACACACACGTCCCATATTACATGGGTATGTGGTGGTGCAGGAGAACTCCAAGAACCAGAGCCTGGATTGGCAGTTTTAACCTTCTCCATCTTGAGGGTGCACTTGCAAATGAAGCATAAAGGAAAGAGAACATGAAAGAAGGCAGGGGGAATAGTGAGGGGGAAACAGAAGGAAAAAGGTAGAAATAAGAAGAATTAAATTGAAAAAACAAGACAAGAGAGACAGCACAAAACACGAACATACAACCTCTCCTGGGTGAGGCAATAAGAACAAAGTAGGAGATGACAAACAAAAAGAATCTCAATTTAAAGTAATGTATTATTTTGCCTAGCCTGGATGGCGACAGGAGTTAACCTATTCAGGGATGGTTCCTTCCCTCCTTATTTTTTTTTCTACCGATATGGTTCAAACCAAAACAATTGGTCTTGTATGTTCATATGTTACCTGATTCTATTTTGAATGTGAATCCCAGTTCTGAGAAAAAGCACAGTGTAAATAAATAAAGACAAGTACTAATAATTCACATTACAGTCTTATCACTGGCTAAACAATCTTCTTTAGAATACATATTTGATATGACTGTTTCCTATTATCACAGTGTAGAATAAGAAAAGGAAATTCTGTTTTAGACTGGCTTTTCAGCAAATTCAAGATAGTATGCCTTCTAATAAATCACTTGCTTTGTAACAAGTCTAACATTTATTAAAAATTCAAGCTAAAATCCAGAAGAGGAACGTATGAGGAAAAGAGTAAACCATACAATCACTGCTTGTCTACTACCAAGAGATAAGCTATTAAATTTAAAAAGGGGCTTCACTGCAGAGAAAAAAATCTGGTACATGAAAACCAGAAAAGCAAAGTTTGGGCTACGTGCAGTAATCTCCAGTATGCACATGTGTTTTTATGGGCTTGAAGCCTATCTGACTGAATAATGTTCAAGTGAAAGGGCAATTAACTGTTCCTTGAAAGAGGTATTAGAGAAAATTGTATTAAAATTATTAAATAAGTAAAAATAGAAGACAGATCTATTTAATGAAGATGTCAAAAAGGCAATGGGAAAAGAATGCCTTGCAAATATGTGGGAGTTGCTAACTGCACAAATTGACAAACTTCATTCAGGGAAGCAAATGAGCAAAAACAGAACAGCATTATTTGAAACTGGATGCAATTTCATCATATTTTCTAAGGTTAATTATATGCTGTGTTTTGCTTTGCTTCAGGTACCATAGTATGCTGAGTTAACGACATTCTTTATTACAGACAATGGATTGGATTCTACCAGCTGCACCTAGAAAGCAGACAGTAGAAGGAGACTTCCCTGCCCATTCCCTTCCACTTTAAAAAGAGAAGGAAAAATAATCAAATATCAGATGGAAGAAACTTGCAGGTTTAGGTTTTGAACAATCCATCCTTCCCTTAGAAGGTCTCTCCCATCCTATGCTATTTAGGAGACAGTCCCAAAATTCTGCAGCTTCTTCCTAACATCTGTTCTAATCAACCCAATGCTTATTTTGACTAATTATTTTGTATCTTCTTTTTTCTGCAATTTTTTTTTTGTTTTCCTATGCGTCAAGAATCTAAAGTATTAAAGTAGCTTGTAAAAGGCTGAAAAACCCACTACAAACAAAGCCTGAAGAGGTAAGTTCTGTATACTGCCATATGTTTCCATCAGTTACCCCATCTTAAGCATGGGTATGGTAGTCAAGTATTTTGAAGAGAAATTGGCCACAACATAAAATAAAATCAGTGGCAGAACAGGTTTGGATGATTACTGGATTTCACTGTTTTCTTGTATCACAACCACAGTGTTTAACCACCTACTGGATTTCCTTGACTACACTGCTATAGTGCTATTATTCCACTTTCAACATCCTATGGACCCTGGGGTTTGCAGTTTAGGGAGGGGCATGTAGAATCCTCAGCCACAGAGCTCTTTAGCCCTAGTAAACTACAAACCCCAGGATTCCACAGGGATGTTGAAAGTGGAATAGTAGCACTATAACAGTGTAGGGTGGACATGGACTATTTCTTCAAGAGCTGCCTGACTCTACAGTCAGTGTGGAACATATGGGCATAGTATTGCAAAATTAAAATTAGTATTTCAATATTTTTCTGCTGGTTTTCACTTTTTCAGTGCCAAAAGAAGGTTATATCTACTACATTCATAAGAAGAACTCCATTAATGCAATCAAAAACACAGAATGAAGCAAGAAAAACGAGCAACTAAAACCAAAAATTACTAACTAAAAAAAATATACTCTTAAAAAGAAAAAGCTTGCTTATTCCCATTACAACTGCTGTTTAATAGCAAACAATAATATATGCTGCAAACATATATATATATATATATATATATATATATATAGATTTAGACTCATAGTTAAATACTGTTCTTTTCTTACATTCTATATAACAGAATAATATTATACATTGCACTAACATTGGTAGGATAAAAATATACTTACAGTCCCACCCATATGGGGTGGTAGGTATTCAGCACTGATATACTCCTGGACATCATTCTTATTGGTCAGCTTCAAGAAATCTACTGCTTCTGGGCCCAGCCAACTTTTAACAAGTTTAAAAGCAGCTGGGTTAAAAAAAAGGTAAGAGACAAATTGGGAAAAGTTTGCTCAAACAAAATAAATGCACAACTTGCATTAGGTAAATCAAATACAGTGGGACTGCTCTTCATAAAACTTGATTGAGACCATTTATAAAACTATCAAATAGTGGGATGAAATATATTCTATTTTCATAATGTACTGAGACAGGTGTAAATACACTTAACAATCATAACTGATACTTGGTGCCTGAATTAAAAAAAAATAAGGAGAATTTTACTGTGGTTACCTATTTTGGGAGGGACAGAACAAAACTGGAAAAGACAACATATGAATACTTTAAATATATTAGAACATTTCTGCTAACAATAATCCTGGATATTTGAAAAAATTCTACTAACAACCATTATGCACAATATCTGGAAACAACATAATATTGTAACTTACCATTCATTATCCAAGGCAATTCAAAGATCACAATTTTGGCTGTAAAAACAGAGACAGAGTTTGTTCCCATAAGGATATAATACATTGGCCCTCTGCAGTTACACATTTCCATACCCCTTATCAGTTCAAAGCACTTCCTAAGCAGTTTACAATGTGTTTAGCTAAATGCCCCCAACAAGCTGGGTACTCATTTTACTGACTACGGAAGGGTGGAAGGTTGAGTCACCCTGGAGCCCTGTAGGATCGAACTCACAGTATTGTGGCTGCAGTATCAGCATTTAACCACTGCACCACCAGAACTCTTCAGCAGTTTTCAGTGACTGCTGAACTTAAAACCCTTTCAAACCCTTCCTCCCAAAGAATTATTTTTTAGATGTACCGTATAATACAAAACTACCATACTTACTGAGGAAATTAGGATAATAGACTTTAAAACAGCCAATAATGTATCGAACAAAATCCAAGTCCTAAAACAAAAACATATTATCAATTAACAAAAATGCCAAACACTATCAAAAAGAACTTTCTGCAAAACTTCAAAGACAGTTTAATTCATTGGTTCCACTACTGAGCTCTCTTAATCACTCCTAATATCATATGGAGTTTAAGCAGTAGGCCAGCATCACCTCTGGATGAGGGAACGGCTGAACAGAAAACAAGAAATGCTTCAAACTCTTTATAACTGCCCTAAGGGCAGCAGTATTCCTTTTAAAACATTTATCTCTCCACTTGGAAACCGATAAACTCCAAGGTGATTCCTAACCATCCCTATGACATAGTTACATACTAGAATCAAACAACAAGTGCAGGTTATTCCATATTGTTATTTTAAGTACATAAGCTTAAAAAGGACATATGGGATATGTATCATTTCCACTGGGATATTAAAAGTACAAAGCCACTGTAGACTGAATTTGATGTCAGAAGCGACCTGGCTGTCTTGTCACAGACAGAAGTAATCAAATATTGTTTTTAGTGCTATTTTAGGTGCCAATACAATGCTGAATTAGTTGTGAGAATAGGTCTAAATCCTGCAAATTTCAACAGAACTTTCTTGCAAAACAGAATGTATGACTGCATCACTTTCTACTGTTAATTATGTAAGTACCACACCTATGTCATTAAGCAGCAAGTTTCAGCTGTAATTCATGAACCAGTCAATCCAGAATATTTAGATTCATGCCAAAAGGCAAAGAACTAATTTCAATCCAAGAAAACTAAAGTATGTGTACTCTGAGCTCTTGATGTATTTCCAACTAAAAGCAACATTCAAGATATAACACCAAATGAAAAACAAATAACATGCTTACCATGTTACTTAGTCCAGTTTCAGCCATGTCAAACACCACAGTCAAAGGTTTGCCATTTTCCCTTTTTGCATAGCGCTCTAACCAAAAGGCTACTAGTTTCTTTTTTTCAAACTGAATTTTAGGATCTTTTGTATGAAGTTTCACCTTGAACCAAACTAATGGGGAAATAAACAAATACACACATATATATATATCAGAAAAGTGAAGAATAACTCAGACTAGCTCACAAGTGAAAATGTTGCTTCCATTTTCTAAGATATACTTTTCCTTTCACACCATAACATGTAAATTCTGGTTGCTTCTTATAAATGTTCTCTAGAACCTCACTGTAAAATATGACAAATGAAAAACATTTGATATAGAAGAATTTGGAACTATTAATATGTTTATAGCTTTTCTTACTTGGCTGAAATACAAATATAAATTTAAACGCTGAAGAGATAGACCCAGAGTATCATAATTAATGTTCAAGTTTCATCTTTCTTAGCAAAAAGTGGAGAAGTATTTTTGATAAACTATATATCACTTTCTAATGGAGCAGAGACAGTATACAGATCAACCATGTATCAAAGCAAGTTCTATTAATCTTACTGGGGTGTATTCCCAAGTAAGTGAGCCAGGATTTAAGGATAGCCAGATAGGGTTGTTGATTTTGTACACAGCTGATATCAAAGGCATCATGCAGCAGATGCCCTTTTTTTAAAAAAAAAATAGGTAGCCACATACAGAGAGTAAACTCACACAGGCTGCCTGTTAAGCTATTGAATCCCTTTTTAAAACATTTTCTACCAGTTTTGTGCTGCTGGAAAGCACAAACAGCTGCCTCAGGTTATTACATATCCCACTGGGAAATGGTACCTCATCCCATACCTGCTCTCCCAGTCCTATTTCAACCTGTATGGCAACTGCTGCACTTTCTAGAAAAAGTTCCAAACACTAGCAAAACCTAGGCCACCTTGTACTATTCAGAGGGGATTCCAGAGCAACATTCTGAACTACAAATCAAATTTACTTGCTGCAGATCAGATGAGTTCATTCTAGATTGTGGATCCCTTAAATTATTCAAGCATACTTACAACTGTATCCGTAGAGCTGCAATCTGCTTCCCATTAAAATCAACGAGAATGTACCTATTTAACAGAACTGGGCTAAAGACAACTGTCCTAAAGAAAAATGACTATTATAGTGGAAAGAAAAACCACCAGGAAGACTAAAACCATCAAACAGAAATTCATTCAAAGGATGGAAGAACAATTATCATTATACTGGAATCAAAACCCAAGAGACCATGCCAAAGAATGGAGCAGAGGAACCCTAAACAACATTGGGATTAGTTATAGTATTAAGGTTTATAATCTGCTTTACTTCCTGAGAAATAAAAACAAGGTTTTCCAATAATCTTCCTCTTAAATATTCATATGTGTTATTGCTTTCTCACAAATATAGATGTCAAAAGCTTGAATTCAGACTTAATCATACTTAAAAGTTGAGTCACCGAAATCAATGAGACTTGATTTAGTTACAACTAACTTAAATTCTAAGTATGACTAAATCTGAATCCAACTCAATAATCAGTGGGATACAATCCAATAACTAGTACCTGGAGGTTTTCTTTACACTGAACCTTTCTCTTTAGATACATCAATAAATCATGAAATAATACATCTCACTTACATATTTTATAGCCTTCCTTGTCATAACCATGTAGATAAATGGCACCAATTTCAAATAACCATTTTGGAAGTGAGGATTCAGTCATGTCTGCAAGATATTATATTGTAAGTACGCATCACGGCATTATAAATTTATGAACTCTTACAGCCATCATTTATAACTAACACAGAATTGGGTACCTACATATACTCCTATAAAAGAAAACATGAGTCAAAGACATGGTTTTGAACAGCAAAACAGTTTACAATTTTAGCAGTTAGGGTTATTGCGCCCCTTGTTCTCTGATGAAATCGTGGCAGTGACTCTGGCCAAGAAGGAACAAATGCAGCACTAAGAATCTGTCAACCCAAACATAAATATTCATCTTGATTCTTGCACACTATTAGGAATACTGTCCTGAATCTTTTAAGTGAGTGACCGTAGTCCAGGGCAATATTAAAAAATGATTTTTGCAGTTGCAAAAATTAAATATCACATATTATTTTCCGATAGAAAATTTTAATTTGCAAACTAGACCCAATGTTTACTATTTGTAAAAAGTCCCACCATTACAATTTCCATACAGGCAGATTTGTATTCATGTACATATTTGAGTAATTATTACTCATTTTCAGCCCTCTTCTGATGCTATGCAGTTCCTAAAATTCCTTAGTAACACCTAATTTGTACAGACTACATACAATATTGTAGTAACTTAATGCAGGACTATGGAGATAACTGCCAAACTGCCACACAGGGATGCAATCTAGCTGAAAAGATTATACACTTTATACTTTAATTCAAAATCTTACCATGAACTGCATATTCTTTCCTCCATTGAAAACTTTCATCAATCATCTTCAGTACATCATCCACAACATTGTGTCTCCATAACAGGAAATTTTCAACCCACGTATCATCTTGCTGTAATCTCTCCAAATCTCTGGAATCGTATTTATCTGTTTTCGCTGATCCATAAAATAAAAAGCATGATAAAAACACTTACAAGTTTGGTACATAAGGCGAATTTTCCAATAGTTTGAACAAGAACATTATTGTTAGATGAGAATATACTGGAAACAGGTGACTGCACACCAGAAGATAAGGCTCACAGCACATACAAAACCCCCAGTTAGACCCAGCTCTTTTCAACAGTAAAGCATACAGAAACAACTACTTTACCTGGCATACAGTTAAACTGTGGAGCTATCATAAAATGTATTGATTGCCACAAATTTCACCATCTTTAAGACAGGATTAGATGAGTTCATGGAAGATGGGGCCATAAATGGCAACTAATTGGTATGGTTATACACAACCTCCTGTCAGCTGAGGCAATATATCTCTGTATATCAGCTGATGGAAAATCCAAAGATGCTTTTGAACTCATGCCTTATTTGTAGGATTACAACAACTAACTGTGTGGCTAATGTGAACAACATGCTGGACTGGATAAGTCTTTGTTCTGATTAAAAAAAGCTCTTCTTTGTTTTGATTCAGCATGGCACTTCACTTATATTCTTACTGGATGACCCAGAGACTAACTGCTGATATAATTTAATGTACACCTCTTATGGTCAAAATCTAACCAAATGTATTTCTAAATGTATGGCAGGAAACAGGTTTTAATTTGTATCCCACAAAAAAGTATAGCACTAATACTGAAGGTCCAGGGCTGTCTTATGGTCTCACACAGCACATAACAACAAAAGAAGGTTTTTATAACAAATCCAGATGGAAGACCTACATCAAGTTAAATTTATAAAACAGTTAAACATGACATAACACAGTACATAAATATTTAACTTATTCTCAAAAAAATCAAACCAAACAATGATAGTTTCAAGAAAAGTATCAGTTAATGAAGCCAGCTAAAATTGTCCTTGTGTCAGGTTATCTAATGCAAGTAGAATTAACTCAAAAATTCTGAAAATACTCTGGACTTCTTAGAGATATCTAAAACGGAAATATTTTTCACAAGATACTTCACCCCTCTTTACATCTGAGGGGAAAATAATAAAGCACAAATGGGTCTTAAGTCACCACAGCTGTCAACAAATGAATGGGAAGATTTTATTTGATCATATATGCAAAATCCTTATTTGCTAATCACATCATCCCTCATGTTGCTCTGTGCATCTTTGTGCCTTCAAGTTGCCTGTTGACTTATGGTGATCCCATGAATTTCATACAGGTTTCTTAGGCAAGGAAAACTCAAAGGTGGTTTTGCCAGTTCCTTCCTCTGAAATACAGCCTACAACATCCAGTATTTTTTGTCAGTCTCCGATCTAAGCACTAACCAGATGCTTAGCTTCCAAGAGCAGACTACCAAAGGACTTTTAGCCATTTTTGCCAACTGTGTACCACTCCTAAAGAACTCTTCTGTTACTTCAGTTGCAACTACATCACAACTTCTTGAGACATACATCTTCTCAACATATAGAAAAATTGTTTCCATAATCTAATGTGACATAAGAAACAATGTCATTTGCCTTTAATTGTAATTAAATCATGGGCAAACCAATCTGTATCTTATACTATGCAGATTATTCAGCACATACTTTCTCAATATCTAGTTATGCTAATATCAATGACAAGACTGTGCCTGAAGATCTCATTATATTTTAAAATGTGCATAAGGAAAAAACCCTGACTTTGTAAACCTAGTTAATATTGTACCTGAATGAATAGCAGAGATACAATTTTGGATTTCTCTTCCTTTTGATTTTTTTATAGAAAAGGAACGATATTAAGAATAGTACTATATATTATCATAACATTCTGTATAATTGTATAATAATTCAGTATATCTTTTAATAATATGAAAAACATTTTCATAACACACAAAGAACATGAACACTAAGAAGAAAGCATATATCAGTCCCCATTCATACTAGATAATCTCCAATGTCTCAGTGCTTACTTACAACAGATACACTGGTAGCAGGAGTCTAAACTGGCTCTGGAGCAAAAGAGAAATATAATGTACAGTTTTTCCATGCAAGTAGAACCATATGGCAAGCAGAACACTCCCCATGCTGTCCCATTGGGTTGCTCTGAGAGGAGTGAAACTACATCTTCAGCATGGAAATTACACTCTGAACAAACACATCAGAAGTGGCTCTACACAGAATCTGATGGCAGTGATGCTCACCGGATATAACTAGTAGAAGACAAGCTGGTCTGAATTAAACCTTAACACTACTGTGCACGTGTTTGTGTACACACTTTGAAGTTACCTGTTGACTTATAGCGATCCCATTAATTTCATAGTTTTCTTAGTCAAGGACTACTCAGAGGTGATTATTTTCTCAAAATTCTGGCCTACACACCTGAATGTGCTTTAGTAATGGTAGACAAAACAATCCTGCTGAACCTCAAAGACTAAAAATTTGCATTCTGAGCACACTTACAAGACTGTACATTCATTAAGCTCGACTGTACTCACTTATAGGTGAACATAATTAGGAATACATTGTTACTATGATATACATTGTATACCACAAAATGCCTTGTTCTTTCCATCACAATGAACTATATTTAGCTATTTTTCTGAATTATCTTACTAAAGAAGCAACAAAAGTATTTTAAATTTAGTAGATGGGCACTCCCTGTATAAGCAGAAAAATTTAGTAGAAAAAAAGTTTTATTGTTCAAATGTATGACTGAAAAAATAAGATCAAAACCAAGACAAAGCAATCTAACTCTAGATGGGAATTTCTGATTAAAGTGAACTTATTTTTTGATGCTTAATAGACCATTAAGACTACAGTTCTGTATAAGTTTACCAGACGGTGTCCCACCATACTCAATGGGACTTAGTTCTAAATCAATACTTACAGGACTGCAAGTATGGGGAAAGCAATTATTTAATTGACATTTCCCAAATGGATTATTCAAACTAAATATTTATAAAAATTGCTTGTGGTAGAAAGAAGCTCAGAAGCCCATTATTAAAACTTAACTCATCACTTGCTCTTTGTTAATTGTTACACTTTTTGTATTCTCAAAATCAAGTCACTGAAGGCTGTAAAATTAGAAGTAATGAACATTATTAACATTGGCAGTATTCCTACATCTGGTGAAGTCTGAATGTCTTCTGTAATCACGTAGGCCACTGAATGCATTATAGAAGTCAATTCATTTTATTAAAAACTGACAATATAAACAGAGTCATAAAAGCCAGACTGTCACAACAACATAAATATGACAATCTTTGTAATTGTTCTACTAGTAAAACTTCTGGCTGATTTTCCCACCTGAGCTTACTGATATAAGAAATTATACGCACATCCATCTTGTAGACAAGCAGACCTATCAGACAACAGCAGAGGATACTAAGGCAGGAGAATCATGGAATGTAGATGACCCTAGTAGAGAAACTGAACAATATAAACCAAGAAAATGATAATAGGCACTATACTGTTATGATGCTATTATTCCATTTTCAACATCCTATGAATTCCTGGGCTTTACAGCTTAGAGAGGGGCATTTAGAATTGTCAGCCAGAGAGCATTTTGGCCTCAGTAAGTTACAAACCCCGGAATTCCACTGGATGGTAAAAGTGGAATAGCAGCACTATAATAGCGTAGCGAGGAAGTGGCCACAGTTGGAACAACAAAAAAAGCTTTCCAGTTAGGGGAAGGTCTTTATGTCTTTTAAGATTGTAGGTTTAGGTATAATCATGTGTTGTTGTTGCAGTTTTCCAAAGCATTGGTTCATAATCAGAAAAGGGAAGAAACTGAGGGAAGTGCATGAGACATATTCCCTGACAGTACTAAATCTTCTGGTTTCATTATTTTCAACGTTTTCAGCAATGCATACAATATGCTCATGTAACCTTTAGATAGCCACTCACATCACCACAGCAAGAGCCATTTTCATGCAAACAGGGAAGGAGATTTTTGTTGTCAACCATATATACCCATATAATTGGGGCTTACCTTGTAAAGTGTTAGACTGTTTACTCTGAAATCAGCTTTTTATTTAGGCCAAAAATGACTAATTTGAGAACATGAAAGAATCTGAGTGATGTACCAAGAGGGTCATTGCAGTGAATAAACTGAACTGGATGTGTGATAGAAGCTGCATCTCAACAGCTGACCAATAACTGGTTATCACCAGCCAGTAACTGACAGATTTGTTAGGTAACAATCAAATTAGTGCAAGCAGATGAGTGTCAGTTTCCATAAAACAAGAAACGTATTTAATCATTTAATATAAAAGGAAATAACCTTTTCTCCTTCTAACATGTTTACCCTACTCAGAAAAGCTGGAACAACCAAAATTGTGTCAAAATTAGTCCTGACAGGAAGGCAAGGCTACGATATGGGCAGTGCACGAGGAAAACACTTGTTACTGCCTATGGTACAAAGACGTACAGGAGAGTATTTGGTGGGCACAAATCTGAACAGATACATCTGTAATATTAAACTGCTGTACTTTCAAGTCCCACACCTACTAAAAATGCAATACACCATCAACTTCACACAAGAAGCTAAGTAGGCCCGGATCTGAACACAACCTAGATTGGCACTCCACGTACAAGGCCACAGATTCCATTGCAGGAAAGTATGAAACGCAACAAATAAAGAAGGATGTATACAAACAGGAAAACCTCTTCCCCTGGTAAACAATCAATCTAAGGCAACCAAGCATAAATAAAAGGTCAATGCAGTACCAACCTGGAACATACTCTGTTTCAAAACGTTGTCTGGTTTCACGTATTAATGCAGCCTTGTTGTCCTGCTGAAGAAGTTAAAAAAAAGTAATTCCAGGCTACTTCCAAACACCTGTTAGCACAAGGGTCAGCAGACTTCAGATTTGTCTCATCTACTTTTTAATTAAGAATTAATTAATTAATTTTTACATTTTAAAAACCCAAGAGAGCCATAAACAAAAGACAACATTTATAAAAAAAGGATATTGTTGGGCATACTACTGAAAGCAAAACTGATGGGTATACAGTAAGACTGATGTGAACTTTTGAGTTTCACACAAATTCATTCATGGTGACAAAAAATGGTTTTGTAATTTTTTGTTATTTTTACTTATTCTTTGCTTTTACTTACTTTCTGGTTTTTCGTTTTGTTTCGTTATTTTGTTATTTTTACTTGTTAAAACTAAATTTAGGACGCTTGCTCTGTTAGAGCTACATTCAGCTGTGTCAACTCGTTTTCCTACCTTTCAATAGAAAGTCTGTGGTCTCTAAAATCGCAAAATTTGTGAAACGGGCAGTAACAGACGCTGATACCAAAAATGAGCACCAGAAATAAAAAAGATCATGACCAGGAACTTTGTAGCCAAGTTCCCACATGTCTTTGAGCCGTATTCTTCCGAAATAGCCAGAACATTTAATTATGAGGTCTTTCTGAAAAGCCCCTCTCACAAGTAGTGCATCAAACCACACTTGTAAATGGACTGATAGCCTAACAAATTGTGGGTGCGGTGGGAAACCACTGGTCATTATCACTAACAGAAGGCCCTACATGTCGAAATCTTTTTCCCCTATAGCTTTCCCCCTATGGCTATGTTTCCCTCCTATGGAAAGCTCTGCTTAAAATCAGGGGCCTCTGATAACAAGAATATGGACTTTCTCAAGCAGGGGCACCTGCGCCCCGCCCTCCACAAAATCGCACCAGAGTTTTAACTTTTTAAAAACTATCAGGAGTGGGGACAGAGCCGGCCGTAATTCATGACAGCTGGACTAATGTTTTCCCACACGACTCCCTTCCGCCCCCCGAGGCAATACGCCTTCAAATCACCTCAACGTTCCTGAATAGGCACCATCACTTTATCTCTAACCGAAAGACAAAAATCCTGCCACTCACCCCGGCAGGGAATGCCCAGCTCGGGACTTCAAAATTCCCTTCCTTCCATCTCAGGTATCCCGCCAGTCCCCCAGGACGCACATCGCACCCCCAATTTTGTGGAGAAATACTACGGAGACAAATAGAGAATAGGTCCTCTTTTCGCTCTCCCCCCCCCCACCCCAGTTCCGCTTAACCGCCCCTCGCTGGCTACTCACATCCGCCATGATCCCACCCGACGCACTTCAGAAGCGCCCACAGCGCGAGCCGGCCGAGAAAAAAAACGAAACGAAGAGGAGGAGAGCGCGTGACGCACACCCAAGCAACCCACACCCTCCGCGGACGCCGGGCGCGAGCGCCGCGCACCGCCCTCGACGACGACAATCACTCCCCAAAACCAATCCACTCCTTGCTTTTTAGAGGTACTCGTCCGCATTGGAGTTGACTTTTTTTTCCAGTTAAGCCTAACGCGCATGCGCAGAGGCGCGCGCACCCCCCTCGAATCACCGCCTTCCCTTTCCCGGCGCTCTGAAGCCACACCCACTACTTTCTGCACGTCATTCCGCTCAGTATCATAGCGCAACCTAACCGACAGTAGCCCCCTCGATCCGTAACGTAAGCCTACCCCTTTTTCCCACAATGCCTTGCGTGGCGGGACATTTGAAGCGGGAGCGGCTACCTTGAGTTCTGTTAGTGGAGGTGTCTCGTTCTCAGCGGCCAGGGGCGGCGAGGGCATTGAAGCGGCTCTCACGGCTCCCCTCGCGTGCTTTTGTCGGGAGGCTACTAGACTCTTTCTCCCCTTAAGTCAGAAATAAGTGCCGTTGAATTCAGTGAGACTCAGTACCACGTAAGTAGGCTTAAGGTGGCAGCCTGGCGGTTCAGATTGCTCTTCTGAGTATTTGTACACGTGAATGAGAGGAAAAATTTTTCTCTGTGTGTGTGTGCTAGTTGTGTAGGGCCTCGGTAAGCTGATTTCGTTTTATTTTAACTAATTTTTCTTGAAGTTGGTTAGGCTAAGAAGCAGTGGCTTGACTGAAAGCCCCCTCCCATAATTCTTGATATAACCTCTGCGGGGGAAGGAAGAGTGTTAGCCACTTTCCTGGCGATGATATTATTATTTGTTTAAATCATATCTCACGTTTCTCCCCGTGCAGGACCCACAAATAAGGCCATTTCTGCACTACGCTGTTATAGTGCTGTTATTACGCTTCCAACATTCTGTGGGATTCTGAGGTTTGTGGTTTACTGAGGCCAAAGACCTCTCTGGCTTAGAATTCTAAATGCCCTTCTTTAAACTACAAACCCCAGGATTCCACAGGATTGTGGAAGTGGAATAATAGCACTATAACAGTGTAGTGCAGAAATGGCCTAAGTTCCACAAAACTCAGTGGGGCGTACTTTAGGACAGACATACATAGAATTTCAAGTGCAGTTGTAAGTTTGGGTATCCAAAGGTTGATCTTGCTTGCCTGAGATTTCATAGGAGTTAAAATCCAACAATGTCTAGTGACCCAAGCTTTAAATTCATCATGATAAAGAAGACCTTCACTGGGATCAGTTCCAAATTAGCTCCGAGCCTTGAAGGCCTGTTTTCATAGTGGGGCTCAGCAATAAAGTATGTGAAGGAAAATGCTTTTCCTGCCTTTCGGAATTAATGCAATCACACACTTAAAACACACCTGTAATTAATGGTTATATAGATTAATTTTCTTCATATGCTTAGAAGTGTGCACTCTCAAATTAAATATGCACATTGGTTCAAAATTAACGCCATAGGACTGATTTGAATACAAAGTACATCAGAGCTCTCATACTTGTTTTACTTGCTTTGGAAGTATTTTAGCTTCAGCAGCACTTCTCTCAACAATATAACAAGGGAAGAGATATTTGTATAAACATTTTCGTCCATAAACAGTTAGTTACAGGAGTGCTGTCTTTCTATGCATCTGCTCACCCATCCTCAGACCCTATAGTACAGAGGCTGCATGCAATCTCTGTAATTTCTTTTGTAACTGGCCCTGCCTCTTATTAGTGCTGCTGCTGCTGGTGACAATAAAACCATGTTTGCTTGTTTGTTTTTTAAAATGCTGATGTTGCCATGAAAGCCTGTATCTTTTGACTTTGCCTTCTCTTTTGGCAGAAAAGGAGGTGCAGTTCTGTAAACTACCAAGGCTATATCATACATGAGGGAATTTTGTCATCCTGCTATAGCACAATGGAACCAATGCAGTTACAGGGAAGTCAGGAGCAGCCACTGAATTATAATGTCTGCCTTGATGGTTGTGCAGCCTCCCATGAGTTCTACAGTAGTGCTACTGAAAATGATGGCTTGCAGTACTGGTCTATGGCAAAAAAAAGTAGTAGCCAGTGGCACAAGTATCACATGTGGGAGGGGAGGTTGCCTGTCTACCACATCAGGTAGCTTGAGAAACACTATTCTAGAGAGCCCAAAGTTGCTCCTTGTTCCCGGGAGCTTTCTGATTTTGCTGTAGTAGTGCATATTCTGTGATTTTTTATTGAAGCTGCAATCCTGTGCTTACTTCCCTGGAAGTAAGGGCCTTTGAAATTAGTTGGCACATATAAACATGTGTAGGATTATGCTAGGTGACCTTTTCTCTGGAGTTAGAATTATCTGAGAGAGCACCCCTAAGTTAGAATTGTTCCTGTCTGAAGCAGGAGATTTTATTAGGTATGTTGCTTGAGTAACTAGGTTTTTCAAGGAACCATTATTATGGTAGTGTTATTGTTCCTGATGTTACAGGTGAGTTTTTGCTGGACAGAGTCCTCAGTCTCTGTTCTATTGTCTGGATTACTTTTTGTGGGCTATTATCTTAAAATTCTCTACAAGCTGGTAATTCAACAATACAGAATTTACAATGTTAGTTAGTGGAAGCATTTGTCTTGCCAGTGCTGTATAAAAGTGATTGTAGTTCGAGATGTGGAGGCCCATGAAAAAACAGAAAAATCTGATTTTGTTTTTCTCTGAACCCTTTCCTTGATGAACTGAAAAAATGGAGTACGGGGTATTTTCTTTCAGAAGGGGGAATAGAATATACCAGAGAAGATGCTTATATATTTACTACCCTGAAAGCTATGTAACCAGTAGACTTTAGGTAGGACTATGTACTGTTTCTCATATTATTGCAGTCCCCGGTCTTGCTTTCCTTTCCTTGGTTCTTTTTATGGGAATCGGTTCTCTATGTCTCCTTGGTACTGTGGAAGTCTAGAAGAGACAAACTCATTGCTTGATTAACTAATGTTAATAGTTTGTGGTGTTCTTCTTTAAAAAAATCTTTTTGTCTGCTTCTCATAAACTGACAAAATCAAAGAGGTTCTTTAATAGTTCAATTGTTTCTTATGGTTCAGGACTCTGCAGTTCTGTTTGTGACAAGTATTTAAAAAAAAAATTCAATTTGTAATTTTCTGTACTTTAAACTGTACTTTACTGAACATTCCAACTTTATGCCAAACCGCATTATACATAAAATGTATTATGCTTCTAAAGTAACAAACTTACTTCTAACCTGCAAAGCAGGGAAGGCAAAATGTGGCCTCCAGGCTGCATGCAGCCCTTGGGAACACTACCTGCAGTTCCTCAAGCGTCCCCACCACAAGCCTCACAAAGTCTCCAGACTAAATTTTTAAAAAATTGGGATGATTTTTGGGCAACTTTTTTGCCCTCAGACTGCTCTAAATATGTCTGAGCCACAGAGATTCATTTCCTCTCGCTCTCTAAGGCCCCCCCTTCCACAAAAGAACATTTTAAAATTGTCTGAAAATCAGCCAAAATGGCAGCAAGAATTAATATAACATCACTTCTGGCATGCCAAAATGTGCTGGTGTGGCCCTCTGGGCGGGTATAATATAGAAAATAGCCCCACCTCCTGTGCAGTCGCCTAACCCTGCTATAAATGTTGCTAACATTTCATTTGTTTTTTCTTTTTCCCCTGAAAAATTCTTTTGTTTCTGACAAAAATGGGGAAAAAAAGTTTTTCCTCTGTGGCTTCAGTATTCTTAGAGATTTTACATTTCAGATTGTGCTGTCTGTTCTTATAGATAATTCCCTTTCTTCACAGAAACTTGCAAAAGATTGAGAGAATGGCACCCAGATTCTTAGCGTTGGATATAAGTGGGTGGAACCATTGTTAGCCTTGGTGGGGAAAGAGATCCCTAGCAGAGCCATCCCTACTTTTCATTGAATCACTTTTTGGCAATCTGCTTTTTCAGTGTTTTCAAATTATAAACAGAACCCATTAATTCGATGCATGGTCCACTATTTCAACCACACCTTAAATTAATGGATTCCAGGGTTGAAAGAGCAGAGGTAGGGTCTGTGCCGGTGGGGACTCTGCTTTTTCTGTGTGCCCCCTCCCAAGCCTTACAAGACACTTTATCACTGAAATTCTTTGTACTGAATGTTTCTGAATAGTTGGTACAGAAGTACATAGTGAAATGTTGTGTTTACGCTCATGTGAATGCCCTCTGGTATTCAGCATTCTTCCTGCCAAGATAGTTTTGATTATCTTGGGTCAGGTTTTTTGTTAAAGTTCCTAGTAGCTTTCAGCTACTTTCCTATGATTTTTACTTCAGAATAAATCTCACTGAATTCATTAGGACTGCTTGGAATTTGTATGCCATTCTGTTGCATGGCAAAGAATGCATTTTCTTTTAACTCCACATATAATAGGGACATAGGTAAAAGTAGGGGGTGGCAAACTGGAATGGAATAGGTCATGGATTCTTCTGTCCTAAACCTCCAGTGGCTTGGAAGATATTGGGGCATGGTTCCCAGCTATCTCCTCTCATCCTGCTGTCTCAACCAGTTCTGCCAGGCATTTGAGAGGCCCCTTGAAACACCTGGAGGCAAGGCATCAGGTCTTATCAGGAGGAAGTTGGGTAAAGAGTCTATGGGTACCTGGTTCCTCCACAGTCTGGCTAGTCCTAGACAGATACAGCTGGTCCCTGTGGGCACCTCCTGGCATTGGCACCTGTCTCTAATCACTGATTAGACATAGCAAGTACTTCTTTCTGCAATGGTTCGGAGTCAGTGGAGAGCTTCTGATGAACTGGATTGCAATCCTTGATTGGCTGCCTGAGAGGTATAGGCTGAAGGGTTAAGGACTGCAGTCTTAGGGGGTGCTGTACAATATTTCTGTCTGGATGTGTAGTGTGGTTAAGTTGGAGTGAAAAATATAGCAGGATTTACAATCACTTGTTGAACTGAATTGGAAGGACTGATTCATATTTATTCAAGTTGAAATGACCCACAATCTATTTCAAAATTACCTCTTTTCCCCAGGTTCTAAAAGTGCAGTTTGGATCACACATTAAATTGAACAGAAGCATCATCGCTATTGATACCAAGGGAGCATCCTGTCTTCACGTCATGGATCTTTTTTAAGAAAAGCAATGCTAACAGATCAACAAGAGCAGCTTTTGTCTTTTAATGGGGAAATCCTCATTTTTCAACTGTCAAATGAAAAATCTTCACAGGATGACAATAGCAAAATAAACAAATTACATGTCAAACAAATGACTTTCAACATTGGTACAAAGTTGTTCGTTCAAACATCCACTGCATCATTCAGCATGAGTGGGGAAGGTGTTGAAATGATTAATTGCAACTATGCATCTTGCTTCAGGACAGGAATTCTTCACCCCTGTGTTCTACTGAAAAAGAGAAAAAAGAAGAACATTAAGTATATTTTACTATTCCTTCATAACTGTAACAAATTTGAGGTGGTCCTGCATTTTAAATTGGACTATGAACTCAAAGAACCTATGAAAGTACTTGATGGTCCAACAGTTATATGGAGCTATGAAAAACAGTTGTTTCATATTTCTCCTCAAACTGGCACTGTTTTATGTGCCTCTGTTCAGTTTTCTTCAATCAAATGGGTGGGTAAGATTAAGGGTGAGGGTACTGTTGTTCTGGGAACCAGATCTTGTTTGCCAGAGGGAGGTGATGGCCACATCTGGGGTACTGAATGTTTTTCGTATGCACTAGAGAAACATCAGGTGCTACCAAATACTGCTTTTGTGCCTCATGCTTATGGTAGCATTGTATCCTGCATTCATGTTTGGAAAGCTGAGATGTTTAGAAATGAGTTCAGGACATTACTTGTTGCAGTCACATGCAATAGCCAGTTGGTCTTTTTCCAAGATGGTCTGCCTAAAGATGTTCATCAACTTCCATTTGAGAAGCCTTGTTCAGTACAAATAGCTGTGGTAGAAGGAGACCGCCAGTTGGTGGTTGTGACATTTGCTTCAGGAAATGTGTGTGCTGTATGGAAACATAATTTTCAGGTACAGTTTTGACATTCTGTTGTTTTTATTCTTAGAATTTTAAAAGCTCTGTCGTTTCCTCTTCTTGTAACAGTTGGTTCTGTTTTCTCATGTTGTATATACCATCACCCGAGTCTACACTTTATAAGATTTCTGATACATGCAGTAAGGACAGTTTGCTGGGAAAAGTAGAATTGGAAAAATTTCCAAAAATATTCCAATGCTCTAACGTTATCTGATTGAGTATTTTTGTTTTAAAAGTTATGTTTAAAGACATTCAAAGTTGTGTGTAGAAATTATTTGACTAGAATATTTGTAATAATGTAAATAGGCTTCCCTTATCGCTAACAAAAATGACATCTGAAAGAAAATTATTTTTAGGACACATACCCAAAGAAAGCTGTGCTTAATATATCTTACATCAACAGTGTAAACTTTCTGTTGCTGAGATAATTGTAGCACCTTCAGATGCACTCACTGACTCCCTGCACTACTTATCATTTGTTTCAGGCTGAGAAAAGTCTGATTCAATAGGCTTTGTCAGTGCTTGTCTGCTTAGAAGATTAACTTAAAGAAATTCATATCTTATATTTAGCCCATTGAACATGATTGACTGCAGTATAACAGCCCAGAAAACTATAAATAAGTGCATGTAATTATATGAATGATGTGAAAAATTATCCACAGAAAAATATAACTCTGAAAAAAAAGTCCACTCCATTTTTCTTTGAGCATGTGGTGAGAGTGGTGTGGCTAAACCCACCCCAGATGTTCTTCTGATTTAAAATAATTCCTTTTAATATTGTGTCTTTTGGAGCCGATGGACATTCAGAGAAGCTCTCTGAACAGACTCAGAGGCACTTTAACTTTTTCTGTTGCTGAGCTCTGCTACTGAAAAAAGACATTGAGCCCAAGACCTGCTTATCCCTGGCATAAGTAACATCCAGAAAAATACTTTTGAGTACTAATGCTTCCATAATACCCAACTAGTATGGGCAGTAGTGGGAAGTTTGCAAAGCTCTTTTTCCTCACTGGTAGCTTTTCCAATCTCTGTCATGAGTAAAGGTGCAAATCAAGCTATCTACATTTTTAACATAATATCCACTACAGATAAATGTACCCCACTGTTACTGCAATATTGTATTGCTGTTGCTGTATAATATATTAAACTGCCTACTAAATTACTGCAGATAAAATCTTGTTGTTAAATGTAAACAATGTCCTTCGATGTCAATATCGCCAAATGTGAAGCCTTCATAGGTGTTAATCAGGCACATCTGAAAACACATCTAATTCTTAACATTACTTTGCAGGTGGCTTCTTGCTGGAAAGATGTGAGATATGTTCTGATAGATGATTTTGCTGGCATTGGAACTGAACAAATCCTAGTTCTTTTAAAGAGTGATTCCATTTCAGAAAGTTTGAATACATCCCAAATAACAGATTTTGGAAAGGTTAATTATGTGGTAAGTTTTCCTAATTAAATAAAAAAAACTGTTGGGGAGAGTTTTTATTAACAAGAAGGAAAAATGGCAAAATAATCTGTTTCACCTTTAGTACTGGTTTTTGAACATAGTCCGTTGGGTAGATTTTGCTGTCCATACTTTATGTCAACAGACCAACAGTTTTCTTGCTGAGATGGAAATCTTCCTTCCTGAAGCCAGTGTTCCCTAGCATATTGAACTTCAACTCCCCTGGCACTGAAATCTCTCACCATTGGCTATGTTAGCTGATGAGAGGTGCAATGCAAAAAGCTGATGCGTGCCACCTGCAGCAGGCTGCAGCACAACAATTTTAGCTGCAGTTACCATATGGAAATGATGGCAAGTCTTCTTGTTGTTGCTGTGTGCCTTCATGTTATTTTCAACTTATGTCAAACCTATCATGGAGGGTGTCTTGGCAAGATTTGATCAGAGTTTACCATTGCTGTCCTCTGAAGCTGAGAGAAAATGAGTTGCCTAAAGTCAATCAGTGGGTTTCCATAACTGAGTGGGAATTCCACCCTGGTCCCTTGAGTCATAGTCCAATGCTCAAACCACTATATCATGCTGGCTCCTATTGTAAGTCTACCGGTTTGTCTTTCTGGGTTTTTCAGCGGATGGTTACAAGGTAAACCACTATTCAGGGAGAAGTGATTTACTACTGGTGGGTGGGAATTTTGGAACACACTTTTCCTACACCTGCCTTAGCATTATGAGAATAAACCACAGCAAGCTTGGGCTCATGCTGCCCGTCTTGCATTCAGGCTTATATTCTAACGTAACTGTAGACTGTCTGAGTCAGGCCAGCAAAACAAACTGTGAATGTATTGAAACAATTCAGTTTCAAATGGTATTTTACACAGTTGGCTTGATTCAACTAAATGTAGTTATATGTAATTAGAATTTATGGTCTGGAAGATATGGAGTACTACAATCAATCTAACATAGAAGCAGACACATCTGATCTTCTCACAGAATGCTGCAGGTGGAGAATTTTTGGGCTTGGGGCTCACTGCAGCTTGTTCTTGTAACCCCAAACATATATAGTGTTGCATCTAAAGTGGGTCATCATGTTTCACACATTTTGTTCCTGAGCTGGGGTCTGGTAGGTGTGATTCAGTATCATTGGGAACAAGTTTCACTATAACTAAATAGAATGCTTTCTCATTAAAAGTCTTCATTTTGCCAGAAATCTAAAACTATGTTCAAATTTTTTTTAATAAAAATATGGAAATGTATGCTTTGTATTCATTTCTGTGTCTATCTCCTGAAGCGTAAGGAAGTGCGCGTTGGATTCCTGTTGGTCTTTTATTTGGGCACTGGTCACATACCGACCTGCTTAACTTCATCGTAGCCTGTGACCCTGAGTTGTTATGACCAAAACACATTCACATATTATTAGAAATATGGAACTGCATGCTGATACTAAATCCCTGCAGATTCACATTTGCATCTATTGTGCATGTGCATCCCAGTATGCATACAGATCTCTTTTGTTGAATTAGGGCAATTATGTTAAGGCTTCATACTGGTTTTTTTCCTGAAGTGTGCAGCAGTTCAGTTGAAAAAACTTAATTGAACATCGTGTGCTATTTAAGTATATATTTTGTGTACTATTTAAGTATATATTTAATTGTAATTCAATATTTTAATGTAATTACATATTGAAAATATTTTATTAACATCTTATGGGCATGCCTCTCTGCTGTTTTTCAAAATTCCTCAAACGAAGTTCTTATTTGTATTTAGATCCTTTTGAGTTTTTGACATCTCATTTCGGTAGCTCATTTCCTTTCAGGCATTAATTTAAGATGTATTGTGTTTCTTTAGAGTAACACGAGATGTGAAGAAGTCTCATCTTCTGCAGAAGACCTGAAACAGAATTTCTGTCTTACCATCAAAGCACTTGAAACAAGATTGCAGGTTTATGTCCAGCATCCACCTCTCAATATTTCTTGGCGACACAAAATTTGTTCCATATTTCATAAATCTGCATGGTTATAAGTTCTGTTTTTGATCATTTCAGTTAGAAGCTTCGTAACATATAACAAGGTATTAGAATCAAATTACTGTGGCCCCTCCACTTTCTCAAGGTTTCAGAGAGCAGAATCCTCCTGAAAGTGGGAAATGTTCTCCCTCATGCTCCTGTTCCCATTCCTTTTGCATGGGCATGCATGCCTTCCTTCTCTGTGCCTGGACAAAAAGCAAAGGAATGGGGGCAACGTGTGTGCATTCCTCTTGCCTTTTGCCTGGACACAGCGAATGAAGTTTCACACCCATGAAAAAGGCAAGGGAATGAGAGGAGGGGAAGGCACATATGTGCCTCATAAATAATCAAAATCAAAAAGGTCAAACCAGTGAATGCGGAGGGAGGAATTCATTCATTCTTATAATTGTGGGTAAGTATAAAAAACACAATAAGGTTAAGGCATTCAAATTGTTGCTACAGCATCTGATACCAGTTTTCATTCTCTGTAAGCATTTTTTTAGATGGCAGGGAGAAAAGCTAAGCACAGAAAAGAAAAGAGAAAATGTTCCCATGTATGTTTTTGTTGGATTTGTTTTTTGAGGATTTACAGTGCCTAAACCTCAAGCTACATATCTTGGAAATAAGTTCCCCTTTGTTCACTTTGGGAGAGTGGAAAAGTCCACAGCAGCAGTACTGCCATTTCTGAAGTCAGCTAGGGCCAGATGTGAGGATGGTGATTCCTTTAATGGGGGAAACTAACTATGATCTGCCAGTGTCTGGTAGGGCATTTTTGTTGATAGAGGTGGGGTTCTGTTAGGGTAAAAATGAAATTTGGAGATTATATGGCCCTTCTTGGGGACCTGCTGGCAAGGCAGGCAAAGAATGGGAAGATCTGCTTCTGTTCAAGATGACCCTTTTGCAGTAGTTCCTCCACAACATTGGTGAAGAGGGCAGTTCATAGCATCCAGTGCCCCTTTGACCAGTTTTAGGGAGAGCATAGGATTGTTGCCTTAGTCCTTTAGAATTTTATGGCAATTGATTGTCATGACTAAATTAGGAAACATTTAGTGAAAAATGATTGCTTTCCCTAGTTCATATTAGTTAAATCTTCTCAAGCTGAAACATAATTATCAGACTCCTTGCATTAGCAATAGATAAAGCATATAGTAAAAAAAAAAGCACTTTGAATGTATTGGCCGCCCTGAAGCCCACATCTTCCGTGCCAGCTATGAGTCGATATCACTGAAAGCATAGGCAGATTTTTTCCCTCTTCTTGCCAGAGGCAGATGGTGTTGGTAGGCAGAGCCTCTTCCCCTTCGTATGCACAAATGTCTCATTACCTCTGTCATGCACATTCTTTGACTATTCCTTACTGTTCAGTGGACTGTTGGTTGAGAGAGAGAGAGATTTATTTTTATGGTACCTATATAGCAATAGCATTTATTTCTATACTGCCTATCAACTAGTGTTATCTAAGCGGTTTACAATGTATTTTAGCTAATTGCCCCCAACAAGCTGGGTACTCATTTTACCGACCTGCGAAAGGATGGAAGGCTGAGTCAACCTTGGAGCCTGGCAGGATCGAACTCACAACCTTGTGGTTGCAGTACTGGCATTTAACCACTGTGCTACCAGGGCTATGAACTGATAAAATGCTGAGAGCAACCCCTAGTTCCATCCCTCCCCACCTTTTTTTCCCTTTGCAGTTATTTTCCCCTCCAGACTTCTTGTATTTTCATGAAATTGGACCAAGCGCTTCAGATTTCCTACCCATGGTCTAAAGTCCAAACCTTTTGACCTGGTAAAGCTGTCTCTATTATTTCTTGTTGACAAAGAGATTTTGGCTGACCACATTGGTTGCCATAGGTAATTCTAGTTACTATCTGGCTGTTGATTATTTTTAACAGATACTAAAAGACATTTCACTGTGACAGCTCAAGATTTTGAAAGGCAGTTGTTTTTAGTATTCTGTACTTCATGCATGAGACTAAATACGCTAAAGATACTAGGTCCTGACTAATCTTGGAAGCTGAGCGGGGTCAGCCCTGCCTAGTACTTGAATGAGAGACTGCCGATGAATACCAGCTGCTGTAGGCAATATTTTAGAGGAAGGAACTGGGAAAACCACCTCTGAGTATTACTTATCCAAGAAACCCTATGAAATTCATAAGGTGTCCATAAGTCATCAATTGATTGGGAGGCAATGCACACATGCTCCATACATCTTCATGATTACATTCCTCAGTAGGAGAATTCAGGAAGCCTTTTTTCTTCCCTGGTGCAATGTGATTTTGTATCCTGGGATGGCAATATAGTTGAACTAGATTGCTTTAAAGAAATCATGTGGTGGTTTGCCTTTCACATTATTTTTTTGTCTGTCTGGCCCAATGTTGTCTGCTCTGAGTGACACTGGCTCTCTAGAGCAGATATTTTTCACATGCTACCTGACCCATGTAACTTTAGATGCCAGGGAATGAACCTGGGACCTTCTGCATCAAAAGTATGGGTTCTACCACTGAATTGTATTTTTATGATCCCATACTACACCAGAGCATATACTTGTTTTATTGATTGTATTTATTTTTTCCCATGTTCTACAACTGGGGAGGATTTTGAGCAGCTTACAAAGATCAGTAGTCATAGTGCCTGTGCCAGGTTTTTAAGTTTAAAATACATGTCACATGGTGAAACTGTTGAAATGGATAAGCTTACCCACAGGATAATGGCAGAACACAAAATGAACTTTTGTTTGAATGGAAGTAATTGATTGTTTTCTTAAAGAAAGAGTGAAGGTGATCTGATGACAATAGGCTTTGATAGTTAAAATTAAGATTACTATATGAGAAGCATAAAGGGAGCTTTAGAAATTGTATTCGGATTGGTTTTTAAAAATATATAGATGATTATTAGCTTTTGATGTTTCATCATTACCATAAAAAATTTAGAGTAATGTAACAATAAATTATGAACTTGAGAAGTTAAATAGTTAATTAAAATGATAAGTGGTAAGCAACAATCAATTTATGGAATAAAATGAATGTTTTAATAGTTAGGTGTCAACGTTTAGGTAAAATGAACTGTTTGCAACAAGGGCGGGAACCAATTTTGTTTCATTAGCATTTGTTTTAGGTATGTCTAGAATAGGATGTTTGTTGATGTTTGTAAGTAGTATTTTTGTTTTGTTATATTATATGTTTAGATTATCTTGTTTTATTTTTTTCTCTTTGTTCCTTTTACTTAATAATAATAATAATAATAATAATAATAAAGATAAAAAGTAAAATAAAATACATGCCACAAAAGGAAAAAAAAATTGGGAGTCAGGTACAGAAAAGCATGCTCAGATATTCTATCCTAGTTAAATAATTAGAAATATTGGAAATGAAAGCAAGTTAGAGAGAAGAGGAGTTGCAAAGTTGCTGGTCTTTCAGCAGAACTACCTTGCCTCATCCTGATAGACAGGATGCTAATAGGGGACAGCTGGTAGAAGAAGGAGCTGGTTTCTCAGAGGATGGTAGCCATACTTTCCTTTCTCTGTTCTTGCAACTTGATGGAATGGCTGCAGGTAATGTGACAGTCAAAAGGCAGGCATTCTGTTAGTCACATATGCATGCATAGTCATATAATCCGTCTGGGGTGAATTATTCACCATAGTGCAATTGACATATTCTTGGCTACACGTCCATAGGAAATGTTCTTTCACTGTCCAAAAATGTCTTCTCAAAGACATTAGACATCCAGTTAATACATGCAAGACAGCAAAAGGATAACACTTCTGCATAGTTACGGTTAAAAGAAAGGTAGTTGCTGTAAGAAATTGATGTTTGTGATTCAAGAAATTGTGTAATTTCCGTTATGCAAGTCTCCTGTTTGAAGAGATTTTACTGTCTGCAAGTAAACTGGTTGAGATTTTTCACTGTATGTCATCCATATATTCAAGTCATTATCGTGACAAGCAGAGTATTAATTTTTTAATGACCGGAGTGACATCTACAGGGCTTATATCATATTGACTTTAGCATCTTTCATACAAAATGTATCTTGCATATCTATAGTTGTGAATGCTCTGTTTTATTTTGCATAGGCTGGTTTTGCTTCTGTGCGAGAGCTACAGCAGCTTCTGCGTCTCAAACGAAAGGTTCTGATACAAAGTTGTAATGCATTAATAGACATGGTTCAGGATCGAAAACATAATCCTCCAAGTGCACTAAAGGTAAAATTCATGAAGATAACTTTGTAAAAGAGATGATCTTAAGAGATTTGATTTTTTTAAATATCTCTTATAGCAAGTATAGCTGTACTTTTCAATACAGTTGACCCTCTCTTACTGTGACCGCTGCACATTTGAATGTGAGGTCGTGCAAAGCATCCTATCCCTTTATAGTCAATGGATGCACTGCTACAGGTGTGTTCATGTCACGTCCACTGACTATAACAGGACATGAGCATTTGTAGTTTTTATTTTACACAGGGGCTCCTGGAATGGAGCCTCTCTATATACAGAGGGTTCATTGTACTTGTCATAAAAGACCCCTGCTGGCACGACCCTATAAGAAATTAATTTCTATATATTCTGACTCAGGGTTATTGTTTTTTTTTCTTGATGGAAATAAAACTCCAGTAAATCCAGTTAAAGCAATAATAAAGTTAATTTTTAACCAACTATATATTTGAAGTTTTGTTGCTAAAGATATAACCACCACAGAGTGATTCCTGTTCTACATATTAGAAGATAAGAGATTCTACCTAAACTTTAGGAAGCACCTTTTTACTGTAAGAGCTGTTCAACAATTGAATAAACTGCCTATGAGAATGGTAGATTCTCCTTCTTTAGAGGTCTTTAAACAAAGATTGGATGGGCATCTTCTAGAGGCTCTTTAGTTGTGTATTTCTGCATGGCAAGGGGTTGGACTTGATGGTCAATTCTAAGATTCTGTGATTTGAAGTTTATGCCTATGTTCTTGTCACGAAGTGTGTTGATCACAAGTTCTTCTCTGTAGTTTAGGTAGAATTGCATACAATCTGGTTATCAGTTTAATGTCGTTCTCTCATATTGAAACAAAAGTCCATTAGGTATAGTTGTGGCATCTACTTGTATAGTTTATAATTGGTACAGCAAGTGAACAGCATCCTTGGAAAGCAGAGACATTCTGCATCTGCACTTGACTCTTGCATATCCTAGTTTATAGAAGTGTACAATATTGGCACACTTTTTGGGTGCAGTTTTTCATCATCTCAACTCCTGCTGTTTCTAAAAGAGGCAGGTCATCTAAATTCATTTCCATTTGGTTTCAGGGTTGATTGTGGGACAAAGATTTAATTGATGTCTGAGTGAGCAACCATTAATGGAAACTGGCAGTGTGGAATGTGCCCCTACTGGTTCTGGTATACTGAGTCACTTGCCTGAGATTGAACATGGAGGTGTCTCCACTCCTTCCTAGAGGATTGTGTAAAGAGAATGAAACTGGCAGATTCCAGTCTGTGATGTGGCCATTGGGTTATGCAATTCCTTACCATTCCATATTATTCCTCATGTTATTTAACATATACATGAAACCACTGGAAGGGATCATTTAGAGTTAATGCGTTCAGTGCCACCAGTATGCTGACACCCAGCTTGGTCTCCCTACTAAATCAGAGGAATCAATTCTAGCTCTAAATCATTGTCTAATCTTTGTAATGGGCTGGGTGAGAGTGAATAAACAGGAACTTAGTCAAAAGAAAACAGAATTGTCCCTGGTCATTCAGAAGAAGATCAAGGAACAATGCAGGATGAAGTTGCATTCCTCTTGAAGGCTCAACTTTGACTTGGATGGCTGGATTTTAGCAGTGGCCCTGATTGCATCCTTTAATTAAAACTAGTGTAGCAACAGTGCCCATTTGTGGAGTTGACAGTTGTAGATATAATGCCACATTCTTTAGTTTCTTCCTGTTCAGACTACTGTAACATAATTTTTGAGGGACTGCCTTTGAAATGTGTTTGGGAGCCAGGTTTTAAGATATTAGGTCCTTATTTTGGTTAGGCCCTTATTTATTAGGTCTTTATTTTGGCAAGGATGTGAATCATGTGGGCCACCTACTTATTTTAGACTGAAGCTCCCAGCATTCTTAATCATTGATTGTTCTGGCTAGGGTGTATGGGAAATGCAGTCCAGTAACATCTGGAGGATGACGTGATTCCTATCTCTGTTTTAGGGGCATGTTTGGTTTGTTTCCCAGCTGCTTCCAAGGTCTTGAACTGCCTACTAAAGAAAGCTACCCTGGCCCCCTCTTTGTTGTCCTTCTGTCTGCAGGCTAATACTTTTTTTTTTTAGTCAAGTGTTTAACATTTAAACAAGGTTGCTGTTCAAGGCAGGATTTAACTGTTTGGATGCTGTTTAATTTGTTATTGATATGTTTTTAATTCTGTTTTTAACTGCTTTGTTTTCATGCATGCAATTTCATTTTATTTATATGTTATTGTCAGCTGCCTTGAGTGGCAGTTTTTGGCAAAAAGGGAGGCATACATTTGGTAAATAAGGGCAGCTTCCTCCAACAGTGGGTTGAAAGTATTGTAGAGGATCTGTATAAACTTTTTCATTTATTTTTGATGTAAATGATAATCGCTATAGTTCATCATGGAGTTTTAACCGAAATACATGGGCAAGATCCTGATTCTGGGATTCTCAATTTGCAATAGTAACTTTGGGTATATGTATAAGTATATGTATCTTTTATGTAAGGAAGGTCTTGTATCTCTGTGGGATGCAACTGAGAAAACCCTTGAAAATGACACATCAACTCCATCTGCAGACCAAGAACAATTAGTGAAGGAGGTTTGGTTCCGTGTAGCAGAGGACAACCTAGTAGTTGGAGTAAAATTAATGGAAGCATTTGACTTGTAAGTAACTTGATTCACACATGGTATTAAACACTGCTGTTGATATTTATAAACTGGTTCATCTCAGCAATTGCAAAAGTAAAATATCAAGTGCAGAACTTGAAAAATTGCTCTAAAAAGAAACAGTTTTAGATGGTAGATCAAGCTGGGTGCTCCAGAAAGAAATGTAAAAAATCATGGGTTTGGTATTTCTATCTTACAATAAAAGTACAAGATATATCTTGGTTACTATGAATAAATAGTAAGGTCATTAAACAGTAAGGCCATTGTCTATTCATCCTGGATTTTGAAACATGTCTTCCTTTCTTCTGTGTGTACTTTTTTAAACAGGCTGCTCAATGACGTCAACTTATCACTGATAATGCATCGGAAATGTCCTTCAGTTTTTCCAACTAGGTGCCAGTCTAATGTTGTTATGCTGAAGAAAGCTATGCTGGCAGAGCATGCATCATTTTGGCAGCTAGAGCCATGTCCTAAAAGGATCAAGTTAGATTGCCATAATGGAAAAGAACATAATGGAGAACCTTTTCAAGTGAAAGCAGATAGGACAAAAGCCTTTACTGCAGTTACCCAGCTCTCACCTTTCTTGGCATTGCACCAAGTACATTGTATGGTGCTGCTGCATGCAAAGAAGAAAAATTGCAAAGAGGGAAATCCTCAGAAAAGCGAAAAACTGACTTTATTATGTGGTAATATTTTAGTAAATCTGGTAGAGATTTCTACTGGAAAATATTCGATAAATCTGAAAGAAACAGGTAATTTGAAGCTTAGTACAAAAATGATGCACTCATTATTTTTAATATTTTTTTAATAATAAAGGATTTAATATCTGTGTTGCTCCTTGCTATGTTTTCAAGAATATTATTTTAGAAGTAAAGACTGTTGTTTCAATTTATTGACTTTAGTTTGCAGTTCTGATCAGGCACTGAACTTAAAATATTCAAGTTCTTGTTTGCCTTTAGATGTTTACCCTGCTTAATGACTTGGTGACACTAATTTCCTTTTAGAATTCACTCTGCTAAAGAACAAAGGAGATTCTCTGTCTTGGGTCTTCCCTCCTTCCCATATACAGTTTTTGTATGATTTATGGAATAATGTTTTAAGATTTGACGTGTTGTGATACGTGACAGGGATTCATGCCCCTATCCAGATATTGTTGAACTATAGTTCTCAGCATTCCCGACGACTGACTGTGCTGATTAGGGCTGCTGAGATTTGCTGATCAACAATATCTAGGAGGCTGGACAATTCCCAGCCCTGCTGAAATGAAAGATAACTTTGTAATTCTAAACCAGATATGAGAACACCAAGTTCTTTTCTTTACTGGTATTAGGGGTGGTATATAGGGCATGGAAGGGTCGTTGCCTCTGAATATGCAATCCTATTATAATAGTACTACAAAGAAGCATAAATTATTTATAAATTAAACATATTTATAACATAAATTACTTTTTTCAGTAACCATAATCATTTTGAAGATTGATGCAAAAATAGAATTTCCAGTACTTTCCTATTAGAAAAGAGTCCCCAGGGAATATAATTTCTGGAGTTTCCTCAGTTTCCTTAATTATAGCATATAGAATGAAGAAGCTGATGTGAAGTTTTTAAATGCTTTGGCCACCTTTCTAGTCTCATGAATGATTTTCTGTCCCTGCTATAGGCTCCATGCAAGATCTAGTTACACTTTGTGCAGTATCACACAAACGGTCATTTCAAATAACCTCCAGTGACTGTACATTGAGTCCAATAAATACATGGCTGCGGGAACAAATGGAGTGCATTCCAGTCAAGGAATTTCCTGAGTATGTGATCTGTTGTAAATCTGGAAATCTGAATGGCACTCTCTTCAAATGGAATCTAAGAACACCATTTGATGGAATTTTAACAGTATTTTGCAGGTAATAGCTGTTGAAAGGCTGGAGATCACTTCTTACTGGATTTCCTTAAAGTAGTATGAGTGTTGCCTTGTTGGTGAGAGACTCAGATACCTTGTTAGCACAGAATAAACCTAAATATTTAAATTGTCTACATAGGTGAGTAAATAGAAGACAGACAATGCAACTCTTAGAAATGCATTTAATACAAACTTGATGCAAGGTATCTTGAGGGCTTTTCAGAACTGTTTTTACAGTCTGCTGTTTAAAGTAATCTGTGTTCTGCTTTAAATTGGGGAGTGTTCTCTTCTTTATCCCTTTAATGCTAAAAAATGGAAGACACAACTGCTTGCAAATGTTGAGCAAATCAGATGGAAACAGCACACATAACCAAAAGAAATCACAGGGATGTAATATACCTAACTTCTTTTAAATATGCCCAATTCTTTTAGAGAATATTTTGCACACATCTAGATTAAGCATCTTCTAGAGGACACATGTTCACTGTGAACATGATTGCTGACTTATTCATTCCTCTCTAGTCAGATCTTTTAGAAGAAAAAATTGTCAAGCCATGAGACACACATTTGTTACTTCTAAATTCATGTATGCAAGGCACATAATAGGTTGCATTGTCTTTCTGAGCCAATTCAGTTCTTCCATTTTCTGACTCTGCTACTATAGAATGCATTTTTGTTCGATTTTGAATACAATGTTAAATCTTGGATTTTTTATGATACTACTAAATTGTAACTGACCTTAATAGTTCTTCCTGGGCAAGTGCAGTGCCCATGTAATTCTGCTGCTAAGATCTTTCTTGCTTTCATTTTGTTGTACTTCATTCTTTTTCCAAAGAGAAATTTGTTTTTTTAAGACTTCAGCTAAAGCATAAATACATTCTTCTGTCATAAACAACTATTTTACATTTAAACCTTTCTACTAGTGATTTTTTTTTTACTGTGCAATGATTACTGACCTTAATCTAAATCTACATTGCAGATGTCCAACTGTCCTGTTCCACTGTCTTCATAATCTCATAGAACTGTTGCCACCAACTTGCAAGATAAAGCCCCTCAGGCTGGGCAGCAAGAAGGAACTTGCTGAACAGCTTGCACTAACTTTAGTAAAGGAAATAGTCAGTCTCCAACATCCTCTCTCTTCTACTTTAAAATTCACTGAAACCAGCATGTCTCCAAATTATGAGGAAAACCAAGGGACAAACAGTATCTCTACAGTACAATACTTCAAAGATACATTCACAAAGGAGCAAGAGCAAAGTATGGTATGTATAAACCAAACAGTGAGAGGTGCCTCATACAGAGGACTTATCTTGAACGTATTTGAATCACATCTGAAGTCTGACATGATTTCATGTAAGTGCTCTTTATTCTTCTAACTTCATTCTGAATTATTTATTGGCTAAAACTATAACCTGTTGCATTCTGTATTAATTCCCATTTTTATTAAAATAAATCTTCTGTTAGTGCTAGATTCTTTTTGCAAGTTATTAGTTGCAAGGTTTTGTTTTGTTTTTGTCTTTTGGGGCAAGCTTACAAATGGTTATAGAGAACATTTAGCTGAATGAAAGTAATTCCTCAATATATGTGCCTTCTGTCAGGATTTCATACTCACTTTACCACCCTGTTGCTGAATCTTTGCAACTGGTTAGCTTTAATAAGGGGAACAAAGAGAGAGAGAGATGGGGCCAGTAAATTCCTAGCAACTTCAGTGGCACCATTAAATTTCTGGTTCTGCCGTTTCAAAGTTTAGGATAGCCAGATAATTGCAGTGCCATGCAGTGTTGCTTGTTTTACCAAAACTGGGTAAGGCTATATTGCTACTGGACAAACTCAAATAGCAGATATTTATGCTTCAGTGAGGCCTGTGTATGCTGATGTGGTATAATACTAAGGATTAAACTGTAGAGTGCATTAAATCTCTGTCGCCTAGCATTGTAGAGTAGATGTATTCAACCAATTGTTGAACAGTATAGGTAAAACTCCATGGACTTGATATGGTTTAACAGCCAATATAAGCTGTCACAGTTCTGGTTGAAATCCTTGCCTTAAGAAATGACCAGACATCCATTCTCTGTGAGTTATTCCTCTGTTGTCCTAATGCAGGAATACTGAGCTGTAATCACAGCTCCTAGAGGGCTGCTTCTCCCTTCATCAACTAGGAAGTAAGTTGATCTGTGGATGAAAGGTAAGAAAAGTCAGGCAGAGCTTTGATTTTTTTTTTTAAAAGCTAGCTTTATTCATATGAGAAAAGATGCATACTCCTTTCATTTGGAGAATAGCCTATGAGGAATATAAGAATCACAGAAGTTTTCTGTCTCAGATTCAGCTTAAGGTAGGCAGAGTTTATGTGCCAGCACGTAAATGCTGCCAAGAATCAAACAAATCTAAATCTTTCATCCACGTAGCCAACATTGTATAATACTCAGGGCAGCTATTTGGACCACACTGCCAGATTCAAGATCTCTCAAGCATGCCCAACTGGTGAATTCCCATTGATCATCAGTATCAGGGTCTGTGATCATTCTTGTCATGCTAATAATCATTGCTTTGTTCTCATCCAAGTTCATAATGGAGTGTAGTAGTTAAGGCTAAGGATGTTAGTCATCACAGTGACTATTCACTGTAACTTGTGAAACAGGAATGACTTTGGGGCATAAGTAAATGCTCAATTTCCAAGTTAATCTTTTTAGTTAACATTCACAGTGAAGGTAGTGTTGTAGAACTAACTTATGTGTCCTCTAACCGTAGATGCTAACTTTCCAGGTAGCTGAGTAAAAACATTTTTTTTTACTATCAAATGATGTGTAGATGTATCTTTGTATTTACTCTGAAAACAATGGAAAATTGGCTCCATGATTTTCTGTTGTTCTTTTTAAAAATATAATTAATATATATTATATATTACAACTGTGTTTTACATGTTAGCTTACCTAAAACAACAATGAAGAAATATTAATTTTGTCTTTAGAAGCTTATCAGTTTCCTCCATTCAGATCTGAAAATTTTAATGTTTTGTTCCTCTAAAGTTAGTCTCTCTACACTTCTGCTTTCAAAATTGTGGTTGGAAAATATGCTATGATCCTTTCAATTAGTTTACTATAAGTCAAGACTGTGAAAAGTGTGGTCCTTCACATATTTTTGGACTGCAGTTTCCACCAGCCTTAGATAGCATAGCAAGCAGCAAGGAATGCTGGAAACTGCAATCCAAAAATCTTGAGGTTTGTGCTTTGCCCTTCCACTATAAGTGGTGAGGCACCTTATTTTTGTGTGCCTACAATTGTTTTTGACTTGTGATGACTCTAAAGTGAACCTGTCAGAGGGTTTTCTTGGCAAAATTTATTCAGAGGAGCTTTACCTTTGCCTTCCTTTGAGACTGAGACAATGTGGCTTGCCTAAGGTCACCCTATGAGTTTCCATGGCTGAGCAGGGATTTGAATCTTGGTCTCCGGAGGGGTAGTCCTGGGCTCAAACTAACACATCATGCTGGCTCAAGTGAGGCACCTTACTCTGGTGAAAATAGACCCATAGAAGTCTGTTTGTAAAAACAACTTCAACAAACAGTGATCAATATCCAAAAGTTCTCAACACGAAAGCATGTGTTTGTTGTTGGCCATATTCAGAATTTAACAAGGCATTTGTGCAATAAATAGATATCATGGGGCCTCAAAAGTATCCTCAGTTATGTTACCACCAGCATGGCAAAACTGAAATCTCAGTTCCTCCAGTAGCACAAGGATTGAAACTCAGTTGAACTGCTGGTGGATGGGCAAACCTTGAGCAGTCCTCCAAGTACTTGCTATTCTGTCCTTGTTTCATACAAGAATAGAGATGTAGGAACTTTGTATTAAGACATTTTTCATTTGTATTATCATAAACTTGCAGAATTGATCTTAAAAAAAAGAATTTTGACACTGTACAGGCTGATTACTTATTTTATTAATTCAACTGAGATTCTCTTACCAAAAGGATTACTGTATTTGCAGGCGTATTAGATGCACTGTCATATAAGACACACCTCACTTTTCAAGTGGCATTTTTCAGGAAAAAATTTTTTAGTATCCTGGCAAGGTAAAATGCACAGGAAAGGAGGGGAATGAAAGTGCTGCATCAGGCTTTCCCCACCCCCTCCCTTCCTGTTTTGCCTGGACAGGGAGAACTCCTTTTGCTCCCTCTCCCTTCCCTATGCATTTAGCATTACCATATTTGCCAATATATAAGACACCCCAGCATATAAGACACCCCATTTTCAGAGGGTATTTTTTAGGAAAAAAGTGTGTTTTATACACCAGCAAATATGGTATTTAGAGGCAGTGAAGGAGCTTCTTCAACATTTGTCTGACAAGTCATTTCTAATTCTGTGTAATCTTAAAATGCATATGTACTAGCACTGTATCATTTTAATAGTGACTTGCTTGCAGTTGCAGACAGCTGTTTATATTGAAGAGTTGCCCAAATTCTATTTCATTTGTTCTCTTCAATTTGTACCCCAAACTCAGCTTCTCAGGCCCTCTGAGAATTTTTGATGGGCTCACATGTAATCTTGATAATCATTCTGTAAACCTTAGTGGCCAGTCCCTTGATCTTATTAGAAATATCAAGGCAGTATGTTTTGAAATCTGGAAGAGAGTAGTGTGGACCTGTTGCCCTTTAAAATCTACAGGCAAATATGTGGACTTCATCCCATTTTTCTGTTAGTTCTCCATCTGATATTGGTCTGCCATTTATGAACAAGTCCTTAAGCCTATGTAAACTCTTCTCTTTCCAAGCAGTAAATTGATTGAATTCTTCACTCCACTAAAAACTAAAGTGTGTCAAAAATATGTGTAAAAGAGATGGAGCAAAGAATTTAACATATTTAAGCCATCTCCTGAGCATCTCAGTTATGAAAGGGTGTGCAGTCTGCTTAGGGTTTTTTTTCCCCTTAAAAGTTAGTAGAAAGATAAAGCAGTCAGCTGTGCCTGGATTAGCACCTCTCTCCTTTTGGGCCCACGGTTCTGTTCTGTTTGATTTAGTACACAGTGCCTTGTAGAAGTATTCACTCCCCAGTTTTTCACTCCTTCATGTTTTGTTGTATTGCAACAATGGAATTGAGGTTGATTTAATTGGTATTGCTGTTACTTGATGCACACAGGATACTTTAAACTGTGAAGGTAGAAAATATTTGCATTTTGTACTCGTATTTTTTGTTTTTATTTTGCACCATTGGCCTCTTGCTTTCATCTCTGACAAATGCTTTCCTTACCTGGTTTTGGTGGACAGACTTCCCTAGATAGAATCATTTTTGAGTCATATACTTTCCTTTTTGTAATAATGGATTTAAGTGTGTGCTTTTAGGGGGGGGGCATGCCCCTACCTTGGGATGTTTTTATGAATAACCCAATCATGGTTCCTCTGTCCAATTTTATCCAAGACTTCTTTGAACATGTTCTTGCCTTCTTAATGCTTCTTATTCAGATATGCTCTCCAAGAATCTGGAATTTCTTTTCCCTTGATAATAATTATATAACTTATTTTAGGTAAGGGAACATCTCTAAAATACTTACACAAATTGGTTGAAAGCAGGAAATGATCTATTCAGGAATAAGTTAAATATTTACCTGAATGAAATGAGTAATTTCTAGCTTTTAGGTAGACCAACTTCTAGGCATCTATAACCAAAGCTCTTGAGAAGCTGATATTCCTTTCTATCCCTGTATTCTAATTGTGGTATCCAATTTCTAATCAAAAGCATTAGTAAGGTTCATTCACCAAAATTAAATCCCGAGATGTGAATAGTTTAAGAGCTGATAAGATTTGGCTCATGAAACTGCGATCTGTTGTTGAGGTTCTTAATTTAGAAAGGACCTTGGACTAGATCAAGACCAGGGATGTCTGATCGTTGTGCCGGTGTTGGGAAAATGATGAAAGTTTACCTAGCTAGAGAACCAGTGTTTGTGTAGTGGTTTGAGTGCTGGCCTGGGATTCTAGGAGACAAGTGTTTGAATTTCTCCTCAGTCATGGAAACCCACAGGATGACCTTGGCCAACTCCACAATCTCTCAGCCTTAGAAGAAGGCCTTTCCAGGTCACTGTAAGTTGGAAACATCTTGAAGGCATGTAATGACAGCAACAAAACTGTAAGACTGGGCCAGAATAGTTACTGAAACTAGCAAGTGAGGTTTCTACTTTTTATACATTTTTCAAAACTACTTCATTAGGTTAATTTCTTTCTTTGGTAAGCACCTATTGTTCTGTAGCCAAAAGTGCCCAGAATACCTCTCAGTTAATTAGCTCTATGAAACTCTTATAAGCTTTACTTGTATAAACTTCTGCTCAACCATGGAAACCCACTGAGTGACGTCAGGCAAGTCACATTCTCTGAACCTCAGAAGGAGGCAAAAGCAAACCCCTTCTGAACACCATGCTAAGTTTTCTTGCTAAGAAAACACCATGATGGGCTTGCCTTAGAGTTGCAGTAAGTTGGAGACAATGTGAAGGAACACAACAACAAAAAGAAGTCAATGAATTTGAAAATATTCTGCTTATCTGTCTTTTGGCACATACCCAACACAACCTTGTACTTCCAACATATAAACCCAATATTTCCCCTTTGCTTTTACTCCTGTTGATTTATCTTTGCAATATCTCTATTCATCAGTTCTTCCTTACGCAAATTTTATATAGTTAGGGGGGGTCTCAAAACAATGCTTGCTAGTTTGATTCTGTTGGCTGCATTTGGAAATCATAGTATACATTGCCTGCATTTATGTATCTGTAACTTTGTCACTAAATTGCTCAGCAGCTGACACTTACCAATATGATGAAAACAGATTCTTGGTTCTGTAATAAATGTAGAGGTGTTAGTCTTTGGATGAATAGAGTCCTAAATGTTTGCCTTCCTTGCACACATGCAAATAAATTGTAACTCATTCATTCTTTAAAACTGGAACAACAGAAAATTTTTGAATATATTAGCATTATATATTCTCAAGCCTCTCCATAAATATTTATTCCATTGACTGTGGAATTCTTCCTTACATGTATCTGTATATGATTAAAAATGATCTCACACTACTGTTCAGACTGTTGTCATTCCATCAATAATCTTTTAAGAGTTTAATGTTTAAAATGTTTTAAATTTCACCTGGAACCATATATTTACAATTTTTATTTTGTCTATTGTTAATATGTCTGCTACAGGATAGGATCTGCCATAAAGGATTTTAGTGTGGAGGATTTTTTCAGTTCCTACCATCCACTGCCTTGTTAGAGAATGTCAGCTTGTATGATATGATTTGGTGCTAATATACCCTAGCAGAAATTGACTTCTTCATATCTGCCTATGTGTAACTTAAAATATTTTCCTTTATAGAGGAATGGGAAAAGGAAAAAGTGCAGGCTATTTTCAGTTTGCTGTTACTCAGTCCTGTACTGGAGGCTTAGTGAGTATTGTAGTTCCCTTTTGGCAAAGGTTACACATAATACAGAATGAGATGACAGAATTTTGTAGTGGTAGATAAGATTTCCATTTGGAGCAACAGATGGAAGAGAGTCTGAAATTATAAAAGAAATATGCGCAAAACATTCTGTTCTTCATCCACTGTGCTGATTCTTCTTTTCTGAAGAAGTTTGTTTTGTAAAAGAAGTATTCAAAGTTTGATCCCCCTCCCCACAACATAATGGTATCAAATGGCATATTCCATGTAACACCTCATTCTCAAGCAAGCTGAAGGAGCAAACTACAACTAGTGGGTTAATCCCTCAATCAAGCCAACTGAGGCAGATTTTAGATTGCCACTTCAGCCTTCCTAGAATGGTCATTCATGGTATCAGCCTCTCATTCTGTTGCACATGTATATCAGGTAATTTTCCTGACATTCAAGCTCACTGTGATTTGACCATCAGGCAGATCCCTGGAAAGGAAAGACATCTGTTTCATTTTTAGTTAAATAAACTGCAGCACATGCTAAATAAGATGGTGCTTTCTTCTGAAACATGGTGGGTTCTACAAATGTGAAGAAATCTAGTCAAGACTGTTACCAGTATGTCAAGAGACTTCATATTAACTTTGACTGACACTGTTCTGAAAGCATTACTGTTTGCTTATAGAAAGTTATCCATAGGATGTTTCTAAAATTATAATTGAAGCTATTGCTGTCAATATATGAAATAAAGCTAGGATGGAGGTTCCAGCAGGAATATTCACCAAAATGTATTTTTATTCCTTTCTTTCTCCCATGGAATACAGTAGAGTCCTCTTTAGTGTATTAAAAAAAAAAGACTGTTCAGATCATTTTATATTTGCTTAGATTGCCAATATTAAGCCTACTGTCCTGAACATAATAATCTTCAAGAATTTTAAATCGTGATTGCTCTTTGAGGTTCTCAGCATTCGTTTACCTGGAGAGACTTTATTATTACCTGGATAAATGCATCCATAAACCCACTAATCTCTAAGTTAAATAGTGCTTCCCATGAGTTGGGGAACCTGCTTTGAGGAGTGCATAAATGCCTCCATGGACTTTTACCTCTCTATATGACAGTTGCAGAAATATTGTATAGTATTTTTTAATAAATGTACAACCTATTTATCTCTTTTGCGTGATTCAGAGCAACTTGCACCAATTAAAATATTATGTTTCTATAATTAATAGTAATATAAAAATAGCAGACCAGATAAAAAGCCTTTAGCAGGCTTCACTGATCTTAAGGAGAACGTGCAGCCTGGTATGAAAAGAGGAGGTTAGTAAGGTATCCTGAATCCAGGACAGTTAGGATTTTAAAGGTAATTGCCATCAACTTTAATTTGAAACCATTACAGTTGTTGCAGGGTGTGATTTGATCCCACGGACAGCCATATAGTAAAATCCTTGCATCTGCATTCTGGACAAAGTTTACAGACATTCTTCCAGGGACCAGGCCTGACTTCAGAATTGGGCATAGCTGACACACTGGCATAAGCTGAGCAAGGGTGCATGGGCATCTAAAGCCAAAATCAGGCATGTCTGTCCTTCCCCAGTGAACATAATTCTTTGAAGAGAATATGGTGCTGTTCAAAAGAGAGTGAATCCATATACCAGAATGCATTTTCTAATCAAGTCCTAGTTTAAACTTCAGCTTACTATCTTCAGTCCTTTATCACCAGGTATCAATTCAAAGCATCAGAAATTTCTGTGGTATTGGATGAAAAGGAGAAACAAGGCTGTATGCCATCTGTATATTGGTGGCACAACATTCTAAACCACCAACCAGTGTTTCCTAATTGCTCCATGGACCTGTTAAGTTGCTTTGGTTGCAGAACTGATTTCTGCAATACACTGCATTCCAAGAATCATGTGTCATACAGGAGTCTTCCAATACCACCTTCTGGAAACAGACAACAGGCTGAGTCTTGTGGTTAAATCTTGTTGAGCCATAGGATGTTGATTGTGCTGATTAAAATAAATACAGCACAAAGAAGGAGATAGTAAACTGATCTGCTTAATACCTACATTTTAGAATACGAAAAAGGAAAGCATGCCATATGTCTCTGCACTAAATTCTCTCTGCACATACATACCCAATATAGTAATAAATTTCTCCAGCTCTGCATACCTAATATAGCCATAAATTCTTTCAGCTGGAAGCTAACTTGTCACCTAGAGTTTCTTTGGTCTTAAAACCATCAGTGTTTGCTTGTCTTCCACTAACCAGTATGAAAGCACAGTCTCTAAAGAGTTTGTTATTCCTTTGATGTATGAGCAAGTAGATTTTTTTGCACCTTGGTTGTCATTGTGGGCTCAGAGTGTGATTGCTTTCTGTTCACACAAATTTCTGCCGCAACATAATAATCAAATATTAAATCATAGAATCATAGAAATGTAGAGTTGGAAGAGACCACACGGGCCATCCAGTCCAACCCCCTGCCATGCAGGAACACCCTCAATGCACTTCCGACAGATGGCCATCTAGCTTCTGCTTAAAAACCTCCAAAGAAGGAGACTCCACTATACTTCGAGGCAGCATATCGGATGTGATCTAAGTGCATTGGGCCAATCAAGACAAATAGACATTCATTTTCAAACTATTGGGCCAATCTCATGAATGTTTAGGGAAATCACTACTTCTCACTAGCCCTAGTCACTATCCATGTGTACTAGAAGAAACTGGTGCAGCTACAGTTGAAATAACCAATAGAAATGATACATAAACCTGTAAACAAGGACTAGAACTGTCCAAAATAAAATCAGTTGCCACAGGTACTGCCAGACGTATGACCTTGCAGCTCCACATCATATGACTTAGATCAGCACAATGCAACTTACATCAACAATCGAGAGTTAGAAATATCAACATTCATAGCCTGGAGGAAGGTACTTACTTGTCAGATATCGTTGCATTCTCATATTTATGTCTCTCAGCTAAGAAAACTATTAATAGAAAAACCATGACACATCCATGAAAACATTACTTTGCTGGTGCAATTAAGCATAGGTGTGGAGGTACTTACATACACTCATGAGTTCCCCTGGCTGTCAACTGTCACCAATGTTTATTCTCCCCTCAGAACTGTCTATTAGCAACTGTCCCACATAATGAAGCTACATCAAAGCTGGTGCATTGTGCGGGATTGAAATGTGGGGTGCCAACTGGCTTAGTTAGCACCCTACATTTCAATCCCCCACAACAGGTCTTCCTGAGAGCCTGAAGATTTTGGCACAATGGTATTTGACTCTTAATATCAGGGCTGTGTGCTGTCATAGGATGCACATTTATTTAAAGCTATGGCATTGCTGCAATGTCATTACATCACAATACATCCACTAGATAATATTCTTAGGAAATCTGTCAACTTAGGGATGGGGGATAAAACTGAAGCCTTGCTCAAATGTTTATAGTTGTTCATGAGTAAAGAAATGTATAGGGCTGAATAGCATTTGGCTGAAAATAACAGAATTCCAAGATTGACCAGAAATGGCATCTGAGTGAATGGTGCTCTAACTATGTTTACTTAGAGGAAGTTACTGCTCTTTTTCATACCTTTCCTGTTTACATGGGAAGAAAGAGGGGAAGGATGCTAGCATGGTTTCCTTTGCTTGCGTAGAAAAGCGAATACCCAAGTAGGGCTCCTAACTAAAATGTAATTGCTGGTTAAACAAAAATGAGGAACTGTTGGCTCATCACTATCTTACTCAGATGTAAAGGGTTCTGTTGCAAATCTGTTTCTAAGAGCAGCCATCTGCTGAGCCCACCATTCCTTGGATTAGGGCCTATGTTTTTGGCTATTTCTTGTGTATTCCTGTATATGCACGCACACACACACATGGAGCTAAGAGTTGGCATCAAAAGCATCAAAATATAACAAATGGATTTATCTCAGAATTTGACAGTAATGACAGATGAGTGATATTTGCTCTAAATAAGGACTTTTATATCCTGAAGCAGTAGAAGAACAACAGATGAGAGTTGTGTGTGCCAATTTGTGAAGGCTGGGGAAAAGAGAAAAATAAACTTTCTATGTCTAAAATAAAAAAGCAACATTAACTGTCAGAAAACAAAAAAAATGGCATCAACTCACCAGTTTATATGTATAGTGTTACTATGGTGAAGGAAGAAATGATTCAGAAAAGTTATATAAAGAGGATAAAAAGGAATCACAAAGCATCTGCAACTAGCCTCTTCTCTATGGCACTAATATAGAGGAGTTATCTCTTTGGACAACAAATCTCACAAGTTTCCCCAGTCAGCTCAGGCAATAGCCATACTGGCCAGGTGATTCTGGAAGTTTTACTCCAAAAATTGATTTGCCCAGGGTCCTGAGTTTGGTGTACATAACACTGAAATGTTAACACTGCAAGGCTCTTTAGCTTATCCTTGCTGAACAGTTCATGAGTGATCATGTCTGTAAGGGAGTCTGAAGATGATATCTGTTATAGGCGTCTGGTCCATTTACTTGATAACAGTTATGGTTTCAAGATTATTAATATTTTTGTAAGGTGGGGGGAGGAGAAGTTGGGAAGCAGGGGAGGAGATAGAAAATGATGAATGTAGCTAGGATACATGGAAGGAGAAGGAGAAAGAAAAAGAGGAATGGGAAAGGAGAGCACTAATGTAGCCAGGAAATTGGGGAAGATGGAGAAAGTGAAAGAGGCTAAGGGAAGGAACTAGAGAAGAAGATGTGGAGGAGAAGAGAAGGAGAAACAAGTGGGTAGGAGAAGATGTTTAGCCACAAGTTATGGGGGTAGAAAGAATGAAGGAGGAAGCAGGGAATGAGAGATATGGGTGAAGGCAAGAGTTACAGGAGGAAGGAGAAAGAATGAAAGGCAGGGAGGAAGACCTCTACAGCAGAGTTGTGAGGAGGGGGAGAGAGGAGAAAGGAATCAAATGTGCATAGTTTCAAAACCTTAAAAACTTTCAGAATTGTTCAATATGTTTTGTGCCCATTTAAATTATTCTTAACTGTCATAAAATTTTAAGTTACAGTAGAGTCTCGATTATCCGTCCTTCGGTCATCCGACATTCCGGATTATCCGATGTCGCGGCTGCTTGGGGGCATGGCTGTAGGCATTTCCACACCCTCAGACACGCCCCCAGACATGGCGGCTGCTACGGGCCTCTGGATTATCCGACATTTTCGGCTATCCGACTATCAGCCTGCCCGTTTATGTCGGATAATCGAGACTCTACTGTATTTTTAAATCATTTAAATTGATTTTAGTTGCACACCATCTTTATATAAGGTAGGAGACAAATATTTAATAAAAAAAATGCCTAAGCAGAGCTGAAGAAAAACAAAACATATTGCATATAAAGCTACCTGTGGTGCAATCCATGTATGCCTCAGACCAATAAGGTAAACTGTTTCAGTTATTTAGAGTACGGTGAAGGAAGTGGGAAAAGACATGGGAAAACTAACCAGAAAAGAGAAAAAAAATTGAAATCAGTCCACCTATCAAAAATGCTTTTTGAGGGTATACCCAATCTGGTATCTTGTTATAAAATTTGTTTTTATAAGTGTTCCATACTTTAATTAAAAATCTTCTAACACTGTGATCGTGGAAGTCTGTTGACCTCAGTCTTGTTATACTGCAAATATGCATGTCAACTAAATTTTAGGTTGAAACCTTCTAACTGTAAGAGTCTTGTATCTTCCAGTTTTACTCAGTCTTTTATTCAGTCTAAGCAGGCTGCATGACAACGTAATTTGAAATCTTAGAGGCCTAGTCAGAATCTAGGACAAGTCCATCTTAATGGATGTGTCCCAGGTTATGTTCAGACATATTAGACGAGGCAGTTTTCATGGGCCTGTTTTCAATTTTCTGCTGCTGCTAAATAGTGCCAGCCATTACAGAATCCACAAAGAATCCCTTGTGTAGAGGGCAGACTGGAAGGGTCACTGAGACAAGCATGCTTTCCACTGCACAAGCCAAACACTGCCTGACTGAGCATGGCTCCTGCCAGCTGCTGCTACTATCCTGATCAAGGTCTGGCCGCTCACTGCAGCTAGGGTGACATTGGTCAGACTATTGAAGACTAGCAGAAATCTCACAATACTTTGCCACAGGTTCAGCAAGGTCTTGTGAGACTTGGAGTAGTTACTTTGCTGCAGGTAGAAGTTGTTGGTGGTATTCAAGCAGGAGAATGACTTGGGTGACCCCTGGCTACCAACCTGATGACTACAGAACCATTTCATACTGTGACGTAAAGCTCTCATACTGTGAGATTTTTGTTTCTGTGATCCTTTTGGTCCATATGTGGCTCAGGGACAAGGCAGAAGTGGGCAACCTGTGGCACTCCATATCTTCCTGAATTGCAACTCCTATATACCCTCATCACTGCCTATGCTACCTAAGAATGTTGAGTATTGCAGTTCAACAACACCTGGAGAGCCACAAGTTGCCCACCTTAAGCCAAAGAATAGGATCTTCAGGCAAAAGGAAGACAGGATGAACCCTCATGTATTCTTAATTATTTCTTATCCAGGCCTGAAGAATGCTTATTGGCCTGAGACAGTTGAGCATACATGAAAAGACAAACGCTGAAAGTGGTCTGTTGACAGAAGCTATTTATACCCCCTGAGCTTGTAGCAAATTCCATACCATTCAAATGCAGTGAGCAAATAATCTGTAGATCAATGCTATTTATGAAAGCGTAGTACTTCTCTAAAATACCGAGGGGTGATTCACCATGCAAATGATTACACAACACTGGCAACAGTGCCATTTCCTTCCTTCAATTATAACTGCAAATAAAAAGCAGCAGCATTCTGTAGGTGCTTAGAAGACTGATGCAGACATTTGTTGCGTGGTGGATTGGGTGGTGAAGAGTCCTTAGATGCAAATTCATCACTAAACTGGAAAGTGCAAATTCCAGCTGGGGAGAAAATGTCATTTCATTTGAATAAATACAAGACTTTGCTGAATTATATGCCATATTTCACATACAGGGTTAATGTTGCAATGTTTGTGTGAGGAATTTAGATTGTAGCTATGATGATTCTGTGGTACTCCTTTAAAATGACAAAGCCAAGCTGTTCCATGTGCTCTTATCCATGCATCAGGGGAAAAGAAGTGGCTAAACTACTAATCTGCAGTTGCTATACAGGTCCACCCTTGAATTTACATGAACTGATCTTTATCTATATACACCTCAAAGGCTCTGCATCATTCTCCAGAAGTTTTTATTAAAGCAACTCAGTTCATAAACAGATGTATCCCTTTCTAGAATATTAAGACCTTTGGATTAAATAATTCTTCATAAAACATACAGAGCCCTATTTAGAAGTTTTGTAATCCCAGCAATTGTTTTCCACCATTTCAACGATGGTACTTAGAAGTGAGAATCGTAGAGTTGGAAGAGACCACAGAGGCCATCCAGTCCAACCCCCTGCTATGTAGGAACACACATCAAAGCACTCCTAACAGATGGCCATCCAGCCTCTGCTTAAAAACCCGCCAAAGAAAGAGACTCCACCACATTCCAAAGTAGCAGATTCCTCTGCCAGACAGTTCTGACTACCAGGAAGTTCTTCCTGAGGTTCAGGTGGAATCTCCTTTCCTGCAGCTTGAATCCATTGCTCTTTGTCCTAGTCTCTGGAACAGCGGAAAACAAGCCCTCTCTCTCCTCGACATGACATCCCTTCAAATATTTAACCATGGCTATCATGTCCCCTCTTAACCTTCTTGAATACTCATCTTGAATACTGTGTCCAGTTCTGGGCACCCCAATTCAAGAAGGACATGGTCAAGCTGGAGCAAGTCCAGAGGAGGGCGACCAAAATGGTGAGAGGCCTGGAAGCCATGCCCTATGAGGATAGACTTAGAGAGCTGGGTATGTTTAGTCTGCAGAAGAGAAGGTTAAGAGGGGACATGATAGCCATGTTTAAATATTTGAAGGGATGCCATGTAGAGGAAGGAGAGGGCTTGTTTTCTGCTGCTCCAGAGACCAGGACAAGGAGCAATGGATTCAAGCTGCAGGAAAGGAGATTCCACCTGAACCTCAGGAAGAACTTCCTGACAGTCAGGGCTGTCCGGCAGTGGAATGTGCTGCCTCGATGTGTAGTGGAGTCTCCTTCCTTGGAGGTTTTAAAGCAGAGGCTGGATGGCCATCTGTCGGAAGTGCTTTGAGGGTGTTCCTGCATGGCAGGGGGTTGGACTGGATGGCCCGTGTGGTCTCTTCCAACTCTACATTTCTATGATTCTATGATTCTCTTCTGCAGACTAAACATACTAGCTCCCTAAGCCGCCCCTCATAGGGCATGGCTTCCAGACCCTTCATCATTTTGGTTGCCCTCCTCTGGAGGTTCAAATTGTTTAATCTTGTGCACACATCATATGTGATCTTGTATTTATTTGAAGAAAAAAGTGCTACATTTCAAACCCAGATTAGGTCTGAAGTAAGTGGAACAAGATTATACCCATTAGCTTTCAAAAGATGTTGATAAATAGTGAGTTCTTCCCATCCTACCCATCTGCAGCAATGTGTTATCTATGGGTCACATGTGCTCCTAAACCCCTTCCCATGGTCCCAAAGGCCTGGGCTCCATTTCTTATTTTAAAATTGTCCATATATTCGTCCATTTAAAAAATCACTTCCAAAGACTACTGAGAGTGGCATTATGCATTAAAACAACTTCTTGACCCTAAAACTCAGCTAAAATGACAAGAATGAGCTGGAAACGGCAGAGTAAAAAGCAGAAGTACAAATGGGAAGTGACTTTTGGTAGCTTCAAAAGGGCATTCTTCACCAGCTTTCAACTGAAAAGGTGGTAGTGTGGCCCATTGTGGGGGTACAGAGATGAACATTGGTCTTCACTCCTACTGCAGTTGCCTACCACTGAGAGTTCACACTATAGCAATAAAGAAGGTCCATAGGGCATAAATCACTTGTTGAAAGAAACAAAGATGACCCAAGATCTCATTCGATTCTTCTAATAAACAGAATATAGACATGTTCTGGCTAACAGTCTTCACCACTGACCAATGTAAATCATGTTGTCCAGTATTTCTTCCTGAAAAAAAAAGCAACACTAGACTATAAATTAATAAAAAATTGCTCTTCTCCTTCACCCCCCCCCAAAGACCTGGCTGTTTTCATCCTTGTGCCCCCACAATGGGCCACAAGACTGCCAACAATACCAGATCTGTAGGCTACATTTCAGAGGAAGGAGCTAGCAAAACCAGCCACCTCTGAGTATTTCTTGTCTAAGAAAACCCTATGAAACTCATGGGGTTGCCATAAGTTATAGGCATATAGCCAGCTACTTCTCCAATGCCCCAGTTATCTACCAGTCACTAGATGGTCATAGAGTGAAACCTACAGGAAGGTGAAATCTACAGGAGAGGGAAGAGGAGATATATAGTAGTTCCACGTGAGCAGAATCTTACCATATGTCTCCCAAAGTAGGAACCAGGCCATACAGTGTTATTGTATGCGACTTCCTATGTATGTTTTAAAAAGAAATATTATGCCCTTGTACTAGATAATAGCAGAATTTTGTAGTGATAAAAAGATTCATGAAAATATCAAATATCATAAAAATGGGAAGAAGTAGCAGTAGAATCAAAGAGCCAATATTTTTAATTGCGCCATGCTTTGTCAGCCCCATGGGTATAGATCACAGAGTCAGAAGGAGCTCTGTGGGCCATCTGTCCAATCCCTTGCTCAATGCAGGATTTCCAACTACAGCATCCGCTGCCCAGCTGCCCAGCCTCTTTCTGAAAACATCAGAGAAGGAGACTTCTCTGCATTTCCAGGCAATTAGTTCCACTGCCGAACTGCTCTGACCATTGAGAAGTTCCTTCTAATGTTCAATAGAAATCTTTCCGCCTGTAACTTAAAACCATTTGGCCTAATTCTGCCCTCTGAGGCAGCAGTGAACAAGCTTGTACCATCTTTTTGCAGCAGCCTTTGAGGTGTTTAAAGAAGGCGATCATGTCACCCCCCTTCACCAAGCTGAACGTGTCTAGTTCCTTCAACCTGTCCTCAAGTGTTTTGTTCTCTGTACCTCTTACCATCCTCATTGCTCTTCTCTGAACTTTCTCCAACTTGTCTGTATCCTTAAAATGAGATATCCAGAACTGAGTGCATTACTTCAGATGAGGTCAGATCAGCACAGAATATAATGGCTAGAAAAACAATGTATATAAATATTTAATTAAAAAAAATACTGTCAAAAAGAAAAAAAATGCAAAAAGAGAATTGAAAGACTTGCATACCCCATGTTTGTCTCTTAAAGATTATCAGAGAGGATGAGCAAAGTTAATTCTCAGATTGATCCAAAGGGCAATAATTTAGATCCGTTAGAAATATTCTAAATAATGATTTACAAATTATATAAATAATCTGAATCATTGAGGAATGTCTGGAGTGTGGTATACACCACTATCCTGTGTATCTAAGCCTACAGTTTGATATACACATGCATAATAAGCTCCATTAAAAACAGTGGGACTTACCTCAGAGTATAAACAAATAGGATACACATTTTGCAACCAACCCATAGATTTAAAAAATCTAATAGGTCCAAAGTTGTCTTCAAGCTTCTTCCTCGAGGTGGCTTTGGACTCTACCACTGTCAAAGAAGCAGTAAGTATCTCATAGTTGTTTGTGCCAGCCAATCCCCTTCAGCTATATTTTAAAAACCAAGTTGTGCAAAGGTCAAATACACATAACCTGATTCCTCCTCAAGCACAGCTCAACATTCTCAGAATACAGCAACTGAAACCAGTCCAGGAGTTGCAAGAAGCTGATGCTGAAGCAGTACTGTGTATTCGCCCTGCATCTAATTTTAGAGAACAAGTTGAATCACCAAACTTTTGTTCTCTGTAGTACTTCCATTTAACTATTTGGCAGCCAGAAGAAGTAAAAAGTATGAATGGTTGTGGTTTTGAGTCTTGCCATTCTAACTAAGACAAATGTATCTGGCTTGCTACACTAGTAGTCTAACTAGAGAACAACTTCCTCTATCCTTTCAGGAATGCTTTGCTTCATTTATTAGTATTTCAGGGCATTATCAATGAATCTGATTGGACAACTTACCTTTCAGAATCTTGTGTCACTCCTAATCCTCATTTATATCCTCCAGATTTTGTGACCAATGTCTTTTAACAGCCTACACTGTTATTTCAATCTATGAACGTCTGGAAAAAATTGATAAGCAAATGAAGCTTCTCAAACTTTCCTTTGACAACTTTATACAAAAATATACATCTTTAAAAGATGGCTTGGGTCAACCCAGCAGCTCGGGGCTCAGGAAGGAAGACAAGCTGGAGTGTGAAAAGAAGAGGAACAACAACCCAAGGAGCAGCTTACCAGCAGCTTCTATGAAGCTGGAAATGGAAAGGTAACAGGATTTTACAAACAAACCAAGTGATGCAGCAAATTACCTACAACAGAACAAACAATGGCAGATGGAGGTCCTTTAGAGCTATTAGACTTTCTTTGAGCCAACTTTTACACATACACCCCTATAGTATTGACATGCTCGCTGTGGACTGGCTTCCCAGTATTTCTGCTCGTAAGAGAATTATGCTAACATTCAAACAATCCACAATTCCTCTCATGTTGATGAAAATGAAGGGTTTTTTGTCCAATTATCAAATAACACCAGTCCGGGTCTATGGAGACTTGACTATTATTTCTTTAATTAACCCTAAGGGCAGCAATAGGATGCCTATTGAGGAAAGGAACATCGGCTTGTTATCACCCAAAGAAACTTCTAGCCAGATCATGCCACAACCAGGACCATCCAAAACTTCCAGTATGGAAACAGAGAAGCAACCGGTGGGCCAAGGTGAACCAACTATTAATGAAGAACATATAGGCATTACTTCCAGACTGGATGATCTCAAAAACATGCTGTTTACTGTCAAAGATTTGGCCAATCCTCTGGTGAACTTAGTAATGACTGATGAAGTCCCTCATGTTGGAAAAGATTTGGCCGGGGGTTGCATTGACGATTTATTAGCAATGGATCAGGACAATCTGACAACTCTAATTTCAACACAACCTTTGGAACCAAAGAAGGTTAAAAATACAGTTACCTCGGAAGAGTTGCCGTCTTACCAAAAAGCCCTGATGCAAACAGAATCCGAGGATACTTGTGAGGACACTGATCTAACTGTACCAGCCTGACAATTAAACTTGTTTTCTTGGAACATTATGGGCTGGATGAATAAGTTCCATGATGCAGCTTTTGCAACCTACTTATAAAAGTTTACAATTTTATGTTTGCAAGAGACTTGGGCTTATGGTCTAATTTACCAACGCTCCTTGGATTCCGCTCATTTTCTGTCCCGGCCATTAAAACAAGTGCTAGGGGCCGTGGCAGTGGCGGACTCACTATATTTGTATCAGTTGACTTGCAAGTGGATATTCAACCATTGGTCACTCTCTATCCACACTGTATACAGGCTCTCCTTTTCGAGAGTAGTCATTTTGGTTCTTTTATTTGTATAAATGTGTATATTCCACCCAGTTTATCTAAATGTTCAGGTCCTAATAGCATTTGGAATCGTGTATCTGAAACCCTCAGCCTTTTAGAACATCAATATCCCTATACAAGAACCCTGCTGTGCAGAGACTTCAATGCGAGAACCGAGGAGGGACTGAAACATTTGGAAGGCACTAACTCTAGTCAGGTTCTGCAAGATACATTGGTTGCCAGAGTCACCCAAGATACTAAAACAAATAAGTCAGGTCTGAGGTTTTTAGAGATCCTTTCCCTGCACCACCTGCAATGCCTTAATGGATCTCAGTATGACATAACATTGGGTGCCTATGCTTATGTCACCAATAGAGGAGCTAGTACAGTAGATTATATTGTGGTTTCTGCTAACTTGCTTACAATTATTCATAGTTTGGAAGTTATCAGTAGGGCTGAAAGTGACCATTTTCCTTTGTCATTGGTATTTAATTTTGAAATGTCTCCTCCCACATATTGCTCTCAAAATCTAAATGAAATCCGAAAGGGAGAGCAGAGAATATGATGGTCAATTAATCTGAGTGCCTCTTTAATTCAACTGTTTGAGAGCAACACTTTTAAAGCCCTCCGCGAAGACATCTTAGTTGCTAAGTCAGACATCTTACACGTCTATCAAACTATCATTGAAAATTTGAGACCTAAATTGGTTTGCAACAAGCACTTTAATCCTAATAGGGTAACAACCAATAGATGGTTTGACTTAGAATGTAGAGGTGCCTGGAAAGCATTAATGGATTTCTCCCGACAGGTACTTAAAAATAAGAATACTAGTACCCTTAATACTTTAGCAGTCATAAGGTCATCCTATAAGGCACTCCTAAAACAAAAAAAAGATACTTATAACAGAACACAATGGAGTAGTTGGCCCTAGCTGTGAAGAATGAGAAGCAATTTTGGGACATCGTTTCCATTGGTATGCATGTGATTAGACCAGTTATCATTGGACAGATTTCATCGCAAGAATGGCACACTCACTTCAGTGGGCTTTATGGAGGTACATCCATAGAAACCACCCTTCACTTATCTCAAAGACTGTTTGCTTGCCTCTTTGGCCACCTGTGTCTGTGTTAGAGGTAAAGAAGTTGATTGCAGCTCTCACCTTGAGTAAGGCACCAGGGGAAAATATGATGCCCTCTGAAATTTTTAAATGTTTCCTCAAGTGGTGGGCCCCTATATTAGCAAAAGTGTTTACCCAGATTAACAATACAGGCACAATTCCAACAGGCTGGAAACAGAGTATAGTTGCCTCATCTATAAGAAGGAAGATAAGCAGGCCCCAAATAAATTACTGGCCTATCAGCCTCTTGGATATTGACTCCAAGTTATACAGCAAATATCTGTTAAATAAATTAGAAGATTGGGAAACTACCAATCAAGTCATTCATCCTGAACAGGCGGGCTTTAGGAAAGGTCAAGGCACTATCGACCACTGTTTCACTCCCTACCTACTAGCACAGCAAAGTGTTATGGGCCCTACCAAACATTTATTTGTTGCCTTTGTCGATTTAGCAGCCGCCTTCGACTCTGTTGATAGAAACCTGTTGTGGCATAAATTGGCTAACACTGATTTAGGTTCTCGCCTGTTGTTCCTAATTCAGGAACTTTATTCTAATACAACTCCTGCATAGAGTAGGTATCTCCCGGGCATTAACAGCTCCTATTCACACAAATAAAGGAGTCAAACAAGGTTGCCTGTTGGCACCTCTACTCTTTAATTTATACCTCAATGACATAATTCTAGCCCTGTCAGGCTCAAAATTTTTTCCACCCTCTGTTGGTTCAAAAAAGATTTCTATTTTGTTATATGCTGATGACATGGTTCTGATATCACTCACCCGTGTAGGTTTAAAAAGGTTGCTTTCGAAGCTTAGTGTTTTTTGTTCTAAAGAAAAGCTGAATATTAACTACTCTAAAACAAAGGTGATGGTGTTTGAGAAAAGACATTTTCCTTTTCAATGGTCCATTAATGGCCACCAGATCGAACAATGCCAAAATTTAAATACCTTGGTGTTCATTTCACAGAAAATCTCTCATGGAAGCCCCATATAGAAGCCACCAAAGCAGTAGCCCTGAGATCTATTGGGGCAATTCTCAGATTTATACTACTGCTGGGGGTCACCTGGTTGTTCCAGCACTAAAACTATTCCAAAGCAAAGTTATTGCTCAGATTCTCCATGGTGCCGCTGTATGGGGATGAGACGACTCTCACATATCTAAACTGGAATCCCTCCAGAACACTTTTCTTAAGAAACTGCTAAGACTCCCTCTGGGCACCCCGGCAGCTTTGGTTCGGGCAGAGGTCGGGTTCCCATCCATCAGAGCCCACATTCATTTGGCTTTATTTAATTATTGGAGAACAGTTAAAGATTCCCCAGTTAGAGCTTTTCCCAAGTTATGTTTCAAACAGCTATCTAACTGTAAAGTATGGAATTCAAGATATCATAAGTTGCTTGAATTAATTTAGCCCACCTGACAACTTTCTCATCTTGAATTCCAAAGTGAAGCTCCAGGATTATATTTTCCATCATACCGCTCAATCAGACAAACAGGCTATTAATAATTCTAATTTTTCTAAATGGTACAAATTTTACAAACTTTACCATAAAAGGGAAATTATTTGACAAAGCTTACCTTTCCAAAGCTTAGCAAGCTTTTACAGCCCTTCGCTTTCAGAGTATGCCTACTACTGTGATTGACGGCAGAATTCACATACCCCTTTGGCTCTCCGTTTATGCTTTTGTGGGGCCCCTGAAATAGAGGATCTGCCTCACTATTTTTTTTTGTCCACTATATTCTGATCCAAGAGCCAAATTTTTGGATTATCCTGTCTCATTTGGAATCTAACACTGTTTTAGAAAAGATTTTTTATCTTCTTGCTGTTACTGACTCCATAGTAACTCGTAAGGTCTCTCTTCTCACTCTGGCAGGTGTGAAGATTTGGGCTAGATATGTTACCGATATCACGGTTGATTGTTCTGGAGATGCGCTTATTTAATTATAGTTTTATTGTTTATGTTTTAACTAAACCAAATTTTAAATTTTTCTCATACATGTCTATTATGTCTATTATGCAACTTAATGCATGATGTATTTTTGCTATGCTGTTTTTATATATGTATTTTATATTATTTTATATTAATATTCTGTATTGTATTGCTTTTAATACTTTGTATGCAAATAGCCTTTGTTCTACACATTAATAAATATTGTATTATTATAATAAAATTTATTTATTTATTTATTATATTTGTACACCACCCTTTTCCCAGCACAGGACTCAAGGCAGCTTCCATCATCAGATTAAAAGAGCAAAACATTAAAAACAATTAAAAAAAAAACATTAAAAACATATAAAATCATAAAAACCTAAAACAAGAAGTTTTCTAGCACTCTCTACTGATTTGTAATACTATTACAGCTTTCCTGTCAGATTTCTTTGGATTTTGCTGTCAGTTGCCCTGAGATGATACTTGGCTAGATCCTTGGACTTAACAAAAGAATGTTAATAGTCCAGCAATGTGTTTGCATGGGAACTATTGATAGATTATACTCCTTCAGTCTTGTGAAAGGCTATGAAATACCTGAAGAGCCAGGCCTTTCTCTCACTCTCTGCCTTGCTAAGGGTGTGGTAATCTAGATGTCTCTGCAAGAAAAGAACAGTAGAGACTGCAGCATGAGACAGACAGCAAGAAATAAAGGAGCAAAGAGACGGACAGCTAAGTCTGGAGTACTTTGAGCAATGGTAGCTGGTGGATCATATACTTGTTGGGTGCTGAATGCACTCCAGATTTTAGTCTGAACTTCAAAGGAACTGTTCAAAGGTGCTGGGCCTGTGTGGGAACAGGGTTAATCACTTTGGATAACTTCTTTAAAGTCAAACCAAAACCTGGAATGCAATTATTGCCGGACTGATATAGAAGCCACCAACTGTAACTATCTGTACATTTGCAGTATGTGAATGGGGTTGTTCCTCTCTATTGATATGATATGATAGCAGTTCAATGTTGCGCTCTGTTGGGCTCTTTAAGCTGTACTTCCATCTATTGTCAACATGCATATGAATAAATAAAAATAAATATTACAAAATACCAGTAAATCTCTAGAAACCTCCATGTAAAAGAAGTCAAACCTTGTTAAATACCACATTCCTGGAATATCTTGCCATTCAGAGAAATGAAGTGAAAGCAAAAATAGTACTAATCTCCTCAGGCTGTTCAGCAGCAGCAGTCAAATGTAAAAGGTTACCCTGTATAAACCATTTTATATGTCTCAGACACAAACATCCCTTTTTATAGGAGTTTTGTAGGTGGATTTGAATGATAATGCATGGGATTGAAAGATGATTTTTCAGGCATAACTCAGAACTCATGTATATGGATTGCTGCTAATTTGTGCAAATCCTTGTATGTATTCTGGGGTTTTGCATCATCTATTTCCAAAATCGTGGCTTTTATTCGATACAAGGAAAAAAAAGTAGATAGTCATGGTTTGTAGCATTTAGTTTATAACATTGGATTTCTGTTGGAGAAACTATACGTGATCCAAAAATATTTGCATGTGTACATTTCCTTGAAAATAAATGGGATCCAAATAAATGGGACATTGTTATTTTTTAAAAAATTGGTTTGATACATTTCAGATGATGCAGTTGTGGCTGGGGGAGGAAGGTGAAGTCATGACAGGCAGAGTCCAGGGAAAACTCCAGGCAGAACCAACAACATCTAGTTGCTATCTCACCCCTTCCTTGGATAAGTGAAAGTATGCTTAAGCAATGCATGACAGTTAATGAAGCTGAAATACAGTATCTTACCTTAATTCAGAACAGAGAGAAATCTCATGGTGTTCAACTGAGTGATGTTTTTATTGGTAAAAAGAATTGTCCATAAATTGTGTGCAAGTTTCATGTCCAGGAACTTCTGAAGTTAAATTTCAAATAGACTCTGAAGAAGGTCTGTGAGAGTATGTGCACGGTGAAACATGGTGAGCCTTTTTACCAATGATGTAGACTCGAGTCGACTGACTCGGACTCAAGTGGGATTTAAATTGCTTCAGTGACTCGACTTGGACTTGTCTTGGCAATAAATGATGCACTGACTTTACTCGACTTGAGAGTTGTATATTTTTAGTGACTGACTTGCTGCCCTTTGTTCAGTAATATAACACATTCATCCAGAAACCTTACGACTTTGAACAACGCTTCCATCTCTTTTTGCCCACTGGTCACATGATGATCTGTCTCAAGCCCAAAGCGTGGGCACATTTCTCAGATGGGAACAGCAAATGGGTTAGGCAATGGGCTTGAGGCTGGGTTGTGGTCTGTTCAGCAGTCTGTCCCTACTGCGTATCAGAGGAGCCTTCTAAAACTTTTCTTAAGACAGAAGACAAGACTTGCCCCCAGATTAGAGGGCACATTTCTCAGAGGGGTACAGCAAATGTGTTAGGCAACAGGTTTGAGGAGGAAGGATTCTTCCTTCTAAAGCTTTTGAAGCTTCAGTAATGGGGGTAAAATGGATCTTATTCCCCACTTTCAGAAAACCCTCCAGCTTCATAAATGGAGAGTAAGAAGGATCCTATTCCCTGCTTCAGAAGCTGCAAACTCTTTTATGCCCATTGACACAAATGCCTGCAGCTTTGGTAAGGGGAAGTAAGAAGGACCCTATTCCTTACTTCCAAAGCTGCAGATGGCAAAATCGCAAATGTGGAGGGCCAACTCTGCTTAATTGTTAAAACTGACTTTATTGGACTCTATCCAGAAATTCTGGAATATAGGTGGGTGTAAAAAGTTGGATCCCAGACTTGAGACTTGACTTGGAAGTATCTTCAAGGATTTGAGACTTGACTTGAGTCTTGGAGTCAAAGACTTAAATACATTACTACTTTTTACCAATGAAAATGTCCACCAATTGAGCACCTTGAGATGACCCTCCAGCTCTTTCTATGGATTTTATTGGAAGCTCCCCAGTGTTTGCTTCCTTTATTTTGGTTCAGAATATTCTCTGCCTGCACCCCATCATGTATACTCAGAATGTTCCCTTACAAAATGCCCTTCATTTTTTAAATGGCATTCAGCAGCATTGAGTGCAGCTGATAGGGAAAGCAGCACCAGGGACAGAAAAGTTAGCAGAAAAGGGTGAATATACTCAAGTAATTGTTAATAAACAACAACAACAAAAACCCAAACCCTAATTCAATTATATTTATGATAGAAAGGGGGGAAATTAACTATTAGGTTTAGGTACAATTGCTATTTAAATTTAAGCAAAATGTCTATACTGTCAGCTTTTACAGAATGAAGTTAAAAAATACCATCCATGATTTTACTGCCCTGTCTTTGTTTTGAGCCTGGAAAAAAATAAAAAAGGAAAACACTTCTCACCCACCACATCAAAATCTTTCTCGTGTTTTTCCCATTCTTCTTGTTTACCTTATAATCTTATCACCTTACTTGCCCTTTCTTTAGCTTACCAATTCCCACGTTGATCCTTATAGTTAAGTTGGAAATTTTGAAGCTCTTAATTGATTTTAACTAGTTAGTGCCCTCTCCTGGGCAGGGAATCAAGCAATAGGTCCTGAGAGGGGAGTGATAGCAGGGCTTTGGTTTCTGTCTCCCCAGCATTCCACCACTTCTGACACAATGAGCTTGAGGCCTCACAACAGCTCCACTAAGGAGATGAACTTGAGAGATGGTGAGTCATTTAAGGTCATTCAGCAAACTTCACATCTGAACATGTCTTTCCAAAGTATGTGATTTCTTGGCCTCCCAAAATAAAATTGCTCAGAAGAGCATCATTAAAATTTACAATAATAACTGTGAAATTATTAGTACTATTAAAACCATAAAATACAAGATAATTAAAATGATTAAGCTGATGTTGTTGTGTTTTTTTTAACCTGGTAAACCGAAGAGTTCTCATTAGCTGGCAAGAAACAAATGTAGCAAAGGAGACTGGTGTGCCTCTGTGGCACATTTTGAATATGAGTTTCTCACACCCAGGCCAAGCACTTGAGGCACCAAACCACACAGGCTATCATAAATGAAATGTTATGACAAATTGTTTAAGTCTCAGTCGAGCTCTTTGTGTAGCAGAAGGAGTAAGTATAATTGAGATTATTCCAGTGAAACACATCCAAAATGCTAAACTGAGTCATTAAAACCAATGGCATCCTGATAATTGTTGTGCAGTTCAATTTGTTAGCAAAAACTAAGAGATTTTGCAGTTCTGCAGTTTAAATCTTATAGATTTCTATAGAAATCAGCTCCTCTGTCAAGACATTTTCAAAGGCATAGAAGAGCAAAAGGGTTGCATCACAGGTAATTGCTACAGTTAAAGCTACGATAGAAACAAAGTAGTTAAATCACAGTACAGGCTTTCCCCATTTATCTGCCAACTTAGGGACTGGAGCATCATCAGAGAATAGAATTGGTTGAAAAGTGGAACCCATGTACTGTACTGTAGGGAGCATGAAGGACTTATGGAGATTCATTTGGGAACAACTATGCGCGCACTGCTTGCAAAGTCTCCCAGCCAGCTTGGGGCCTTTTTTCCCACTTCTCAGCTTGCTTTCTAAGAAAGAACGGAACTCCAGTTGAATTAATGGAACTTTTCCTTAATTTGGAAGCATTGAAAGAAAAAGCTGTCATATAAAGGCGCATAAAAAAGTGTGGGCTTTCTGTTCAGTTAAGCTGGATGTTTTCTAATGAAGTCTATATTCACTTTTTGAAGGACGACAGAGAGGGATCCAGATGCAGAGATGGGAAGTAACCAATTAAAATCAGTTGTTAATCTGCTAAAGTGGGAATTTTCTAACATAAGGGAATGAGTTACTAAATTTAACTAAAATTAAATTGAACTATTAATCTTTTTCACTAAAGTGGTTGACTTACATTGAGAGATCAGCATGAACTAATTCCAGAATGTGGTTATTATTATTAATTATATGACAAAAGCACTAAAGAGTGAACAAACTTCACATTTCCCAACTAATTCTCCTAATTAACAATGCCTAATTCTTGTCCCCCCCACCAACTTTTTTTGGAAAAGCTACTACCTGATTTTTGTTAGTCCCTGAGGATTTAGAAGCTGCAATGCTGAAGTCCCAAGATGCAATTCATGAATAGTTCCAGTGGTATAAATTGTGTTAAAAGGATTCAAGGGAGAATCTGTAAACTGGTAAACGAACGTTTAAGAGACAGAAAAAGATAACAGGAAAGGTAGATGGGTGAGAACTGGAATATTTAGAAGTTCATGTCATTGTTTCTTTCTCTTCCAAACACAAAAAGAGGTTTGAGGAAGAGTAATATACTATACAGCTTGGGTCCAAGCTAGGGATGGGATGAATCCAGAATTTTCCAAATCCGAATCCCTGGAAGGTTCTGGGAATCCACAAATCTCACAAATCTCGAATCTTTTGAATCCTTTTTTTTAAAAAAGTTTAAAAAGCAAGGGAAAGGCACACTCTCTCAGCCTTAGCAAAACCCTAGGCAAAGGCAAGCCTCCCTCTGAAGAAATCTGGCCAAGACAATTGCCCTAGTTTTGCCAAAGGATCTCCCCAGATTGCAAATGACATGAAGGTCCTTTCTACACAGGCAGGAAAATGTGAATTAGTCCCACATTTTCCTGCCTGTGTAAACAGGACCACATACTACAGTACAGAGATAATCCAGGTCAAAACTGGCTTTTCTTTGCATAGCTCCTTCTGGCATCCTGGGGTTTGTAGTTTGCTGATGCACTAGCACACTTTGGCAGAGAGGCTGTGACACCTTGTAAAACTCCAAACCCCAGAATTGTGTCTGAAAGAGGTTTGCAAGGTAGCTATGCAAAGGAATGTTTCAGCTGTCCTTGAAATCTCAAACCTGTAGCTTCCAGTCAAGTACTGAACTTAAATCTTAAATGTTCAATTTAAATATCTTAGAATACAAGCCCAGATGTAATTTCTGAAATTGTTAGCAAAGGTCATTATTACTCCAAGGGAAAAACTCACCTACTTACTATCTTCCCTTGTATGTCTGGTCTCCCAGATTTTCAGGCATCCTGGTCTCCCAAGTTTTCAGGAGTCCCAGTCTCCCTGGTTTTCAAGCGTCTCAGTCTCCCAGGTTTGCAGGAATCCTGGTCTCCCAGGCTTTCAAGGTGTCCCAGTCTCCCAGGTTTTCAGGCATCCCAATCTCCAACAGTCTGTTTGGTTGGTGGATTCGAAAGATTCAGTTTGCCTATTTTGCCACAGGAATTCGGATTCTGGAATCTCAAATCCTTACCCAGGACTTGAGGATTCGAGGATTTGGTTGGCCCATCCCTAGTTCAGGCCATGTGAAAGACCCGACATGAGCCTGCCAACATCCTAAGATCATTGTGAGAGTCCCTTCTGTGAGTCTTCCCTCTTTTCCAGGCATGTTTGTTGGTTATAAGGGAGAGGGTCTTCTCAATTCCTAGAGAGGCTGGGATGGCTCCTTCCTTGCTCTCCTTCTGCCACCAAGTGAAAACTTTTCTCTTCCAATAGCAATTGACTGCAATGGGCTGTTAACGGCATGCTATTTTTTTAGGTTTTTTAAAAAATATCCTGTCTTTTAATATTTTTTTACATGGTTTTAATTCTAGAGATTGTTTAATTGCTTATAAATAACCTTTATGTATGTTACCTGATGTTTTTATATATTTTTAATCTGTTCTCATTGCACTATTCTGGAACTCTGCCTTGAGTCCTAGTATTAAGGAGAATGCAGGCTATAAATTGATGATGATGATGATGATGATGATGATGATGATGATGATGATGATAAAGGACAGAATTTTTAACCTTCATTTTGGCAAGGCTTTCAATGTATGAATTTAAATGGCAGTCTGATATAAATTGAATAGTTAATTTCCCTCATCTAACATGAATGTAATCAAATTAGATTTCTTAGCTTATCAGTGATTAACTAAACATAGTAACTCTTTCTAATAACTTTCCTATCTCTGAATAAGACAAAGTGCTCACAGCATTTCTGTGAGCACTTCTGTGCATAATACCACTGCAAAGTCATGTTTCATTTCCCCAGTGTTTGAGGTTTGAATGTTTGGAAACAAAGCAGTCTCCTCAAAGTGGATGCAACAGCTGAGGGAAAGATATGCAAATATCCATGTAATAAACACACTGATTTAGAGACTATCAAAAGTCTTACAAAACCACTGCATAAACATAATATGATTCTAGGAGGGAAAAATATCTAGAAATGTTCTTATGAAAGAAGAAATTATGGGACATTTCTCAAGAATCAAGGGGTATCATTTGTGAGTTAGCACTTTGTTGTTGTTGAGTGCCTTCAAGTTGTTTCCAGCCACTATGATGAACCTATCACAGTGTTTTCTTGGAAAGATACAATCTCAGGACACTTGCCACTGCTGTTCTCTGAGGCTGAAAGAGGCCCAAGGTGGCCCAGTGGGTTTCCATAGCTGAGCTGGAATTCAAAATCTGGCATCCTAGAATCCTAGTCCAGCACTGAAAGCCACTAAACGACATTGGTTCTGAGCTGGCACTATTGTAATATGCTACAGCAGAGGGAAGGAAATAATGAGCAAGAATACATAGAAGAGTACAACCTGGCAACAATTCAGTGTGTTTAGTCTACAGTCCTATGCATGCTTAATAGGTTTTATGGAGACAATAATACAAGTGCTGCAATAAGACAGAGTAAAACCTGCAATATACAGGGAACATCCTGATTTCCCAAGTAGCTCAATTTAACATCCTCCACAGAGCCTGCAGCCAGCCTGAAACAGCTTGCAGACTGTGTGGTACTGAAGTCTGAGCCATGAACATTTAATTAGCATTTATGAGGATCCACTGACCCTTCACTGTAAGGGTTGGCAGGATTATTGGAAGTGTCTCTGTTTTTAGCAATTTATGCTCATGACAGACCCCAGAGCACTTAAGAATTAAGTGAGCATAAGGGTGGACACAGTTGATGTTTCCTAAGATGAAAGCCCCATTGTATGTGTGGTCTTCATAAGATAAATTTGCATTCATTTGTTCCTGTGAACAAAAACTAATTCCTTGGAAGTGCTACTGAATATTATCATGGGAAAATACAAGGCCAGATGGAAGCTTTAGGGATCAAAGCTGGAGTCATAGATATGCTGTCCATAATAACGGGAAAGCAATTGTTGGCATATATAATCCCAGAGAACTCATTGGCTGATAATTCATATTTGGGATCTGCTTTGATGCTACAATAGAATTTTTAAAAATCTAAGGTTAGAATGTCCTCTGAAAGCATTTTGAACCAAGATTTTTGTCACCATTAATTGGAATCTGATTTAAAGCTGCACGTGCCAGAAAGAGAGAGCAGTGACTAAATTTCCACTGCCCTGGAAAGGCACAACATTGGCATAAAAACATTTGAGTCTATCACTGTTATAATTACATGTCTGCAGTACCCTTGAAAGTGATGCTTCCCAGGCAAGTATGCTTTCTTGTACAGTTTCTTCTTTTACCCTTGAGCATTGTTTGCTTTCCAAATGTTCTTTTTATCCTGGCCACTGTTGATTTCTCTAGCACAGCCAAGTACAGCATAAACAGGCTCCTCATCTGATTATTTTCATTAAAAGAGCCTATTATTTGGAGGGAAATAGTCAGTGTCTACTTTTCCTTGCTGAAACATTTTATCATGACATTTGCTGATAAACATCCACACTGTCAGTGAAGCTAGTATGTGCTAAGCATCAACTTGATTTTAATCTCTCTTTCAGACCCAAACACACACATAAACCCTATTTATGCAACTTGAATGGGTGCAGATACTGCTGCCCCACAGCTATTCCTATGCCAAATTGAGAAAACTTACTTTTTTTTTTTTGGACTACAGCTCCCAGAATCCTAGAATTCCCCAATGACCATGCTGGTTGGGGGATTCTGAAATTGAATTCCAAAAAAGTAACTTTTCCAAGATCTTTTCTTTTGCCACTTACACCAGCTCATAAATTCTAGTCACTTGAAGGTATCATGTAGGTGTATCAAAGTAGCAATATAACTCTCACCCACAAACTTTAATGCCATTAGTTCACTGGCTGGAATACTGTAAAACAATTCACTGTCTGTGTAGTCAGAGTCACAAGCATTACTAGGAATGGGAGTATACATCAATGATGGCAATTACCCCACTATGGGTATCTTGTAAAGTGAGTCTCACAGTACAATTGTCCCACTGAATATAATTTGTCCCATTGAATACAATAGGGCTTAGTCTAATGCACTGCCAGTGAAATGACTGTAACTATAACTCTCCTTTTCTTTATCATGACAACAGCTGCTGTACATTCATTAGAAAAGTCACCTACAGGCAGTAAATTACACAGAACTGAATGCAAAGGAGAGCAAGAAATGTCTGCAACAAATATTCACAGGGATCATGATGCTCAAAGATAAAACCACTATGTTTTTGAAAATAAAAATAAAAATAAAATAAAATAGGCTGGCATTCTGCTTGGGACTTAGGTCTTTGTTAAATGGCCTAAATTGAATTGAGAACCTTTTGTAACATTGGTGTTCACCTAGCAGCTGCTGTGATGGAACAGCGTAGAGTGCCAGTTGTGCTATGGATTGCTACTGGAGTCATTGATGTGCCACAGCATGATGTGCAGTGGGTACCAAAGTGCATCAAGATACTGGCTAGGAAGTTCTGGAGCACAACAGGTGTGCACAATGCACATTAGAAATCCTTGATGTGCATCAGAAGTGTGCATCTTTGCAATTCACTAACAGGATTTCATTGCATTTCTGCAATGTAACCGTTTTACCCTGATTTCTGGGGGTCCCGTGGGGGGACACTCTGGCTCACTCCAAATTATAGACATTGGGGAAATTAGTGGAGCACTAACAACGAGTAACCCAGCAGGATCTTTTACCCAACTTTACGGGGTCAGGCGAAGCAGAAGCCAGACAAATGTACCAAATAAATGAATTTTATTAAATTAATGTAGTACCATGGACTCACGCAATCACGCACACAAGGACTATTGAGAAGGAAAAGGGGTGAAAAATGGATAGGGGATATAGCAAAGGGAATGTAGAGGCGGTGATACTGCACCTATCCTGAAGTCTTTGGTCTGGGAAGCAGTGAGAAAAATGGAGCTCAGCAAAGAGGTGGCTGAGGGGATCACTCAACTAACAGAGTTCCTGTCTGCTAGTGTGGCGGGGAGTTCTCCGAAGAGACCCTCAAAAACTAGGACTACTTATAGGGCAGAATGTACCTCGAGGGCAGGCCCTCTCCCGGGAGGAACAATAGCCAAAATAAAGGAAAAATGTTGCACAATAGCAACTTGATAGTTTGCATGATTGGATCATGTAAAAGTACTTCACCTTGTAGGATTTTGCAAAGTCTGAGTGGCTCAACCTGGGGAAAACCCAATAATCCACTCAGGTTGGCTGGCAACCTTTTGTCTGTGTGAACATGTTTAGCCTGACATCTCCTTGGGCTACATGACTGGGAATTTTCTGGTCTTGACCTGCTTTCAGGTTCAACCTCTTTGCCTATGTACTCACTTGGGCAACCTCTCTGGAATGGCAGGCATATTTGACATTAAATTTATAGTCCCCGGGATAGGGTATGCCAGTAGGGTAACAGCTATGGATTTGTAAAGTTATGAAATGTAGACTGTGATTATTTTTGAACCATTATTTCTAGGGCTGAGTAACATTTAAAGAAATATTTAGTTTATTAACTGTATGGACACTGATACTGACAGTGAATTATTTTATCTATTAAATCTTCACACATTTCAATCTTAGTTGAAAGCAATCATTCTAAAGCAAGTTGAAATAAAATACATTCTTTCATTTTAGACTTCATCTTAAATGTCTATGTAGTCAGTAAAAAAATTCAGCATCCTCTGCATTTTAGCTGTGTTTACTTCACTGATGGGTATAGTCTTTTCAGAATATCTAGTCTCTCTCTGCCTACTTCTAAGTATTATGCTTATGATACTTCTTGAGTCAGTGTTTTAGTACCGTGCGAGATTCTTCGCCTTACTGTCCTGGTATAAGAATGTTCTGAAGTGAGTGTTCAAGGCCATAAAGGTGATTCCAGACAAAGCCATACTGGGATGTGGTGCCTAATCTGCTAGGAAGGTAATCTTCTGGAACTAGAAGGTAGCAAGGAAGAGGTCCTAAGGTATTAGGAACAAGAAAGCCAAGGGCTGGGAACACAGAGGGAGCTGTTTAGGAAAAGCCAAGGCGGTGGCCACTCCCAGATTCAGGGGACCAGTGGTGAAGAAAGAGCTTCTACAGAACTGGGTGATAATGCTGTAGGAACAGCAGCAGAACAAGTTCATTCTTAGGTGTAGTCATTAGAAAATTGTACCTCCCTCTTCCTCACTCTGGTAAATGAATAGGCCTCCTCTTGATTGTGTCAACACTTCTTTGGTATTTTCTAATCAATCAAGCAGACTCTTAGTTTCCTCATTCCTCAAAGATGCCTCATCTTAAGACTTCTCTCTTAACTGTTTCCAGCATTAGTCATATCTCTGTATCTGTTACTAAGTACAATGATAAAATATGCCACTTATGGCCTATAAACTGTTACTTGGCTTAGGTCTAGGCTATCTGACAAACTATTTCCTTGTATGAGCCTGGTGGCCCTTGGGAATTTCAAATAAGGCTCTTCTCTCAGGCCCACAGCCTTCACAGGCACAGTCAGTCGGGATGCAAGATCAGGCCTTTATGATGGCCCGATCCCTTCCTAGGAATGCTGGAGTGCCCCCTTTGTGCTGCCCTTCCTTCAGCAGATAAAGACTTTTTTATGCCCACAAGCTTTCAGAATTTTTTTTTAAAAAAGAAAGTGCTTCTAAGAGGGTGCTGTATTGTTTCAATTGTACTAATGTCAGCTGCTTTTTAATCCTTTTTTGAGTATCTTTTACATTGCTTTGATATTGTGAATAATTTAATTCTACTTTCATGTTGACCTTTCTGTGTTTCTAGCTACATTCTACTTACTTTAACTTGTAAGATGCCTTGAGCCCCAGGTCATTTCCACACTACACTTTTATAGTGGTATTGTTCCACTTTCAACATCCTATGGAATCCTGGGGTTTGTGGTTTAGGGAGGCGCATTTAGAATTCACAGCCAGAGAACTCTTTGGACTCAGACAAGTACACACCCCAGAATTCCACAAGATGTTGAAAGTGGAATAGTAGCATGTAACAAGCAGGGAAAACCATCGCCTGTCAGTGCCGAGTGTGAAAGGCGCACCCAAACCTCTCATTCAAGGCCTGCCTAGCCTGACACCTCTCTGTGATCAGAACTGAACAGCCAGGGAGATCTCTGAATCAAGCCAGGACAAACAAGTCTGCCTCAGTTCTCCCTCTTTGAGAATGCAGTCCCTTCCTCACTCTTGTCCCCCCTTGGTTTCTTCCTTTCAGGACTCTCCCCCTTTCCTGCCTTCCCTAAATCTGCCCTTCTCCTAGAGGTAAGGATCAGCAGTGATTTATATTTTCTAAGACTGTGGTACTGTTGGCACTGTTACCCTGATTTCTGTGGTCCCTTGGGGGACACCTCCCTGTGCTCCATGTGATGGGGAATAGAAACTAGCCAGAGTATGAGCAATAGCAATGCGAGAGGCAGGGTAACCTAGTGGGGTCTTTTTACCCAGTTTTTACGGGGTCAGGCCAAGCCAAAAACCAAACGAAGATGTCTAATAAAATGATTTTATTGAACGAAAGTCTCACGTACCAATGCAATCACTCATACACTCACTCAAGACCTATTAAGAAACAAAAGAGAGGAAACTGGATAGGGGGAATATTGAAGGGATAGTAGTTGGAGTAATACTGCACCTTTCTCTGAGGTCTTTGGTCCAGGAAAAACAGTGAAGAAGTGGATCTCAGCACGGAGAGGGCTGAGGGGATTACTCAATGGGTGGAGAAATGGTCTGCTGGGATGACTGGGAGTGATCCAAAGAACCGCTCAAAAACTGGGACTATTTGTAGGGGAAAAAGTACCTAGAGGGCTAATCCTTTCTCGGGGAGAACAATGGGTGTTATAACGAAAAAAAAGCTCCACAATGATAACTTCCTTTCTGTGATGAGATTACAAGGTGTTGCCAAAGTCTCAGGATCTTCGGCTGCACTGGGTTGTGGTGTGACTCCATGTAAATGGTCCTTGCCTGATAGGATTTTGCTCAACTTGGGGCAAACACACTAATCCCCTCAAGTTGGCATCTCAGGGACTGAGGACCCTTTGTCTTCTGTGGGTTTGCACAGCTTGAGGTCACCTGGGGCTATGTGACGGGGGAGTGTGCTGGCCTGACCTGGTTTTCAGTTGTTCAATCGTTGCTGCCTACGTGCTCATCCAGGTGACCTCTCAGGCACATGGAATTATATTTTAATATCAAAATTGTAGACCCTGGGACAGGGTATTCCAGTTGAGTAACAGCACTAAGGTCAAGATGATATTAAGATGATGTTGTTGGTAGCGTGTATATACGAGGATTCAAAATAAGACTCTGTGACACTGTTTTAAGGAACACAGAACTTTAAACATTTATTGTAACACCGTTGCTTTAAATGTGTTTTGTATCTAAATGTTTATAAGCAGCACACCATTCTTCCCCTCTCTCTCTCTCTCTCTTTCAATTTATTCACTATCTTTCTCACACCCAATTTCTCAGTTCTCTCCTCCACAGAGCTATTCAAATCTCCAACCTCTCCCAAACACACCACAAATCACACTCCCCTTCAGATCACTCCCCAGGCAGTTAAAAACTGTTATTTTCCTCCTCTCCACCAGCCCCTCCCCTGGGCTATCCAAGGTTCCATTTCACCAGCCAATCAGTTTAAACACTCTCAGTTGCCAAGGAGGCTCTGTTGTCATGACCCCCTCCCATCAGGTTTGTCACATAGCATCATAACAGTGCAGTGTGGAAATGGCCCTAGTTTTGGGGAGAAGGTAGGATATAAATAAAGATCAAGCTCTTCCTCCTCTTCTTTCTGGTGGTAGTGGTGGTGATGATGATAATTGCTTGGCAGTAGGGTTTCAGCTGCTGCACTGGAAGCGTTCTTCCCCTTCAGGGGTGGCTTGCATGTCCGTGGGATGGTGAATCATCTCTCGTACTTAGTTCAAACTTTAAAAGAACGACTTACTCTGCCTCCCCCAATCTCCCAAATAGATTTCCTTAGAAATCTGGGCCTAGGCTGTCAGAAACTCTAGAGGAGTGCTTGCTTTCAGTTTTATGCTTTGTTTGCCCTGGGGATTCTGGAAATAATTTCTTACTCTCTATATCTTATTCCATTTTCTACCTAAGTTTGATTGCACCCTGTATTCAATCCCTTTTCTCTTGTCTAATTCTGTAAGGGCTATGTGATCAGAGCTACAAAGCAGGCTTACACTACTTTTCCAAAGAAATTACTGAACACATAAAACAGTCCAAGCCAAAGAGTGAGAAGATGTTATAGTTTTACTGCATTGTTGCTATGCCAACAGAGATAACATTTTAATTTGATATAATAACCAGAAGTGAAATGCATGTAATGCAACAACATTTCCTGTGAGCATCATCCTCTGTGAACATCTTGTATCCCTCTTCCCCGAGCCCCATTCAGTTCGACTGGCTTTATACAAACACAGACGAACTGGAGAATTGTTTCCTTAATCTGCAATGGCATTTTGATGTTTGCAGTTCTCTCATCTGGTCAGCACTATGGAAGAACTAACAGTGTTCCAGTTTTCGCTAGGGATTTACATGCCAGCATGGTAACAGATTTGTTAACTCAGTGAGAAATTCAGTTTTCAGAAACTCTTTAAGCATGTCCTGAGAAGAAAAAATGCCCTTAAAATAGGCCCATGGTATTTCTGAGCAATTTTTTTCCAGGACCCCTTGAGAGTACCAAAAATTGTGCATGTTCAAGTCCCTATGAAAACATGGTTTAGGCCAGAAGCAATCACCACTGCCATGTTCCTGCCAAAGCCCTAGGGCAGGCTATAGCTCCCACAGGAAGGTGCTCCCTGCCCTGCAGTTGCTGGCAGCAGTGGAGGATCTGATCCTCTTTGCTGTCTCACCTGTAAACAACCAGGGCCATTTCCACACTAAGCTGCTATAGTGCTATTATTCCCTTTCAACATCCTGTGGAATTCTGGGGTTTGTAGTTTGCTGGGGCCAAAGAGCTCTCTGGCTGAGAATTCTAAGCAGCCCTCCCTAAACTGCAAATCCCAGGATTTCATAGGATGTTGAAAATGGAATAATAGCACTATAACAGTGTCGTGCAGAAATGGCCCAGGATTGGGAACAAAGCCCTATACAATCCCAAAGCAGCAAAGCTCTGAGATTGCTGGCAGTGGTGGCTGTCCCAATCCTGGTCACTCTCAAATAAAGGACCAGGATTAGGACCACTGCCACAATGACTAGGACTGGGACTGACCCCACTACTGTGTCTCCTTGCCTAAACTCCTCCCTGCCCTGAGATTTTTGAAGTCAGAGAGCTGTTGAGGTGAGAGACCAGAAAGCTCTCTTCCCAATGCCTTACCTCCAGGGAGCACATGGGATGCCTGGCTTTGCACACAAGCCAGGCCTTGCCTGAGGCCCAGGCTTTGATCCTGCCTTCTCTACTTCCTGAGGACCACTTCTGCAATGGATGGCAGGTACGGTACAGTAATTTAATTTTTACAATATTTTTTTCTCTTTTCACCTTGCAGAAGGTTAAATTTGCAAGCGCTGAGCTTGCAAAAACTACGGGCCCACTGTATTTTTGAAGTATAGTGGTTGAGAGTGAATAATCAAGCTTAAAACATAATGTTCTGATTATTTGGGCAACAACACTCAAATAATGAAGCAGCATTTTAATTTTGATTGGGGTTCTTTTGAAGAAGTCTCACTAACTGATGATGATAATTGCTCTGTGTCTAAATGCTGTAAAAATGAATGATGTGATCTAGGTTATTGTGAGCTATGTAGCAACTCTGTATACAAGGTGCTCTGACGGAGGCAAATGAAATGGAAGCCATGCAGGACATGATAAGGCATTGTAGGCTTGAATTCCATTATACAACACAAAATTTAAAGCAATCTTCACCAAATTGGCATGCCCCTCACATGCATTTACTACAACTCCCATTAGCCTCATCCAGAAAGGTTATGAACAGATTTATAGTCCAAAATATATGGAAGACACTGTTGTGGCCCGGGAAAAAGGCCCGAAGACCAGGTTTTCAGGGAAAAATAAAAAAGCCTTTATTTTCCAATCACTTGCGCAAGGATGACAGCTATTCCCAGAACTGTCGTCTTTGCAGAAAAAGGAAGTTAGCACTTTCCCTTACTGTCAATCCCACTTTTAACCTCATTCATCCCCCTTTTTTCCCCCCTTCATGCAAAAATTCGAACTTTGCAATTTCAAGCATGCACTATTTCTTGGCTATGATAGCAAAAAGGAGCAGCTCTTCTCTCCATTGCTTTGGAGAGAGAAGTACGCACACATTTTATTACACATGTGATACAGATTGCTACTAGTTTTCCCCCCAAAAACAGATAGATTACCCCAATGAATAATGCCTTTACCCAGGCCAGGTCGGGGAGCCAAAAGTCACCCATTCCCAAGGGTTTGTAATACCTTTTTCGTTATGTTGAATCATGTCCTGTAGGTGTGAATCTCACCTCTATAGTCTTATTCAGGTCTTCAAAGGGAACCTTACACCCACCTTTAACTTTCGTACAAAACCCTTTCCTCTCCTTGCAAAAAAGGTAATCTAAAGCCATTCTATGTTGCATCAGTAACTGGTTCAATTCTTCAATCTCATGTTGTAATGCCCGCACTATTCTTCCTGTTGCATTAATCGTTTTCCCCAAACTAAAAACCAGCCCCAGTATGCTCCTCCCGGTTTTTTTTCCCCAAAATTTCCTGGGTATCCCCCCAAAAAGTGGGGGAACCCTCCCAGACCCCCCGCACCTCAGCTGAATGCATCAGTCGACAATTGGGGAACCAATTATAACCAAGTCTTTACATTGTTCCCCCAATTTTTTACCAGGGTTTTTTTCTTTTGATTATTGGGGGAACATTTTGGGAGGTCCCGTCTTCCTCTCAATACCCATCTCAGAGTTATTGGGCCAGATACTTGTACTGGCAATGTCATATACCCAATCCCTATACACTGATGAGCCCCTGGATGATAGTTGGGTTGGGGCCCATCCATTGAAATAAAACCCATAGGTGCGGATCTCGTGCCATGAGTCCCGCACGGGATTTTCCTAAACTCGGAAAGTCGGGGGGGAAAAATGGGATATTTGGGAATAAATTCCTCCAGCTTGTTTCATTTAACGGGTGACTTAGCTGATGGGGAATTGTTATACGTTCCATATAAATAGAACTTATTGCTACATGCCGGGGAGTTACCTAATTTGGTAAAAAATGAGGGATGTTCTTAAATACCCCTTTTTCCATTTTTGATTCCAGCCCCCGCTGTGGTGACAGCAAAAACACATTCCAGAGGGGTATGTGTAAAACTTTAAGTGGCGAAATAAAGTCTATTTATCCCCCCATCCACAGTCATGAACATGTTTGGTTTATCTCTGAGCGCCGATTGCAGAGCTCCCACAATTCCCCCTGGTTCAGAAAAAAAAAGGGGGAAAAAAACCCCCAAATTCAGCTACTGTCTGGGGAAATTTTCCATATACCAATGTCACGGCTGTTCCGTTTTTCTAAAACATGTACTCAGCAGGGCCTCTTAACCAATTGGCTTGTGCTTTTCCCCCAGAGCACTATCCAGATTTCCATCTTCAGCATCCGTTTCTCCATCTGGGTTTGGAAGGGTTTCAAACTGACTTACCCCACAGAAATAACGCCTATACCAGTATAGATAGCCTAAGATGCTAATGCAATGCCTTTATCAAAAATTTAAAGCTCCAACCTCACCCCAAAGTGTTTTTTCTCCCAAATAAAGGGGGCCTATGTTTTGGTTTTTAATTTAAGCCCCCAAAAATTTTCCCAAGTTTGCCCCTTTTTAATTAAAAATACTTGGGTTCTGGTCCCTCATCCCAAGTAAAAATTCTTTTCCTTAGCCCAAAGTTCTTTTTCCCCAGAAATTGCGGGAATCTGACATGCATTGCCTGGCACCCCCGGAGTGCCAGTTGCATTTTTTACCCCAGGATTTTTCTGACCCCCCTTTCGTCTGGTTAGCCTCAGCTTCAAAGGGTAATCTTGTGATGGAATTACAGCCCAAATCTTTTTAAATCCCTCTTAACTCTAGTATAATGTCCCCAAAGGGTTTCAATCCCGCCACTTTCACAGCTGTGGCGGTTACCAATAGCACCTGATAAGGTCCCCTCCCCCCCGGGGGGACAAGGGCTCCCCCTTTCCCAAACCCTTTTCCAAACCTCACCCCCGGCGGGGAAGGAATGAGCCCTGGTGGGGGAAAAGGACCTGCCTCCCTCTAAAGCTTGTGTTTGGGAACCCTTTTTTCCCAATGCCCTCCCCAATGCCTGGACCTCTTCCTCGAGAGCCACTTTCCCCTAGCTCTCAAACATCCCCCCTCAGTCCTCTCAAAACCTTTGGGTTTTTTTCCTCCCATACAACAATTCAAAAGATGTTAATCCAGTTGCCCGGGTTTTGGGGTAACCTGACTCTAAAAAGGGCTAGGGGGAAGCACATCCAGCCATTTTCATTTGGTTTCCTGGCACAATTTGGCTAAATGTGTCTTCAGTGTTCTATTCATCCTTTCCACTTTCCCAGAGCTCTGTGGTCATACGACAGTGTAACCTCCGGGTGATCTTGGGGTTTTTCTGCCAATTTTTTTAATTACTGCATGAACAAAACTTGGGCCATTATCAGATCCTATAGGGGAGGGGTTATGGTTCTGGGTTTTATATCCCGTAGCAACACTCTCACCACTTCCTTTGCCTTTTCCGTCCTGGGGGGGTATGTTTTCTCCCAACCTGTATGTGAACGCACCATCACCAGCATGTTCCGATATTGCCCCACTCTGGGCATTTCTGTAAAGTCCACTACTAGGGACTAAAAAGGTTTTCAAATTTTTGGGAAAATTGTTTTCCTTCTTCCAATTTTGGTCCCTGCTGAGGGTTATTTTGTGCACAAATCTACATTGTAGGGAAGCTTGTGCTCCCAAGTTTTACTCCATCTATAAACACATCCTTTTGCAACAATTGTGTTAATTCTGTTTTACCTAAATGTGTTCCCGTCCTTTCAAAATTTGGGCCCACCCCATAAAACGGGGCACATCCCGCCTCCCATCCGACAACACCCACCATCCATCTCCATCTTTTTTTGTTTTTTAAATCCCACTCTGCTCTTTCATCCTCTTGCCTTGTGTATCGTGGACTCTGGTCGGTTAAAGAAACTTGGAAAAAAACCACTTAGGTTTTCCCTTTTCCCCCAACCTTGCTCGCTGCACTTTTGGCTGCTATATCCCCCCTTTCTATTTCCAAATATCACGGGATCCCATCCTCTTTGATGTCCCCTACAATGTAAAATTTGCAACTTTTTGAGGAGCCCATACTGCCTCCAATAATTGCCCCATTTTTTCTCCCGTACTTCAGCTCCTGGCCGGCAGAATTAATTAATCCTTTTTCCTTGTACAATGTTCCGTGTGCATGCAAGGTGGAAAAAGCATACTTGGAATTTGTATATATGTTCACCATCAATCCCTCAGCAAATTTAAGGCTCTGTTTTAGGGCAATAAGTTCAGCTTTCTGCGGAGGTACCCACGGGGTTAATGTTTACCTCCACCACCTTTTCCTCTGTCACAAGGGTACCCCGCTCTTCGCTTCCCATCTCACATAACCCACTTCCATCTGAAAAATAAGTGACATCTGGATCAGGCCAGGGAACATCCCGTAAGTCCCCGGCAAAGAATATACCTTGCCCCATCATCTGAAGGCAGTCTGGGAGTTCCTTCTATGGCGACTGGAAGTAATGTAGCCGGGTTAAAGAGGGTGAACCAATCTAACCCTGGGTTTTTCATACAACACCCCCTGAATTTGGCCATCCGACTGTTGGTAAACCCAAAAATTTCCCTTATACTCCATCAAGGCTTGTACTGAATGCGGGACTTTCACAACCAAATTCTGTCCCAGAGCTAGCTTGTCCGCTTTTTTTTACTAGCAGTGCAGTCGTTGCTACGGCTTCGGGATTTTTGGCCCCACCCTAGCCACTGGATCCAGTTGCTTGGACAAAAAAGGCTCCGGCCCTTTGCCACGCCCCCAATTTTTGCTTAAAGCACTCCTACAGCAATTCCACTTTTTTCATCAACATATGGGCAGAATTCTTTTGTCACATCGGGCAACCTTAACGCTGGGGCTTCCATCAACGTTCTCTTGATCTGTTCCCATCCCTTTCCCTTTTTGTTCCTTTCCCCATAGTTCTTTTTTTTCCAGGGCCTTTGTGGTTTCAAAAGGGGCTTACTCATCACCGCGAATTTGGGGAAATTTTAGATTCTCAGAATCCGGCTGTGCCCAGGTCCACACCATTTTCCCAAAATTTCGGGGCTTGGGTAAACACCCCAAGGCTTCCTTCCTTTCCTGGGGTAAGGGGCCCCCTTTCCCTTTAGCCACCCGATATCCCAGATACTGCACTTTGGCTTGACACAATTGACCTTCTTCCTGGACACTTTGTAACCAGCTTCGCATAAAAAATTTAACATTTTCCCGTGTTGCCTCTCTACATTCTTCTTCACCAATGGCTGCTAGCAGTAAATCGTCCACATACTGGAGTCAAACTCGCCTCCCAAAATTTTTTGATCTAAATTTTTTTTAAATCTTGACCCAAAGCAGTTTTGAAAATCGTTGGGAAAATTTTTCCACCCCTGCACCAGCCTCGTCCAGCACATCTGGGTTTTTTTGCCCCTAAAGGGGTCCCCCCATCTGAAAGGCAAATATCTCCTGGCTCTGGGGGGTAGCCGGATACAAAAGAATGCATCCTTTAAATTTTTTCCCGGACAGTAAAGTGTGTAGCAGTGGATGGAATCAGTCCCATCAAAACATATGGATTTGGTACCACCGGATGCAAAGTCACTGTGGCTTCATTTCCCGGGTCTCAAACTTTTAAATGGACGGTATTCATTGGTTCTGGGCTTTAAAACAGGAAGCAGAGGGGTATTCCATGAGGAGCGACACTCTTTGAATTATGCTATACCTTTTCAATCGCTCCAAATGTTTCTGTATTCCCTCTAGCACTTCTCTTGGGACATCATATTGTTTTATTCTTACTGGCTCTGCGTGGGACTTCAGTTCTACCATACGGGTGCTACAAACCTTGCCAACCCCAGGGGGTTATCCTTTTGGCCCCAAAATCCTGGGGGCCCAAACATTGTTGGCTGTTCCTGATGAACCATTATTAAAAACCCCCCCAAAACCTCTTCCATAGGATATGTTACTGTAACTTTCTTGGGCCCCCAAAGTCTACTTCCATCTGTCCATCTTCTTCGATTGAAATCTGGCCAGCAGGTCCCGTTCCAGGAGGGGTGAGCACTTAGGCAAATTTTAAAAAGGGTCACCTGGTGTCTTCCCAAAACCACAACCTATTTTCCAAAAAAGGATGCTGTTCTGTCTTTCCAGTGGCTCCCACAATTGCGACTTCATTCTTTGTTTTGGGGCTATTCCCAAGTTCATTACTATCCGCCCGCCCCTTTTTCTTCATCATTGGAATAGCTCGGCCCCCCACTCGGGCTGTGACCATGGGCTTCCCGGGGGCCCAAAAGGAAAGGGGGCCCCGGGGGGTCCCATTCGTAATGCCCCAAAACTGCCAGCCCAAAAATTTTTGCTAGGTCTCTCGTTTACTGGCAGCTCATATCTTTTTCACCCCCTCTTCCTCGGGTTTAAATCCCTTTTCCCTTCCCCATTCGGATTTTGCTCTTACTTCCCGGTCCCCTCTTTCCTTGGGCATTCTCTTTTCCAATGTCCAAGCTGATGGCATATGGCACACTCATCTTGCCTCAGCATGGGCCCCCCTCCCCCAAATCCCGCTCCCCGGCCCCGTTCACGGGGACTTTCTTTGATGCTAGTACCGTAGCCAATAATTTTGCTTTCTTTTGCATTCCCCCCTACTTTCTCCCCCCTTTTCCTTTTCTCCCTTTTTCATACACCTTTTTGGGGAATCTCCAATAACTGACTCAAAATTTATTCCGGCAAACCCCTCTTTCTTCTGTAGCTTCCTCCTTATATCTGGTTGGCTCTGGGTAAAATGCCATATTCACCATCTGTTGGTTTCCCCGGGTCATTAATTTACAGGGGTGTACTTGGTTGGTTTGGGGAGCCTTTCCAGATAATCCCCCCGGGAAATTCCCCAAAGCTCCCCGTATAACTTCCATTACTTTAGTCATGTTCACAGGCTTCTTCATTCCTGCCCACATTGCTTCCACTAATAGAGCCTGGTAATCATTTAATAAAGCCAATTTTATCTGAAAAGTTTGGATCCCATCTAGGGTCCGGGGAGGGGACCCTGCCTCTCATCCACTGCTCTGGGTCTACCACCCCTGGCCCGGGGCCCTTTCCTTTTTTTTCCGCTCCGCTTGCTGGATCACACGCCTCCGCTCCTCAACTGTAAACAAAGTCATCAACAGCTGCTGGCAATCTTGTCAATTTGGGGGATGAGAAGCCATAATGCTTGGACAACTCTACCATCTCATGAGGTTTTTGGAAAATGGCATAATGTGACTTCCAATTTAAGAGGTCAGAAGTGGTGAAAGGAGTGTACTGATAGCTCTGCACCCCGTCGGAATCCATTTTCCACACCTGGATCCACCAGCACTTGTGTAACCTGTCTTAAGGGCACCACCACTTCACCGCTGGGACCTGCGCCTTCTCCGGCTCCCGGCCCGCCCCGGGCCCAAACCCCGGATCTAAGGTCCCACGGCAGCCCTCCAGGCTTTCCCCCTTCCCCCGGGCAACTGGATCCATTTTTTCCCCAAATTTCCCCCGTCATGGTCCCTTTCAGTACTGTATAACTCTTGGGGTTTCCCCCCCTTGTGCCGCTGGCACCATTGGCACAGGCCACTAAATTCGGGGGCTGCAACACTCCTGCCGCCGGAGCGGGCCTTTGGGGGGAGGGGGGGCCCCGGGTTTCCCGGGAAACCGAGTCAGACAATATTAGCTTGGCACCAAGCTTCCTCTGTATTTTTTCTTGCCTAACCAACATTGCTTTACAAATCTGCTCCTACACTTCTGAAACCCCTGGGGATTTTCTGTAACCACAGTGTCCCATGAATCTATGTATGGATACTGGTCTGCATAGGCAGCGTTCCCAGCCACTAAATAGCCGCCTTCACCCTGGCAGGTTCCAAAATCCCCCAGGCAGCCATCCCGCCCTAAAGGATGGCCCTCCCACCTTACACAAATTCTGAAACCCCCTTGGGGGACATTGGTGGGCCCCCCAATCTCCTTTAAAACCCTTTTTAAAAAATTTTTTACCATACACTCCAAAGGAGTCTGCCGACTCTCTCCCCTCCATTTCCTCCCAAGTTCCAGACAAGACACAAAGGGAAAAGGGAAATTTACGCACGGGTAAGGGGGGCCCCTGCGCCCACACAAAGGGGGTTCAACTCCTATCACTCTAAAAAACCAGCCATCTGGACGATCGACAGTATGGAAAGTAACTGCGGTATTCACTAAAAATCTCATGTTTTTTATTTAAACAAAACCCCCCATTTTGGCCCCTTAAAACCCCAATTTAAACGTCTCATTTATTATTCCACCATACCAAGAGTTTTTGGGGGTTTTTGCTCTCCACTGCCAAAGGGGCTCCCGCCGAAATTTTGGGGGGGTGATCGGTTCCCCCTTCCCCTTTCCCAAAAATAAGGGGGGGGGGGACTCACCAAAGGGCCATGGGAGGCTTGGTTTCCAGCTGTAACCCGGGTTTCCCCCCCACCCGGATCACTGTCGCCCCGGGATGCCACCACTCCCCCCAAACCCAAAACCCCTTCAACAAAAGGTCAAGGGCGCCCCGGGCTTTGTCAAAGGGGGGGCCCCCAATCCCTGACGTCCCCAAAGTCCTTAAAGGGGGACAGAATAGCCCCGTCCCCCGTTTCCCGGCCAATGCACCAGAAATGTTGTGGCCGGAAAAAGGGCCAAGCCCCGGTTTTGGGGGGAAAAACAAAAAGCCTTTATTTTCCAATCACTTGCGGAAAGGGCGACAAGCATTCCCAGAACTGTGGGCCCCGATTAATTAAGGTAGCATCACTATATACCTTTTGGGCTACCATGTCCAAACAATCATTCATTTAGCCAGCCCATCACAGAAGAAAAAGATCTTTGGTTAACTTTCCATTACATCATTAACTTTTAAACGCGTGTACAGAAAAGAACAAAGAGTTAGTTTAGAAAATGATACAAGTTATAGCTATGGCCAACCAAAACCCCCGACATTCTCTCAGCCATTCTTAAAAAATACAAAGCAAGCCTTTTTGGGGAGCAGCTTTCAAGGTTGCATCTGCTGGTTTGCAGAGAGCTAATACACACAATTAGCACTTTCACTTACTGAAGGGGGAGCAATTCACACCTATTATCCCCAGCCTGCAGCCTTTGCAGAAAAAGGAAGTTAGCACTTTTTTCCCTTTCTGTAAACCCCGCATTTAACCTATTTATCTCCTTCAACACCAGGTTAGGGCAGGCTATTTTTTAAAACTTCATTTTAAAAAAGCAAAAAGGGGAAAAGCAAAAGAGTTGGGGAAACCAAAGGGAAAGTTAACTTGGGATCTGTGGTAAGCAAATCCCCCCTTTTTAGCTCACCTGTGTGAACAGGAACCCTGTTCTGAGATAAATCAGAATAAGTGAGCAGCTGTAAATGATAAGGCTATGTTAGAAAATGGATGAAGATAAATTTGGGGCCCCAGGTCAGAGCAAAGCCATGACTTTGAAGTCACCAGGATAGAATCTGTTGTTGTTGTTAACTGTTTATTTATTTAGCACAATCACTGTACATGATGTTTTACAAATAAAAGAACCACAAAACAGTTCCTCAGGCTTACAATCTAAGACATGACACAAAAAATAAAGGCAATGGCAGTGTGGGAGGTGGATTAAGTCCAGCAGATACTGCCTCTTCTTCTTCTCTCCAAGGCCATGGCAGTGGCAGTTAGGATGGGGGCGGCAGCCTTTCATCTCCTTCTGTGCCTAGGCATGATGAAGCTGTGCCAGTTTCTTCTTCTGTTTAGATTTAGATTATTCTTCCATTTTGAGAATGCAAGTCAGTTTTTAATTAAGTTTGATATTAGTGGGTATTCCTGCCCCCTTAGGGTTGGGGAACCTGTGGCCCCACAGATGTTAATTTGTTTATTGTTATCCAGTTCCATTGACTCTAGCCAGCTTTGCCAATGGTGATGTAAAATAGGAGTAGTAGTTCATCCACATTTTGGGGCTGTAGGTGAAGATTCTCCCTGCTTTTAGAACACCTGTTTAAATATAATTGTTTCCCATTGCACTGTTAAACCTATGATAAAGATAAATGAAAATACAAACATTTGTTCTTGAAAAACCCCTTGAGAAACCTTGTCTAACTATAATGTACATCTGAATTTTGTGGTACCTTTTTAGAATGAATACGCACCATTTCAGAGACAGTTCACTTTGTCCACATGCAGAGACACGCACAAGATGCCAACAATAAGCCTCACTTAATACGAGGACATCAAAATAACCATGCTGTCTTATGTACCTTGTGTGCAGTGCACCGTCATTACAGTCAACTCCCAAGTCTGTGTATTGTTTGCAGGAAATAAAGCAGTACATTCATGTGTTCTTTCTCCAACAGAAATTCATTTTCTAGGACTACTGCTAACTTTTCTTTTTGGTTAATATCACAGACTGGACTTGATCAGAGTTAGGCCACATGGTAACTTAATGGGTAACAGATAGTGCTTCTTATTGGACTATACTGGTTCTCCCCATTTATCCAAGAATTGTATGTTCTGTGCCAGTTAGTGTTCATAGAGATTCCGTTTCTGCAACAATCTTTTGGTGTATAGCAGGAACAGATGTGGATTTGAAGGTGCAATCCATTTTGTTCCAATGTTCATGTCATACATCTTATATACTGGGATGGGAAATGTATATTCCTCCAGATGTTCTTGGGATGTACCTTCCAGAAGCCCGAGCTAGAAGTCAGTGGTGATGACTGATACGTGTCATAACTGTAGTCTCTGAGTGTCTATCCTTAAGTACCAAATGGAAGATCACAAGACAGGAGAAATGGAATGGAGTATCTAGAAAGAAAACATGGCTGGCTGACCGGAACTTCAATGGAGAATGGTCTTCTTTGCATCCTTTTGTTGCAAGCCCCGCTTGGTAAAATTGTTAAATGGAGGCATTTGTCATCAATATTAGCTCTGCTGCTAAGGGTTTCCATGATAATTAATTGCAGAAAAGCTAGGCTTTGGACCATTGAGAGACTTGTGTTTCTTTCACTCATATTTCAAGCAAAGTTTCTGTTTACTGTGACATTATGTTTCAGACAAAAATGTCAAAGAAAATTTCTGTTTGCTGTGATATCAGGACACGGTTATAGCCATGTGCTTGGACTCATGTTTAGCATACACAAGACGGCAGAAGTAATAGTGTGAGATACTGAGGAGACACCACAAAATACAATAACACTTGGTAAAAAAAAGGTAGATTAAAAAAATGCTTTAGAGCCATGGAAACATGTATAAACCATAGCCCTCCAACAGAACATAAATAAGGCCCAGTGTATTGGCTAAGGATTGGGATTAAATTGAGGAGATCTAGGCCCTTTCCACACGGGGGTAATAAAACGTTTTAGCGCAGTGTAGCGCGATATCTGACGGAGGTCTTCCATACCTTAAAGCGCGCTGAGTCGTCTTTAATTTCCAAGTTCCACACGTCAATCCGTTCAGAAACGTCTCCAACTGTGCTTGCACGTGCTTTTTAAAAACCGGAAAAAAAGTGTTTCTTTTCCCTGTGATCCGCGCAATCACATTCTTGCTCACTTGTGTGGAAGCGCAGATACGCGCTGATTCGCCCCTGAGATGAACGGGGGCGGGCCGTGGGCGTGGACAGCTTCGGCGGTTGGCCCGCCCCACAAAGAGCCGAACGGCGCCATTTTTTAATCCTCGCTAGCGAGAGCCCACAGCAGGAAAAAGAAAAAAGCATTGCAGGTACGCTAAATTGGAATTATTTATTTACAGTCCATCTTAAAATCGCCTTTTGATGTTTCCGTGGGGATATTGGAGCTTCAGGGGGACTGTGGATTTATTGCCTTCATCTGGAGTGGCCTATCCGGGGTGGGGGTGGGGGGGGGGGGAATTTTTTGGGGAAGTGCCTCTAGTGACACCGCCATTTCGCAACCCACCACAAACCGCTGCATGTGTGACCCGGGGGGGCAAGGGGGGCCGCGGCGGCGGTGGAGGGGGGCCCCTTTTGGGCGCCTGCCAAGAGGGCGCTGAACGGACAGGGCAGCATGGTGGCCGCCAAGGGGTCCCGGGGGAAGCCTCGGAGTAATGGCGCCTTCACTTTGAAGAAGCGCTGCGGGGATATCAATTGCAGGTTTGGCAAATTGGGATTATTTCTTTAAAACCCCCCCCCATTGCTACCGCGGATGAAAGCGAAAGATCCACAGCCACCTGGAGTTTCAGTGGGGGCCGGGAAGCTTCAGGGGGCTGTGGATTCTTCCGCGGCGGCATATTGGGGAGGTTATTTTTAAAAGTTCCCCAAACCGTCATTTGAAACCCGCCACAAAGCGCTAATGTGTGAGCCGGGGGGGGGGGGCCACGGAAAGCCTCGCCTTCACGTTAAAAAGCGTCGTGGGGCTACCCTGACTTCCCCCGGAAATGCTGCCCAGAACATGAGGGAAAACGGGGCAGGGGGCCATGCCCTGCATTGGGCAGAATGGCCCCCAAATGAGTGTGGAGGGGTGGCTAGCGGGGGGGCCTGCAAACCCCATGCATTCAGCCCGACCAGTTATCTCCCTGAAGGGCGTATTATTTGCAGTTGGTGTCACTTGAGGCCGAGAGGGCCCCCATGACATCCCTTGCTCCAACAGAACTAGAGCCTGATTGGTGGGCGGTTGGTGGGGGCCACGACAGGGGGGTCTGGCAGGATGGGGAGGGGGGGGCTAAGTGGGGTGCTCCGGACAGAAAGATACCATCTGCTTTGTAAAAAGCCTCCCCAAAACCCACTATTTCCTCGCAGGTGGATCCCCGGGGGCCCCGCCCTTCAGGCTAAGGGGATGAAAAGGAAACTCCGTGGCGAAAAACCTCCATCCAGTTCTCCAAGATGGATTTCAGTGGTGGTCTCCCATCCAGGTTTAAATCCTACGACCCTGCTTACATTCCAGGTTAGCATGGGATTTGGGGCCTGTTCACATGATCTTCAAGTGCTTTCCACACCTGCCTTGCTATGGCGGGTGGATCCAGGTCAAACTGTAGACTGCTTCCAAGGGTGAACTGGTTATATGCAACCATTGAAAACAAGTCACAGGAAAGCTTAGAAAAATATATTTTATTAAATAACTAGAAAAATTATCACCCAACATAAAAAAAAAGAAAACAAAGCCTGATTGGGGGGCGGTTGGTGGGGGCCACGACGGGGACGGGGTTATTGGAGGGGGAGGAGGTGTGGACAGAAAGTACCAGCCTCCCCAAAACCAACTATTTCCTTGCAGGGGGACCCCCCGTGGCCCGTCCTTCGAGGCGGACAGAGGGATCAGACAAGGAACACTCCGTCAAACCTCCATCCAGTTCCCCAAAAAACCTGCAGCTGAACTGGTCACCTGGCTTCTCTGTCAAAAGATGCAGTTGCTTCAAGTACTAGCAGGTATAGGCCATAAGCTGTATGCGCAGTCCTTCAAACCATGGATTTCAAGTGGTGGACTCCCATCCGGGTTTAATCCCAATGCACCCTGCTTAGCATCCAGGTTTGGCATGGGATTTGGGGCCTGTTCACACAGTTTTCAAGTGCTTTGCACCCCTGCCTTGTATGGCAGGTGGATCCAGGTTAAATACTGCTTCCAAGGGTGAACGGGTTTACATGCAACCATTGAAAACAAGTCACAGGATATTTTAAAAAAAAAATTTTTTTATTAAATTACTAGATATTATAACTAACCCAACATAACATAAAAAAAAAAGAAAACAAGGCTAAAAACATCATAGGAGGTTGCCCCTCCTCAGCTGTCTCATCTCCCTCATTTCCCCTCCTTATGTCCGCATACGTATTTTAGGGGGCTGACACCCCATAAGGCTTCTCTGTGCGGACTGTCTTTTGGGGGGAGAGAATAGGAACCGTGTAACGCTTGGTAAAAGACCGAGCCAACCTTCTATCATGGCCACCCGTGTTGCTAATTTACACATCTCAGCCTTTTCTTTTCCAGCGTGGTCCCCCCCGCCATTAGGGAGTCCGGATGGACCTCAGGTCCGGGGGGGATGGACCTGGAAAGAAAAGGTGACATTGGCGGCCAGGACTCCTTGGAGTGGGCCTCCATGTGTGCCACCTTCCGCGGAGTTTTTTTTAAACTTGCCAGCTGTGTGTGAATGCGCCAGGAAAGTGCCCCCCGCTCCTCTGCTGCGGACAGTGTGCCAGCTGCAAAAGGAAGGAAACTGTTCAACATCCCGTCAGAAATTGTGCACAATTTCCCCACATTTTCTCCCACATAGGTGGTTACTGTCCCCAAGCTGCTGGCCCCTCTTCCCTGGCATGTCAATCACCAGGTCGCTGTGACCGGGGGGGGAACCAGCGGGGCTCTCTGCTTGTGCGCCTGTGGCTGAAATAGAAGCAAGCGGGAAAAGATGTTCCCCAAACAGATCAACTTCCTAGCTGTGAATAAAGTTTTCACACCAAAGGTTGCAATGTTTTACCATATTTTCCCCCTGCGCCTTGCGGCCACTTTCCTCCCCAGGGCCCGAGCTGTCCCCCAGCACGATTGTTTCAGGCTCGGGAAAAACGGGAAAAAAGCAAAGCTCTCAACCTTTGCAAAACAGCAGGCAGACCTCTCGTAGAACACCCCAGTTCCCCACGTGTTGGCATACGGGATAGGGCTGGGAATCTCATAAGAACTGGAGGTATTACACTTGCCTTCCCTCTCGGGGGTCCCGGCGACATCAACATTCCGCCTGGTGGCACGGCGTCTGGCACCTGGGAAGGGAAGTGGCACATGCTGCTGTCAGTGTGTGCTCACATAATGGGGGACCAGGAACCCCCCACCGTTTGATTACCATCACTTGTTCATTGGGAGGGGGATGGTTGTCAAGGGTACTCACGTCCTTTTTGCGGCCACGCCAGGAGGGGCGCCCGGCAGACTTCCACAGCCACAGCATGGTGCGGAAGAGAGGGTTTGGGTCATGGGGGGGGGGCCTTTGAAGCTTCCAGGAAACCCCGCCTTGATGGCCTTGAATTTGGAGTTGACCTGCGCGGCCGTCCGGCGAACCCCTGCCGTGAAAACCCCCGGCAGGCTGTAGACTCCCTGTTTGGGGCATTTGTACTACGGAGGAGTACATTGACCCCTCCGCACCACTGACCATAGCCAGCATCTCCCTGGTTTCGAAATTTCCCAGAGGGCACCCTCACGCTCCATCTCTCTCTCTCTCTCTCTCTCTCTCTCTCCCCCCCCTTTTTAACACTCCTACTCCTCTCTATCTAGCTATCTAGCATGTATCTATCTCTCTATCTATCTCTCTATCTCTCATCTCTCTATCTATCTTTCTATCTCTCTCTCTCTCTCTATCTCCCTATCTATCTATCTATCTATCTATCTATCTATCTATCTATCTATCTAAAAAAAAGATCTTAAAAACCAAAATCCAAAAACTTACGCTCCTCACTCTCCTAATCTCTCCACCTTCCCCCCCACAGCCCACAGGAAGGCTGCAGTTCCACCACCTTCCTGGGGGGGCCCCGCGGCGCCAAGTCCTGGGGGCCGCTGCGCATGTGCAAAGGTCCCCGGAGAAACTGCGCTGGGGCGACAAGGAGGAAGCCATTACTCGGAATGAACCTCGTGGTCAGCCAAACTTTGCGGAAGAGTTTTGTTGAAGGTGGCTATGGCGACCCAAGATGCAAGCCAGGGAAATGTGTCCAGCCCTGGAGGGGGAGAGGTCAACCCGAGGAGAAGCAGGGAAAAAGGCGGGGGGGTCGCGTGGCGCCACTCCGAGGAAAAGGATTTTGAAGTGGGGGGGCAGAAGTACCAGGCGGATCTTCGGGAAAAGCTACCGCAATATCGAAAATTTGAAAAATAGCCAGGGAAATGGAAAGAAGAGGGAAAAAAGGGAAGCGGAAGAATGGCCCCCAAAAAAACCCAAACGGATGCGGCTGGATACCGTCATGCGGTCGCTGCAAATAAAAAGGGCAGGCTCGTCCCGGGTTACCTGCTTACTTCAGGAGCTGTCGCGAATTTTGGGGGGTGACGCGGGTGCACACCCACCAAGGGTCATCGCAGCCTACAGATTGAAGGAGGGGGTCACGGAGTGGAGGGGGCTGCAGCATCAGAAGGTTAAAGTTAAGAGGGGTACCCTCATCTTGGTTTTGTATCACCATCTAGCAAAACCCCCCCCATTCCTTTCCCTTTTTGTGCTCCAGAGCGTGCCCATAGCCAGGAGCTTTTTGGGGATTCCCCGGGTACCTTATGCGGAGACATCAGGTAAGGCAGGTTGTTAGTGTGGCAACAAACGTATAAGCTTCGCTTTATCTCCCTGGGTCGCAATAGCCCTTGGGGATGGCTGCTATAAACGGAAAAAATGCTTTTGCAATGTGCATGCTACCTACCTTTCAATTCCCGCATCACTACTTACTCTGTAACTAAGCAAGCCCTTTTGCTCCCCAAAAAGGCCAAGTTGTCTGAACTCTTGGATTCCTGTGGGTCTCTGGGTATGCTAACGGTGTGGGGGCATGCGAACGGCGCCAGTATGTTCCTGGTCCCTTCCAGCTGGATATCAATGTGATAGGTCAATGGGGAGGGGGGAAAGGGCCCGGAAAGGGGGGGCCCCCGGGAGCCATCAGAATGCATTCTCAGCGGACTTGTTCTTTCACACCTCGCAAATCCCCCCATCAGGCATGGACGACACCAGAACACCCAGTTCATCCCGGGACATCTAGAGCGGAAAAAGACAGCACCACTGGTACAGGTGAGTTTTTAACCACCACCCTTACTCCCACCTTGACCATAGCACTAGAGGTGTTGGCTGGAAGGTACAGGAACCCCCCTGCTGGACCTTTTGCACAACAGTCAAGCCTGGTGTCTCACGAGTGAGCAGGATCCATGAAACTAGACATATAAATAATTGTTTGCATGCACGGTTCCTGTTGCTTCCCTTCTCCCTACACATTTCTCCTAAAGTTAGGTATTCGCTGTGGGTGTCACTCCTCAGTGAGATGTGACACGAGAGGTGATGTTACATGGGATGATGAGAGATGTGATTGGCTTTGCCGCTGCCCGCAGTTTTGTGCGGCCCTCACAGGAATGTCGTGTTGCGTTTCTAAAATCACATCCCATTAACCAGTACAATGCTACTTCCGTTTTGCTTTCACTCTCCCTAGATGAGGCAAGAAAGGGCAGCAGAGGTGACACGCAGCACTACCGCCGCGGGTTGTCCCCCGGTCCAGACTACGCATGTCGCACCATAGGACCACTGCAGCGGGGGGAGTGAGAACCTTCCCCCTGCTACCATAGCTACCATGGATCCAACGGGGGCAGCAGGAGCTCAACAGAGACATGCGGCCAGGGAGTTCCAGCATGAGAGTACCACAGCGACAGAAGAACGCAGGGAGCTGCTCTCCCTGCTTAGGGAATGTATCAGGGTTATGTCCGCAATCGCGGATGCAGTGAATGCAAGAAATGCTGCCATCCTCCCCAGGAATGATGGCAGTGGGTTTGAACAAACTAGCCCCCAAAAGGCCAGAGCCTTGCAATGGGGGGGAAACCCATCACCTCCTCCCCGCAGCAGGTGGCAAGACGACATTTCCCAAGGGTCAAAAGACCCTGCCACAGGAAGCCCTTGAGAAATGCATTCCCCACCTACCTGCCCATTTGGATGGGTAAAAATGGGCCCCCCTTTTCTTGTTAAATATCCATTATCTAACTGTTTAAAGTTATATGTTTCCTATTTCTCCTATGAAAGGGGAGTTGCCATATATCTTGTTTTCCTTTGAAGTCAGTACTATTGTTTGCCATTCATGTTGTTTTTGTGTTTTTGAAATAATAAAAGCAATCCCTGTTATTTTTGCAACAAAAGCAGTGTAAAGTTTATTTGTAAAGGGGAAAGTATTTACAACAGGGAGGGGCAAAACACCTTCTAATTGCAATTAAAAAAAGGGGGAAAACTACAAATCTAGGACTAACATTGTCCTCAGCAATAAGGCTTGCAATGGCATTCCAACTGTTTCCCCTTCACGGGGGCCTCCTGGCGGAGGAGTGGGGTCGGAAGTCATCCCGTGTTTGTGGGGGGCGCAGAGGTGGGGAGCAAAGGGGGGGGAGGATGTGGCCCTTTGACTCGCAGATGTTGTGGAGGACCACGCAGGGGATATAACGGGAAGGAGCTTTTGGACACGGTTAGGGGAGCAGAGGCAGCCCCACCTGCCTTAGCCTTCCAAAGGCCCGCTCCACCACGTTCCGACAGCGGTTGAAAACCCTGTTTAAGCCAACTTCCTTGGTCCCCTGGCCCCTCCGTATGGCTTCATCAACCACCTTGACAGGGGGGTGATTCCAGGATGATAAAATGGGGAAAAGCCATTTATGGTGATGGTAGGGTTCCCAGGAACACCCCAGCCTCCATGGCTGCCACAAGGAGGAGTGACGGAAAAACCGGCATGCGTTTTGCCCGTAAAGCCAAGGACAATATCCAAAAACGTCCTTCATGGCCCACCATCCCCGCAGGAGAATGGAGAAGGAGCTTTGCGGTTTACGAACTCTTCCCCTCTTCCTTTTGGTGGCCGCAAGGAATGTGTGTACCATCAACCGCGCCATGCATTGGGGAAATCCCATGCATGGAATCCATCCATGACCTGCAATGGGTGGCAACACAAAAAAAAAACATTACTCCTTTCATGGCCAGTGCAGGGATAGCGGCGGGACCGGTCTGGGCTGAGATGGCGTCACCGGGAGATGTCGGGGCACGGGGGGAAAGGGCGGAAGGGGAGAGAGGGCGGGAGGGGGAAGGGTGGATGGAGGTGGGGAGGGGGGACGGAGGGCCGCGGATGGCCCGCGCGTGGTGTGGCCAGTGCAGGGATGGTGGCCGGAAAGGTTGGGCTGGGAAACGTCACCGGGGGACGTCGGGGGGCGGGGGAAGGACGGGAGGGGGGAGAGGGCGGGAGGGAAAGGGGGGGGATGGAGGTGGGGAGGGGGGCGGAGGGCCGCATGGCCGGGGTGGTGTGGCCAGTGCAGGGATGGTGGCCGGAAAGGTTGGGGTAAAAGCGTCACCGGGGGACGTCGGGGCGCGGGGGGGACGGAAGGGGGGAGAGGGCGGGAGGGGGAAGGGTGGATGGAGGTGGGGAGGGGGGGCGGAGGGCCGCGGATGGCCGCGCGCGTGGCGTGGCCAGTGCAGGGATGGTGGGGGGACCGGTCTGGGCTGAAAAGCGTCACCGGGGGACGTCGGGGTGCCGGGGGGAAAGGGCGGAAGGGAGAGAGGGCGGATGGATGTAGAGACTCACTTGGATAGTTTCCAAAGGGGAAAAGGTGGACGCAGGAGGACCTGCTCTATCGCCAGACACCTCAATGACAATCACAGCGACTGTGGAGATCCCCAAGCCAAAGGGGTTCGCCGTTTTGCGAAAATAAGCGGCGTTGACAACCACCACACTAATACCCTCCTCCACAGATATGGGTTGACGCATTTCTGTGGCTTTCCTCTCAAGTGTGGGACGCAGACGGTCGGCATTTTTAGAGGGTGGCTTTCGTCATGCGAAAGTGGTAGAGCCACTGGCTGCCCACTTTGCAAGCAGCTCCTCAGCCCACTATGTCCTCCGCATCCTCTCCCTGACCCACCACCTTCTGGGGGGTGGGAGACGCCGCAGTGTCCTCTCAGAAGGGGCGCATAGAAAACGTCCTCCTCCTCATGGTCGCGATGGAGCCTGGACCTCCTCGCTCCATTCTGGCCCATTGTTTTTGCATGGTGGCCACCACTACACCCAGGACCGCGACAAAAGGGGCCCCCGGAACCTGACCAGGTCATCAAGAACCTCCCCCTCCATCGCAAAGCCACGAACAAGCCAGAAAATTGGGGGCCCGGAAGCACAAAACCCGGGACCAACCAACGCACTAGCCAGAGGTGGGGGGTGGGGGGGCGAAGGCGGGAGGCGTTGGGGGAGGACCTTGCATACGTACGTGCGCGCATGCGGGGACTAGACCAACACGCCATTTCTTCAAATCGAAATCAGCCTATCACAGCCATAGTGGGCGAGGTTATGTTAATAGCAGGGGTGGTCAGGAGGAAAGGTATCTTGAAACCGCGCTAAGCCGGATCAAACATAAGACGTATGAATGGAGAGCGCGCATTAGCGCGGATACAAAAAAACCCCGGAAACCGGCCGGAACAGTCACTACGCGAATTCCTCTTCTCGTGTGGAAAAGGGGCCCTTTGGTTCCAATCCATTTCTGTCACAAAATATACCAGGTGACCTTAGCTCTGTAACATTTTTCAACCTATCTACACCTCACAGTGTTTTTGTGAAGGAAACAGTAAAGTATAGATTGTGTGTGAGAGAGAAAGGAGTGGGGGGGGGAGAGTGTGTAGGGGGGAGCATATAGCTCTTTAGGTACTGTTGGACAGCAGTTTCCCTCCCTGATAGGAGTTACAGTCCCAACCACACCTGAAGAGCCACAAATGGTCCAGGCTTCTCTTAGGGGAAAGTGAAATAAGACAAAACAGCAGCATTATCCTAAGTGTGAAAGGCATTCTGAGTTTTGCAAGCCCATGCAAAGGAAAAGAATGAGAGCAACAGTGAAAGTGTTTGAGGATGGCAGCAACTATGTGTAGCACCAGAAAATAGCCAATGGAAGGTTACCACTGGGGGGGGGGGTATTTAGTAAATTGCATTACCTTTAAGCTTCTCCTCAGTTGCTTTTTAATCCATTATAGTGTATTAGCTGATCTGATTTAGTGTAATCATTCCCAAGGGACACTTGGGCCTTTTCCATAAGCAGGCCAGAAACAAGAAAAGTGGATTGTACCATAATACACAACATCTAAACCCAGAAGAATAGGTGAAATTTCCAGAGCCACCAGCCTGGGACATCAGGGAACTGGGGTGAACTGGAGACACAAGAAGTTAGCAGCTAGTGATAGCAACATTGCCCAGAAACTTCTGGGTTTTGTCACTGTTTTTCTACTAAATCCATAAATACATATGAGTGGTTTATTATTAAATATTTGCAGCATTTTGTCTAACAGTAGGAAATTATGGCCACCAATATTAACTACAAAGGATGAGACACAAGTAAAATTAAGATTGAAAATTATAGAAAGTTCTAAGCATGCACGGACCACTGCTGGTACCAGCACAGGATGTAACTTCATATTTTACTAGTAGGAGTTGCCTTATACACTTATATGTATCTTATATAAAAGTCCAATACAAGTTTCCCCAGCTTATCTGACAGGTTAGGGACCACAGCACTGTCAGAAAACAGAATTGGTTGAAAAGCAGAACCTGGGTACTGTACTGTACGAAGCATGAAGGACTTATAGAAGCTCGCTTGGGAACCAGTGCGTGTGTGCTGCTTGCAACATCTCTTAGTTGGTTTGGCACCTTTTTATCCCCTCTTAGTTTGCTTTGCAAGCAGAGTGTGGACACGAGTGGTTCTGAGTGAGCCTCCATAGGCAAGAAGAACTGATGAAAGAGTGAAACCTCTGTTGAATTAATAGAACTTGTCCTAAATTTGGAAGTGTCAAAAGAGAGCCATTAGACAACAGGGCATCGAAAGGCAGGGGCTTCTTGTAGTACATTTCTGCTGTCTTTGGGGAGGGGGCAGATAGGTGAACAACACACAGAGACAGAGAAACAGATGAAGTTCTTGAGCAGAAGTTGGCTAGAGTGCCACTTTCAATGGCATCATCCTCCATATGTATTCACTCAATGCAAGGGCATAAAGAATAGCTAGTTTTTCTTTGGATAGCGAGGCAAAGCACAAACACAGCAGTGTGTAGGAGCTGGATCCACAACTTGGAAAAGTTAGTGTTTTGGAATGACAGCTCCTTGAATTCCTCAGTCAGTCTGTTAATTAGCTGGTGGCCATGCTGTCTGGGAGATTCTGGGAATTGTTATCCCCAAAATAATCTTGAAATTATAGGAGACCCACAGTTTCAAATCTCCATTCAGCTACAAAACCTGTAAAGTAACTATTCCTGAGTATAATCTGTCTCACAGTATTTTAATAAGGCAATCATGCTACCTTGTCAGTCTCAGAGGAATGGATGGGATGCAAACATTACAGAAAAGCAAAATTATCTGTTAAATTTTGTGGACAGTTATGGCACAGCTGTATGCCGTAACATCTTACTTTAACTGCCATGATTCCATCCTATGGAATCTTGGGGTTTGTAATCAGTTTCACACTAATCAGTTTCACACTGATTAGTAAACATCCTCCTGATCATTTAATATTCCAACAGTGCCAATGAGCTAAATCAAGACAAAGTGTGCCAAGGCCAACCTAAAGTTCTGGTTCAATAGTACTGCTCTAATGTGGATAGGCTAAATGATGTAACTGCATAATCAGAGTTAAAATGAAGTATGACGAAATTCTGATATAATGTGCCATTATATCAGCCAACTATAAATCCAAATGTTTATCAAAGGACTTGAAAATGTCAAGACTGAAACTATAGCATAATTACTCATTTTAACACTAAAATGATGCGGAAAATGTGTTATTGAAACACAGATGTCATTTCCTTCTGTTATCAGAAACATGGTACAAAATAGTTTGGAATCTCCTGAGTTCAATACAAGACAAGTAGAATGCTTCTTCCAATCTGCTTCTAGTAGTCAACAGCAAATCTATTCACAGAAATGCTAGGCAATATTCCACTGATGTTAAGTCCCATTAGCTTCAATGTATGCTATATACATCCAACATAGGATCACAGCGTTTGCTCTTTATTATCCTGGACAGAATTTCATTCCAGTGTTTCCAGAAGCCTTAATCTTCTTAGCTGACTTATCTGATCCTCATCAGAAAGTTGTCTTAAATTCTGCTTACATGAGGGTTAATTTGACTAGCAGAGGAATTTGACAACACAAAACCCAGCTTCTCATATATATTTTTTTCTCCCACAAGAAAGGTATTGTGTGAAATTCTTGCTTTTGAGGTTAAATGCAGCAGTTTCACTGTCTACATTTTTAACCACACAGCGGCAGACTTCTCCATTATGGATTTCTATACTTGTAGTAACATTTCTGCTTAGTAAGTCTCAGTTAGAAGAAAGTGTGCCCTGACATCCTTCAAAAGAAACTGCTGCTCCAAGTCCTTGCTTGATGCTCTTTCTGATCCACAAATGGGGCTCTTTATTATTTTATTTCATCCTTAATCTTTGCGACCACATAGTAATCAGATTCAGTCACAGATATTAAATTAACCAAAATTTCTTCTGTTTGATCAAATACTTGGAAAATCCGAGTAATGCTCTGTATTGCCTTGTAAAGGTCATTTTTGAAGTATTGTTTAATGAAATGGTATTTCAGAAAAGACATTCATTATTTAAAAAAAATGCTTCAGGATGGGGCAAAAGAAAAGAAGATCTCCTTCCTGGTTTTCTTATTTTATCTACTGCTTGGGCTTATCATGTATTTACATTGTATTTGCTTGAGTTATCTGTCATTTTTGTTTACTCTGTGTATGAAAGAATGAAATGGTCTGTTTGGGAGTAAAGGAGGAATATGCTGCACTCTCAAGACCAATAATACTAAAATAAAGCCCTTTCATGCTGCACAGCTGTATGCCATAACATTTTACTTTAACTCCCATGGTTCCATCCTATGGAATCTTGGGGTTTGTAATTTAGGGAGGAGTACTTAGAATTCTCAGGCATAAAACTGCAATGCCTCCCCAAACAGACCTGAGTTCTCCACAAGATGCAGCCATGACAGTTAAAGTCTATACATCTGTGCAGCGTGAAAGGGCCCTTGTCTGGAATAGAAAACAGCAGACAAAAAATATGAGATCCAGGCAAGCTGATCCAGGCCAGAAAAAGCTCAGATAGATTGAAGAGCTCTAATTATGTTCACAAGAACAGCCATAGTGAAACAGACCAAAGGATAGCTAGGATAGCATTCTGTTCACACAGCGGCCAACTAGACACTGTGCTTGGTAGTTCCTATATTATAGAAGACAGTACTCTATATAGCATCCTCCATCAGAAGGACTCTTCGGTTGAAGCCCGGTTTAAAGAGAAAAAACCCGGTTTAAAAGATAAAGCCCTATCCGCTTTAACTCCTGGACAGGAGATCCAAATGCTTGTTCAATTTTCCACAAGTTGTATTTTATTTATTTTAAAAATATAGTAATTATGTTTGAACTTCTGTCAAGATGTATCAGCTAGCATGTGCCAAGCACAGGTGACTTCTGTTGTCTTCTGCTTTTTAGTGATACGCTTTCCCTCTATCAGAAATAAATAATCGGCCATTCTAGCTGCATTTGCAACCCCTCGGCCTTATTCATAGAAATGAAATATATCTGGCCTATTGCAATATAACAGCAACTGCTATTAGTTATGTGCTTAGTATTTAATGGAATGGTGTGAACATCCTTTCCTCACTCCTCACTCTGTACTTTACTGACTGTGTGTGGGAGTTGATTATATGGATTTGCACTAAGATTGTAAAGTAGGAGACATTATCACTTCTGTTATCTGCTTTATGCTATGCAATTCTTCTGTTTTGATATAGAGCCTCTGCTTCCTACTCTTTTGGTGCTTCTGCTCTTCTCTGTTAGCTTTGTTTTATTTTTTTGCACACCAATGTTTTATTCTCTGTTAATCTTAGTTTTAAAATTATTTTGGCTTGACTTTATGTAGACCTAAATCCAATTTCTAGTTTCTACTATAGATCTACTGAATAAATGGGATTTATATATTTCTTGAATTACTATACAGCAGTTGAGTCAATGGGACTACTGTCATTTGGACCAACAGTTGGATTTAGTTAATACTTCTTTTTTTTATTCTGTTGCAATTGTGTGTTATGTAACTGTGATTTTAAAGCTTGTCACTGTTTTACCTAACATAATGTTCAGAGAATTTTTGTTACATAGGAAGACTTATAATGGAAAAAAAATGATAAAAAAATGTTGGATTTGTGGTCTGTAAGCTGGGGGATCCCCACCTGTTACAATTTCTGATCAGGTAGTGCTTGGAAATAGGCAACTCTTACATCCAGGTCAATAGGAGAGGCCAAACACTACAGACAGAGCAAGAAGTGACTTTATACAAACAACATAATGAAAAACAGCAGCACCGGAGATTTCCAAACTATGAAGAAAAAAGACAACAATACCACTAACAACAATAACATTATCTGATGATATCTCCTTAGTTACTAGGTAGTCCAAATGTCCAGTTTGTAAATAGCTGGTAAACTATGAAACCAATACTATAAATCATCTATCATCGATCATCATCATCATCATTATAATCTCCCTGTCTCTCGCATATTTCCCAGTTAGATTTATTATTGTTGTATGCCTTCAAGTCCTTTCTGACATATGCCAAAACCTCAGGCAAACCTATTATAGGGTTTTCTTGGCAAGTTTTATTCAGAGAGGTCTTGCCATTGCCTTCTTCTGAAGCTGACAGAATGTGACTTGCCAAAGGCTACCAAGTGGGTTTCCGTGGCTGAGTAGAGATTCGAACCCTCATCTCCAGAATCCTAGTCCAATACTCAAACAACTACATCACGCTGGCTCTCCAGTTAGATATCAATATATGTAACTTAAATCTCGCTTTTTTTTTTTTTTTTTAAAAACTTAGATAGGTATTTTTTCTCCAATACATTAAAAAGTACTGTGCAAAATCAATGCTCTGGGGGGGGGGGATCACTTTTCTATAATTTATAGACATTCTCCTTCATGGCTTAGTTCACTAACCATAGTTTTTAAATATCTGAAGTGCTTTTATGAACCTCTAGTTCCATTAAGTCTACTGGTGCAGCTCTATGACTGAGTATATGTGTCCTTAACAAATAGTTTCCAGTCAGGATCTTTTTGGTGCTATACATTGGTATAACCCTTGGTTACACTGGTGAAACTACTTTGAATGATGTTGCTCAAGGAAGCACTCTGTACATCCCTACACAACTCAGCTGGCCCCAATGTGTGTGAGAGAACACGGAGTTCCCAGGCCTGGCTCCATTCTCCTGCTTACCAACTGTTTGCAAGAGTGCCCTCTGTGTATTTTGTTTGCTTTCCAAGTATCCAGTGAAGCAGGAGCAGCCTTTCAATGGGGATGAAAACTGATCCTTCTCCGCCAGATGTGGAAGAGCAGCTGGAACACACCTAAGCACAGTTATACAGCTGAACAGTGGCTAGGAGAATGGAACCTCATCCAGAAGACCCTGGCTGCTCTTTTACCTCAGAGAGGGAGTGTGATTAAGCGTGCCACTATTAACTTCTATGATAATGACAGGGACTTAGGCCCTTTCCACACGATGTTATCATCCCGCTACAGCAACAGCTTGTTTCTGGTCCAGGATCCATTACTACATCTCTCCTTTCTGAATGTTTGGTCATTTGTACCAAGAAGGCATCATCCAAGACTTCAGTTTGTCTTGGGGTTCTGTAGTAGACTCCCACAATGACATAGGTGTTTGTTTCTCTCCCCCTTAATTTTTATCCAGATGCTCCCAACCTGGCCTCCAGGATTTAAGACATGGATCTCTTTATAGGTGTAAACATCCTTGACATATAGTGCTCCTCCTCCCCCTCCTCCTCCTCCTCCCTTCCTGTTTGTCTATTTCTCTGAAATAGGTTAGACCTCTCTATTGCTACAGTCCGATCATGAGTGATGCCTATTTGCTTTGCTGTGCTAAGAGTTCACGTTCATTTTGTTTATTTCCCATGCTCTGTGCATTAGTGTAGAAACATCTAATACCATGGTTCATTCCACCTAGCTGCTTATTTAAGGTTTATTTTTCCTGCCCACTGTTAGATTCTTGTACTATTCACCCAATTATCCTATAATGTTCAAACTATTATCTCCAGCTCTCGATGATCTCCTGCCCTCAATAATATTGTCTCCTTCCCCAACATAACTCAGTTTAAAGCCCCCCTGGTCAGTTTTTTTTTAATCTTAGCAAAAACATTCCTGCCAAATAGTGTGAGAAGCAACCCATCATTTGCCAGAAGTCATGAATCCACAGACCATGGTCCAAGAAGGCAAACAATTCCTAGTGCCACCACCTGTTGAGCTAGTTATTCATCCCCACTATTCTTCTCTTCCTTCCTGAGCCGTGTCCTTCAACTAGGAGGAAAGACAAAACAACAACCTGTGCATCAAGGCCCTTCAGCTTCCCACTCAGAACCTTGTAATCTCTTGTGATCTCCTGAAGGCTGTGCCTTGCAGTGTTATTGGTTATTGGTTCCCATGTGGTCTAGCAGTGTTGTTGGTTCCCATGTGGTCAGTGGGTTTGGTGAGTCTTGTCAGCTGCACTGTTATATCATGAATTTTTGCTCCAGAGAGACAGCATACCTCTTCAGACATCATTTCAGGCCCATAAACCACTGTTTCTGTTCCCCTCAGCAGGGAGTCTCCAACCACAATGGTGCATCTCCTATGAGGATGGGCAGTAGTCATTCCATGCGCTGAACCTTCCAAGGTCACCTGCTCATTCTCTGAGGACTGATACTGTTGCTCTAGTTCCTCTTCTTGGTCCTCACTGATAAGGAATTGATTGTATATCTCCAAACTCACACAATGATCCCTGATCTTTATACTCCTATGTGTCACATCCCTCCAAATGTCTATCTCCTGTGCTTGGGAATTGACGTCCTCATCAGAGGCCCTTTCCACATGCGGTTATTAAGGTGGGCTAATGCATCTTGCCACGGAGGTCTTCTGCACATTGGAGCAGACTAGGTTCAGTTTATTTACCTTCATTCTGCACGTAATTCCGACTAAATGCGCCCCATGTGGTAGTAAAGCGCACTATTTGAAAACCGGAAGAAATCTGTTTTCCAATTTTCCAGATCAATCCGATTCGTACTTTCACAGTGGTGCAGACATGTACATTCATGCTAATGAGAATTGGTGGTCAGGGGAGGGCTCATGGGAGGGGCCAGGGGGTAGTATGGACTTTCGCATGTACGCACGTATGCAATGATGTACTAAACCATGCAAAAACAAAAAGGGCCAATCACAGCCCACAGGGCGGGGTGAGTGGAGTAGCGGGAGTAGCCACAGCACAGGCAGTGTGGATTCATGAACTCGCACTCCTCCAAATCAGAATGGAACATACGCAGTAGCTGTGCGGGAGGAAATAAGGGAAAGTCCGCCTTGTTTTGAGCCCAGAAAATCCGGTACGAAACGGCACGAACCAATTCACCAGCCTCTTGCAGAAAGGGCCAGAGATATCCTATGTGTTCCTCATCCAGAAGAGTCTGCTTTTTTCTGTCCAAGAAAACCTTGTGCTCCCTAATATGCTGAAGTCCCATTGAAGTCAATGGGCTTACTTAATAAAAGTAATGATAAAAGCAACAAGAAAGCTATTGTTACAAAGAAGTGAAATTGTCCTTCGTTATGTTACAATTGTAACATAAATTAGTTTTATCATTGTTATTGGCAAAATGAACTAATTACAAGTAACTCATTATTTGTAATCTGACGTCCAAGATCTGGTCCATTACTACTTGTATGAGACATGGGTCCATAATCCCTGTTCACTTTTATAAGTGATGGCAAGAAATCCAATTTTGCTAATGTGTTGCCATCAAATAAAGAGAACCAATTGCGTCAAAGGCACCATCAACACAAAGGAACAAGGCTTCAGATGGCTTGCTTGACAGCTATGCCTGGTGGTTTAAGTGAAATGCGTCATGGATGTGATCCACCTTAAAACTTGTCTTTCATAAACCTGACCTGCTTCATAATTAAGGGTAGACACAATCTCACTGAAACCAATTCAAACTGCAACAGGCAACAGCTCGGGTTAACAATACCTCTTTATGAGTGGGAGGAAAATAGAGTGTGTGGGTGTGTGTGTGATCCCCTCCCATTTACATCTTTCCACAACACTTTGATCTTAGGGAATGCAATTATACATTGTTTCCTTTGTAGAAAACACGAAAGGGGGGAAAGAATCTCTTTGAATACTGTTTCCAAGAACTAACTGAGGACAAATTTCTTTTCAGAATCTCCTTGGAAGTCACACACCTACACATGCCAGTGCCTCAGTTTAATAAATCATGTGTCAAAGGCTTCTGTGGATTTGCAGCCTGTATTGGGTCCTAGTACAGCATTCAGCCAAAACTGTATGAGACTTTCAACCATTCACCAAAGAGAAACAAGCCGCAGAAAAATAACTGGATCATCATCTGTTGTTCTTCCTTTCTGTTTAGAGGTAGTCAGATGCAAAAGAAGGCAAGGCTTCCGCTCAGAATCTGGTAGAAACTGGTAATAAATAAATACTTATTGAAATTAATTCCTGTTTGCAATGACAAAAGCATACCTACACTGCATTACTGGTTATGGAAATCCCTTCCATAGAGAGCCCATTCTCCCTCAATACTTTCATTTGTCAGTCAAAAATATCTCTCTTTACACAAGCTTTGGGAGAACAGGCAAATGTTTAACTACCTTTTGACTGTTGCTGGTTTGCACTTAGAAGTCGTTTGTCATTTCAGACATTTGTAATTTTAAGATATGTGTATTTTGTGATTTTAACTGTGTTTTGTTTATGTAGATGGTTAGTCATCTGAGCTCTTAGGAATAAGGGTGAAGTATGATGACAACAATAGCCATAACTTAACAAGGGATAATATCACTCCATTTACTGTTTAACCAATGGTTTTATACCGGGATGTAGCATCATGTATACAGTGAAAGAGGAATATTATATTGTTCAAGAGTTGGCTTGTGCTATTACCCCATATTCTGGTTCCAGGCTGGGATCCTGAAACTATTTTTAAAAGAGGGGGAAGGGAGCTCAAGACTGGCAGATCATTATGATTTTTGTGTGCTTGTGTATGTGTAAAAACGCAGAACACACTGGATGATGACGACGACGATGATGATGAAACACCACCAACTAGAGCAGTTTACAATGTGACTACCATGAAGACAAGGACAAAACAATACAAGAAGTGTTCTAAAATTGTTTAGGGCATAAAATTAAGATTGCAAGGAAAAGGAAAGTATATAAGACCCTGTTAAGCAAATACAAAGGTGGCAATCAACTTGTATGCTTCTGACTGGGAGTTCCTAGGGGGGCTCACCCACACAGGAGTCCTGGTGGTACTGATCTTTGTTGGTTGATCATGGTGGACTAAGCCCTCTGAGGTTTGCTTTCAAAGAGGGTCAAACCCTGCCCCCACCGTCCCTCCCATTCCAAGGTCCATGGTTCTGGGTGTTGAACTAATAAAATGGATGGGGGAGAGTATGTCATCTTCCACTGACTGGCAGCTTGTAGCTTTCAGTCATTTCTAGCAAGTAACAAAATGTGTGTCCTAAATAACCTAAAGGTACCAGATCTTGTCTGATCTTGGGAGCTGAGCAGGGTCAACTCTGGTTAGTACTTGGATGGGGGACCACCACTGAATACCAGGTGCTGTAGGATACATTTCAGAGGAAGGAACTGATGAAATTAGCTCTGAGTACTTCTCGCCTAAAAAAACTCTGAAATTCATGGGATCACCATAACTCAACAGGTGACTTGAAGGCATTGCATACACACCAAAGTAGAAATTGTTACTTTCGAGAAATTCTAAAGTAAAAAGGTACTTTTTTCAAAAAAAATTGTACCTTAGTGATACTTAAATACTTTTGGGAGTTTCGGAATGATAACAGTGATTAATTACACAAGAATTCTCCAAGCTCTGCTCTTGCTTTTTCAATAGCTGTGCAAAAGATAGAGAAGCTAATCCTTAACTATAGAGCAGTTTACAATGGTTGAGAAAGGAACCATGTGAGGGAATCATGTGAAGGTTATGTGAAGGTTACTTATTGTGCTTTTCTTTCTACTGTGGGAGATAACAAACATTCCTACTCAGTATTCTCCCTACAAACATACCAAAATTATGGACAGCAATTGTTCTGTTCAGGAAAATGGTTTGGGTTTTTCTGTGCAACCCCTCACTTTTCTACAGAGAAAATATGCTTCTTGCACATGAAACAGTATTTTCTTCACAAGAAACCCATTTTTCTGTGCCAAAATGAGGACGGATTGATTGATTGGGGTTTTTTTTGTGCAAAACCACCCATCTGCTTTCCTTGTAGAACAATTCCTTCTCATCACTTTGAAATGTTTGAATACTGGGAGAACATCGCACAAAATTGTCGCTGGCCTAGTCTACCTAACAGGGTTTCCCAGCTGTCAGAAAACCTGTTTTTTTTTAACCTGGAAACAATTAAAAATAATCTTCCTATCCCTAGCAGAAGAGGTAATTTTAGTAGATGAAGGCGGCCATACAAATTATACATGCTGAAATCCCCTCCTCTGTATAGCCATTGAAGTAGGCAGAAGCTCCATCTTCTTTGGTATCTGGCCATTTTACGTAGCAGTCCAGAGAGAGGAAAGAGTAATGCTTTAATATATGAAGACAGAGCTTTAAAATCCTCTTGTCTCTCTGGTTTTCTGTGACTCTTGTGCTTCAGAGAAGTCATTCAGTATTTAGGGTAGCAGCCTCAACAACTGCTTCAGTTTGGTTTCTGTTTTTTGGTAATCTAGTTCAGCGTTCACTTCACAAGCTTTCCTTTGAGAGGGTCTTCATATCCCCCAGAAAGCAGTACACTTATTTTGCTGATAGCATTTACTTGACCATCCCCAGTTTCTAGTGAAGAGAGAGTACGTGATGCTGGCAGAGTTGCCTTTAGTTCCTTGCACTTTGTCCAGGTCGGTTCTCTGAAGTGCACTTTTTGTATTTCATTGTCTTAGAAGAGCCCATTTGTCTTTGTCATTTCCCTTTGCTGTTGCTACACCAGCTCCTGGCAAATTTAAAGCAAGGGTTCAACATAGTCAGTCTCTTATTTTCTTGTCATAACTGCAGTTGTCTGTCTAGTGAACAAGAACAATTTTAACAATGGTTGCTTTTAGTGCTTGCTCCAAAATTTAGATACTTTTGGTCATGATACAGTCATTGTGGTCCTCCTGCCTCCCACCCCCTCACTGAATTTGTTGCTACAGTAGAGTCTCGGTTATCCGACCTAAAAGGGCGGGCAGAGGGTTGGATAACCGAAATGACGGATGATCCGGACGCCCATGGCGGCTGCCATTTTGGGGGCGTGTCGGGGCGGGCCTGGGGCGTGTCGGGGCGTGTCGGGGCGTGGAAATGCCTACACCCACGCCCCCAGGCAGCCGCGGCGTCGGTTAATCTGGAGGGCCGGATAACCGCAGGTTGGATAACCGAGACTCTACTGTATCTGGTAGCTCTCCAGAGACAACTGGCAAGTGAGAGGGCAGCAGTTCATTACCTCTAAACCTGAGAGTGAGCGCATTAGAGTGACCAACTTTTGCTTTTTCACAACTTGCGAGATTACATGTCTTCATCTCATTTCCTGGTTATTAGTCTTGTTACACCTCCTCTCTTCCTGCATCTTGATTAGTCTGCAGTTAGCCTCAGTATATTCATTCATTTTTTGTTGTTGTTGAGTGTACAGTTCTTCTTCTCTACCATGTTTAAAGAGCACATTATGGAGCCTCTCACTATGGGATGTAATATAACCTTTAGTATCTGTAACTAGCCTCCTCCTTTTTACAAGAAGACTAAACTTGCTTCTTTCTTCCTCTGCCAGAGCCTTTGTTTGTGGCGTGGTAGTTGCTCATCCCGTTTGCCAATTTAATTAAAAAAGTCAGCCTGCCACATTTGTGGAGGGGAAGGGGATGGGGCAGGTGTCCTCTTTCTCCCTCTTTAGCTCCCGAATCTCATCGCCTACCCTCGTCTGCCCACACAAGTGAATGAGAGAGCAAGGGAGCACACACACACACTGCCAGGCACAGGCAGTGCTTTTTGTGTGGGTGTTAAATATGGTTTAAGGGTCTTATGATATTCATGTTATTCTCCTTTGTGTGGTCCTGCACCCCAAACCCCCACGAAACTGGAGCACCAAATGTACCTCTGCTTGGGAGATACCCTACTATCTCAGCAGGAATGAGAAGGTACAGCAGAGCCAGGCAGGAACTGGTTGACCAATCAACTATTACTTAGTGTAATGAGGAAAAGGGACATTTAAAATTAATGAAGAATATTTACCAAAACAGAAGAAGCATAAAAGGAAACTTTACTGCTCTGTTTTATGTAATAGCAGAAAATCTTTAGGACATTTTCTTTTAAGAAATAAGAATTTTAAACAACTATGACTCCCTAGGATTCTTGGGTATTTTTAATGCAAAATAAGCCACTATTTAAATCAATTTAAACTTGTAGCATAAATTTATATCTGAGACATATGTAGGCTCTGATCAGAGCTGGAAAAATTTCCTTTCTTGCCCTTCAACTCCCAGATTTCCTCAACCAGCATGGCTATTTCACAAACAAGTATATATGAATTCATTTGTATGGTGTAATGAGAAACTTTTTATGCATACTTCCTGTTCAGTATTCTGTAATATTTTTTAATCTCTTCAAGCAATGACAACTAGAAGCAATGAAAGGAAGATGTGCAAAAATGAATCATACACTTAGCTTTATTGAATTACCTTTTTTTTATAATAAACCTTTTACAGCAAGTAAAATTGAAACTGTAATGTTCATTTTGATTTTCAGTATTACAGGTTGTCACTCCAAACCCACCCATTGTGTAAGCAAAAATAGCTCAATTTTTTCATTGGGTTTTATTCTGTTTATTTCTACTTTAAAACACACAGCAAGGAGTTAGACCATATAGCTCTGGCACCAAAAGGTTAACAGGTTATGAAAATCACAGTACAGTTTTAAAACTTGTCAGTTAGTCAATGATATTTAAAATGAGAGCCACTTTTTTTTGTTTTTAGTAAAGATATAAATTAGAGGTCTGTAAATGAGTCATATTTACCTACAGAGCTATTAACTTGCAGCTACAATGAGAGCAGTAATGGAAAGTCGATGCTAAACTGAGCTATGCCAAGAGACAAGTTCTTAATCAATAGTGCATTACAGGGTAATACAATAGGGAAATTGCAGTTTGGCACCTTATGTTGCATGTTGTTAAATTTTTTTTCAAAAAAATAACCAGGCAAAAATGAAATGAAATTAAGTGCACTCTCTTAGAACTAGGCTGGCCAGATGCAAAAGAGGATAGCCCTCTTTAATCACAGCTAGCTCCACCATTACAGCAGAGATGCTCAGAGGTGGCAGATGCTGAGAGGTGGTAGCAAAGCATTAGTTAAGACTGCTATGTGCCTTGCAACCTATCTTACACCCCTTAAGTTAGCTGGTTGTCTTCACATGCAGTGGATGACATTGCCCCATCACCCGTGTTGAAGAGAAACTCAACAACTGCTTCTGTCCACCTGTATATATTAAATGAGAGGAGGAAGTGACATCTTTAAGACTTGGACAAGTTTCGTTTTTGCACCTGCTGACTAGAGTTTTCTAGGAACTGTAGAAAGAAAGAAAGAAAGAAAGAAAGGGAGGGAGGGAGGGAGGGAGGGAGGGGAAAGTTGTCCAAGTCCAAGCAGGGGTTATCTTGTTGTTCACCTCAGCCACCAAAATGCCCTAGGATGGCTCTGCATTTTTCACTCATGTGAAAAGAGGAGATGCAGCAGAAATTCCTTTTTCTGTCTCACCATGCAAATGGCAGCCATCTTGTCCTCTTAGGCATCTGGCAATCTTTACTTAGAACCAAGATTTAGAAAGAGCCATTTCACATGTTGGTTTTACAAGTGGAAGCAATCAAATTAACTACGCTCTACACAAGTCGGACCTCGATATTACAGTTCTAAGAAAGCAAGAATATTAAAATGCACACCAAGAAGGATATTAAAGTATAAATCTTTCCCCACCCCCTGGTTAGTAGAAATAATTTACAATCCACAAAGGGACTTCTGGGCAAGCCACTAACTACAGACATTAGTGGAGTGTAGTTTAGTAGGCTTGTTTCGTATAGAAAGGCAGCATTACCCTGAAAAAAGTTTGGTCCTCTTAAAACTCATAGCAGTGTGGCCATTACAGACAGTCCCCATAGTAGATGCTAAGTGTTTCTTAGAGACAGCTGAGGTGAGGGAAGAAACATGGACTTTTTTGGGGGGAAAGTTGGCCCCACTTAGCTTTGGCAAGAGTCTGGAATAACCATGCCACAAGTGTGTTAGAACAACCTCCTTTTGTGATCTCACAGCATCTTATTTTGTGCAACTGTTACAAAAACTTTTTGTTTTCTTCAACCCCACCCCAGGCCCTCTTTAGAATCACAAGACAACAAACCTTCTGTCCCGATGACAAAAAAAGACATTTCACTCTCTATTTACAAGTGAGTCACTTTGGCTAGAAGGGTCCCAGCTCACAAAGAATGGTTTACTTTTTGTGAATATCCTCATGGCGTATAATTTTGTAGGTAATCCAGTAAAATATATTGAAGATGAGAAAGGCAAGTGGGAATGCAGCTCGGGATATTGTATCAATCCTTTTGGCACGGTCGACAAACTTCTTTTTGATGGATTCGGAATCCTTTGGTGGAGGTGGAGGTGGAGGGTTGGGAGGTGCGGCTTTGACTGCAGCACCATCTTTCACCTGTAGACAATGACCCATCCCATAGCCACCAAAATTGAACCTGCTATCACGAGCGGCATCTTCCTCCTAGAGGATGAGAGACAGAAATAAAAGTAATCAGTTATCCCCTGCAGACCACAGTTATGCCTTTGCCTTTAGGAAGTATAAACTGGAGCAAACCAGTTTATAAGTTGTGTTCATAATGCTGCTTTATGAAATGCCATTGGCCATGGTAGTAGCATTACTCTACTGGCAAAAGAACACACAGGGGTTATGCAGCTGTACCTTTTCTCATATTGAGAGGCAGCATTGTCTAATGGATAGAATTTTGGGCTTGGATGAAGTCCCCACTCATCCAAGAAGTTCACTGAGTGCTTTTGTGCCAGTCATTAAAATTCTATCCAACTTATCTTACAGGGTCGACAACAGGTGAAAATAAATCCAACACAAGGACCAAGATCCTGCATCAGAGGCTATAGGGCCTAGCGTTACAATGACATAACCATGTCTGTGACATAAGAACACAACCCTTCTAGTGAATAGTAACAATGCCCATTGGAGCACTGCACAGGATGTCCCAATGCACACTGGGACCCATAGTATAACAGAACCCATAGGGTGATGGAACTCATAGCAGAATGAGACTGCTGTGCAGTGGCCATGCTGCTGGCTCAGCTTATGTAATGGTCCCAGTGATATAACTACATTTTTGCTCATTTTCTAGGAATACAAATCTTCAGAATGGTGCAATTCTACTGTACACCATTGCAAGTCAGTTTATGACAACACAGATTCTCAACAGAATGCCAGTTAAGGTGTTTTCTACCTGTAGCTCCTATTACTACTACTACCATTGCTACTTACAAATGTTTTAAGTTGGGAGTAAAAGTTCTGCTGCCACGACATTTAAATCATGAGGGAAAAAAGCACATAGGCAACAGTTAGGTCTCCAAACAGACTTCTATTGAGAATGAAAATGAAAGATGGGAGAAAACCTGTTCAGTTAGAAACAGTTTTTTTCTCAGGGAGCCAACTATCCTTAACTTCATTTCCATTTATCATGATATAACAGCTTTCTCTCAAGATCATCTTAGGAAAGGTTATTAAGTAAGGATGACTGGCAATTCCAAGGCTAACCCAAACTGCATATGCCATGATTACCTACAAGGGTTGAATATTAAACCATAGACCTGCCATGATTGTGTAAAATTCTCCTAAAACAACTCATTTACACAAATGATTCAGTCATTATAGACCAGGGTTTTGGGATTTATGGCTCTCCAGATGTTTGTTGGTAAACTGCAGCTTCTTAGCCAATGGTGAAGGATGATGAGAATTGCAATCCAATGATATCTGGAGGGTCACCCATACCCTAGTCCTGCTACAGAACTGAACAATGCTTATGAGAACAGCTTCAGCAATTACACATAAGTCTTTAGCATCCAATTTTTTTAAAAAAGAAATGTTTTGTAGTGTTCCCCCTCCTTTTTTTTTTTTTTTTTTTTTGAGAAGGTAGCTGTTTGGTTTATAAATAAGTCAGAAATGCCCCAGTAAATCAGGAAGAACAGCCTTTCTTTTTAAGCCTTTAATGACACTTTCAAAAAACCCAGCGAAGCAGTGTTCCCAGGACACTATTTCTTCTATTTAGCAGTGTATGCAGAAGGAATGCAAATCTAGGTCAGAAGGTTAATTAAAGGAGAACAGATTCTCAGCAGCCAGTATTTTGTGTTTGGAATTTATTTGGAAGCTTTCAAATATGCTAACAGTGTACTACATAAGGCACTCATTTGGTTTTTTCTAGTTCTTCCCAAATACAATGAACTTCTGCTTTCAACAGGCTAGTCTGAAATTCCTGATAAATCAGACTAGAGATGCTTGCAGAAGGACAGCTCCTAGTGAACCAATCAAAAGACAGTGCGCCTCCTCCCTCTCTCTTCTTAATGGATATTCTCTGGCAAGGCAGAAGATGGAAGAAGCAGTGGGAAGACATTGTGGAATAAAAAATGGGTGTCATCCTCTAGACCTCTTGCAAAATTCTGTATATGAGAAAGGGTGGTGAAATCTCTTACAGAAATTCAAATATAATTTATGCATGTTCCTTTTCTCATACATCTTTGCCACACCTTCACAATCTGCACAGATTTGAGATTTGCAAATCCTCCAGGGGCACATTTTATACTCGAAATACGCATGGCTTACTCCAGGGTTGACAACATTGTTTATCCCCAAATAATCTTCTGAGTTCTTGTTTGGCAGGGATGCTGAGAATTGTCTGGTGTAACTTCCTAGTCTCCTCTTAGGAGGAAGGCTCCCTCTACAGAAGAAATCCAGGAAAAGTTTAGTAGCTGTTGTTCCTCACATTACACTATGAGATACAGACTGACACTGTAGCATTATAAACTGTAAAAACTTTTTTAAAGTTCCCTTTTTTAATATTTATCCTTGCTCCCTGATGTGACTAGTCTACGGACAGCATTTCACTTGGGAAAGTATTCAAATATGTGGCCCACACACCAGCAGGCTGAAGTGATATGGTCTAGGTACACCAACCTAGCTATTACCTCCTTCCATCTGTGTAGATTGGCTCAGTATCTGCCATGCCCCCTAGATGAGCCCTGAGAGGATGCTGTAAAAGGGAAGAGGAAGGCACCAGGCAACACCCAATGATTTTGCTGCCCCCGCAAACATGTTTTGAGTTAAAACATGAAGAATCACAATCCAGGAAATGCATGTCTCCTAATAAACCCGTGTACATAAGTCCTATGTGCCTTGTTTTGTTAAAACTTGTGGATATGTGTGTGTGGGAGGAGTGGGTGGAGGGATGTTAACAGAATTTTTAAAAACTGGAAATGGATTTCCAACATCTCTGGTTTGAACAAGAGGGGATGGTGGGACAGTAGAACAAGAGACTGGAAAATTAGCACCTGGAGACTCCAGTAGTGCTCAACCCCACTGAAGAAGAATCATACAGTGGGTCCTTGGTATCTGCTAGGGTTTAGTTCCAGGATCTCTGATGGATACCAAAATTCATGGAGGCTCAAGGCCCATTATGTACAATGGTGTAGTAAAATGGTGTGTCTTATATAAAATGGCAAAATCAAAGTTTGATTTTTTTATTTCTTTTTCCTTTCTCTCCCTCTCCCTCTCCCTCTCTTCTTTTTCTTTTTCTTTTTCTTTTTCTTTTTCTTTTTCTTTTTCCTTTTCCTTTTTTAATATTTTCAAGCCGTGCTTGGTTGAATTCATAGATTCAGAATCTGCATATGTGGAGGGCTGACTGCATATGAATTATCTAAGACTTAAAGGAGCTGAGGGGGACATGAGGAGAAAAAATGTGAAGCCATTCATTTTATGAGAACTCACTTCATGAGCTTCTAGGGACAGAAAGAATACCTGAAAGCATCCAGACAATGGTAAAAATCAGGTTTTTCAAAAACACTCTGGAGGACCACTTTCGGTTGCTCCAGAGCAGACTGAGGTGAGGATCTATGCTAAGTAGTCCAGACCCAGTCCGCTCCAAGGTGCAGACGTCCTCCATGGAGGACGCACTGCACCGTTTTTTTAACCCGTGCGGAAACGGCCACTGTGAACTGTTTCTGTAAACCATCACTAATAGCACTAAGACAGAATGTGGTAACACTGGTAGCTACTTAATGATATTTCCTATGATTTCTAACTCCCTAGACCAGGCATGGACAATTGAGTCCCTTCAGATATTGTTGGTTTGCATATCCCATAATACCTCATCATTAGCATTGCATGTGCCATAGTGCCTCACCATTGGCTATGGAAGTAGTTTTTTAAAAAATTGGAGAGCCACAGTTATCCCTAAATATGCACGTTTAAGATAACTATCAGAACTATGATGCTCTTAGCATGACATTTCCTATGCTTTGGATACTGGAGTGGCCATGCCTGCAGTCGCCACGCTCACCTAGTGCCATCCAAATGATTTAGATTACAATGCCCATCACAACTGCTGGGAGATGCAATGAAAAACATCCAGAAAACACTAGGGAGTAATAGAAGCCTTACTGCTAGAACTGTGGACCACTAGCACAACTGCTGTCAGGCTGTGGCTGAATAAGAAAAGGAAGTGGGTCAGCTGGAATGGTGGTAAATTAATGTTGTTGTGACCCGTTGCAGCTAGGTTGAAGCCATGAAGAGGTCTGGAAATAATGAACTGTCATTTCAAGGGAAAGCCTTAAATTCAGCTTTCTGGCCCATTTCTATTTCAAAGCTTGGTGCCACCATATACTGTAGTCAGTGATTTCCAATAGCTGCCCTAAGACCTGATGACATGACAAGAAAACACCTTCTAGTCTCAGCTTTGAGCTTCCTGCTAAATAACTTCATCATAGGAGCCTGAACAACCTCAGCCTTAAGCAAAATATCTAATTGTCAGTTCATGCATCCTTAACTCACAACAATATCTCAGTTCAGTACAAAATAAAATGCTCATTCTAAATGGACTGGTAGTCTTCATTGCCAGGAATAACCTTCTCACCTTATTTTTGCTTATTTTCCTCGTTTTTGGTACTGTGCAGTCCTGGTAGGCTTCGATCTACAAATCATTATTCCCATAATTAAGCATGTGTTAGATGAGAGTTACACTCCCTCTGAAGACTCAGGTCCGGAATTTAGGCATGCTCCTGGACTCTGCTTTGAACCTGGAGGTCCGGGTTTCTTCAATGGTTTTGGCAATTTGTTTTTGCACATTTAAAGCAAGTGCACCAACTGCTCCCATTCCTTAAGTCATCAGATCTGGCAATGATGGTATATATGCCTTAGTCACATCCTGTTTGGATTACACTAACATGCTTTACATGGGACTACCTTTGAAGAGTGTTCAGAAACTTTAGCTAGTTCAAAGAGCTGAAACTAGAGAGAGAATGGGGACTGGTTACATATTACTCCCCTACTGCAACAGCTCTAGTAGCTTTCACTTTGTTTCTGGGCATAGTTCAAAATGCTGGTTATAGAAAATATCTTGCAAGGCAAGTGGATAACAAATAAAGATTTAACAAAAATTCAAGGTGACTCCATTACAATAAAAACACAAGAAGAATTAAGAAATGAAGGTATAAACTGTCATTGGCTGTTGTATAGATAGTTAAATGAAAAGTTAAAAATGGGGATTGAAATAAATGGCTTTCAAATTGAAAAAACAGCTTTTGATGAGATTTTTTTTTGAGAAGAAATCCCAGATAATATCTGCAATTTATAAAATCTTATTAAGATGGGATACTGAAGAGGAGGTTGTTAAAGAACCAATGATACATTGGGTTCAAAATCTGGAACACCCAATTGATCTGGAAAATTGGGAAAAAACTTGGAAGAAAAGATTCAGGTTTACAGCATGCCAGAATTTAAAATAAAACATCTATAAAATGTACCTGCGGTGGTATCTTCCTCCTGAAAGATTGGCAAAAATATATACAAATTGTAGTGATAAGTGCTGGAAATGTGAGAATGAATGGGGCACTTTCTACCATATGTGGTGGACCTGTCGAAAAGCTAAGAAATAGTGGAAGGAAACACATTTGCAGATTGAACAAATTTTGAGTTTTTGCTTTCACATGTCACCACAAATTTATTTATTGGGTATGCCAGAAGATGAATTAGATAAGAAATATGGAGAAATCTTACTTTATATGACAGCCTATGCAAGAATTAATTATGCTAAGATTTGGAAAAAACCAGAAATACCAAATGTAGATGATTGGAAAACAAAATTGTTCAAAAATGCCAGACTAATCTTATCTCTTTTTATGATAGAGTTACTAGCTTGATAGATGAAGGGAATGCTGTGGATGTAGCATACCTCGATTTCAGTAAGGACTTTGACAAAGTTCCCCATGACATTCTTGCAAAGAAACTAGTAAAATGCGGGCTGGACAGGGCTACTGTTAGTTGGATTTGTAATTGGTTGACCGACCGAACCCAAAGAGTGATCACGAATGGCTGCTTCTCATCCTGGAGAGAAGTGACTAGTGGGGTGCCACAGGGTTCTGTCCTGGGCCCAGTGCTGTTCAATATCTTCATCAACGACTTGGGTGAAGGAATAGAGGGCATGCTCATCAAATTCGCAGATGACACCAAATTGGGAGGGGTTGCTAATACGCCAGAGGACAGGATCAAAATTCAAAATGACCTGGAAAGATTGGAGAGCTGGGCCAAGGCTAACAAAATGAAATTCAACAGAGAGAAGTGTAAGGTCCTACACTTAGGTAGAAACATGGAATACAGAAATATAGGATGGGGGACAAGTGGCTGGATAGCAGTACGTGTGAAAGGGATCTAGGAGTCTTAATAGACCACAAGCTGAACATGAGTCAGCAGTGTGATGCGCCAGCCAAGAAAGCCAATGCAATTCTCGGCTGCATCAATAGGAGTATGGTGTCTAGATTGAGGGAGGTACTGGTACCACTCTACTCTGCTTTGGTTAGACCTCATCTTGAATACTGTGTCCAGTTCTGGGCACCCCAATTCAAGAAGGACATGGTCAAGCTGGAGCAAGTCCAGAGAAGGGCGACCAAAATGGTGAGAGGCCTGGAAGACATGCCCTATGAGGATAGACTTAGAGAGCTGGGTATGTTTAGTCTGCAGAAGAGAAGGTTAAAAGGGGACATGATAGCTATGTTTAAATATTTAAAGGGATGCCATGTAGAGGAAGGAGAGGGCTTGTTTTCTGCTGCTCCAGAGACCAGGACAAGGAGCAATGGATTCAAGCTGCAGGAAAGGAGATTCCACCTGAACCTCAGGAAGAACTTCCTGACGGTCAGGGCTGTCTGGCAGTGGAACATGCTGCCTCGGAGTGTGGTGGAGTCTCCTTCCTTGGAGGTTTTTAAGCAGAGGCTGGATGGCCATCTGTCAGGAGTGCTTTGAGGGTGTTCCTGCATGGCAGGGGGTTGGACTGGATGGCCCGTGTGGTCTCTTCCAACTCTACATTTCTATGATTCTATGATTCAATATGGCATTAGTGGATACATTGATGATGCTATTGAGAGGGATCCCCCTTGGTAACTTTGTTAAGAAATGGGATCCAGTTATACAACATTTTAGAAACAAATGGGGAGATTTGTCAATAGCAAGTTTTCATGATTGAAGAAGGAGATATGGTTAAAATTTATTCTGACTACCTTAATTTATATATGAATGTACTTGTATAAATATTAATATTAGATTTTAAAGCTATAAGTGTGGTAAAGTAATACATAGGATCACATTCAAGCTGAGTCCCAATGGGTTTAAAGCAGGAAAATAGATCCTCATTTATTATGCTATTATATTTTCATAAAAACAGTCTAGTTGGAAGCAAAGTCTAGATGTGGAAAATAGGAATGAACATATAGAGTATGTAGGTAGATTTAGATTTGTATGTCTACCTGTTGTACTATTTATATACTGTGTTATTCATGACTATGTTGATTTATTGAAATGCTTTTTGTAATAAAAAAAATGCTGGCTGTAACCTATATTTCCAGGCTATATTGTCCACTGTATCTTCCCATATGGGCCTTACTAGGCCCCTAGATATCAAGAGAGGCTCTGCTCTCAGTCCCATTACTGTTATAAGCATGATTGATGAGAACATGAGATATGGCCTTTTCAGAGGCCATAGACCTCTAGACCAGTTGTTCTCAACCTGTGGGTCCGCAGATGTTTGTGGACGTCAGCCCCCAGAAGCCCTGAGCATTGACCATAGTGGCTGGGGCTTCTGGGAGCTGAAGTCCACAAACATCTGGGGACCCAAAGGTTGAGAACCAGTGCTCTAGACCATGGACCTCCTTTCCAAAGGAGGCCAGAATGGCTCCTTCCTTGCTGTCCTTCCACCAGAAGTCAAGACCTTTTTTTAATTCCAACAGACTTTAAAGCAGAAAAATTTTAAAGAATGAGCTAGGAGGTACTGTATTGTTTAAACTAAGTTTTTTTTTAAGAAAATAGCTTTTTATCTTTTCAACTGTATTTTATTCGTTTTAAGTATATATTTGAATGGTCTTAATACTGTGAATAGGTTAATTCCATTTTAATGTTGACTTTTTTGTTGTTTTTAGATGTATGGTTCTTTTTCAAATTGTAAGACGTGTTACATCTCAATTTTGGGAGAAAGGTGGTATACAAATAAATATAACAAAACATCATCAACAGCAATCTTTGGATTATGACTCGCAGCATCTCCATGGACTAATTAACCTCTAATACCATGCTATTAAAATCAGTCCTCCCCACTTTGGATTCCCAGATGTTGCCAGATGACAACCCCCATTATCCCTGATGGTTGGGGATGAGAGCAGCTACAGATTATAAAGGCAATTCTTTTAGTGTTACTTTTCACTGCAGTATGTTCTGTTGCGAATTACATGACTTACTCTCAATATTGAATTGGTTTTGAGAAAGGATGATGATTTTGAACTGAGTGCATTCAATGTCATTTTACATGTCATTTCTTTAAGTTTGAAGTACCATCAAGAGCAAACAACTTGAAAGACTGAAAAAGATTTAATTAAACTTTAAGGACAAAAACATAAAAAAATGACTCCTGCATTTTTGCCAAAGGACTTCAAAATACATTTTTATTTGTGTAGGTAAAAGTCTGAAAGTGATGATGTGCTTTATCTTATCACCACTGAATTAAAGACATAATCGATCAAGAAGGCCTCTTATACAAGCCACATCTGACAGAAAGGATTTGGAAGCTCTTGGCAGGGTGTAGCGGGAAGGGAGGGGGATGAGGTCATTGCTCCCAATAAGATTCTGCCTTCCAAGTGAAATTTTCCCAAATATCTAGCACTGTAATTAACTTAAAAAGTTCAGTTGGGCTTTTAGAGTTTCAGCATCCACAGAAAAGGAGCAGGCAAAATTACCAAGGGAATGTGAACACAGCAAAAGTAAAAGTTCCAGGCATGAACCATGTTCAATATGTCACTCTACAATGCTAAAAAATGTAGCAACTGAAGGAAAATTTAATGGAGAAGGACAATGTCTTTCTTCTGCTTCCCCCGCTATAACTGCACCCCTGCTCCAATACATCCTTTCATTTAAGTGAGGATTAACTTTTAGGTGGCCTGTATCTTTAACTCATATAATCAGAGTTGGAAAAGAGACTTGAACAACCAGCATGGCCAGAATTCAAGAATGAATAATTTCAAAAGTTTTCTCCCCATCAAGTGAGATTGTACTCTTTTTTGCAGGGAGGGATGCACTGGGGACTTTTTTGTGAAAAATTTGTTTGCACAAAAATGGGGTTTGAGGCAGAAAACAGTAAACACTATATTTTGCCTCAAAATGTTGTTTATTGCACAAAAATGATGTTTTTGACATAAAATGATTTTTGTACAAGTCAATTCGTTACCAAATGTCTCAAATTACATTTTTTTTTACAAAATTACAAAGAACTAAAAAAAATTATCATGGCAGTTGACCATTTTCTGTTGAGAAATGCTTTTTCTTCATGGATGATAACATTTTTAAATATGCTTTACATCCCCACTGATTACTGACAAATTTGCTTTCACTAGAGCACAATTATGCACATCAGATTATGCTACAGACTGAGTCAACATGAATTGTATATCACTTGCAATATACACACATATTTAAGCTTTCAAGTTCTGACAATAAGCTCTTTTTAAATTTAGCAGGTAGCTTTTTCGGCTAAGGGCCTATCTTTCCACATAACTTAAGCACAAACCTAAAATGACTTAATCTTACAGTGGCAATGTTCATAAACTTACATGTATTCCAGCATTTCCCCATGTACCTTAATATACACACTCAGTGATTTCATCCCATAAAAGTAGCGTGGCTGCTAAAGCCTCTGTGAACCTGATCTCTGTATTGTTGATGATCCATACAGTAAGGTGAAGTTATTTTAAAAATCACAACACAGAAAATTGGGCATTTTCCCCTAACCTTGAATTTAGGTCCATTAAACCTCCCCAACCTCGTGCGGTCTAAATGTTTTAGAGTCCCATTTTCCAGTTGCTGGGAATGATGAGATTTACAGTCAAACATACTTGGCAGGAATTCAATTTGGAACAGCTCCAAAAACTGAAAATATAAGACTTTTGAGATTGATTTAAACTAGACTTGAATCAAGCTATAAAATTCTTTGAGAATTATCTTCTTCATCACCAGTAATATACAGAAAAATATGAATCATTTCCACATATCCAAATATAAGGTGAATGGCTAGATAGCTTGATAAAATTCACAGCACTGTTTTCCTCTCCTAGGAAACTGTTTACTTTTTAGGTCAAATAAGAACACAGTTTAGAGATCCTTTGGGCAGCAAACATTTCAAGCATATTTAAAAGGCAAATCTCTTCCATCTTCAAAGAATAAAACTGTAAATATATCTTTGTAAAAGAAAAAGATGGAATTAATGAAAATAATTATTGGAGAATCTGTTCCCACATGTAGGACTATGCTCCTAAGCCACAGTCACTACCCAGTGGCTGCTGACACCACTGCTGACACTTCTTTACTTGTCTGAATAATGGAGGCTGATGAATCCCAACTTAGTGAGGCTGTGAATCTGTTCTAGGTTTTAGTGCAGATTTAAAGGAACTTTCCAGTCTCTGAACATATTTGGGAAAGAGGGTTCAGCATCTTGTATAGTTCCTTCAAAGTTCATACTACAAACCAGGACAAGTTCACTGCTCCACTCATATGAAAATCATCAGTCACCATTGCACCTGACTGGACTGTCAAATGAATAGAGGTCCACCGTGCAATGGATGGGAAGCAGCTGTTGCTACCATAGGAAGGAAGGGACATGACATAACACATTCTCATTCCTTGCTACTATCTAGGGAAGCGGCAATTGGTTCCCCTCAGTGGCACTGAAGGCAGTGGGCCATCCCAGGAGCCTCGAACATGGCACCTACCATACTGATCCACCCAACAAAGAGCAGAATTTGAAACATGTTACTTTTTTAGATTACACCTCCCACAACCCCACAGGGGTTACAATGCTCCCAGAGCTCAAGTCATTACTTATTTAGTGGGAGCAGGAGAAGTCTGCAACCCAGTGGGCTTATTGAAAATACTAATGGCAGCTTCTGACAGGCCCTTACTTCTCCTAGACTGCTGTGGCAGTTTCACAATCTGATAAAGTCCCCTGTCTTTACCACACTGTCTTGCCTCCCCCCTTATAACACAACCTTTGTGTAAAAGGGAAAGGGTTTACAATGTTTATTTAGAACCACTTAATAATATTATGGTAGCATGTTTTCTGTGTTGTCCTATACACTGTATACAACTCAAGCCAAGTCAATGTTTACAAAGATAAATAGTAATATTTACTAAGATAACAATAAGAAAAATAGTGTGTTTGACTTCAAATGCAGGTTAAGGTTGATACCTTTTCTCAGTGCACCTTTTAGACAATACAACAAGTAACTTCCTGCTGAGAAACAGTTCAATTATATCTTTAGCTTTTCATAAAGTATCATAAAGCTTTATAAAGCCTTTCATAAAGTTTCATGTAGCACAAATATCATATAACAGTGCCTTTGGCTAAACTCCCACCAAAGGCTTAACCCCTAGTCTAGGTCACAATCTCTGACCAGATCCTACTAGGATTCAATTACTCTTCTGCCTCTCACTAGGCTTCCACTGAGAACTAAACCTCCCAAAATAGTGACACTCTCTCTCTGACCGGCTTAGAAATTCTACTTCCTAGACCCTTGCTAGGCTCTCACTGAAGGAATCCAATACCCACAGGTATTGGCTTTATATAACTTTTTCTCTCAGCCACAAGCCCCTCCTACACACTACTGGGCTGGATTTCTCTCCTGAGGTGCTACTCTGGTTGCTTTTAGCAACCGGCTTCCAGGCTACACCGGTACTTCAGATAGCCACACCTCCCAGAACTTTATCACACAGCTCAGTTTGATAAAACTGCTTTTCAGCTGCTTCTTAACTTTCAAGAGTCCTATGAAATGACTGAGCATATAGAGTTATCAGAGTGAAAACTGAAGAGGGCTCCCGTGCCTGCTCAAATTCCCTCTTCTGCATAACCACTTGGTTATGCACCTGACTGGACTGTCAAATGAATAGAGGTCCACCGTGCAATGGATGAGAAGCAGCTGTTGCTACCATAGGAAGGAAGGTTGTCAATCTGGCAATGTTAGTGGGCAAAGTAAAGCCTGCAGGCTACATGCAGTCACCAAGACATTTTTATGGCCTTTAGGATGTCTCAGGGATTGCATTTTTCTAAGATAAAAAAGTTGTTGCCCCAAAATGTCACCAAATACCCTCTGGAGACCATTTTCATCAAGTTTTTGCACCCTATCCAGCCATTTTATGATAGGCCTTTAGAAACAACAACAGCAAGCAGGAAATAACTTCTGGGTCACTTCTTGTTAAACAATGGCCTCTGCTGGCCCTCAAAAGGCTGGAAAGGAACACGGCAAAAAGGCCCCCTAGGTCTATTCTTGGGTGTTTGTGGCATTTGGGGGAAAAATTGTGTGTGTGTGTGTTTTACAGAAGGACTGGGGGGGGCTCTCCAACATATCCTGGGTCTCCTAGCCTTTGACCCCTGCCCAACCACGCATAAAAACAAATACCTTCAAATTAGTATTAAAAAAGTGCCTTGGAGAAAGGCCATTGCCTGTTTTCTCAGTGACAAGAAGGGAGGTGCAAAACTGTAAAGCTTCTGATGAATGAAGCTCTAATTTTCATCTCAAAGCTCAGCCCTACTTGAACCTGCTTTAGATTGAAAGGTGTGTGTGTTTTTTAAAATTACAGTTCCCTATGTGGCCTTTTCAAAAGACATACATTTTCATTTTCTTATTTGAAATGCATGCATTTTCACTCACTAATGAAAATGGAGAAGCTCTATGACCAGAAGGGGAACACATTACCTGACCAAGTAGAAATAGAAAGATGATGGAAGCAATACATGGAAGAACTATACAAAAGAGATGAAAAGTGTACTGATTCATTCAAGGAAGAACCATATGAGGATAACTTCCAATTTTAGAAAGTGAAGTGGAAGCTGCACTCAGAGCACGTCAGAAAAAGAAACCACCAAGAACAGGTGGCATACCAATATTGCTGCTTGAAGCTACAGAGACACAGGCTCTTTTCTCACGTGGGGGGCCGAAACGGGGCAGCGCACACAGGGGTGGAGCTTACCTGCTAGTGTTTTGCTCCGTCCCTGCAGGGAACGCGGTTCCGCTGCTTCACACGCCGCCGAATTTCGGCGGCGTTCGGCGGCGCTCCGCGGCACCCAAAATGGTGGCCAGCAGCTTCTGGTGGCGCTCCGCCAATCAGGGCAGCGCGCCAGTCAGAAGCCCGCCCCCCAGCAGATCTGCAGAGACGCACTACCACGTCTCTGCAGATTTTCACCAGGAGCTGCCACGGATTAGTGCGGGCGAGTTTGATGAAAACCACCTGGGAAGGTGGTTTTTAAAAAACTCGCAGTGCCACCCCTGTGGCTGGTCTAGAGCGGTTGGAGGTGTGGTGCCTCATCGTTTGCAACCGTGCTAGCTCATCTCGCGATGTGAACGACCTCCGTCTCCGGTCGTCGCACTGCGGGGTTTTACCCCTGTGTGAAAATGGCCATAATCTATTGTAGTTCTAACTAAAGTCTATCAACAAATGGGAAATAAAAGAATAGCCCACATATTGGAAACTCTCGATAAGCACTGCAGTCTCCAAGACAGGGGTCACAAGAGATTGCAGTAATTAAGGACCATTACATTAATTTCCCGTGCAAGGAAAGTGTTACCCTGATTTCTGGGGTCCCTTGGGGGACACCTCAGTGTTCTCCACGTGATGGGGAATGGAAACTAACCAGAGCATGAGCTATAGCAATGCAAGAGGCAGGGTAACCTGGTCTTTTTACCCAGTTTTTACGGGGTCAGGCCAACCAAAAACCAAACAAAAATGTCCAATAAATGATTTTATTGAATGAAAGTCTCACGCAGCAATGCAATCACTTATACACTCAGTCAAGACCTATTAAGAAGCAAAAGAGAGGAAACTGCATAGGGGAATATTGAAGGGGTGTAACTGGGGTGATACTGCACCTTTGTCCTGAAGTCCTTGGTCCAGGAAAAACAGCGGAGAAGTGGAGCTCAGCACAGAGAGGGCTGAGGTGATCACTCAACAAACGGAGCAACGGTCTGCTGGGGTGACTGGGAGTGATCCAAAGAACCACTCAAAAACTGGGACTATTTGTAGGGAAAAAGTACCTGGAGGACTAATCGTTTCCCAGGGAGAACAATGGGTGTTGGAGCGATAACGAAGCTCCACCATGGTAATTTCTTTTGTGTGATGGGATTGCAAGGTGTTGCCAAAGTCTCAGGATCTTCAGCTGTGTTAGTTTGTGGTGTGACTTCATGTAAATGGTCCTCACCTGATGGAATATTTGCTCAACTTAGGGCAGACACGCTAATCCCCTCAAGTCATCTTCTCAGGGGCTGTGGACCCTTTGTTTATTGGGGGTTACATACCTTGAGGTCTCCTGGGGCTATGTGACTGGGGATTTTACTGGCCTGACCTGGTTTTTGATCTTTTGACCATTGCTGCCTATGTGCCCACCTGGGTAAACTTTCAGGTACATTGAATCATATTTTAATATCAAAATTGTGACCCCAGGATAGAGTTTTTCCAGTGGAATAACAAAAATGATGCTCAAAATTTCACAGCAAAGACTTTTACCATATATGGAGCAAGAAATGCCAGATGTCCAAGCTGGGTTCAGGAAAGGAATAGGCAGTAGGGATCATATTGAAAACATACATTGAATAATGGAGCTCACCAAAGAAAACCACCTTGTGCTTTATAGATTATAGCAAAGCCTTTGAGTTGCAGATCATGAAAAAGTTTTGATTGTTATTAAAGCAACAGGTGTGCTACAACATTTGATTGTCCTGATGTAGCCTCTAGTCCTGACTTCAAACTACAGGACAGAAATAGAATGGTTTTCAATTGGCAAGAGGATCAGGCAAGACTGCATTTTATTTTCTTACCTGTTTAACTCTTACAATGAACATATTATATGTAAAAAGCAGAATTAGACTGGGAAAAAGGAGGCATGAAAACTGGAGGAAGGAACATCAACAGTTTAAGATATGCAGGTGACCAGATGAGAGAACTGATGGCCATGCGTAAAAATTAAAAGCAAAACAGGAGACAAAGCTCCATGTGCTGATAGATGGTCCCTTGCTTTATTTGTTTTAAAAACGTCAGTGCATTCAGCCTCTATCAAAGTTGGCCCTCCTCAGGACCATACTTTGCATAGAAGCTGGAGTTGTATAATGCATTCTCCAAAGAACTGGATCATTAAGCAAAGATATGGAGATCTGATATGAAGATGACACCATACTACTAGCAGAAAATAACAAAGGCTTGGAACAATTACTGAAGAAAATCAAAGAAGAAAGTGGAAAGGCAGGTTTACAGTTGATCATTAAGAAAACAAAAATAGTGACCACAGATGAATTATATAACCTTAAAGTAGATGATGAAGATATTGAAATAGTTCAAGATTTTCCACACCTTGGCTCAGTCATTAATGAGAATGGGGACTGCAATCAAGAAATCAGAAGAAAACTAGGGCCATTTCCAGACTATGGTCCCATCCCAGCACGGGTCTGCAACATGTACTACTGCACGACATTGTCACTGTTCTGCTTCTGTTGCGTCCCCAGCCATCATGATTGTGTGTTATACTATTACTAGAAATAAAATCTGGTAATAGGCTGCCTTCACGCAATGATTGCATTGGCTGGGGCTGTGCGGGAAGGGCAGAAGTGCTATCAAAGTGCTTCCTTCCTCAGTGCAATGCTGGAAGAGGCTGGATGCACTGTGGAAGGAAAGAGCATGTCCGAAACACTACCATCCGCTGACAGCATCCAGCTGGGTGTGGAGGAGAGCGTTCGGGACACACTTCCATCCCAGCAATGGCACTGCTAGGATGATGCTGGGATGTCGCAGGATCCAGGTATGATGCAGAGAGGGCCTAGGACTTGGAAGGTCAACTACAAAGGAAGTAGACAAGATCCTCAAGTGTCAATATATAACATTGAATACTGAAGTTAGAATTGTCCATATTGTCATATTTCCTATTTCTATGTATGTTTGTGAAAGGTGGACAGTGAAGAAAGCTGACAGGAAGAAAATCAACTCATTTGAAATGTGGTGTTGGAGAAGAATTCTATGGATACCATGGCTGCTAAAAAGACAAATGAATAGGTCATAGAGCACATCCAGTCTGAATGTTCCCTGGAAGTCAAGATGACTAAGCTGAGACTGTCATACTTCAGCCATATCATGAGAAGACATGACTCACTGGAAATGACAATAATGCTTGGTAACTTAGAAGGCAGTAGGAAAAGAGGAAGACTGCATTATAGATGTGTAGACTCAATCAAGGAAGACAAAGCCCCGTGTCTACAAGAGCTGGGCAGGGCTGTGGATGACAAGGTGACTTGAAGATCTCTCATCCATAGGGTCACTATAAGTCAAAGTTGACTTGGCAGCAGTTAACAACAACAAGAGAAAAGGCAATTCAATCAACCTTTTTGTCTCCTGTCTTAAATTGCTACACCAGTTTTAAACATAGAGAGCAGCTGTGGCAGCACATGTTCGACAGATAAACAAGACTTGTTTTAGCCTTGAGACTTATCTTCAGCAAATTTCCAATGTGAAGCAGGGTTTTTCGTCAGTTACGATCACATCTTGCAGAAAGAGGCTCATCAATAACATTGATTGCTGCAGCTGCAATCTTCAAATCACCTCACTAATCTAAATGAGTACATTTGGAGCACATACTGGAATAGAGAGCTAGGTGGGTGTCCTTTCAATTGCTAAATTAATACCTGCACCTGACCAATACAACTTCCTGTTGTGTCAGGTGCGAAAAAGCATACTGAATTAAATTTAAGAAAAAAATGTTCAGCACACAACACTTCCACACAAAGTATCACGATTTAATTTGTTTTCCCAGATGAGCCTTTTTCAGTTTTAATTCTTTATCCGTGTGCAGCCCTTATGAACTTGGAAAGGACTAAGTAGGCTCCAGGTCTCATTGCAAGTATAATATGCACACATTATGTGAATACTAAGAGGAAATTTGGACATGTTCATTGTAGAACTTTGTAATGGTCCCAAAAGGTAGGAATTCATGGCCGCAGTATGTGAGCCATCATGAAACTTATAAATTTTAAAATAGTCAAGTTTCTATAGGACTTTTGCCCATGACAGCTACTTGTGGGAGAGGTTTGGTGATGGAGCACAAGGGCAAAAGAATAGGCCCCCTGTAGCCCTTCCAAAAAGGGATGTATGCATGCATAAACCACACTTTTGGATGTACATGCTGTTAATAGCATGCTAGCCTCTGAATATGACAGCTATATATTTTTGGCACAACATAATGCGTCATATTGGGATATGGGCATCTTTCAAGTCAGCAACACCTACCAACTCTAACCCATGCCAATTCTGTGCATTTTATTAAAAACCTGTTAAAAACTTTTCTATATTTTCTTTACAAAGTGTTCATTTTTGTACACACTTTTTCAAAGTATATGTACCATTTATGGCATGGGGGCAGTTTTTACCCTTTATTCCCTACCCTACTGGGGTCACAGGGATATGTCCCAGGCCAAACAGAAGTGATCTCACATTAGGGTGCAAATCAGATATTTTCAGAGAATTTTAACAGAATTTTGTGTGTGGAGGACATAATTTTATAGTTGTTTTTCCCCCTAATACTTAAAAAAAAAAACCCTCAGGAATCCAGACAGCCTATGAAGCACATGCAACCAGCAGACTACACTATTCTGCTCTTGATTTATAAGCATCCATTAACTGAGTAAAGTGTGTTTGTATGCATTTTTAAAATGAAATTTTCAAGTGGGCACATGTCATTAGGTATGTTTTTCAAAATCGTGAAGTGTAAGCTTTTGAAATAGGTCTAATTCCATCTGGAAAAAAAACACACATAAGGAAATAAGCAAACAGGTGGATTCTTCACAGTTTCCTACCACCCTAGTGTCATGGGCCATGAGTCAGTTTCTCCAGGTGAACAGCAGCCTCAAAGGAGTACAAGCTGATGTAAGCACGCCATCAGCTAATCAGGCTGGGATGAGAGCCAGCTGGCTCCAGCCTTCTTAAGGAAGGCAGAAGGCAACGGCCTGACACCAGAAACAACTTCTGTGTTTGCTTGCCCTTGCCTTTGTATGTGCTACATATCCCCTGCTCACTGTTTGCCCATCTTTTCTGACCTTTGGGCTGTCTGACCTTGCTGCCCACTGAATTCCTGACCTTTGGACCAACACTTGATTTTGCTTCTACATAGAATCATAGAATTATAGAATCATAGAGTTGGAAGAGACCCCAGGAGCCATCGAGTCCAACTCCATGCTATGCAGGAACATCCATCAAAGCATTCCCAACAGATGGCCATCCAGTCTCTGCTTAAAAACCTTCAAAGAAGGAGACTCCACCACACTCCAAGGCAGCATATTCCACTGTTGGACAGCTCTGACCGTCAGGAAGTTCTTCCTGAGATTCAAGTGGAATTTCCTTTCCTGCAGCTTGAATCTATTGCTCCTTGTCCTAGTCTCTGGAGCGGAAGAGAACAAGCCTACTCCCTCCTCAACATGACATCCTTTCAAATATTTAAACATGGCTGTCATGTCCCCTCTTCTGCAGACTAAACATACCCAGCTCCCTAAGCTGTTCTTCATAGGACATGGCTTCCAGACCCTTCACCATTTTGATTGCCCTCCTCTGGACTTGTTCCAGCTTGTTGATATCCTTCTTGAATTGAGGTGTCCAGAACTGGACACAGTATTCCAAATGAGGCCTAACCAATGCAGAATAAAGTGGTACCATTACCTCCCTTGATTTAGACACCATACTCCTATTGATGCAACCAAGAATTGCATTGGCTTTCTTGGCTGCCACATCACGTTGTTGACTCATGTTCAGCTTGTGATCTATGAAGATCCCTAGATCTCTTTCACATGCACTGCTATCCAGCCACACGTCTCCCATCTTATATTTGTGCATTCCATTTTTTCTGCCTAAGTGCAGGACCTTACATTTCTCTCTGTTGAAATTCATTTTGTTGGCTTTGGCCCAGCTTTCCAATCCATCAAGGTCATTTTGAACTTTGATCCTATCCTCTGGTGTATTAGCAACCCCTCTCAATTTGGTATCATCTGCAAATTTCATCAGCATGCCCTCTACTCCTTCATCCAAGTCATTGATGAAGATGTTGAATAGTACTGGGCCCATGTCAATGTCAGGACGGCAGTTAAGCAGACACAGAGGCGGGAGCTGAGTTTTATGGCTTTAAAGTAAATAAATCAAGTGGTTACTTCACCCAAACAAACAACCAAGTCCCAGAAGCAGCAAACTCAGGCAGCAGAGTCAGTCTGGAACAGAGAGCACAGGACGCAGTTTCGTGGTTGAAAGACAGTTGTTGCCCTGTGCCCAACCCCAACAGCATCTGACTTAAATACTTAGTCTTTAGCCCAGCCGAAGCTGATCAACTGTCCGTTGGCCCAGCTCACAGCTGGAGCCTCTCAAGACTTCAGGGTCGGTTCATCAGGCGCTTTTCCCACAGCCACTGAGACCTCCGGACCACCCCCTTCTCCAGTCGCCTCTGGAGAAACGTGGGGGGAGGGTCTGCTGCAAACTCTGGACTGGAATCAGAAACACCAGCCTCTGTTGAGTCAGAAGCACTAGCCTCCGCCTCTGGAGCACAAACATCTGCTGCAGGTACTGGCTAGGGATCCGTGCCAGGGACAGCTGTGGGGTTGCTGGCAGACTCCTCCCTGGACTCTGAAGGAGCCCCCTCTCCTGAAGGCCCCTCCACGGGACCCTCCCCCACCTGGGAGTCCAAGTCTGAATTGGAGTCCAAGTCTGAATCGGCAGCACGCTCAGCCTGGCTCATGACAGCCCAGGACAGAACCCTGTGGCATCCCACCCGTCACTTCTCTCTAGGATAAAAAGCAGCCATTGGTGATTACCTTTTGGGTTCGGTCGGTCAACCAATTACCTAACAGTAGTCCTGTCCAGCCCGCATTTTACTATCTTCTTTGCAAGAATGATCACTGGACTGTTAAGCTGTATCTGTTTGCCTGCTGACCATCTTGGAATTCCATTGTCTGACAATGGGCAGCCAGTGCCTATGACACCTGTGATCAATGCATGTATGGTAAATGTAGCATGTACATATGAGGAATGTCCACAAATAGAGGACTACCACCCATTCACCACATCTACCTCACCCTGCAGCAACCGCTTTTCTTTATTAGAAAAATCCAGCTTTGTTCCTATTTTGTGCTTTGCATTGATGACTTTCTGTTCCTTCTGTCAATGTTTTGTCACACAGAGTTAAGACTATCAGCCCATTCCGGCCTCCTTTGTCACCCCTGTGAGAAAGCAATTAATGCGTTGTCCAAACACTCTCCTTCAGTGTAGGAAATAGGGTACAAAAAACCCAACTTTGGCCCCAGTAAATTGTAGCACGTTGGTTGTGTACACTGCATGTGGTGCTGCAGATTCCCGTTCCCCTGTGCCACCCTCAGACATGCTGTCTGAGCCACTCTGCTTCAGGACTGGTAACTATTACCCTTTCCACCCAATCTCTCTCTATCCAGCCTTTCTTGCCTCACGTTGCAATAGCCTTCTTTAGAATGCCTAATTTCTTGTGTGTTTTTAAATTCCAAATAAAATACTCTGTTTAACTTTTAACTGGAGTCCTCTCTACAGTTAGTACTGGCATACACAGGTGAAAAGATCCTGCTGTTATCCTCCTCTCGCAGCCCTCCTTTGAGCTATAATCCCCCAAATTCTAAGTAGATGCTGGCATGGCGGGTGTATCTCAAAGTCCCCCACTTCTTAGGGTAACAACTGCTTTATCACATGCTGAGTATGAACCACTTTGGCCATAAATAGTTCCATTCTCCCGTCCCTTTCTTTTGTAGCAGACAGGGGAATCAGCCCTCTGGTTTGTAATTTCATAGGCCAACTTTCAGTGAAGGGACCACAGATGAAGCAATAATTTTCATATGCAGTTCCTTCTCCAGTTAAGGACATATGCATCAGTTAGATCAGGGCACTGCACTGCATTGAATAAGCTCACATCTGAAAAATAATATGGAAGGAGTCTATTCAAATGTAGACCCCAAACTTTGGAAGAGACTTAGGCCCTTTCCACACAGGGGACGGGGAAACGGGGTGGCGCACGCAAGGGTGGAGCTTACCCGGAAGCAGGTTGCTCCGTCCCCGTGGGGAGCGCGCGTTCGCCGCTCCACACGCTGGCAAATTTCGGCGGCGTTCAGCGGCGCCCAAAATGGTGGCCGGCGACTTCTGGCGGCACTCCGCCAATCAGGGCAGCATGCCAGCCAGAAGCCCGCCCCCAGGCAGCTCTGCAGGGACGCGCTAGCGCGTCCCTGCAGTTTCAAACGGGGCGCTGCAATGGGTTAGCGTGCTTGCGTTTTTTAAAAACCACATGAAATGTGGTTTTTAAAAACCACGCCGCGCCACCCCTTGCAGCTGCACGAGGGCAGTTTGAGGTGTGGAACCTCCACTTTTCAAACCGCCCTAGCACACCCCACGGTGTGGACGACCTCCGGGTGAGGTCGCCCTAAGCCGTTTTTTTTATCCCGTGTGGAAAGGGCCTTAAAGGATGAGCCTATTGCATAGCCAGTCTAATATACACCCAACATTTTCAAACTCTCACAGGATAACACACAAAATGGAGAGTACCATGTGGGAAAACAGATGAAAGCCACTGTCATAAGACGTTGTGAAACATGAGGCTGTGTTGTTGTTTTTTATGTCAAGACTATACAACAAGAGACATGAAAGAAAACAGAGATCAAACAAACAAGAGAGACAGACAACACAAAGATGAATAGCCTGCATCTAGCAACAACAAAACAGTAGCTTCTAGTATGAGAATAACACAAAGTCCATACACACACACACGCTTGTACTTCTTTTATTTGCAACAAGTAACTTAGACATTATTTTCTCAGTCAATAACAGTTGTCTGCCTCAAACACATAAAAGTGCTCTGTTCCTCCACCTGCTGTCTACAGAGCTGCATTATTGATTCTCGTCACTTAATATAGGAAAGACAGAGCACAAAGAACACAATATTGTGGTGAAAGGAAGCTAAGAACTCACTGAACAGTCTTCAAAGATCTGTTTCTTTCATATATCAGAACCAAGGGGGATAATCACACTTAGTCTTTGCAACTGCCATGGTGGATATCACATAGAACCTGATATTATCAGTGGTCCTAAAGGCAGCTGTCCACTGCATGAGCTCATGAATAGCCTAGGAGTGCCAAGCTCTGGTGCTTTGTTGAATCTAAATGGTGGTGGGGACACGATTCATCAGAGACTACTGGAAGCTGCAGTATGGTGCTGGGGTGGGGTGGGGTGGGGTGGGGTGAGAAGATCACTAACTCTTTGATTTAAACCCTGAGAGACAGCAGTGGAGAGTGAGCACACTGCTGTTCACATGTTCAAATACATAGTTAGTCATGCAACAATAATCCCTGCAACAAGTACAAGCAACTAGTATCTACAGGGATAACTATGTGGTCAGTAACAGTGTATTTGCATAATAAATGGAGATGCCTTCAGCTGGTATGTTAGATATTTCTTAGTCATACTGACTTGCAGTATATGCCTTGATCTATTTGTTTGCTTTACTATAAACTCAACCATTCTAGTAAGCATAAGACATGTTAAGTTAGGACAAATTTTGCATCTGAAAGCTGAGCACAAAACCATCAGCTATTTGTAGATGAGTGCCCACACTCATTCATGATGGACGTAGACACACAGCACCACCTCTCAACATCGGTTAATTTGAGCTAAGAGGAAAAATTATTATCTTATTGATGTTGTTTTGTGCCTTCAAACTGACTTTGACTTAAAGTAACTCTATCATAGGGTTTTTTTGACAATATTTTTTTCAGAGAAGGTTTGCCATTGGCTTCCCCTGTAAGAAAGTGTGACATGCCCAAGGTCATGTGGTGGGTTTCCAGGATTGAGCAGGGATTTGAACCCTGGTTTCCAAGAGTCCTAGTCCAACTTTCAAACCACTACAGCATGTTGGCTCCATTGCCATACACACTACCTAATTTATCAGCTGCTGATCAAGACTTGACCAGAACATAGCAACATGGCAATGGGTGGTCTTAGTAGGTAAATTCCACATCAGCCTAGATCCAACTCTCATTTTTTCATTGGACAGTCCTGTTCCTTATGAGCTAAATTATCTCTTTTCATTTGAACCACTTGGGCAGGTAAAAAAGGTGCTTGCAAGGGATGAGAAAGCTACCAGATATGAATGGTTTTTGGGTCAAACCACCTGCCTGTGAAAGATACTCTATGTACTGTTTCAAAGAACATAGAGTGTCATTCATTTCCTCTCCATGATCCTTACAACAACCTTGTGAAGTAGGTCAGGTTGAAAGATAACTGCCTTGCCCAAGTTCACACACAGCTTCATGGTTGAATGAGAATTTGAATTAGAACTCTCAAGTCCTAATGCTATATTGTTACTAATACTGCAGTGTGACTGAGTCCAAAATGAGACTATGCAGATAGGGAAAGGGAGGAGAGAACTTTGGGAGGGAGGAGAAGACTTCACCCACTGAACTTTGTGGGACAGAAGAGAGAGGCTGTACTATAAGACCCAGCTGAATTGTGATTTTTGTGTATCATTTGGGGCAGGTATACAGACAAATTATAAATTAATTTTTACTTTTCAGTATTTCATTTTCCCTAACTGGCCATTGGTCTTGGGTTCCTATCACACTACACAGTTGAAGCACTGTATTCCCCTTTAACTGCCATGTCAAACTCCTGTGGAATTCTAGGATTTGTAGTTTAGTGAGGCTCAAGGGGTCTCTGACTGCGAATTCTAAGTACCCTCCCTCAACCACAAATCCCAGGATTCCATGGAAAGTTGCCCTGATAGTTAAAGCGGAATAATAGTGCTATAACAGTGCAGAATGATAAGGACCACAAAGTGCATCTACAATGAGGTCTGTCCTTCCTTTTTTCTCTCTCTCTCTTACTCCATGTTTCCCTTAATTCTAAATTTGTCACCATAACGTTATGAAAAATTGTCCTCTCTGTTCTCCCCTTCTGTGCATCACTAGCTTCCCTTCTGGATACTATAGTTTAAATAGGAAAAATAATTATGGTCCAGCCGATTTAAGAAAAATGCCAAATAATTCATTGACCTCTGGGGCTATTTATATGTGGACAAGTCAATTCATAGCAATCTGTACCAGCTTTGCTACACAGCTGCTGCACAACCACACCATTAGTCTCCTCACTGTACCAAGTAACTCATTTGTAAAAACAGGATATAGCTAAAAGACGATGAAATCCCTACCAATGACTCTGAAGCAAGAAATCTACTGTCAGTCTGGCAGCAATCAGCAATGTAGGGCTAGAGTCTTTTTCACCCAAGCAGATATATGGGTTCTTTTTAACCTTAGTGTGTAATCTGAGAGCAAAGTCCCATTTCAGTTAGAAATAGTTTTGCTCTTTTTGCATATGCATTTTATCAGAAGTTGTCAAGACTAATGCCAAGGATTAATAAGCAATAAGAAAGCAGTGAACTTCATTTACAGTCTTCCTGGAATATAGGATTTGCATTAGTGTGATTAAGATCTATTTGAATAAAGGAAAAACTATCACCTGGAGCTTGTTAGAAAGTGTCTTCTAGGAGTTAAGTTGGAAAAGGTGATTTTTTTTTCTTCTTACCAAGACGAAAATCCACTCGTATGGTTGTCTTATGAACAGCTATTTATGGGGGTCACTAGATGTGTGAATTGTGTCTCTCTTGTGAGTTTGGCACTATTGTGAGTGTATATATCTTCAAGTTGCCTGATTTATGGTGACCCCATGACTTTCACAGTCTTTTCTAAGCCAAAGAATACTGCTTTCCTCTGCCTTCCTCTGACATATAGCCTACAGCACCTGCTATTCCTTTGTGGTCCCCCATCCAAACACTAACCAGTCTTGAACCTGCATAGCTTCCAAGATCAGATGGGACTTGGTGCATTTTAAGCTATTTAGGCTGCCAACACTATACTGTATATTGTATAACAATATAGTGAATTTTATTTTGTAAATGAATTTGATTTGTGTTCAGATTGGTTTATTTCCACAGGTTAGGAGATAATAAAGAAATATAGATAAAGAATGATGTAACTCAGTCCTAAGGAGAAGGAAAAGTCAGATCATACAGCCCACTACTTAGCACTACAATAATGTCAGCAGACACTTCTGCAGTAGAAGCAACAGAATCACGGTAAGACTCATATACAAATATATCTATAGATATAAATATATATAATTTTCATATAATCAACTTCAACTATACAGATCAAAATAAACAGAAAAAAGGATATATCAGTCTGTATCATTAACAAATATAGCATTGTTTGGTTCTTCCACAAACTTCTATGCCCAATTGTATCCTACATTACTTATAACTTATTAATTAGCTTTCGCCTCTCTTAACTGAAATCATATACTACCTATAATTTCTTCTCCTTTATTGAATTTATCTCTAATATAAATAAAATAATAATTATTATAATATCCTGACAAATTTCTGGTCCAATGGTCTTTAGAACAAAAAGCCTCCCAACACCCTAATTCCTTCTTTTTCGTTTAAAAAGTTCAGGAAAGGTTCTCAGTCTTTTTGAAATTGTTCCACCCTTTTTCCCTTCATGACTATAGAAAGTTTGTCCATTCCTGCAATTTCTAGTATTTTCAAAACCCAGTTTTCTTGGGTGGGCACATTAAGAGTCTTTCTTAAATGTTATGTGTTTCTACACATTTCACAGTTGCCTCAATTCCCACCTTTTGTTCATAGGTAGCCTTGTTTTGGCTACATTTCTATCCTGCCTCAAAAAATGTAGAACCTGGGGGAGTGATGTCTACAAGAAAGCTGGGAAATTATTTTTGAACTATAGCTTTCAGAAATCCCCAGATAACACAGGCATTGTAGTCCAAAAAAAGGAATATTTCCAAACTCTCATCATAGTAACCAAAAAAATTAAGCCTCAAATCTCCTGGATTTCTGATGGGTCTGTTACTGCAGGTTAGGCCTCCTTGGAGATAGCATAAAGATATCATTTTGATATCAATAATTTGGCTGTCTTCTACCACCCCTCTCCACGTGTTTGAGAGGCCCCCGGACAAACCCAGAACTAGACTCGGCCATCAAACGCTGCAATATCCCAAGACCATACAGGCAGGCCAGAAATAGCCAGATCACCGCTTTAGGAGACCTCTCTGCAAACACCCCCATTATGTATGCACGCTGTTTACAACGGACTCCCTGCCCCGAGCAGGTAACTTGACAAGCTGAATACTCAACTGCCAAGCACTGAGCATTTGCATACAGTCTACTTCTTTGTCAATTCGGACTTAACTCAATCATGCTAAATTGTGACCTTTCTGAGACATTGTCTCACACCCAAAACTCATTGTTGTCCCTGAGTAAGGCAGAGCCTGCAGTCCCAATTCACCCTATAAAAACCCTTGATTCCAAGACCTTCCTCGGATTTCTCTGAACTTCCACCCCACCTTGCTGCTGCTGCATCCGCTGAGCTTTCCCCTCGGTCTCCGTCCGAGACTGTGCATCTATGGACCTCTTCACTGATCTACCCCGGGCTTCGGACAGGTGTAGTATCTCCCACTTCAACAATCTCTCTCAAAATCCCTCTATACCGCTAACACCTTTATTTTCCATAGTTACTTGTGTGAGTGTGTTGCATATACTGTTTGCCTGTATTTAATAAAATTCAAAGTTATTATTTAACAATTGGTGTGCTTCTTGGCTTGGCCTGACCCAGTAGACATTAGGTTAAAAGATTCTGCTGGGTTGCCCTGCCTCTCGTTTTGCTAACTTGTGCTCTGAGCTAATTTTCCCCACCTTCATTGGAGCACAGTTGGAGTCCCTTGCAGGACCCCCAGTAAACAGGGTAACAGGTCAGTCACATATTAGTTAGATATCTGACAGAAAACTGTACTTTCTTGGTTTTCTGCATCGCTCCTCCTTTGTTCTTCTGGAATCTTATCTGATGCTTGTTTTTGTAATGTTTGTAAAGTTGAATACTCATACTGTTCCTGTCTGCTAATAGGAAAACAATCAAGCAGAAAACAACCACTCAGTGAAAAAAGACAAGTTGTATGTACTGATGGAAGGGGAAGAATTATAAAATGATGAAAACATGGTTTGTTTCATTTCTTTTCTGAAAGCGCAGAAGTGCAGGCAGTGACCTGTTTCTTCTTTCTCACCACTCATGTCACTGAAAGCTAGCTGGCCTTTTCGAATGTGAGGGCATATAATATATGTAATCCACAAATTGGGTTAAAGAAGATTAATGGAAGGAAGGGTAAAGAAATAAGTGGGCATCTTAGGCTGACTTAGTGGCCGTCAGTAAATGTAGGGCAGAGAGTTTTATGAGAAAACCCGTTACTTACAATAAGGGTGTGTGTGTGTGTCCATCTGTCTGTCCATATTCTGTCCCTGATGAAAACAGATCCCTGGTCAATATGAATAAGATCTTGATATCACAGTAAATATTTGATAGGACCTACCACTTTTATTTTGTTCAAAGGCTAGGATTTCTTACCATTAGGCAAAGTAAGATAGATATCTCAGGTAGGGCAAATGATCATATGTGTCCTGAAAGGCCAGTAACTTGTTATTTATATCATTGTGCTTTTGCTCCTTGAAAGTGGGAAAAGGGCTTAAGGAATGACTCCTTTGTTATCAACATACTGTAACCAGCTTTTGGTACAATATACTTGGCATACAGGCTGCAGAATATTTGCAATTCTGACTCAGACAGCATGGCATCTTCATCCAGCACTGTCCTTTTATCCAACCCTATACCCACTTCAGAGTCACATTTGTTCCTCAAATAAAACAAGCCTTGTTAATTAGCCCCTATCAGTGTGGATCGCCTTATGGAGTTTGTGCCCTCTTGTAGGTCGCCCTAATCTACACACATATGAAAACTTCTTTTTTTAAAAAAAATAAAAAATCTTTCCAATAAATGCAGTATCGTGCTCATAGTTCAATAGATAAACCATAACCTCTGGACTGCTGGAAGTTTACTGCTTCTAACATCTTGTCAGAATAGACTCTCCCTCTTACAGGACAATATAGAGAGGAGCAAAGCTTTGCCTGCTGGGTGTCATCTGATTATGAAATGAAACAGCTAAAAGTACCTTCTCCAGGTCAGTTGCTTTCAGTCCTGTGAGCCACTCTGTATCTTTGCTGAAAAAAGACACTGAACAGTTGTTTTTTTTCTACCATGAAGCCTACAAGGCCAAGCTACCCAGACAGGAGAGTTCTTCTTCAAATTTACCAAGAAGCATGAAAGCCAAAATCCAGGAAGGTTTGGGGGCATCATTGCAAGTGTTTACCATCACGGATAAAAGAGCTCTTATCCTGAAGAAAGCACAAAAAACCCCCCCATATTTCCACAATAAACTGGATGAATTGTCTCTTCCTCCTTCTCCTCCTTTTAAGAATGGCCTTAGAATCTATAAGATCCTTGCCAATGGCATATCTGTGCCCCCCTCATGTATTGCATATTCTATTTATAATTTCATTTGTGATTTGTAAGATTACCCAGCACCAGGAAGCAAGCTCTGTTGCCACATAAAGAGTCAGAGAATTAAAAATGAATGAATCATTCTGATGAATGGACTTGCTCTGTGAAGATGGCTGAACAACTGTACATTGGGAAACTGAAGGCAGAACAAACCACGGTAACAGTAAGATTCAGGCTTTTACAGAGCTTGGAAGTAACTTATCACCCATATTGAGTTACTGGTAAGCAATACTATCATTACAGTAATAAAGGCGTTTTCCCACATTATGATTACAGCTTGAGAAGGGATGACTGTAACTTTTAGTTATTTTTATAAATAAGGTGATAGGATCCCACTGAATGATGACGGAAGAATCACATGTGTTTATGTTCTGGCTCTCATTGAACTTCATTCTGCTCCCTTGTATTCTGTTGTGAGGGCTAAGGCAATGAACGGATAGAGTATTTCATATCAGAGGTTAGCTGCCAGCAGCATTCACTTATTTTTAAAAGTAACGTAATTCTCCTATTTTAGTTAATCTTGAGTATCAGAAAAGTGAAAATCTAATTTTGGAATTGCAACTATAATGATAACTAATAACCCTGGGACCTTGGAATTATAATGGAACTGTTTTTAAAAGTGATTTTCTATGCTCCGGGCTCCTAGAAAAAATAGTGGACTGTCATTCTGAAATGCAGTTTTTCAGATCTGAATGAAAATTGAACAAAAGAGCGATTTTCAGCAGGTGGAATTTGCATGACAGGCAACACTTGCTGAAATTCTCTCCCTAAAGACATTAGATCCTGTCTGATCTTGGAAGATAAACAGGGCCAGTTCTCAGCTGAGAGACCACAGATAAATACCAGCTGATATAGGCTCTATTTCAGATATTATTAGAAGAAGGTTATGGCTTTCAGTGATTTTCCTATTTACAGTTGTCTGGAAAATTTAAGATGGATAATAAATGTATGATATTGAACAAAATAAGACAGAGTTTAAATTGCAATTATGCACTAGTGATGAACAAACAGATAATTGGTAAAGTGTATAAACTTCTGCTAAAATTTGATATGGAAGATGAACAAGTAAAAGATAATATGATAAAATGGGCTTAGAACCTTGGATATAATTTTCAAATGAAACAATGAGAAAGGATGTGATCATAGCATTTAAAATTTACATTATTATGATCTCAGGAAATTTTTATAAAATGATGAACCACTGGTATATGACACCTGAGAAATGGTCTAAAATTTATAACAACTGCAAATACCTGTTAGAAATATGAAAAAAAAGAAAGGATATTTTACCATATGTAGTGGCCATGTGAAAAAGCCAGAAAATACTGGGTGCAAATACGTATGCTGATCCAGAAAATTTTGAAGATTAAGTTACAGATCTTAATCTTAAAATCTTAATCTTAAAATAAAGAAACTGGAACTGTTTCTTCTGGGACTGATGGATGGACATTTTGAGAAGAGCTGTGAGAGAGATATCTACAGCAGCAACACTATTGTATGCCCAGAGATGGAAGAACAATGCTCCACATTCTAAGACAGATTGGTTGTTAAAAATGAGTGAGTTAGCAGGATTCCATAAATTGTCTATTTTGTTTGGATAAAAGCCATTAGCAACTTTTGTGAAAGATTGGAAACCCTTTGATATACTTTTGAAAAAAATAATATGATATGATAACCATTGATTTTGAATCTTAGTTTGGTTTGACTATTAGAAGAGGTGTAATGTCTAGTTTATAGAGTGAGATGAGACTGTAGGATATGTGGGTAACACTGCAGAAAAGATAATTGGAAGTCACTTAGCATAGATTTATAATTTATGTTGTAGTATGTTTGTTTTCTTTATTGTGTATTTTTTCATTGTATATGTGTTTGTGTCTGAATTGTGAGTTAGTAGTTACTTGGTTAGTTAATTATAATTCTGTAGTTAGTTCTCTTCTTTGTAGTTTGTTAGTAGTTTGTTATTAGTCTATTTTTGATAGGATTGTTTGGAGCAAGAAATGGCAGATGTCTAAGCTGGATTCAGGAAAGGAAGAGGCACTAGGAGTCATATTGCAAACACACATTGGATAATGAAACGCATTATGCTTTATAGATTATAGCAAAACCTTTGATTTTGTAGATCATGAAAACTGGATTGCTCTTAAAGAAATGGGTGTGCCACAACATCTGGTTGTCTTGATGTGTAACCTGTATTCAGGACAAGGTGCTACTGTCAAGACAGAATAAGGAGAAACAGAATGGTTTCCTATTGTCAAAGAGTTCAGAAAAGGCTGCATTTAGTCATCCTATCTGTTTAACTTGTACACTGAACTTATCATATGTAAAGCAGGATTGGACTTGGAGGAAGAAGGCATGAAAACTGAAGGAAGGAACATCAACAATTAATACATGCAGATGACACGACAGTACTAACAGAAAATAGCATAGACCTTTTTTAATGATTACTGAAGAAAGTCAAAGAAGAAAATGCAAAGGCAGGTTTACAGTTGATTGACTAAGAAAACAAAAATAATGATCATGTATGATTTCCATAACTTTCCCGTAGACAATGAAGACATTGAAGAAGAAATAGCTCAAGATTTTCCATGCCTTGACTCTGTCATTAATCAGAATGGAGACTGCAGTCAATAAACTAGAAAGCTAGCACTTGGAAGGGCAGCTCTGCAGGAACTAGACAATATCCTGAAGTGTCAAGGTATATAATTTAGAACTAACTTAGTCCATGCCATCATATTCCCAGCTTCTATGTTTGGTTGTGAGAAGAAGCTGATAGGAAGATAATTCATTTGAAATGTGAAATGAAGAGTTCTTTGGATATCATGCACTGCTGAAAAGAAAAAAAAAATGAATAGGTCTCAGAATAAATCAAACCTGAATTTTTCCTAGAGGTTAGGATAATTAAATGGAGATTGTCTTACTTTGGCCATATCATGAGAAGACATAACTCACTAGAAAAGACAATAATGCTTGGTAAGGTACAAGGCGGTAGGAAAAGAGGAAGGCCACATTACAGATGAAGGATTCGATCAAAGAAGCCATAACCCTGAGTCTGTAGGACCTGAGCAGGGCTGTTGAAGATAGGATGGTTTGGAAGTCTTTAATTCATGGGATTGCCATATATTGAAGTCAACTAGATGGCAGTTAACGGCAATATCAGAAGTCGATATACTGAATTAATGGGGCTTATCTTGGTGTAGACTCACTATTTAGTAATTAATTCAATGGACAATAGTTTTCAATGGATGATGGTTAGAACTATCAATAAGAACAATGGGAACTGTGTGGTGCTCCAGATGCTGGACAGCAACAGCAAACTAGCCAACCCAGTCAAAGTTGAAGAATACTGGAAGCTGTAGTTCAACAAATCTAGAGGGCCACAAAAGAAAATTCAGGACTAAGTCTTTTGCATTGTGCAAGATCCTCAACAGCTCCTAATCTTACAATCTAATAAAATGGAGAGTGAAAAGAACTTAGAAAGGAGGGTAATGGAAGGAGGTCATATCAAGGGTAGGCAAAGATATCAGGAAGCGGGGTGGGGGGAGTCTCAAAAACTGCTGACAAATTATTAAAGAGGAAAGGAAAAAAAGTTTTAAAAACATTAAGAGAAGAGAAGTAGCCAAGTGAATTTTAGGGGAAAAGAGTTTAATGCATAAGATACAGAAAGAAAAGATGTAAACAAGAAAGAGCAAAATAAACAGGTTTTAAAAGAAGATTAATATTAATAATGGGAGAGTCATCTCCCACTCCCTAGGTCCCTTTTTCATTAGCTAAAATTTCCTCTGGTTTCTCTGAGGAGCTTTAGGGAAAAAAAGATTGAGTTCTTCAATAAAGCCTGGAAGAGCCAAGGGGAACCCAGCCCAGCCTTCCTCCCGTGTTCTCCTTAGTTTTCACTACTCTGGCATAATGGGGAGCTGGCAGCAGGGAATGCTAATGTGGAAAAGAATTTCAGCACTGACAAAGACATCTTCCGTGATTGCTTGGCACCCGGGGAGATGAAACGCCTAGTACCTCCTGTCTCAATCCATTAAGCAGAGAGACATTGGAAACATCATTTTCCAGGGTCCCCTAGGGCCATGATACTCCACACAAGTATACATGCTTTAAAAATGGGGCCTCTAACATCACAGTTGAATTTCCAAACTAGTTCTGTGCTGCTCTGGAGTTTGGGGGAAGAAATGAGGACCACCAGCAAGGAATGCTGTTGCTTGGCTACATCGGCTCAAGCTGGGCTTGAATTACAAGATCATTTCTACATGTCTCCATTCCTGGAATTCACGTATAATGTTAGATGAATTAGGAAATTAGAGAAATGAGGGCTAGCTTGTTGCCTGAGGCACAAAGCCTGGAAAAGTTAGTTTGGGCTACAGCTCCTAGAATTCACCAGCCAGCAGGCTGGAGCATTCTGGGAAGTGTAATCCAAAAAAATAATTTCTCCATCCCTGCTGGGCTAAAGTAGCATGCGGTGTCCCGCAGGCATCCAAATCAAAATGCATAGTGTTCATTGCCAGGCAAATTATTTTGGCACATGAGGGAGAAAACCCCAGAAACACCAATTTTCTTCCCTAACAGAGAGTGCACAGCACAAAATACTGAACAATTGGTAGCTGTTTCATGATGTCAAAAATATGCTACCTAATACAGACATGACACTTCCTCACAGTAAATCCATCCCAAGGAGAATAGAGAGTCATAGAGTACAGAGAAAACATGGCACACGGTCAAGTAAAGACGTACAAATAAGTAGTCTTAATCATTATTGAAGGCAAGTATAGAATCCAGAGAAGATAGTAATAAAGGGGGTGATAGATGCTGTGGTACAGAGAATGAAAAACTGATTTTTTTTTTAAAAAAAACTCTTTCTTGATAAACATTTCTGATTTGAAGCAAAAAACAAATATATACACAAACTGAATTTAGGAGAGTGATTTTAAAACATCTTGACCTTAAAAATAAAAGTGTGGGTTTATTTTATTTTTTTGGTTCTTTCCCATTGTTCACGTCCTATTTTCAATTGGACTTCTTTTCCAGGCACAGAAAAGCATGGGAGTATTTGCGACCAGCAGGTGGGCTCTTTTCATCATTTAGAAAATGGCAAAGTACAGTTGCTGGAGGTTCCCTGCTGTTGATGAGCAAATTGTACGTCAAAACTAGTGAACTGAAGTACAGATCTTTACCTACCCTGATGAATATTGCTTGCACAAAGTTCTATGCTTAAAAATAGGCAGCTCTCTCATACTGTGTGGCAGCCTGCAGTGGGGTAGGAAATCTGGCTTGATTCTGAATAGATACCCAAGATCACTAGTCACCTGTCACTCAATGCAGGAAGGGCTTTTCGTCAAGCCATGACAGGATAAACAGTCCCCTAGACTGCAGGCCACCTGTGTGTGAGATTACACTGCAAATAAACCACAACACTCAGTATCACATACTGTCTACTTGTCACAGATAGCCAAATGGTCCACTTAAGCAATAGTGATTATCTGATGCTTTTTAAAAAAGAAATTTGGCTTAGTTATTCAGCAATTTAAACAAAAAATGGTGTCTGCAATGTGGTTTAGATTACTTTTTCTGGGATTGATCCTCAGTGCACTTACATCTGGCTTTTTCAGTTTCCAACAACAGATTTCCAATGACATGGAAATGACATGGAAGGTGGGCAACACATAGCCCAGGATCTGTATGTACCCCCAAGCCATTTATACCTTCCTCTCCTCAACATTTCCATTGCCAACACAATTCTGCTGAAAAACCTGACAAATTACTCAAAATAAATAAATGTATGTACGTACGTACGTACGTACGTACGTACGTACGTATGTATGTATGTGGAACCATATTCCCAGGATCTGCTAGGAGAAAAAGGTTTGTGAGATATTTCCCAAAAAAATCACTGGGACTTGGACAGTAATAGCATGAATATGTGATTTCTGACAGGTTCCAAAGACAAGTCAGCCCCCTTCCCTCAAACTTCAGGAAATTGACAGTTTTACTCCATATTGGATCAGGAGGAATCACATATACAGAAAATTATATGACTCGATAAATCCCTTCCTCACAAGGCCAGAATGTCCTCCCACCTCCCAATCTTGCAATACTTCCATTGACAGGCAAAGACTTTGTTATTCAAAACTTTTGAAAACTGAAAGTTTTAAAAGAAAAGGCTTTTAAGAGGGGTTGTACTTGTTTCTATGGTTTTAGCTGTACCATTCTTCTAAACTGCTTTTTAAAACCTTGCTAAACTATATTTAATTTTAAAAAATGTTGTTGGTAGTCAATAGAACTAAACCACCATACAAACAATCGACATTAAAATGGAATTAATGTCAATCTTTTGCATATTTTAACTGCATTGTATTTTCACTTGCACTCTGAAGTGGTACGACAATACCACTCCTAACTTTTCGTGGCCTTCGGGGATTTCCATGAACATCTTTGAGAGTCTTTTCAATAAATAAATAAATAAGTAAGTAAGTAAGTAAGTCCGTCCTTTGGGACTGAGACAGTGGCTTACTCACAAAGAGTCCTAGGCCATTTCCGCACGTGGCAAAGGAATCGCTCCCTGCCGCTACTTACCGGATCTTCTTTGGGTCCAGTCCAGGAAGAGGAGGAGCAGATCTGCACTGCTCCGGCATCCAAAATGGCGGCTTCTGGTTGGTCGTGCGTCACGACCAACCACTGAAGCTCGTCAGCCTAAAGCCCACCCTCCGCAGATCGCAGGCTCACATTGGTGCAAGCCTGCGAATCTGCATTGGAGAGCAGGAACACAATGGCGCGCGCTGGCATTTTGAAAAACCTGAAAAATCAGGTTTTTCAAAAACTTGCTGGAGGACCACTTGGCGTCACTCTGGAGTGGACTGGGGTGCGGATCTATGCTAAGTAGTCTGGACCCAGTCCGCTCCAAGGTGCAGACGTCCTCCGTGGAGGACGCACTGTACTGTTTTTTTTAACCCGTGTGGAAATGGCCTAGTGTCAAGTTCTTATATGCACTGTTCACATGTATTACATTTGTTTACCTCCATCTCTTGCTAGGCTTACTTCTCTCTTCCCACTTCCTGTTGCCTCTTTCTTTGTTGAAACTTTAGTTTATAGCTCTTGAGGCTGGGAACTGTAATTCTTATAAAAGGCCACACACACGATGGTGTTAGTTTAAATATTAGGAGAGTATTAAGTATTAAGCTGAAGTGAAATAACCCCCCCCCCCCCCCGCAGTTGTTCTTGTTCTGATGCCAGGGAGGCTGAGTCCATAGCAGAGTCCAATAATCCAGAATCTATGGCAGTAAAGCCAAGCACAGCCAGCAGATAGACTGATCAGACAAAATTCAACGAAAAAGGCCAGGGTAAAAGTAAATATAATCCTGCCAGGGATTTAGTTAAATCAAATGAGGAGGGCCCAAAGTTAAAGCCACTAACAAATCAGCACATAATCATTCTAGTTTAAAACAGCAGCAGGAGAGAATATCTATATGGTGAAACCAAAACACAACCCAAATCAGACACTAGCAGATACTAAAAGGCTTTAAGCCCTGCATATATGATCTGGGGTCAAAGAACCACATTGTTCTCAACATCTCACCAAGGGTTGCTGAACCATAGCTTATCTTCAGATTCTTCAGAATTAAGTTCCTGTGTGAGGAGGACCTTACGTTTGAGGTGACTTCTTACTCCCAACGAGTGCCTTGATCCTGAGAAGATCTCCCCCATTACTGGGCACCCCGGTTGGAAGCACTGGGCAGAAACAAGCACATACCTTCATAGGTAATTTCTTTCTTGGACTGTGAGTAGGTCCAGCCTCTTTGTCCACTTCTGAGGTAATGCTGCCTCTATCGAGGAATTCAATCTCCTATACCCATTAAGGTCTATCTTCCACCAAAGGATCCAGTTCCTCAATGCCCTTAGTCATAGGAGCCTCATGCTTATCCTAACTGGAGGAATTTTCTGGTGATGGCATGAGAAGCAATCTCTGTCAAAGGGGGAGATTTTAGCTGAGTTTTTGGGATAAAATTTGTGGGAGAAAATTCATTGCAGTGCTGGCTGGTAGCTGCTATGCCAGTTGGGCAGAATTCATTCTTGGACTTTAGCTCAGGATTCAAAGTAACTATCCAAGGTACTAAACCTGTTTTGGGAATAATGTTTAGCACCTTAAATGGTTCTTTTGAAGTCTGGACTAAAACCCAAAGTGGATTTACTTACCTACATGGGACCCAGCTGCTACTGCTACCTGGTATTGAGCTTATCTCCTGGCAGCCTCTGGCTGTTTGACCAACATGTGTGTTGCCTTGTTTTGTTAGCATTTGTTTATGCTTGTTTGACCAAAGCACCTAAGAACATGTGCTGCTATAGCCTAACTCTACTGGTAGTTGTTGGAAAGGGATTTCTGTGGTGGCAGTGAAAACCAGCCCATGTGTTTTCTCCTTGACATTTGAGTTCATTGGGGCATTTTAACTCAGCAATCTCTCATCTTTTCACTATAAATGACACCAATAATGCACAAATAGTCCCTCACACTTTTTAGTAGCAGGTACTGCTTTTTACCTGTAGACAACTGTTTCCCCAGAGAAGGTCTATGTTGTGGGATGGATGATCTGGCACACTCCAGAACCATAGAGAGCTACTTCAGTTACCACTAAATTTCAGTAGAACCTGGCAGCAAGACATTCAGCAGTGGCAGAATTATCCTGGCAACTGTGCTGCCCAGTGACACCAGTGGACATTGGGTAGGTCCAATGAGATCTTCTGACCCCACGAAGTTGCCCAACCCTGATAGATAGGGATTTGAGTATAGAAGTACCACTCCTTTACACTTCATGGGGAAGTTGCATGAGGGACTGGAGTTTCCTTGCTCACTTGGAACCTCTTGAGTTACTCAGGTTGTAGGAGTAGGACACAATATGTTCAGATTCTGCTAGCTTGGTTGTTGAAGAGACAAGTGCCATTTATTCTGCCCTGGTGAAGAACTGTTACTTGTCCACCTCTGAAGTATTTCTGCCCCACAGAATCCCTTTCCGTTTGTTCCATTCAGCAAAAAAGATGTTAAGAAGAGGTAAAATTACAAAGCCATTCAGATGTGAGTTTTCCTTTTTCATAATGAAAATGCACGTGCCTGAGCTTGCATTGTGAGTGCTAAAAATAGGCCAGCCAAAGCAGGGTTTTCCTCAAGCACTTCCATTATTCACATGTTACAGCACATCACATAAAATAAACAGGGCACATTTTTACCACAAAGTGCTATATGCAAGAATTTGAAGAGCATAAAAACATGTCCACTGGGGACAGAAGCATGGCATGTTTTCAAGACAAATCTGAGCTTGGGGAAAATAGGGTTGTTTTTTTCAGTCACAAAATAGGAAACGAGTGTTACATTTTAGTCAAAACAAAGTAATAAAGCAATTGCTTTACAAATGGCTCCAATCTTTTGTTGTTTCCCTCCCAGAGAGGTGGAGTTTTAATATTGCAGAAGTGGTAATATCGTGGCACATTCTTAGATTGGGTTTGAGAGGCTGTAGGAGGGAGGAAGAGCAATTCAGATGGTAATACTACTCTGAAATGTCAGTGCACTGATTTTTGGTACACTGGCACACAGACAGTTACAAGAATATAGAAGAAGCAACCTGTTGCTGCTTTGCATATAAAAATTCCCTTCAGCTAACTGCAGCAACATTAGCTAATACAGTTGGAATGCTCAGTTTGTAGGAATTATTTTGTTTGTGACTTGTGCTAAGCTCTTATTATGACATTCCCTAAATGAGGGGCACAGCTCAGAATAGCTGACTGGCATCCTGTTAGTCAGTTACAGTGTCCTAAGTTACACTTAGTACACTATAACTGCATTTTATTCATATTTGCATTTGTGGTACTATTACCATGACAGCAAACAACCCTGAAACCCACTTTAAAAGCAATAGCAGTTACATTTCTATACCACTTATCAGTGCTAAGTACTCCCTAAGCGGTTTACAATGTTTTTAGCTAATTGCCCCGAACAAGCCAGGAACTCATTTTACCAACCTATGGAAGGCTGAGTCAACCTGGAGCCTTGCAGAATCGAACTCACAACATTGTGGCTACAGTATCAGCATTTAACCACTGCACCACCTGACTGTCCAGAGTGACAAAGATCTGTTCTGCTGTCTAGTGGGACACTGCGGGATGATTTGATCAGTCCCCACCTACCAGCAAGTAATGGTATGAGGAGGAGGAGAAGGGACTCTTGTGGGGACCTGTTGTAAATCTTCATAACACTGTCTTCCATTAGCCAACAGAACAGATTTCAGTGACTCTGGATGGCTGACTGGCTTTTAAAGTGGGTTTCAGTGGTTGGAGGGGGAGATAAAGTATAGCTATAGCATGTGGCTACATGTCTGATACAGGATCTCTGTTGTTATTTGGGGGGACTACTATTCCCAGAATCCCTCAATCAGCATTTGTTCTCAGGTCTGGCATAAGGTGTGTGTTGACAGCACTCATTCTATGTATGGGCGCTGTGTATATAGGTCTTGTATCTAGTTCTTCACTTTTGCATACTATTAACGCTCTAAATTCATAAATCAATCAATTCTGTCTTCTTCTCAATGTGTTCTTTTTTCCTACAGGTTATCAGTCTGGAGTATTATTGTCACACAAGTGCTAACATCAGAATAAACACTGTTGACTTTAAAATAAAAGGTCGCCTCTCCCTACTGTGATGATGCTGAGCCTTTTGGGAAATAGATGGGATCCTGCTTGACTTGCCAAGTGTGACAATAGCATACTGAATTATTCAGGGAATGCAGAATCAAGAAGACTTTGCAGCACTAGGTTTCCAGCTTTGATCTCATAAGCAGACACTTCCCTTATAATGGAAAGAAGCCTCAAAAGAAGCCTCAAAAATTACAATATTTTTTGTTGATCTTGTCAGAGGCCATAAAAAACTAAAATAATCACAGCTCAGGAAGCCTTGTTTCAGTTCTAAGGGTGTCAGTATTCTTCAGGTTCAAGTTCTGATTCCACCAAACCTTCAGCAATAAGATTTTGTAGGTTTGACACTCAACACTGCTTTGAGGAATAGTACATTTAATATCAACATTCTCTACCCAGTAAAGAATTATTGATGCTTTCCACATACAGTCAGTATGTCCTGCTTACTCATGAGCTGAGTTTCTTTGTTCACTGAGCCAGTTGTCCTGGAATCCAGACAAACTCATTTTTTTCTCTCTACCACCCTCTCAAAGGCTTTAGAGGACCCACTGCAACTGCTTTTTAGTGACAGGACTGAATCCTACATCCATTTAAATCAAACCTATGCAACTGGTCATCCACCAAGTCAAGATCACCAAGCATGTCTTGTCCCTACAGGTGTATGGCACAACCATTCACCATTTTCTCAGCCCCAGAGAGATGACAAAAACAAATGGTTCAACATGGATCAACATCAATCAAACTAGGGAGAGTTAATCAAGCTAGGGGGAGGAACCAGCTAGGGGAAGGAGGCTTTATTAGGAACTCCCAGCAGTCTTCTTGCTGACTTCCAGAGGAGAGAGCAGAAAGTGAGCTGGGTCTGTGAAGACAGCTTTGATAGGTGTTTTTGCAGGACTCTGGGGTTGAGTTTGTTTGCTTATTTCTATGTGTTGTCTTTTTTTTGCTTGCGCTGGCCGTGTGCTCTCCCTGAGCTCACAGCCTAATTGTCAGCTAATTGTTTGTTAGTCAGTTAACTGTCAATCAAACTAGGGAGAGTTAATCAAGCTAGGGGGAGGAGCCAGCTAGGGGAAGGAGGCTTTATTAGGAACTCCAAGCGGCGCGCGGCTATGGCGCGCGCAATTTCATTCATCTACTTCAATCCTTCAGGTTCATCCATTCAAGTTTAGGAACAACCAATCCTTATAGTGACTGACCAAATTTAAGAAGAGTTCAACTGAGCTTGGTAGTTAGCTGAGCAGACATAGCTTATACAGCTCAAATTAAGAAAGGAGGCCTAGTTTTTGTTTTTGTTTTGTTTTTTATTCTATTCTCTGTATTATCAAGTATGGAAGGTGAGGGAGCTGCTGCTGTCACCTGTAGCACTTGTGGCATGTTCCTTTTCTTGCCACAAGAAGTTGTCAGGTACACCTGCAGCAAGTGCAAGCTGGTCACCTTCTTAGAGGTCAGGGTGCAGCAGCTGGAGGCACAGGTTTCTAATCTTCGTCTTATTAGGGAAGGTGAGGACTTCTTAGATAGGGCAGAGAGGACCTTCCTGAAGACTGGATATGCAGAGGAGCTGCCTGATGAGGAAATCAGTTCCGTCAGCCAGGAAAGCGATGCTTGGAGGAATGTCACACGGAGAAGTAGAAGGGCCAGGAAGGAAACAGAGACTCTCAAACTACAGAATCGCTTCAATGTTCTTGGTGCTATGAATGATGAGGAACACCAGAAGGATGGAACACAACATCAGCAAGAAGGAATCCAACTTCGGCAACTGGAACTTGAACACCAACAGGACAGCATCCAACATCGGGAAGACCAGCACTCCCGGCCTCAACACAATGCCCAGGCAATCCTGGAAGAATCTGCTTGTCGAAGAACCCCGGACAGGCCTCAGAGGAGGCGAGTTCTGGTGGTTGGGGACTCCTTGCTCAGAGGAACCGAACCAGCAGTTTGCAAACCGGACAAGCTCAATCGAGAGGTCTGCTGTCTTCCTGGGGCCAGGATAAACCACGTAACAGAGAGGCTAGCCAGGCTGGTCAAGCCCACTGACCGTAAGCCCCTCGTTTTGGTTCACGTTGGAACCAACAACATGGTGAAGCACAGCTTTCACCACATCACAAAGGACTACGAGCTTATGGGGAGAAAGCTTAAGGACCTTGGTGCGCAGGTGGTCATTTCATCAATCCTCCCTGTTCAAGGATATGGTGCACGAAGGGAAAGGACAATAGTAGAGGTCAACAGCTGGCTCCGCACATTTTGCCACCGCCAACAGTTTGGCTTTTTGGATCATGGCTTGAAATTCCAGGAACATGGGCTTCTGGCAAGGGATGGGCTGCACCTCACGAAACTTGGCAGGAACGTTTTTGCAAACAGTCTCACAAGGAGGATTAGGAGGGCTTTAAACTAAGTACAACTGGGGAGGGAGACAAGATTATTCAGGACAAGGACTCGGCAAGTGCAGGGGGAAAAGGCCCAAATGATATTGGCCAAGTAGGAATAGCATCCAATCGTGGGAGGGGTGGAAACAATGCTATGGGACTTGCAGGAAAGGCACGGGGACTTAAGTGTCTCTACACTAATGCACGGAGTATGGGAAACAAACAAGATGAATTTGAACTCCTAGTACAACAAAATAAATATGATTTGATAGGCATCACTGAGACCTGGTGGGATGAGTCTCACGACTGGAATGTAGGAATAGAGGGGTATAGCCTATTTTGTAGAAATAGACCAAATAAGAAAGGAGGAGGAGTAGCCTTATATGTCAAGGATGTTTTCACCTGTGAAGAGATCCTTGACTTGAACACCAGAAGCCAGGTCGAGAGCATCTGGGTAAGAATTAAGGGAGCGAGAAACAATAGGGATATTATAGTGGGGGTTTACTACAGACCTCCAAGCCAGACTGAGGACCTCGATGGCGCTTTCATAGACCAAATGACTGCACATTCAAAAAGGAGAGATACAGTAATAATGGGAGATTTCAACTACCCGGATATATGTTGGCAGTCAAACTCTGCAAAGGCGGCAAGGTCCAGCAAGTTTCTTGCTTGTCTTGCAGACAATTTCATGGTCCAGAAGGTGGAAGAGGCGACAAGGGGATCAAACATTCTGTATCTGATCCTGACCAACAGGGAAGACCTTGTTAATGACGTTGAACTGGTTGGATCTTTAGGAGAGAGTGACCATGCCCTATTAGAATTTGGAATTCAGTGGGGAAGAGAAGACAAGTGTAGCCAGGCATTCATCTTAGATTTTAAAAAAGCAGACTTCTGTAAACTGAAGGAGCTGCTGGCTGAAATCCCGTGGTCAAGAATAGTCAATGAGAAAGGAGTTCAGGATGCATGGGAGTTCCTTAAAAGGGAGGTACTGAAGGCACAGGCTAAAACTGTACCATTAAGGAGGAAAAATGGAAGGCATCTGAACAAACCAGAATGGTTGACTAAAGAGCTCTCAGCTGAGCTAAGTATTAAGAAAAACATGTACAGGAAATGGAAGAAGGGGGAAATCACCAAAGAAGATTATAAGCAAGTAGCCAGGAGATGTAGGGAGAAGGTCAGAAAGGCTAAAGCACAGAACGAACTTAGGCTGGCCAGAGACAATAAAAACAATAAAAAGGGCTTTTTTAAATACGTCCGCAGCAAAAGGAAAAAGAAGGAAACGATAGGGTCACTGCGCAAGGAAGATGGTGAATTAATAACAGGAGGAAGAAAAAAGGCAGAACTCCTCAACACCTTCTTCGCCTCAGTTTTTCCCCAAATGGATAAAAACACTCAACCTGGCAGTTGGGGAGCAGGTGAGGAAGCGGGGGAAATGCAGCACAGAATAGATAGAGAGGTAGTACAGGAATACCTGGCCACACTGGATGAATTCAAGTCTCCAGGGCCAGATGAATTGCATCCTAGGATTTTAAAAGAACTAGCAGAGGTCATTGCGGAACCTCTTGCTATAATCTTTGAAAACTCTTGGCGGACCGGAGAAGTTCCGGCAGACTGGAGGAGGGCAAATGTTGTCCCCATCTTCAAGAAGGGAAAAAGAGGACCCAAATAATTATCGCCCAGTCAGCCTGACATCAGTACCTGGAAAGATCCTGGAGCGGATCATCAAACAGTCAGTTTCTAAATACTTAGAAAACAATGCCGTAATTATGAAAAGTCAACATGGATTTCTCAAAAATAGGTCATGCCAGACTAATCTTATCTCTTTTTATGATAGAGTTACTTGCTTGATAGATGAAGGGAATGCTGTGGACATAGTATATCTTGATTTCAGTAAGGCCTTTGACAAAGTTCCCCATGACATTCTTGCAAAGAAGCTAGTAAGATGTGGACTGGACAGGGCTACTGTCAGGTGGATTTGTAACTGGTTGACTGACCGTACCCAAAGGATGGTCACCAATGGCAGATTCTCATCCTGGAGAGAAGTGACTAGCGGGGTGCCACAGGGTTCTGTCCTGGGCCCGGTGCTGTTCAATATCTTCATTAATGACTTGGATGAAGGAACAGAGGGCACGCTGATCAAATTTGCAGATGACACCAAATTGGGAGGGGTCGCTAATACACCTGATGATAGGATCAAAATTCAAAAGGACCTGGACAGATTGGAGAGCTGGGCCAAGGCTAACAAAATGAATTTCAACAGAGAGAAATGTAAGGTCCTACACTTCGGCAGAAAAAATGGTATGCAGAAATATAGGATGGGGGACACGTGGCTGGCTAACAGTACGTGTGAAAGGGATCTAGGAGTCTTCATAGACCACAAGCTGAACATGAATCAGCAGTGTGATGCGGCAGCCAAGAAGGCCAACGCAATTCTTGGTTGCATCAATAGGAGTATGGTGTCTAGATCGAGGGAGGTATTGGTACCACTTTATTCTGCTTTGGTTAGACCTCATCTTGAATACTGTGTCCAGTTCTGGGCACCCCAATTCAATAAGGATATGGATAAGCTGGAGCAGGTCCAGAGGAGGGCAACCAAAATGGTGAGGGGCCTGGAAGCCATGCCCTATGAGGACAGACTTAGAGAGCTGGGTATGTTTAGTCTGCAGAAGAGAAGGTTGAGAGGGGACATGATAGCCATGTTTAAATATTTGAAGGGATGTCATGTCGAGGAGGGAGTGGGCTTGTTTTCTCCTGCTCTTGAGACCAGGACAAGGAGCAATGGATGCAAGCTGCAGGAGGGGAGATTCCACCTGAACCTCAGGAGGAATTTCCTGAGGTTCCCGGCAGTGGAATGTGCTTCCACAGAGTGTGGTGGAGTCTCCTTCGTTGGAGGTTTTTAAGCGGAGGCTGGATGGCCACTTGTCAGGAGTGCTTTGAGGGTTTTCCTGCATGGCAGGGGGTTGGACTGGATGGCCTTTGTGGTCTCTTCCAACTCTACATTTCTATGATTCTATGATTCTGTGGAAATCAGCCACCTCTGCTTGGTAATGTATTTACAGTTTGAAAGGTCACATGTCTTAGAAATAATGATGCACACTTTACTCTCTCAAAAGGAGTGAAGTGTACAACTATGCTTGCACAAGCAACTACATGCTCATTGGAAGGAGGGTGGACAGAGATAGGGAAACTCAGTAAGGGTTCTCTGGTGTTTTTGCTTTTGTCTGATCTATTGTTTCCTTTTCCTTATACCAGAAGTGAAAACTATGATTCATGGGCTGCACGTGGCCCTTTGGACACCCATTGACCCATCCAGAGCCCCCAGCACTCCCAAGTTTATTTGCCCATGCTTTTTAGCTGAAAAAGATATAAACACCACAAAGTTGTTTCTTGCTGTTTCAGAGGGACACCTTGAAAATCCCATCAGTATGGCCCTAAATGTGACCAGTCATGGTACAGTATTACTTCTGGATATCCGAAATGATAGCTATAACATCACAAGTCAGTTCACCAGAGTTCCTGGGAGTGTCAAAAAATATGACTGCTTCTAGCCACACTTATAGTTTCTAGAAGCATTTAGATGGCTCTTAAGGGAAGCAAGTAGGTGGAAATTTTAGCCGATCCAGCCGATCTCTTCTCATGTTTAGATGCCATATATTTGTCTATGATAATTCATGAAGCCACTGGGTGGTGTTTTTTTTTAAAAAAAAAATAAAGCATTTTCAGTGTTCAGATATAATGTTCTTGTTATAATTGGGATCTAAAAATGCACTACTGGTTGATTCCTAAGAAAAGAGATGCTTAGGAAACACATCCAACACATCCAACAGGCCTATCCAAATTTTAACAATGAATTCTAAATAAGTTTTGACTGTTTTCAATTATTTATGCTATTTGTTCTTTTAAGACGGTATTATGCATTTTAAGTATTATTTTTAATTGATATTCTGTTTTTAACTGATACATATGTTAACCTGTTGTTGTCCCCCATCTCGATCCATGGTCAGAAGTGTAAGGTAAGAAAATTATTATTATTATTATTATTATTATTATTATTATTATTATTATTATTATTATTATTATTATTATTATTATTTCCAAGATAGATAAAGTCTCCTTCCCATTTCTTGATGTTGACGATCAGACTATCTTCAGAATACTACCCAGTGGAATGCAAGGAGTATGTCTAGGCTTTCTGCTATAATTAGCTACATTGGAAATGAGAAGGCCTGGTGTAATTGTGTGTGTGTTTGTGTGTGTGCAAGCATGAGTGCACATGGTGAGGAGTTTTCTCTTTCCCCTTAGCATGATGGTGGTGGAAAAAAAAATGGCTCAGTCTCAAAACTGGGAGGAGAACCTCCATTCACAGAACTGGAAACTTTGCTTCTGGGGCTAATAGCAGCTCTGTGTGCGTGGGGAGGAGATTTCAATTGAGATTGCAGAATGGCAGGAAGGGCTAGATTCCCTCCTTTCCATACTCCCACATATGGTCCTCCCTCCCTCCCTCCTATAAACACTGGAAAAACAGGTCAGGCTAACTGAATTCATACAATCAATATCACATATATTATGGCTCTGAGTCAATATTTTGCCTGACGCTGTATCAAAGTGTTGCAATAGATGTACATTGCAAAAAACAAAAGTGCATTTACCCATACACATGCTGAACCAATGGTAAAAAGAGGTAGAGGGACTGCCATAAAAGCAATAATGGGAGAGTAGTCAAAACACAGGGTACAGTAAATAGAAACACATACAAATACGTTCACATGCAAAGAACAGCAGCCTGCCTGATAGAGAGTTCAGCTCAATGTAATGCCATGAATACTGGCAGTTGCCAGTTTATGACATCATTTCCATACTATTTCTCTCTCCCAGACACTCATTCTTTCTCTCTCTTTCTTTTTCATTTTACCCTCAAACTTGGATTGCCGATCTGATTCACTGGCCCGTATGCTGATGCCTCTTTTATCCGTAAGCCATTCGCACGCCGTACCGATTCGACGCTTTCATTCCCAACAGTCACAGCCTGTGCCTGTTTCCAGATTTGTCAGAACAGATAGCAGCAACGAGAATGGAAATGGATTCAGTGAAATATGGAACAACAACAACAACAAAGCAAAATAAACAAAGCCAGAATGGTGAGGTTAGAAAAAATTAGAATGAACTTTGTGAAGCACGTTAAAAGGAAACTCAAGCAAAGGATAGCTGAAATAATATAGCTAAGATGGCTTGTATACTCTTATGTGTGTGTATTGCTCCTTTTGAAGAAAAGCAGATGGTGAGAAAAAACAACTCTGAATGAGTAGCTAGTTGTTGTAGGATCACCTTGAGTGAGAAAGGAGTTCCACAGTTCCAGTCCCCAAAAAGAAAAAAAAAAACCTCTTTAGTTGCTGCAAGGCAACATGTAGTTCATATCTTGGCAGCCAAAGTAGAATCTACGGTTATCTGTCATTACAAGAGGACAATTGTGCTAATAAGAATGAAACAAGGGGGACTGGTGCTTAGAAGAGATTGAAATTAAAAGTGAAATGAATATTTACAGCAAGCCTGAAATTTGAGCATTGGATGGATTTGTAAGAAGCTTCTTCAAATCTGAACATCAGTCGGTGGAAAGGAATACTCAAACTTGTTTTACCCGTGTGAAAAAACAAAAACTTTTATTTCACACGAGCTCAGATAGACTGACCAAAGAGAGCAAATGACCTCTTGCTTTAAATTTTCAGTTCTTTTAGTTGACTAAAAATTAGACAAAATAAAAACATAGATGTTTCATGTCATGTGTACCAAAAGGAAGAAACCAGAAGTGTGCAGCCAATTATTCTGAAAAGGACTAATGAGCATGTTGAGGATAGAGTATTGTACCTTGTTTTGCCTCCTCTGCCTTCTCCGAAGCCTCAGAAATTCCTTGTGCTGCCTTGACACAAAATTCACTGCTGCATATTCAAGCAGCGCAGCAAAAACAAAAAGAAGACACACAGCCATCCAGATGTCAATAGCTTTTACATAAGAGACCTGCAAGATAAAGGAAGTAGGAAATTAAAAGAAAAATCATGGCATCTTTTAATGAGGAACGATGATGTGCACGAGAGGAAGGCAGGAAATATCTACAGAGATGTCTTTGACTTCTGTGCTTACTAGGCACTATGCACTGCATCTTTTCTAATTTTGATATTAGCTTTGAATAGCACCTTGGATCTAAATGCAACTGTTGTTCCCAAATGGAGTAGAGCCCTGAATCAATGGGAACATGGTAAGTCAACACTTACATAAGTTCCATTTATTCAATCAAGTCAATACTTACGTTAAATTTCCCCAATTCAACCAAGTCAACGCTTACATAAGTTCTGTTGATTCAGGTGGGACTAACACTAGATCTAGGCTTTCATCCAGTTATAAAGAAGGCCAGAAAGCTTATTCACTAAATTTACACATTGTTTTGTTATTGTTAGGTGCCCTTTTTTTCTTGTTGCTCTCCCTAGTGTTATTCTGTTTCATCACTCTCACAATCCTCTGCTTCATTTGACTGCACTCCCGTCAAATCCATCTGGCCATATGGTTGTATTTATGAGTTTTCATTATGTCATCTCTTCAGATATAACATAATGACATCATTAGGAAAATTGCTCAGATCAATCTAGCTACTCAGATTAAATGATTAGGTGTCCCATACACTGATGCCATAGGAAAAGGAGGTCAAAAATGAAGACAGAAAATAGGGCAGAGAGAAACAGCAAATAAATGACACAAATTTGTCCATAATTTGCACATTAAACACTGAAAATGTAAGGTGCTTTCCAACAATCTTGGAAAAGAAAATTAAATATTATTAGCTTGAGTCAGCCATAGCCAGCCTGGTATCCTCCCAGTTTGGACTGCAACTCCATCAGCCCTGATCAATGGGGTCAATGAAAAGTTATCATGGAAACTAAAGTCCAAAACATCTGGAAAATATTGGATTCAGAAAGGCTGGCTTAGTCCTAATAGAATTTCAACAGACATTCCCTATTTGGAGGCAGCCTTGTTGGTTTATTTTTATAAAACAGACCATTTCTTCCCTTGCACCCTACTCATAATCAAACATAATGTTTACAAAATAGTTACTCCAGTTTTAAATGCAAAATATGCAGAATTAGGCACCCTTAATGCAGCTTCACTTGCCATCTTTATTCGCTCCTAAATTTATTTTACAATACCTTCATAGCATGAATACACTCATCTATCTTACTAGAAATGCATGAACCTTGCCTCATTCACTGAATTTTGCAGGAGTTTGCATGGCATTGTCCTACACTTGCAATCCTTCTTTGTATTTCTACTGGTTTTTCCATCTTTCTCCTGGAAAATACAGTTCCCTGATAAGAGATGGCAGAGATATGTATTGCCTTTCAACTGCTAGCATGAAGAACATTCCATCTGGAAACGACCTAAAGTCCTATATCTATGCTGTGGAGCAGGAGAAGTGGAAATAAGTTGTTTTTCAGAAGTTCTTGAACTGCCACTCCCATCATTCCTTGCCAGTGGCTGTGCTGGATAAGGCCCCTGGGAGCTATAGTCCAACAACATCTGGAGCGAATCATAATTCCAAACCTTGCCTTGGAGGAAGCCATACTTAACTCAGTGTGACTTACCTCCAAGTAGATAGGCATATGAGAGCACTGCCAACATATTAACTGGAAACAGATGCTTCATGTGTGCAGTTGTTTTCTGGACAGGAAGTACCACATATGAAAGTATATGACTTTTAGAGTTATATGTGCACATACAAAGCTGTCATGCTTATTATAACTAACCTGTGGTTGTTTCCACACCCAATGTCAACAGAAGAAAATCAACTGCAGATTATGCACAGATATTATGAACCTGGTAGATAACTGTTTTAGAATCACCCCTCCCCACCCTGCCAACATATCCATTTCTTTAAACCAATCAGCTTCCCAGAGCTGTGTAAATATTTTCCCCCAAAACAAAGCTAGGTTTGATGTGCAAAGAAAAGGAAACATTATTACCTGTGCCATATAATAAATAAAACATGTTATTCTAAGTATGAAATCCAGCATCCATAGCAACCATGAGCAAAACTCCCACTGGTGTCAAGATAGATATTGTATATTTCATCACTTACAGAAGGCAATTCTCATATTGACCTTTCACTTCTAAAGGAAGAAAACAAGATTGCTTGGCCAGTGTTTGTTGTTAGCTCACTGTCTTCCCCACAATTCTCTATGGACCAGACTTTGACATAACACTATCAATGTAATTAGCAAATCAGTTATTACCATTACACAGTTTGTTATTTAGAGTAAGTAACTGCCACAGGGGACTAAATTCAGAGGGAAAGGAGTACAGAGGGTTTAAAAATATTTTTTTTGCTTTCAATTGTCGTCCCAGTCTGTCGGTCTTTCTGCATAACACTGTTATGGTGCTGTTATTCCACTTTCAACAATCTATGGAATCCTGGTGTTTGCAGTTTAAGGAAGGGCATTTAGAATTCTCAGCCAGAAAGCTCTTTGTCCTCAATAAACTACAATGAGCAGAAATGCCCTGAGACAGACAGGCCTTCTTTATTGTGTCAGCTGTTTGCCTGGACAGGAAAGCTACTTGCAATACGCAGGTGTTGCATTTCTGACGTTACCTACTGAACCAGGATGAAAAAGCTGAATGGGACACTGACAATAGTGCCTGTCACTCAGTGACCAAGGGATCAGTGGGACTGAAGACAGAAGAAGTGGGAGATCTTATGAGGCCATCTGCAAACTTCTTGGAGAAAGCCCGAAGAATGAAAAAGAAAGAAAGAACAATCACTCTAATCCATCCCTGTGGGGACCTAAACATATTGTGGTTGACTTGGCAGAAGTTTCTTCCATTGTCAGACTATTATAGGTCTTCAAATAGGATTGTTGAGTGTCTTGAGAGGGATATTTTTCTTCTTCCATCTCTAGGATATATTACATATTGAGCTGAGGTCAGTCTTTCAAAACCTATAGAAGCATCTTTTCCTATGAGAGTCCTCCTTGTCTTAATATTCAAATGTGACTTTTCTTGGGTTCATTTCTACGGCATGATTCACACCATTCCCCATGCCTTTGATAGCCTGAAAATTGTGCCTTGCTGGGCATTTCAAATACATCAGCCAATATGTCCTGAAAAAAAAAGCTTCCCATATAATTAATCTACCAGCACTGCTCTAACACAGCAAAATCCCTCTTGTACATTTCTACTCAGAATTTTCAACTACACTCAAGGGGAGGAGGTTAGGTAAATAGGCATACAATTATACCTCCATGGAACTAAATTCTGTACCCTATCACCAATTTTTGCAGAGACTGTTAATTTTTCCTGTCATGCACAGTACCAACAACACAATCCATGACATTACACAGCCCATATTTTCACTCCATAATGCTAGAAAATGTCCACAAAATCTTGCAGCTCACCAATATAGATAAAAACATAGATAACAAATTGTTTTCACTGACCATTGCTCAAACCTCTTGCAGACTATGAAAAAGTACTTTCAGGGATATCAGTTGTGTTCTTTCAACATGCTTGTTTTTAGAAGATGCTGTACAGCAGAGCTTTCCAGACTTTTCATGTTGGTAACACACTTTTTAGACATGCATCATTTCATGATACAGTAATTTCAGTTTTATTAGCAGATTGGAGGTTAAGCTAACCCTTTAAGAGATACAGACACATACATAAATTGTAATAACAAAATGTATGGAGACACAACGTATCTCATGAAAACCTTTCATATATTTTTAAAAACATATTATTTATAAATAATAACATACATTTCCAAGATTGTAGGCGATACACCTACACACTTCAGGCAACACACTAACATGTCACGGCACACCATTTGGAAAGCCCTGCTGTACAGGGAACTCTCACCACTTTCAGAAACCACAACAACTACTTAATATATTTTTAAAGCTAATTCCCCAGTTGTTTTACTCAGTGTTGCAGAACAGCTCTTCCAGAATTTTTAGAGTTCATGGCTCCTAACCAACTGCATTTTGAACCCCATGAATTTTTGAAAGACTTTGGAAATGTTTCAACATCAGATAATGAGGACGTTTTTCAGATGGAAGTCTGTATTCATCAAGAACCACACATGGAAAAAAGATGATTGCAACACACATTTCCTTTCACTTTTCAATATACAGTAGCTTCATATATTAGAGCAAAATGGAGGCCAGCCTGGTAGCCTCAACCTGCCAGCTTCCAGACGTGGTAGACTACAATTCCTATCACCCTCCAAACAGTGCAGCCATCCCCATAAGTTTGGGGAGATTAATCTTCACTATTGTCTGACCATGGGCCATTGCCCAGTTTCTAGCAGACCAAAAGGAGCAGCTTGTTGTTAGGATTCTTGTAAAGATTGTTGGATCAGGTAAATCTGAGCCTAATCCAAAATGAAACTTTTTATTTTTGCAAGCAGATGTGTATACTGAGGGTCCATGCAACGGGTTAATTTCACTGTAACTGCTAGGAGATCTTGTGCATGTACTTCTGTTTCAAAATATCACTGGAGAATGTGACTTTCAATAGCTATTGTTTTTACAAATGATACAATAGAGGGAGGGGACATAATAGCTCTCTTTCAAACTGGGGAAAACATACAAAGGGACTGTGATGCCTCCTTATATGTTTCCATCACTATCTACACATAGAGGGCAACCTTCTGAACCCTCTTCTACTATATATGTAGGGACTCTGCACACTTTTGAACATTGGTTTCCCTGGACAGAAAAAGCTGTTCAGAAAGTCATTCTCCCTGTGTAGAAAGTGATGGGAATATGCAAAGAAGGAAGGCCAATGCACTCCTCCCTAGTGTTATCCCAGAAATCCTGCCAAAAGATGACCTGAGATACCAGAGCTCTATCATCTCAGCCACAACTTTCACAGCATGATCTTACTGATCTTGTCTGAACTACCTTGTAGAGTTTCTTTCTAGAGTAAAATGGGAAAATGTCAGATTTGCCACCATGAGTACTTGGGAGAATAGCTGCGATTCTGAGAGATACCATCCTATGTGTCCGTCTATCTATCTATCTATCTATCTATCTATCTATCTATCTATCTATCTATCTATCTATCTATCTATCTATCATCTTCCTACCTAATTTATCATGAAATCAAAATATGATCAATATGTTCAAGGCCATTTCCCTTACCCTTTGCTCATATAAGTTATCTTGTCACATACTCTGTGGTTTTGCACTTTCAGTACTATAACATCCTGTGCAGGTATTAAATCTTCCTTCTGTATGTATGTATGTATTTATTATAATTTATACCTTTGCTTTTCTGCCAAAAGCAGCTCAAGTCAAGGTGGTAATTTTGAATGCTATATATCAGCAAATGCACTTGTAGAAGATTTTTCACAAAAATACATGGAACAGCTGCACTTGCTTTTTCTTCTGCAATGCATTAAACCACTGAAAGGTATAAACAACACAGGCAATAAATTGTCTGGTGTCTTTTTTAACCTTCTGTCTTTTTAGTAAAAGTGCTTGTCTGAAACATTTGCTTAGGGAATTCTGGAATACAATCTGGAAAAAATTAATTTTGGGGACTAGAGCTTTTGGAATACCCCAGCCATCATGGTCACTTGTCACGTCGGCTAGGGAATAATGGGATTGATAGTACCAAAAGTAACATATCTGAGCTTTTTACTGGGATGTACACATCGCCAATGTTATCAATGTTCCTTCTAGCTTGGAAAGAGGCCAGATCTGTTACCTTGAATCCACAGAAGGTAAAAGACTAAAATGTACGCCTATTTGCTCAAGTCTGATATGTGAAAAGTACAGAAACCCACACTTAAAAAAAACCCTTCTTTGGAAAATACCATCCTCATCTGGCTGAAACTATTCAGAGAGCTGGTTTTCAGTCCATGAAAACAGTGTGTGTACTCTGCATGCTAACAAATATAGTTATAAACTGAATAAAACTGGATTTATGGCAACTTATTATTGTGACTGGTTATTATTTTGGTTACTCTTATAGGAAAGATATAATGCTCACAGAAAGACAGATTTCTGATCCAGTGAATTTATAGTGTAGAAACTGAGATGCTTACTCAACTGTGCTGCTTTTCACTATATTGCTCTTCCATGAGTGATTTTGAGGACTTTAGGTACGGTGTATATCAGGAAAAAAAGCCACTATGTTCTGTCTCACTGCTTTTATCTTAGGGCTATGAGCAATGTTCTGTCATCTTAGCAGGAAGTCAATGAAAGATGCTAGTCCCGCTCATCTCAGTAACATGCCTTTTCTGCTCTCTTTTCCTATGGTCTAACCTTCCCTATCTATAGTTGACATTTTCACCTATGTGCTCACTGATCCTTCAATGTAACTACAAGAGAATACTTTCTCAGATTATTTTGTAACTTTCCCAGTGTCAATGCCGGAACAGTAAATACATAAGGGCTATGTACACATTGCAATGAACACAGGCACAGCTGATCTTGAAATAACACTCAGATTCAGCACCATTACTCCCTACACTTAATCAGTGTAACTTCCAAAAAAGTTTGTACCCAAGCCAGGAATGGTGGTTAATTTTAACTATAGTTTATCTGAACAAGCAACCATCAAAATGGTTGAACTAACCAAAGTTTTTTGGTTCAGACAAAATGATAAGTCATAGTTGTTTTAAAAGAGAAGAAGATCCTTCTGTGACAGAGAGGAACCAATATGGGCTGGCAATGGCTCATAAACCCTAAACTATGGTTTAGCTTTTCTTCTGAACACATAGTTTAGCATTTGATAATTTTACATTTCATCTAGTGTTTTGAAGGAGGCAGAATCTAATACCAATTCCTTCTCTACATGTGCTTATCTTCTCTTATGCATAGTCAAAATTTGCAATAGTTACTTTTTTTGAATACAACTCTTGGAATCATACATCCAATATGGCCAGTGGCTATCAGTAATTTTTCCAAGCACTATATATAGTCCTCGTGCCACTGTTTCACTCACACAGACAATAAAATGGAGGTATGCATGGACATGGGAATATATATACAATGCTAAATGAGGGTTGAGCTTTAGACCCAAATTCTTTCTGTATACTGCACAGGAATTTATGCAAGTTGGCCCATATTCCCCTATATCAGCTGGCCTGAGTGTTAAGATCTTTGGTAGAGGGCTTTCTTTTGGTTCCATCACCATCACTGGAACAGTTGATGGGAGATAGCCCATGGGACAGAGCCTTCTCAGTGACTTGTCCCAGGCTGTGGAATTCCTTCCATGGGAGGTGCCAGTTAGACCCCTCTGTGCTGATATGGCAGAACAGTGTTCAAAAGTGGTACACTGTGTTTTCCTTCCATATGATTGCCATTATATTTTAAATGTATTTTAAACAGTTTTTAACAGAAAACTGCTGTTTAATTTTTTAAAAAACTTTAGCAATTTAACATTTTAGCTAAATTTTGATTTTAAAGTATTGCAAGCTGCCTTGGGTCCCATGATGGGAGAAAGGCATTGAACAAATACGCTGAATAAATAAATAAAATAAACACACATTAAATATAGGAGCCCTGCTTTTTCCAGGCTGGCTGATCATGCAGACTTTCTCAGTGCTCAGTGGCAGAGCACCTGCTTTGCCTGAAAAAAATGTCCCAGGTTAAGCCTTTCACTTCTTCGGTTAGGTATGGAAACTAATTCTTTCTCAGAACCTGGATAGTGAGTTAGCACCAACAGCACTAGTTCAGACAGACCAATGATCTGCCTGTAGACCTCTCCTCCTGTGTTTTCATTCTAGGTTGAATCTCAGATGACAGTAATGGTAGGCAAGAGCAAGACAAGAGGATGGCAGGAGGACAAGGCTACAGTTACACTTCCCAAATTTTAAGGGGCTTGCTGATAATATTTTGCTCAAAGGGCCCCAAAACTGGGAGGAGATAATGCTGAGATATCTTTTTCTAACCCAGAGGGGAAAAGCTTTACGTTGGCACTGAGGGATATGGAAAATCAGCTACTCGTAAACAAACAAAAATGCTGAAGTATCTCACACTGGACAGCAGATTAGAAACAAAGGGACAAATCTGGATGTTTCCCAGAGAGACAGAACTAAAAACAAAACAAAAAAACTGTAATTACATTGTGACCTTATTTTTGCAAGCAAAGTATTTTGCTTCCAATTTGGAAAACATGGCAGGGAACACCACTGAGAAATCAAGATGTGGAGAAAGCCTCTGTGATTTTGCTGCTTTTGTTCCTCCCTCCCATCCATATGTCACAGATGTCACAGGAGCTGTGGGTCAGCTTGTCCATCTAGAGGTGCATAGTTATGCCTCCTGCAACTCCGTGGGTTTCATATACAGGAATAGAGTCAGGGGAAAGGAAATAAGACAGTGGCATATAGTTTAGAGAAGAGATGAGAAACCTGCAGCCTTCTAGATGTGATCACTGGTCCTGGTGGGGTGGGAGGGAGCTGGAGGGCCACAGCTTCCTCTCTCTTCATTTAGAAGAGAGGACAGATAATATGGAATATTGTTCTTTTTTCAGCCCTTTTGTCAACGCTTCATTCCCAAGATCCAGGTTCAGACTCTGTCAAAGACAGTGAAGCAGCAGGACGGGGGGACTTGAAAGTTCTTGAGATAAACAGCGACACTCCCCAGTAGCTATAGCACATGGACATGGACTTAACAAAACCTAATGCAGGTGTATGCAGATGAGAAAGAGAAAGACTATGATGCTCAGCACGCTTACATATGAAATGATCATTTATCAGGCAACATCTATAGGAGGCTGCCAGACCATAAATATCTCAGCATCCCCTTGGAAAGTTCATTGCTGAAAACTAACCATTTTGGATGAAGCAAGACTTTCGTCTCTTGATTCCAGGTTTGTGTTTCGGAAGAACCTTGGACCTTGTTTCATTTGCTGGCTGTGCTATGGCAGTCCCCTGGATCAACCCTTTAGATTTATTGCTGTATCATGTTGACCTGAACTACCTGGACTGCAAGAACTGTAATCGCCTGGCTGTGTATGACTGGGCTGCCATGATTTCGGCTGTCTGACAGACTCTGCTGAGAACTTTGCTCCTGGCTGGCCTCCAAAAAAGGAGACATTTGAACCTTCAGTCTAGCTAGTTTCAGAGTACAGGCCATGCTGCTAAGTTTTCTGGAAGTCACAATTGCCACTGTCACCTTCTCCTCCTCCTCCCCTCCTTCTCCTCTCTAAGCTCAGTCAAGAGTCTGTGCATATATATGTTTATTTTGTTGCTACCCCAGAATACTTCCCTTAGTCCTGATTCTGTGCTTCAGAATTTAGAGCCTCTGCCTGGGCTACAGTTGCCAATTTCTTATGGACAAAGGAACCATCAGTTGAAGTTCTTATATGCTAGAGGCAATCTGCCATTGGAAATCCATTATGATTTTGCAACAATAATAATGTACCTGTTTCATTTTGTGCTCTCCATTTTAGAAATCAAAAGTTTTAAAGATTCTTCTTTGTCAAAGGGTCAAGGAAATGCTAGATGTAAAAGTCTGGAATAGCCAAACAAAACAAGATAAGGAGAAAATGAGGTAGTGAGATCAAACAAAGCTATATTTTCTAAAAGAGTGCATTCATGAATACACAAGAATGTTGCTAACCACCTAAGCCCCACAACTAGTCAGATGCAATAATGGAGGAAATCAAATATAAGGGTAACAGGAAGATAGGACACTAAGTGGGACTGCCATTTTGATTTCTTTAAAATAGTCTTTAAGAAAGAAGGTTCTCAAGTTATAATTGGTTAAGGAGAGATAACAAATGTCTGTAATGGCTGTAAGAGCTATCAGACTATAACATTTAGGGCTAGTCTCAGAGACAGAGCCAAACACACAGAAGTTGTCTTCTATGTTGTTGATAACCCATGAACACTTTGTATTTGCAACACTCTCTTTGAAATGCTGGTTCATTGATTTACTTATTAGACATACTCTCTAAAGCAAAGCTTATAATTATGCTGAAGTAATGCAGTGTGCTGGAAATACTGAAATGCTACTAATGTCTATAAATGTCTATAAATACTCTGTATGGGGAGAGAAATTCCTCAACAGCTAAAATGTAAGATGTAAATATTGTGTAGGATGATCTCCTTTACCACTGTGTGTGCGTGTGCGTGCGTGTTGTGGTCTACATTGCATAATTTTACTCATACTTAGCTACGTAGCAGACGTACTACAGAATCCTTGTAGTAAATCATGAGGATGGACAAGAGTGTCCCAATGTGCATCAGGATCTATTAATGTAAATTGTCACTCTCTACCTGGTGTCCTAACGCATAATTGGTATACTGAATGTGCATCAGCACCCAATGTGCAATGGTTACGTCACTGGCTCTTGTATGTAACAGCATTATGGTCAGACCCTTGCTGCAAACCTGCTCAGTTTTATTTCCCACAGATGTAAGTCAACTTACATAGGCATAAGTCCCATGTTGCATTCCAGCTGACGTATTTATCCTCTTATCCGTGATGACAATTCATGATAAAAAGGCAACACTAGCTCTCTCCTTTTTGGAATTAGGATGCGTGAATCATCCAAATCTATAAAATGGGGAGCTTTTCAAGAAGCTAAGTAAGATGATAGGATGCTTGGTGGGTCATGAACAACATATAATGTTAGAAACCTTATTTGCTCATATTTCATTATTTAATTGGATGTTGTTTTCAGTGTTGTCCAGGCAATGTCACTAACCAATTAGCTTAATTTATTCATTGCTAATATGGAGAGACTATCAATCCTAAGAAATAAATATACAACCATCCTTTCATAATTATGCCTTGAAGGAAGTTAGAAAAATGCAGACATTTGGTTAAAGTTTTCAAAGCATTAAAGAAAATACAGGAAGAGGGCTCTGAGGTGGTTGTTTTTAGCTTAATCACAAACAGCAAAGATCAAGAGTATGCGTGTCTATATGTATGTGTGTGCATCCAATAGCTTCAGGCATATATTTTCTAATTTTAGGTTTTATTTGATTCAATGAACTGGATCACTTTTAATGGTTCATTTAGTTGTGATTATTATAGAAACCACAGTGTGGAAAATATATATTTTTAAATGTATGGTAGCCATCTCCATAGTATCAGAAATTCTGAAATTCACCAGGGGTCTCAGTGGCACACAAACACTCAACTGTACATTTTTTTAAAAAAAGATCCAAATGCTAATCTTGACAGTTCTTGTTCTTTTTCCCTTTTTGTTTTTTTGGTCCTGCTAAATACAAAGGGAAGACAGATTTCTTTCTTTCACAAAACAAAATTAGTCCCATTATCATTTTTTTAACAGAATGTATTTAATTTAGTTTCATCCAAGGAGCATTCTAGTGGAGAGATATAAATGTGAAAAGTCTGAACTACATAATTTAAACAGATTATACAGTTCACACTTGTACTGCATGCATTGTAGATATTTTGCATACATACCCATCATCAACCCTGGTTCAGTTCTTTTAAGCTTTCTCAGCTAAGGCAGAGGTGGACAAGGTACAATTCTGCAGTCAAATGTGTCCCCGAAACTGTTTTCATGACTCTTAATCCCTCTAGACTCCATGGACCACATTTTTGCCCCCTGCCCAAGACTGAGGCCCTTTCCGCAGCCTACCTGTTCTCAGTGCTGGGGGTGCGGGGATTGAGCGAGCAGCCTCTTGCGAGAGGCTCTCGCATCCCTGTTGCTTCAGCTCCTCAGCCACTGCCTGCTTGCAAGCAGGGAGCGTGAGAGTCCCTCCTCTCTCTTCCACAGTGCAGCCTGGGATTTTCCCAGACTGCGCTGGGGCAGGAAGCATGAACACTGCGACTCTGGAGCTCTGCACACACGGTAAGTGCGCACAGGGCCCCGGAGCGATGCGCGATCATGCACCATTTTCGGCTCAAAGCCAAAAATGAAATAGTGCGTGATCGGCACCTGCCAGCCCCAGCAGCATCGCACAATTGCGAGGACGTCATGTGAACAGCTCCTCGCAATTGTGTGATGTTCCAGAGGCCCTTTCGCATGGCGAATGCTGTGCAAAAAGGGCCTGAGTTGCCTGTTCTGAAAGCCTCTGGGAATCGTAATTCACATTTTAAATTGAAAGGCAGGCAGGCAGCAACCAAATAGTTGCAGAGAGCATAGAACTCCCTTGTTGCGACAACACCATTGGCTGCTGACCCATTTCTGGGCACAATTCAAAGTGCTGGTTTTGATCCATAAAACCCTATATGGTTTGGGCCCAGGTTATTTGAAGGACTGTATCTCCCTTTATGAGCCCCTTAGAACTATAAGATCATCCCAAGAGGCCCTTATCTCTCTCCCACCTCCCTCTCAGGCTCATTTGATGGGAACAAGGGAGAGAGTCTTCTTGGTAGCTGCTACCAGACTTTGGAATTCCCTCCCTAGAGAAGCCAAAATGCTCTCCTTCCATCAGCAGGCCAAAATATTTTTGTGCTGTCAAGCTTTTACAAATTGATTAGGCTTGGGCTTTTAATGCTGCGTGGTTCTGTTTTTAAAGTTTGGATATAGTCTTTTAATGCATTTTGGTATTTTTAATGTTTTAACTTCATAAACTGTTTGTTTTTTAAATCTTATATTTATGCTCTTACGAATGTTTTGCATTGTTTTTAATTTATGTTATCTTAAATATGTTGTTAGCAAGCTCATTATCGTGAGAAAGGTGGGATAAAAATGAATGAAATATATAATTAATAATATAAATTTTTCACATTTGTTTTGTTTTGTGGCAGTCTATGCTGCCCTCTTCGTCTAAGAAGCCATGGGCAGAAAATTAGCCCCTGACACTACCACACTTGCTCCGTCCTGAATGGAAACCTAGACGAGCCTTATCTTCTGCTCTCTCTCAGGTAATTTCCCACTTACTCATCTGTGATCTTCTTTTCTGAGATAACTGCTCCAAAAATGTAAACATTTCTGCAGTTGGTGATGTAGGTGGGAAATACAGTTCTACCCACACCTGGAAGAATTAAATTTTGGGAGCTACTGCTCCCAAGTTACCTGAATCAGAAGGTTCTGAGCTTGTTAACAACTTGGAAATGGAAAATGGAATTGGTTGAAAAGAGGAACCCATGTACTGTACTGAAGGGAGCAATGAAGGACTTACAGAGGCTCACTTATCATCGACCGTTTGCAAGGGAAGACTCTCTCTCTTGCAAGGTCTCTCAGCCAGCTTAGCATCTTTTTCCCCCTCTCAGCTCACTTTGCAAGCAGCGCATGAATGTGAGTGGTTCCAAGTGAGCCTCTGTAGGCAAGAAGAACTAATCAAAGAGTGGAACCCCTATTAAATTAATGGAACTTGTCCTTAATTCAGAAGTGTCAAAAGAGCAAGTTGTCAGATAATGGAGCATCAAAAGGTAGGGGCTTCCTGTAGTCCTAAATAACTTCCAATAATCCTAGACTGAGAATGCTTTGGAGTGAGTGCAGTTTGAGGCTGGCCTAATGATTACTGAGCTAGCTCTTGGCTACTTTTGCTATCTTCATCTATTTTGCTCCTAGTTATGACTTTGTTATTGCTAAAAGAAACTAATTACAAATGAGTAATTAATTCTAAGGAGTTATTTTCAAGCTTTGTGGCAGATAAAATGGGATAACCCTAGGTGAATTCCTGGGGACCTGCAATCTCAAAGCCATGTTCGTAAGCTTTGGGGAGGTGTAGAGAAGAAAGATTTCCTAGCAGGGATTAATTCATGATATGAATGCAGACAACACCAGGTTATACACAGAGTTATGAAAAAGTCATCTTGTATTGCAAGAACATAGCAGTCTCTCTCTCTTTCTCTCTCTCTGTGTGTGTATATATATATATATATACTTACTTGTCATAAAGGTTTTCAAAATAACTGTACTGGCGTTCAGTTTTAATTTGTCTGCAGTTCCCCTCCATGTCTGTTTTACTCTGCAGTCTTCTGCTGATGAATTTAAATGATTGCTGTTTCATACATGGCCCTTTATTTCTAGATTCTGCCTTTCAGCTCCTTCAAGGCTATGGATTAAATATCTCAAGGACCTTCCTCACAGTTACCATTCTTTATAAGGATGCCATCTATGTCAAACTATTCATCTCTGGTGTCTTCTTCACAGACAAGCTACGATTACTAACTTGTGCATGGGCTTTTTGGCGCTGTTACCAGCCTTTTATCTTTTATACTATGGATGTTTGTGGGGGGGGGTCACAGACCCCTCTTAGAATCTGATGAAAGAACTATGGAACCCCTCCCCAGAATAATGCACTTAAACACAACTTCAAAAGTTTCAGACACAGAATCAAAGGGATTTCTTTTTGCACCTAAGTACACACAAGAAATAGCAAGCACAAAAGAACAGACTAACTGATCAAAAAGATGAAAGCCTATCCTATATTATTTCTTTTTAATAGTTCATGCACTGAAGCAATAATTATCACAGTTTTAATTTTTTACTGTATGAAATGCTAAAAAATACATCTTGACAAATGTGTGAAATCTCTCCAATACCAACCACAAATGTCTTCATGTTAGACCAATATCTGTATCTATATATCTATAGCTATAGCTATATATCTATATCCATAGACATTTTCTTATTTACCACACAAGGATGAATCACTCCAAATGCAAAAGCTGGGCACTCAGAGGATACTTGCAGCTCCATGCATACAATTTCATATCTCTCTCTAGCCTCCTAGTTCTTGCAGCTGCTTTGCTTATAGTAACAAGATTTCTTACCTTTCCCATCAGTGTTGCGTTAAGCAGGACTGAGTGGATTTGATGCCTAAAGGATCTACTTTGTTATTTTGGTTTTGCTAGAAACCTGAGATCCACCAACCAGAGCCGCATGGAAAAGATGCACAATGAAAATGAAATAATTCAGGGGCCGAGAAGTAGATTTCAGTACCAGAAATGTATGGAGCTCACAGCTTCCTCACTAAAATCCAATCTTGCTCACCCCAACGCTTACTTCATTCCAACAGGATCATTAAGAAGGTCAGAAGGGGAGCAATTTTGTTGCTGGTCTTGTCAAATAACTCCAAGGAGGGTGTGCCATTTTAAATTATTCATTCCAGCAGGGATGAATAATTTAATCTATTTCTTGCCATTGTAGAACTCTCTTTGAAAACTGTGCAGTTTTTGAAGAATTCTTGCAGAAAGACTCCCCTCCCCTTTTCCCTGTCCCTTCGGCCATGTAGTGGCGGGCAGCAAGGGATGGAGCAAAAAAGCCAAGTAGGCTATACCCTTTGGTGGTCCTCATTCAGCCTTCTCCCCACAAGACCTCCATACAACATCAGAAGGGAGAGCCTATAAAACTATAGCTATGGAAACTATAGCTTTCCATGATCTTGGCTTGGCTTCTCCATCATCTGCTTCCTCTGCAACAACAGGAAGATGGGAGGGGAAGGTGAATGAAGATCATGAAGGCTAAACTTTCCACAGTCCTGGCATGGCTCTTTCCTCCCGATGTCTCAGGGGCAGGGGGACAGCCTAGAGAGGATGATTTCCCTCTCTGCCTGTGTTCTGATAGCTGCTTCACAATGATACATATATCTTTGTCATCATGCACCAACTGCCAGAATGCAGGTTATGACGGTCCTCCTTGTTCAAGTACCATCCTAAACTCCCACCTTCCCACTAGTCATTGGTTATATTGGGGGTACAGAAAATAGGTGAGTCTGGGCAAGTTTCAAGACTTCTCCATTTTTGGAGCTGAAAGTTGTTCTTGCATAAGGGTAAGGGCTGTAATCTTATCTGGCACTGAGCAATGATCTTGTGCAAACTGAGTTGAAATGAGCATCTGTTATGCAAAAAGCTGAGATTATTGCACCCAGGCCTTAATTGGCTGTGTTATACCTCATTTGGATAAAACATTAAGCTGTGTTACTCCCAAACTAGGAAAGAAATCCATTACCAGACTAAAGCAAAAGTCTCTGTATTCTCTGTACCCTTAACTATTAGTTCTGAAGATCTGTCTCGAGCCATTATTATCTTGTTTTTATTTTCTTGCTTAAAAAAATCAAAGGAATGTCATAAGAGTGAAGGAAAATAGTATTAAAACTGAGGAATCTCAGCTTAAACATGTGATTTAGAAAGCACAGGTTGGCAGGATGAGAGAAAAGGGGCAAATACACTTGATGATTCAAAGTGACATTTAATGTATTTTCCACCTCTTAAGCTAGGTCGGTGAATAGCAAGTTCCAACAGAAGTGTAGCAGTTCTTTTGATTAAAGTACACATCTAAAACTGCCTCTCCAAATGCAGATTTGAAGTGAACTAGTGTCAGGTAGGTAGAGACATCATAAGTGGCAGGAATTCTCAATGCACTTATGACTGTCATTGAAGAAACAAAAAACAATATTATTATTCCAGACAAAGCAAATGCCTTTCCCTAATCATGTGCAACAGTGAATTTCTCTCTCCTTCCTCAGAGTGCTATACACTACAGTTGGTCTGAAATTTCTTTCCTTTTTTTTTGACACTTTATTTGCATTTCACACATTCTCAACCTCTTGAGAAAATGGTCAGCAATTCTCCTTCATTTGTCTGACATTCTTAAAATAGTGATGCAGTTTATCAGGAGAGGATCCCCTAAAGCAAAGATAATCTACTGACAACCAGGCAGGGGGCATTTTCCCCTGTGATCCTCTTCACCCTGCAGACCAGAATGTCACTTCTAGCATGACCAGAAGTAACCTAACATCATATCCAAGGATAGCCCAAACCAGCACCCTCTGTCTGGATGGAAGAGCACTCTGCTGGCACTCACTGATACTCTCTTCTGTAAGAAATTTTTGAAGAAAAGACTTGGTTGATGGCTGAGAGAGAGGGAGAACACAATTCCAACAGTGTGCAAGATAAAAGATGTGAGAAAGAATTATCAGAACTTACTGAGGAGTGTGAAAGAGAGAACAGTGGGCATAACTAGGAAGTACATATGTGTGTGTTCTGGTAAGTGGAGTCTATCACCTCAAAGAAACAGAGGAAATTGCTTCACAGTACACCTCCTCCCTAGCCTTAGCTAGCACAGATTGGCCTTCAGGCATCTATGAGAGAAACAGTCCAAACTTTGAAGCCCCAGGAGTCAGTAAGAAATTTTTCAGTAGTTCACATTTGTTTAAATTCCTGATCCACCTGACAATGCAGTCCTCTCAGACAAAAGACTTTCCCCAAGTTCAAGAAGGAAATCTAATAAAATTCCCACACACCCCATATTGTTACGTTAGCATGTGCCACCACTGCCCCTCTGCTGAATCAGATGTCTTTCACCTGACATAGGACAGCCATATATTTACAATAAACACACTGAGAAGCAGGTAATTTGATGGTTTACCCACTCTTCCTACACCCATGCAGCCCATACCCATCTTTTCTTCATTGCTATAATGGGGACACCTTCTCATAATATGATCTGCAGTGGTGGCAGAGAAATAAGAACACAAAGTCAGGAGTGAGGAAAAAGAGGGAAAGAATGTGTCTGGGTCAAGGCAAGATGGAGTATCATGATGACCCATGCTAGGATTCCTAGATTTCATGGCCTGGCCTCATTTCTCTGGTCTTCAAGGTGAGGTGAAAAACTTCAGGGCAAGAGCAATGCCCTGAAAATATTTTTTAAAAAAACTCTGGTTGCTGCTGGCTTCTATTGTTGCAGGCTCTTTTGGAGTGGTTGCTGCAGACGTTCCAAAGACCTCTCTCCCTCTCCCTCCTTTGCTTTGTTAGACTTGTATTTTTTTTTTAACCAAAATGACATACTCTGAGCAATTGCAGTTGATGCTTAATGTATCATGCTTAATGATAGCATCAAGCCCCACCCCTATGACATTACCAGATGCTATCCCTGGTCTCAAGTGTCTACAGATCTCAAGGAACAGGCTCCTCCAGACCTGGGAACCCTAACCCACACTGTTGTAGAAGGAAAGAGATGGACTGGGAAAGCAGAAAAACAGGGATGGGTATGGACAAAGTCATTTGCCTCTCAAAAGCAAAGGACTACCAGCCCTTTTGAAACTGGAGAAAAGAGGAAGCCCAACAAACAGCCTCCTATCTCCTCTACAGTTCTGCCATGGGCTTCATGTGACATTGAGAACCTACCATTCAATTGCCTTCCCCAATCCCTGCACTGTGGCCAGGCAGAGACAAATTCACCAGGTCCTATCTTGCCATCTTAAATATCCAGAAAAATTATGTACCCTCCTGAAACCTTCAATGCTTAAGAGTGGAAAGAATATTAAAACAATATTTGAAAAATGGTTCAAGAACACGTTTCTTGAGTATCAGAAACCCTGACAGGGAGAATCTTGGACTGGATAGTTTGAGACATAGGCCCTTTCCACATGTGGGAAAGGAACCACGCAAAAACAGGACTCACCGGACTTCTTCAGCTTCCGGACGAGTCCGTCGGGATGAGGAGCAGTGTGAGCTCGTCGCTCCGCACTGCTCCGGCGTCCAAAATGGTGGCTTCTGGTTGATGGAGGCTCTCCACCAACCGGAGAAGGTCACCAGCCTAAAGCCCACCTCTGGCAGATCTGCAGGCACGCACTAGTGCGCACCTGCAAATCTGCACCGGAGCACGGCGATGGAGCAACACGGAGTCGCGCGCCGTGCTTTTTAAAAACCTCTAAAAAGAGGTTTTTAAAAAACACGCCGCATGACCAGTTCTGGTCACTCCGGAGCGGACTGAGGTGCAGAACTGCAAAAAGTAGTCCGCCCCAGTCCACTCTACAGTGCAGAAGACCTTCATCGGAGGTCGCTCTGCACCATTTTAATAGCCCGGTGTGGAAAGGGCCTTATTCTATGCAAAATTCACACGTGGTGTTTTTTTAAAACAGAGAAAAAAAGCATTCAGAAATATTGTTTTCTGTGCAGAAAATGCTGCTTTCTGCAAAAAAATCACATGCAAATTTTGCACAGATTAAGTCCCCAGCAATACCTTTAAAAAACAACCAGGAAATAGACTTTTCTGTGCAGAAAATAATATTTCTGTGTAGAGGTTGCTGTTTCTAGTGCAAAAAAAAAAAAAAAGATACTTTCTCTGCAAAATATGTGTAAAAAATGCAACAACATCCAAAAATTTTGCACAGAGCAAGTTTTGGAATTATCTTCATATACAGTGTCGTTTTTGAGGGGGAAAGAAAACTGCTGAAATTGCCCATTGCTTCTTACAGAAAGGAAACTGGTGAAGAATTACATCCAAATATCCATGCTATATATTGGTAAAGGTTTGGAGTTGGCTGAGTGCAGTTCGATGGGGTCTAGAGAGGGAGTAAATAGCATGTACCTTACAATACAGGGGGACCTTAATTGTACGACATTGATAGGTAGCCACCAAAGACCCAGTGGTTAATCTTATTTTCACAGACAAGCTGAACTCTGCAGGGCATGCTCACTCCATATTTAGGCCACTTCCAGTTTTGGGGGAAAGGGTTATATCTGGTTTAACAGACCGCTTACTCCCTCCCCAAAATAGCCTTTAATGGCACAATTGCACCCCCTGCAGACTGCTAGGGATACAACTGGCCATTTTAGCCTTTTTTTCCCCCTTAAGGGAAGGTCCAATGAGATCAAGGAGGGCTGAGGACATCATACACATTCCATCCATGCCATATGGTATGTATTTCTCCCTGTCTGATACATATGTCCAGGATACTGTCAAGTGATAAGGGCAACTATTTGCTTCTTGTTCCTCCCATGGACACCTTCAGCATTCCATGGGGCTGAGAAATTAAGAGTGTGAGAGCTTGCTGGGTCATTAAAACAAATTATTTCAATCTACAACGAGACATTTCCATAACCAGGGATTTCCCCGCTATCAAGAAACCACACTTTTATTTCTGGTTACCCAGGCTTTCCCTCACTGTCAAACTGATAGCTGCAGAACCACCCAAGTTGCATATTCAAAGAGTTGATAAAGCTGACACCGAGAAGAAAATGATTTACAGGTCACTAGGTAGAGGTTGTTGAGATAGGAAGGTTTCCAAAGGTTTTTGACTAACCTTTACATCTCATGATTTCTTTTAAAAATACCAAAAACATCAGGGTAATCTTATCTGTCATAACCAATTAGAAGCACAGTAAAGTGTTTGTCTCACCAGTGAACTCTGTTTCACACATAACCTGCTGAATTTATTCTTCCCACGTAAGTTGACATTTACTTACCTGTCGTCCTGTATCTGTTGTCTCTATAGTGAAAGGAGCAAGCCAACAAACATATCAAGCCACAGAACCCAGGGGAAGAATCAGACAGATGAAAACAAACTGTGAAGGGCAGGGGAAGATCTCCAAATTGTCAAGGTACGGACAATCTTAATGAAGCTGAGGGCCAGAGGATTACTTGCACTTTTCCAAGGCTTTAAAGCAACTTTCCCCAATCTAGATCCCCTCATATGTTTTGGACTGCAGCTCCCATCAACTTTACCCCACATGGTCTATGATCATGATGGGAGTTGTTGTCCAAAACATCTGAAGGGATTGAGATTAAGGAAGGCTATTTTGGAGTCTTGATTTTAGAGCTTGTGTGCCATAATGATATATGACTAGCGTATTTACCCGGCATTGCCTGGGATTTTATTTTCCTCTTACGAACTCACCAAACTGTCTTCTCCAGTACCTGTAACTTTTCCCCATAATTCCCAATCCAATCTGTATTCAGAGTCGTTTACATACTGTTACCCTGATTTCTGGGTTCCCTTGGGGGACATCTCAGCGTTCTCCACGTGATGGGGAATGGAAACTAGCCAGAGCACGAGCTATAGCAATGCAAGAGGCAGGGTAACCTAGCGGAGTCTTTTTACCCAGTTTTTACGGGGTCAGGCCAACCAAAAACCAAACAAAAATGTCCAATAAATGATTTTATTGAATGAAAATCTCATGCAGCAAAGCAATCACTCACACACTCATTCAAGACCTATTAAGAAGCAAAAGAGAGGAAACTGGATAGGTAATATTGAAGGGGTGTAGCTGGGGTGATACTGCACTTTTGTCCTGAAGTCCTTGGTCTGGGAAAACAGCAGAGAAGTGGGAGAGGCACGGAGAGGGCTGAGGAGATCACTCAATGGATGGAGCAACAATCTGCTGGGATGACCGGGGGTGATCCAAAGAACTGCTCAAAAACTGGGATTATTTTTAGGGGAAAAGGTAGCTGGGGTACTAATCCTTTTCCGGGGAGAACAATGGGTGTTGGAGTGATAACGAAGCTCCACCATGGTAACTTTCTTTGTGTGATGGGATTGCAAGGTGTTGCCAAAGTCTCAGGATCTTCTGCTGTGTTAGTTTGTGGTGTGACTTCATGTAAATGGTCCTTGCCTGATGGAATATTTGCTCAGCTTGGGACAAACATGCTAATCCCCTCAAGTCAGCGTCTTGGGGCTGAGGACCCTTTGTTTATTGTGGCTTTACACATCTTGAAGTCTCCTGGGGCTACGTGACTGGGGATTTTACTGGGCTGACCTGGTTTTCGATCTTTGACCATTGCTGCCTACGTGCCCATCCGGGTGACCTCTCAGGCACATTGAATCATGTTTTAATATCAAAATTGTAGACCCCGGGATAGGGTTTTTCCAGTGGGGAAACAATACACAGTTTGGGTTCCTGAGGCCTCATTTCCATAGCAGCCAGCCTATTGCAGTACCTTAACTTTCCCCCATATTCCCCAATCTAGTCTATATTTAGAGTTGTTAACATACAGAGATTGGGTTCCTGAGGGAATACACTGTCCTCCTCCTTGCTGCTAGGCCCCATCTCCATAGCAACCAGCCTGAGGCCCAATTGTTCTCTGACTGAGAGTTCTAAAGGCCCCTCCCTGAATTGCAAACCCCAGGATTCCATCGAATTTTCACAGCCTGCCAATCGTCTGAGGTCTTCGTCTGCCGGATGCAGACAGACAAACTCACCCACAAACTTTGACTTTTATATAGTAGATTTGGGATTTTTTTTAATTTCATATATTCTTGGTGTTTAGTTAAGTTTTATGATGTCTTTTACTATTGCCATTCCAAATTGCTTTGTTGTTTACTTCGTATCTATTTTTCATTTTTATGTACAGTCATCCCTCCACACTCACTAGGATTAGAAGCACAGGATCCTATACAAGTGGAAAAATTTCAAATATCAAAATGTTTGTGTGTGTCTGTGGGAAGGGGGCTAAGGCATGGTGGGGACAGTGGTCAGCCAGAGTCCAAACCAGGGCAAGAAAAAGAGAGGGAAAGGGAGTTGTCAATACACTGGCCCTGCACTTCTTCTCTCTCATTTCCTTCCAAGGAAGGAGCATCAGGAGAGGGTTTGTGGTGCTGAAAAATTGGGCTGCAAGCTGGGCAAACAGCTGCTGTTGATGGAGAAGGAGGACCAGAGGCAAGTTTTTAAAAGGCTGCATGGCCTGATCAGAACCACTGAGAGGGAAGGTTCCTCTGGAAAAGAATGCCTGAGGTGGGGAGGCAGGGGTTGGAGAATCTTGCAAATAATCAAATATATCAAAGTCAAACCCACAATATATTGTTGTTTTTATTAATTTTTTGTATGCTGTGGTATATGGGGAACACAAGAAGGCCTTTGAAAACTATGGTTGGAATTCATAATCCCAATTACAAATGCATAACTTAGACTTATACATTAGTGGTTGGTTCGTATTCACAATTCGTATATATTCAATAGAGTAGGAAATACATATGAACCATGAAAGTCCCCCAGTCTGGACTCAGCAGGCAGCAGCTGCTGCGAGTGATGGAGGTCTGTTTTCCTGTTCATTAGGAAGCAGCTGACTGACATTTCTACCCCCCACTCCCATGAGTGCTCTCTGGTGCAAGGGGAACTTATGACAGGGATTGTGCTTCTGACTGTTGTCAGAGATTACTCACAGGAGGGGATGGAAATGTCAGTTAGCTTCATCCCAATCAACAGGAGAATAGATCTCCATTACTCACAGGAGCTGTTGCTCAGTAAGTCTGGATGTTGGGGGAGGGCAGGCCAGAAGACACTACTTATCTAGGTACCTAAGGCAGTTACATAGCTAAGTAGCTGATCCCAAATTATGGCCGATGTTCTTTACAAACAAGGAGGGCTCCAATGAAATTCCCCTGGGAAGTGGTGGAGGAGGAAGGTGCCAGTAACATCAGTATAAATTGATTTGTCAGTACTAATACAAAATACAGTCAAGTGTTGGGCTCACTTTTAGAACATTTTCATAATAAAGCTGCTGAACATATTGTTTCCATGTAACATGATATTTACTTCCTTTCATCTGAAATCTATAGTGTTTTGTGATGTGACTGGGCCAGCCAGCCCAGTATGCCAGCAAATCCCCAGGGTACACAAGCATTGGATAGAGGCATGGAAATGTAGGAAGCTGAGTCAGATAGCTCATTCATCTGGCCCAGTATTGTCAACTCTGACTGGTAGCAATGGCTCTCCAGGATTTGAAGTAGGGCTCTAGCCCTGCCTCAAGATCTCTGGGATTGCCTGGTGATCTTCCATCCAAATACTAATCAGTCCAATCCTACTTAGTTTCCAAAATTAGACAATGTCAGGTGTGTTCAAGATGGTAGTGCGTTATTGTACTGAGGCTGTCATGGAGACAGTGAAGACGTGTTGTTGTTGAGGGTTACAGCACATGATTCAAAACTTGTCAAAGAAAATCCTTGCTTCTGATCAGGTAGAGCTAAGTTTCTGTGTCAGCTAGTGAAGAAGAAGGAGCCATAGAGACAGGGGGGTTCACACTTAAGATAATTTCACATATATTACAGTTGGCCCTCCACTTTCATGAGAGTTTGTGGCACAAAACCCTTGTGAAAGTGGGGAAATCATAAATAACTCTCCCCACATCCTCCTCTAATTCCTTTGCAGGGCTCCACCTCCCATTCCCTTGCCTTTTGCCCTGGTGCCTGTGCCTTCTTTCTCCATGACTGAGCAAAAGGCAAGGGAATAGGGGAAGAAGTGCATATGCCTTCCCCCTCTTCCCTTGCTTTTTGCCCTGGTGCACATTCTCCATGCCTGGGCAAAAGGCAAGAGAATGGGAGTGGGGAGCACCACATGTGAAGAAGGAAGGTGCTTGTGTGCCTTCCCTGCATTCTCTTGCCTTTTGACTCAGCATCTGTTCTCTGCACCTGGGCAAAAGGCAAGGGAATTGAGGGAAGACATGCACAGCCCCACTCTCCATTCACCAGATTTGTGATGATAGAGGCTGGTAAAGATGTAAGCCACAAAATGCAAGTTTGCTTCCAGGGTGTCATGGTATAAGAATGATCTTCCTCCCCTTTTCAAGGTACTTATTGAGAGTTTTCAAGACTGCTAATGTCTTTCCAAACTTATTTCAAAATACACCGTATATGCTGGCATATAAGATATACCAGGTATAAGACACACCCCATTTTCAAAGGTTATTTTTCAAGGAAAAATTGCATCTTATATGCCAGCAAATATGGTATTTGATGGCATATAAGACACACCAGATTATAAGATGCACCCCATTTTCAAACAGTAGTTTTGGGGAAACTAATTATGTGCCAGCAAATACGGTATATTTTGCAGACTTTTCAAAGGTCACCTAGTACATTTTGTTCACTGTTGTAAAATAATGATTTTGAAAATGAGATGAAAATTCAGACCAGTAATTTAGCAAGAGAGGTACCATTGTCCTTCATTATCTGACCAGAAATGCATTTCTCAAAGCCCGGCCCAATTACTTCTAATTACTCATGAGAACATTAACTGTAAAACAATTAATTCATCCACCTCTCTGTGTTTTCCCCAGCTGTTCCTCTCCCTTTTGGTTCATAAAAGTTAAAAGGAGCTTCTGTCCCTTTACACATTACCACCCATCCTCATGTCTTTCTCTCTCAAGCATGGATAATTTATCTCCCTGTATCCTTCTAACTACTCTGTATGGCAATATCAGTAAGCCAATTCAGTATGAGAGTGTCAAAAATAAACTCTGTTTGGCTAAGGCAGAGGGTGGGACAGGAACCAGACTGTCAGCTGACACATTAGTTGCTTTGACTTCTCGCTCTTAATATTTTCCATGCATGCTGATCATTATAAGAATGTTGTAGCTTTAAGTACAAGTATTTGAATTGGTATTTGTAAATACTAGCATTGGATTGTTTTCCTTATCCCTCCACATTCCCCTTTCATCTCATGCTGTGCTTTTTCTTGGAACACAGAAGACAGGCAGGTTGATCCTAGGACAGTAGGAGAAAGTGGAAGAATAGTATTTCTAATTCTCCATTCTCCCACTGCAGAAGGAAATCGTGGTTGAGTACATTATTGTTCACCTGTTAATCTTCTGCTAATATGGCCATATCTGAAGAGTTACATAGGTTTTATACCTGTATAATTGTTTTGTTTTGTTTGTTTACTACATTTATATTCCAACTTTTCAAGGCCCCCAAGGTAGCTAACAAACTTTCACCAATATTCTACATCAGCTGCTTAGTTATTCAGTAATGTCTCTTGGTCTGAACCTATCTCCTACCAAGCCCACCTTAACAGTCAGAACCCACATCAGGCAAAGGAGGTCTGGTCAGTCGCTGATCAGGACACAAGGAGGATGGTGGTGCCAATCCCCTCCCACCAGTGAGTGAGGTTGTGACAAGGAATTGTGATGGGATCATGCTTCTGATTGTCACAGCCTTGTCCACTGTCGAGGGAAGGTACAAATGTCATCCTCCTCGCATCCCGATCAGAAGCCAAATGGACTTCCTTCTCCTGATGTAGCTGCTGGCTGTTAAGATGGGCTGGGGGTGGTATTTTCATAGCCTTACAGTAAGACTATGGCCCTTTGTGCAGGAGACGCGTCTTCCAGCATGGTGACACGAGAGAAGCGGGACCATGACAATGCTTCTGCAAGACATTGTTGCAGTCCTATCCTTCTCCCATCATCAGCTGGCACAATCATGGAGTAAATCATTGACGGGAGCCTATGGATGCACACATGCGCCTGATGCTAGCCAATCAGAAAAAAAAGGCCTCAGAAAAATGCAACCAATCAGGCACTGCAGGGCAGGGAAAAGGCAGGGAGAAGGCATCACCATTGACACCTTAAATGCAGAAGGAGAAGCAGCATTAATGCTGCTACTCCTCTGCCACTGAGGGACTTGTGTGGAAGGGAGCAGTGTAAAACTGCCCCTGTCCTAGCACTGGCGATGCAGGGACTGACACCAATCATCACAGCAATGAGGTTTGGTGTGGAAATGGCCTATGTGGTCTTACTGAATTACAGCCATAATCTAACAGTTAAAACAATGTAACCATTAAAATTATCATAATGATCAAAACCATTCAGACATTTTTGAATGGCCAGTTTTCACAGACTTCCTAAAACTAGTAAGATATTGATTCCCCCAAAGAATCCAGGGAATTGTAGTTTGGTGAGTCAGCTGAGGATTTTCCATTGGACATTGCTCCCTGGTCCTTACCCTGTTTCCCAATCAAAGCTACTGCTCTTGGGATTTTTTGGACAAAGGGAATGACCATTATACCAGTTTATTTCTTTGGGTTTCTCTAAGTAAAAAAACTTTATCAGCTGCTTGATAAGATGAAAATAAGAATAAATTGCTGGTGTTTTACTTAGACGCTATTGACAAAGGTCTTCCACTATAAAGATCATCCATAGTGCCTTCTCATAAAAATGTAAAACTCAGCCATATAATGTTCTCTCCTTTCGTAGATACTTGTTTATGCTTGCCCCATATTTTCAACATCTTTTTGCACAATCACTGCACTTCTCAGTGGCAGCTCTTGCAGTGATCTGAATTAGTTTGGAAAAAGTAGAACTGGGAAAATTTTCCAGAAAATTTTTCAGTGTGCTAAACAATGTTACCTGATTTATCTCATTTGGTTTAAATGTCATGTTCAAACACATTCAAAGCTTTATGTGGAAATTGTTTAATTGGAGTTTTCATAATAATGTAATGTGAAGAGAACAGCGTATACCTCCCTTATGTGTAGCAAAAAAAGGGCTACACTTGAAAGAATGCTATTTTTTTGGGGGGGGACACATATCTAATGAGAATTATACCAGATTTATCTTATATCAACAGTTTAACTTCCTTTTGTTGAGATATAACTGTTGTATGTTTAGCTTCATTTACTCACTTTCTCCACTACTTATCAGTTTCATTTGAAGTTAAGAATAAAATCTGCTGCAGCACAATTGTTTAAATAGCCAATTTCACTGAAGGATTGATTGCTGTAAAACAGCCCACACAACTATGAGTAAATGTGTGTGTGCCTATGTATCTGATATGAAACATTTTCCACAGAAAAATATAATATTGCAAAATTTTCAACTTCATCATCTCTGAGTTCCTGGTTGGAAACTTCTCTGACCTTTATTATTATTCACTGTGTGAAGCATGCAGTTATAACATTTGTGTCACACCCTGAGAGAAAAGGTGGCGCATAAATACAATAAATAAATACATATATAAATAAAACATTTCTCCATAGGTAGTCTTTTCCACTGAGTGCCCAGACTGTTTGTAATACTCAAGAGAGGAAGCAACAAGGGACACACTATAAATGTAACTTTTCTGTAGCTTAAGTGGGAAAAGCAAAGGAGACAAAGGAGACTGTCTATATTGTCTCTAAGCAAGCCAATTTTTTTAATTAGTTAAATGTATACCTTACCTGTCTTTTATCTTATGAACCTGAAGTGGCATAAATGCTCTCCATTGTGTTCCTGAGGCAAGCCTTGCGAAACAGGTGAACTTGAGAATGATTACCTGCCCCAAAAATGAGACACCAAATTTCTGGACTCAGTGGCAAATATTATCTGGATATGCCAAGTCCCAGTCTAACATATCCATGCTGGCTTCCAAATTTATTCATGAGGGGTCAAACCTCCTTTGTGGTCTCTGGTTGTCAGAATGTGCACCTAAAACCTTACTGAAACAAAGCCTCCTTATGTGTAAGATGATTTTCTTTGTTTTAAGCAAAGATAGCTATTTAAACAACTTCAGAGGCTGAAAGAGAATTAAGATAATTCAAATTGATTTTCAGGATATTTGCAGAACTGACTTTTTAATATAAAGAATATTATTTAATCATAGGTTTCACTGCAGTAATGATCATTTGCTAAGCTTTTATAGTTATTTAGCCGTTTCATGGATGATATGTGATTAGTGAATTTGTTTCAGCATAAACAAGTAACCAGTGCACTCTAATCTAACAATCTGTCTGTGCGTAAGCATTCGGGGAATTAGCTCTTGCCATATTGGTTTGTTGCTGTTGTTGTTGTTGTTTTCATTGTTGCATTAATTTGTTTCCCCCCAAAAAAACCCTGTCTCTTCATTAATTAGAAATGATACTTACTTTGCATCATTATTTGAATAAAGTTGGATCTCTGTGTGTAAGCAACTAAAATGTGGTGCAGTGGATGTTTAGATTTAAAAGTCCAGGTCAGAATTTGCAAAGGTTATGTTTTTGAATTACAACTACAATGGTCCTTCTGGTTGGAAGAATCTAGGAGCTGTAATCCCAAAAGTTAAGTTCCCAAGCTCTGGTTTAAAATAGGTCCTGGCCATGTTTGCTTAGAAGTTAAGCTCTACTATATTAAAGAAGGCTTACTCCCATGTATGTATAGTTAGGATCACAATCTGCAATAGCAATCCTGCAGTAATTCCCTCGGAACACTGTGGTATGTATTTGCTACTCCGATGGAGAAACCCTAGCTCAGGGTCTACAATTTTGATATTAAAACATGATTCCGTGTGCCTGAGAGGTCACCTGAATGAGCACATAGGCCGGAATGGTCAAACAACTGAAAACCAGGTCAGGCCAGTAAAATCCTCAGTCACGTAGCCCCAGGAGACCTCAAGGTATGTAAACCCCCAATAAACAAAGGGTCCTCAGCCTCGAGATGCTGACTTGAGGGGATTAGAGGGTCTGCCCCTAGTTGAGCGAATATCCCATCAAGCAGGGACCATTTACATGAAGTCACACCACAAACTAACACAGCCGAAGATCGTGAGACTTTGGCAAACCCTTGCAATCCCATCACGCAAAGGAAATTACCATGGTGGAGCTTCGTTATCACTCCAACATCCATTGTTCTCCTCAGGAAGGGATTAGTCCTCCAGGTACTTTTTCCCCTACAAATATTCCCCATTTTTGAGCATTTCTTCGGATCGCTCCCGGTCTTCCCAGCAGACCATTGCTCCGTCTGTTGAGTAATCCCCTCAGCCCTCCTCGTGCTGAGTCTCTTCTCTCCGCTGCCTTCCCTGACCCCAGACTTCAGGACAAGGTGCAGTATTGCCTTCAATACTCCCCTGTCCAATTTCCTCTCTTTTGCTTCCTAAATAGGTCTTGAGTGAGTGAGTGCGTTGGTGTGTAAGGCTAGTATTCAATAAAATCATTTCCTGGAACCTTTTCGTTTGGTTTCTGGCTTGGCCTGACCCTGTAAAAACTGGGTAAAAAGACCCCGCTAGGTTATCCTGCCTTTTGCATTGCTATTGCTTGTGCTCTGGCTAGTTTCCATTCCCCATCACGTGGAGCACATTGAGGTGTCCCCAAAGGGACCCCTGAAATTAGGGTAACATATTTCTGGGCATATGAGACAGTGTACAGTTGGGCTAGGACTCTGGGAGACCAAGGGCCTTTCTGTACTACACTGTTAACAGTGCTATTATTCCACTTTCAACAGTCTATGGAATTCTGGGTTTTGGAGTTTAGGGAGGAGCATTTAGAATTCTCAGCCAGAGAGCTCTTTGGATTCAGTAAACTGCAAACCTCAGAATTCCACAGGATATTGAAAGTGGAATAATAGCACTATAACAGTGTAGGGCAGGAAGTCCCTGAGACAAAGGATGGTAAAATTTAAACTTTCTTAGCAGCAGCAATGTAATTTCTCTTGCAATCCAAAGTGTCTCTGTCTTTTCGTGAAACCACAGATCCCTCTGTACTGCTACATCTGGAAAAACTTAATTTTTATAAAACTCTGCCTGAATTGAGATCCAACAACACAGAAAAACTCTTCCTGCATTGAGAAACAACGGAAACAACATCTGATCCAAGCCCCTGTGACATGGTGTGTGTGTGTGTGTATGTGCTTGCATTTTGGTTGGCCAATAAAGATATCACACTTGTGGATTCTGGGTTTTGTTTCATTTTGCTGAATTCAGATCCCCTAAATATGTTTCTCTCATTCTTCAAAAACACAATGAATTGAAATTCTCTCTTACTAGCTGGAAACTCAAGTAAGTACATGGTGGCAAACATGGTGGCAACCCTAATTCAGCACTAATATATCTAAATGCACAGGAGTCCCAACAAGGCTTTTTAAGAGAAATTGAGATAATTTATGAACCTTCCTTCTGCTCCTTCCCCTACCCTGTTCTGTATGAGCAGGAACTAAGTGTGGAAAATGCTTCCATGACAACAGTTTAAAGGGGACTATTAGGTTTTCTTTATCTGACCTTAAAATTTCTGGTGAGTGGCTCTTTGCAGCTCACTTTTCATCATCATCACTGTCATTAATAGGCCTGTCTTTATTCACATGTAACAGCAAAATCTCCCTTCTCCATTTCTCTCCTTAGGTAAATGTCACCATCCCAGTGATTTGTGGTTAGTGATTGCTATCTACAATATCACATTTGTCTTAACTTAGGAGTGCAATGTAATGTGAACATTTTGGATCCCTCTAGGATGAGGAAAATAGCATTAAGCTCACTTGGCATGTGACAGAACTTGGCACAGCAACAACGTGTCCCATTTAGCAGATCAAGAAGCTACTGCTTCTCCAGACCACTCAACAAGTCTTTTCTTATCAGCAGAAAGACCATAGTCCTCTGGTGCCTTGAAGACTAATAATATTTCTCTTTTTGTTAGCTGTTGTGGGCAAAAGCAAGTGTAAAAATGCCCTGATTCTAATGGATCCACAGTTGCTATGTGGGAGGTGGGCCAGGCCATTGGTAGGATCCAGGAACCTGTCCATCTTAGTAACAACTGTAAGCAGGGCTTCCTTTGCAGAGCACTCACATTCAGATTGAACCCTGTTGGTGATGGATGTTGGCATAAATGTTATTACACAAACTGCTGAACCTTCTAGAAGGTGCTACAAGGGTGATATCCTAACCTGGATTGTGTAAGTGGTATTATACCAGCATAGCTTTGCCAGGCCTCTCAATGTCAGATGGTGGTTGGGAAGCAACTATACCATTGTACAGTGGGAGAATGCAAAGCATTAGCACCTCCTGCATGATCGTTGCATGATAGCACCATCCATTATACGCAGCAATTTGCAAAGTTTGGTTTCATTGGAAAATGAACTGAATGAAATCTTCAGTCATCTGGACAAGTGAAATTCAAGAGGTACAGTTATTTCTAGGGTGGAAAGGCCTACAAACAATAGATGGCTGGTCAGAACAAAAGAGATGGCAACCCTAATTTAGTACCAAAACATAGCTGAATACTCAAGGATTCAAATCAATCTTTTAAGAATGAAGCACTCAAAGTACTCTGCCTACAGTGGACAAATCTGACCCTTTTGCTTTCTCTCATTTCAGTTTTTTTTTAAAATTGTCCTCCTTATGAATTAATTTGTGCATTTTAATAAGGTTTTTAAAAAGAAACCTAAATAAGATACATTCTAACCCATGGGGATGTAGCTATGAGGAGGGGCATTGCCTCCCAAATAAGAATTCTGCCCCAACAAATGAAATTGTCTTTTGCTCCTCAAACTTGTAGCATTGCAGAGAATAAGACACTGAAAATCATTCACACCTAGAACTGTTATATTGGCAGTGTTTGAATTCCCTTGGTAACTTTGCCTGCTTCTTATCTTTGGATGCGTAAACTGTATTTCTTGATGATCAACTGAAGTTTTAATTTTCAAAGAAGTAGCTGTGTTAGTCTGCTACAGAATAAAAAGAAAAAAAGGGAGGTGGAGAAAAAAAGAAGACATCTAGGAGCACTTTTAAGAATGGTTTGTATTTTATGAACATTTGTGGACACCAGTCCACCTCTTCCATTGCTACACACAATGATATTAAAGTATCAGTTTATTAAATATAGTCATAAATTGTCAGAATGAGATAGTATGTAACAGAATCCAGAATAGTTTTGGCTATATATATTGGCGAAAGAAAACTATCCCTCATGAGGAGGAATGGTGGGATAAACTTCTGGAGATAGCAGAACTGGATAAACTTACCTTTATGCTTCAATATAAAACTACAAAGCAATTCTATGAAGTCTGGCACCCCCTATTTAAGTATGTTAAAGATAATTGATAAAGGAAGTTGTTATTGTGTATTGGGTACTCTTGTTGCCGATGTATTTGCAACTTTGTACTTGTATTAGTATGAAAGGTCTCTCTGTATATCTATGTGGAGAGATTCCGGCCACCCCCACCCACGTGAAGCAGGTGGGGGGACGCCATTTGCCGTCCTCTCGCGCGAGGAGAGCACAGGCTGAAGGGGGCGGGGTGCTAAGGCTCTATTTAGGGCGGCCCCGCCTCCCCTCCAGCCTCTTTCTCGGAATCCCTGCGAGGAGGACGGACGTCGCTGCTGACAGCACAGCTGACCGCGTGGTCAGCGAGCGCCATTTTAGCGGCTTCGCGGTTCAGGACGGTGCGGGAACGGATGGTTAACCCCCCCGGCGCCACCTCCAGCTCCTGGAGGCATCGTTGGCCGCTTAGGGACTTTCGTCGGCGTGGCTGCGGCGGGGAGCAGCCCTCGCAGGAGTCGGCTGAGCGGCACGCTGCCGGCGTCCCTCCCCCTCCTTGCGGCCCAGCAGAGTTGAAAAGGACAGGAGAGGCGGCCACCTCAGCGGCCGCCCGGTAAGGAGGAAGGGAGTGGGTGGCTCGGGCTTTGGATTGCACTACCTCTGCCCTCCCTAGTGCCCTGTGGAGTGAGGGAGGGAGGAATCGGGTTTGGAAATTGGCATTTGACCGCTTTTCCCCATCCTCCCTCCTGTTCTCCCCCCCCAGCTTCAAACCCATAGGGAGATACCTTCAGAGCATTAGCGAAGGGTGGAGGGAAGGCCCTGGGACATCTAGTAGGGGTGTTTGGGGCTTAAACGGTTGCGTGATGGGGGATTGCTGAGTTTGGGTCTTAGAAAGTCCAATGGCCTCTAAGCAGGCTCCAGGGGCTTCGGGAAGTAAGCAGCCCACCAAGAAGGCCACCCAGGCAAAAGGGGGCTGCTGCAGCCAAGGGAGTTACACCAGCCAAGAGGCCCAAGCGTGCTAGGGCATCCTCAGCCTTGGTGCCGGTGGCCTCAGCTTCGGATGAGGATGAGGGTTCGAGCATGGTGGCTGCCATCTTTGAGAAGCTACAGGCTATTGAGAAGAACAGGCAGTCAGCGGGACGGGGTGGGGAAAGTGATGAACAGACAGTGCCCATGCCCGTGCGTGCAATTAACCAGATTTTGGCACGGTTAGATGCCATAGAAAAGGACAGAGGGGGCGAAAGGCTGAGTCAATCGTGTCCAGAGAGCCGGGAACAAGTTTGAGCGGCGCCACGCAACATTTGGGAACCTGGGCCATCGGGAGAGGTGACAGAGGAAGATGTATCGGGTGAGTATGGTGGCTATGGGGATTACAATGTTGGTTGGGTGTGGCCATGGACCTTCCCACCCCCCTGAGGAACATGGTGTGGGCCCCTCCTGGAGGTTTTCCGGCACCATTGGCATCCTCTTCTCCTTTGGCCTTAGGGGATAATATTTCACCCTCAAAGCAGCAGGAAGGGCAGGTGGGCCAGTCCCAGGAGGCCACAGGTTCTACTCAGGCAGTGGTTGCTGGATCATGTGCCTCAGATAAGGATAAGGACAGGGCTGTGGGCCCCGATCCGGAGGCTGAGGGGCAGTTAGGGGTTTTGGATGAACACCTCGCTACTGCTACGATTGAGAAGATACGGAAGGGAGAATATGTTGATTTCTTCTCTCTTTTGTATCGGGAGTTAGACAAAAAGGAGAAGGACGAGTTGGATGCGACTGAAAAGGAGAAATTAAAGAACCGTAGGATTGATAAGAACTGGAATAATTGGTTTACGGGCTATCTTATTTACATGGATGTTATTGTTAAGACCCAGCCTTCCAGGGCACATTCCATGTTGGTGTATTTGAATACGATTTTCAGGGCGCAGGCTGACTTTTCATGGAATGGATGGCTCCATTATGATGAGAAGTTTAGGATGCGGGCTGCAAAGCAGCCCAACCTGCGTTGGGACAAGATCATAACAGAATTGTGGATGCAGACGTTAACACCGGCTCGCCCTGTTTTCGGGGAGAGGTCACAATCAGGACACCTGGTGCGGAATAATAAGCCTGGGGGTGCCAACCGCACCCAGGGTTCACCGGAGCAGACACAATATGCTGGGAGTTTGGGACCCAAGGGTTTTGTGCCAGGCGCCCCTGTAGATACAAGCACCTTTGCAGGATCTGCTGGGGACCGCATTCCGCCCGCAACTGCAACAAGGGGAGAGGAGGAGGGACAGGTTTCAAGGAAGGAGGTGGAAAACGGGGGCCAGGACCTCGGCCATCGGTTCACAAAGGGTCCCAGCCCAATTAAGGTGGATAGGCTGCTTGCCTGGCTCCGGGATTATCCGGACCAAGCTGCGGCACAATATCTGTTGGCAGGTTTTACCGAAGGTTTTAGGATTCCTCATGTGGGTCCTCGTAGGTTTTTTATGGCTAGTAACCTTAGGTCAGTTAAAGGTAGAGAGCACGTAGTTAGGGAAAAAATTAGGAAGGAGGTAGCAGAGGGCAGGGTTTTGGGCCCTTTTGATCAGCCTCCCACTCCCAATGTTAGGATTTCCCCATTAGGCGTAGTTCCCAAGAAAGCACCAGGTGAGTTTAGGTTGATCCACCATTTGTCTTACCCCAGAGGAGACTCCGTTAATGATGCTATCCCTGCTGAGTTGTTTTCGGTCAGGTACACTTCCTTTGATGCAGCAGTGCGAGTGGTGCGTAGGCAAGGGGTAGGAGCAGAGTTGGCTAAATCGGACATCAAGTCGGCCTTCTGTTTGCTCCCAGTTCACCCAGCTGATTTTGAACTTTTGGGTTTTGCGTTTGAAGGAAGTTTTTATGTTGATCGTGCCCTCCCTATGGGATGCTCAGTGTTGTGTTCTGCCTTTGAGACGTTTAGCACCTTTTTGGAATGGGCCATCAAGAAGAAGTCAGACCTTCACAGCATAGTGCATTACCTGGATGATTTCTTGTTTGTTGGTCGAGTGAGTTCAGGGCAGTGTGGTTTCTTGTTGGCCGAATTCACATCTCTTATGGGTGAATTGGGTGTAACTTTGGCTCACGAAAAGACAGAGGGCCCTGCGCAGCAGCTTACTTTTCTAGGCATAGAATTGGACACAGTCAATCAGTCCTGTAAATTGCCTGCGGCCAAGGTTCGGGATTTGAGGGCACGGGTAGCAGATTTTCTTGGCAGACGTAAGGCAACTCTTGGGGAATCCAGGAGATACTCGGGCATTTGAACTTTGCCTGCAGGGTAGTGGCGCCCGGCAGGGCGTTTCTTAGGCGGCTGTGCGATGCCACAAAGGGGGTCACCAAACCACATTATAGGATTAGACTTACCAGGGAGATGAAATTGGACTTGAAGGTGTGGCAGGAGTTCCTGGAGGGGTTCAACGGGGTCTCATTTTGGCTAGATGAAATTAAAGTTAGGGATGCATTGCAGATTGCATCGGATGCAGCAGGTTCCATCGGTTTTGGAGTCTTCTTTAGGGGTAGGTGGTGTGCGCAGAGATGGCCTGGAAGTTGGGTGGAGGCGGGCCTCACAGCAGATCTCACGTTCCTGGAATTCTTCCCAATCCTGGTAGCAGTTCACATCTGGGCACGCGAGTTGGCGAATGCATCGATGCATTTCTGGTGCGATAACCAAGCTACAGTCAGGGTTATTAACTCTCTTTCCTCTAGGTCACGGCGCGTCATGCGCTTGGTCCGGGCTTTCACACTGCAATGTCTCCGTTATAACATAGTCTTTACAGCTGTACACGTGGCAGGCGTAGATAATTCCTTGGCTGACTCTCTCTCTCGTATGCAGATGGATCGTTTCAGAGAGCTGGCACCGGATGCAGCACCTCTTCCAGAACCAATGCCCTCCGAGCTGTGGACTCTTGGCGGGATGAGGTAGCACGGATGATTGGTATGTCAATTGCGCCCAGTACCAAAAAGAGTTATTTAAGGTCAGTGGAGGAGTTTACTAGTTTCCGGGGGGCTAAAGGGCTGCGGGACGTGTGGCCTATCCCGGTGGATCATATTTTGCAATTCTGTGTTGCCCTTGAGCAAGCTAATTTATCTCCGCAATCTATTAGATTGCGATTATCGGCCCTGGCTTTTTGGTCCAAGTTAAAGGGATTCCCTGACCTCACCGGTGATTTTCGGGTCTGCAAGTTTTTAGAAGGGTGGACTCGGCACAAGGGGACGGTCCGGGATGACAGACAGCCGCTTTCCCCGAACATTCTGAAGGGTTTGGGTGACGCATGGAAGGTATTATGCTCTTCACCGTACGAGGCTACATTGTTTCATGCAGCGGCTCTTACGGCCTTTTTCGGGGCTCTATGGGTGAGTGAGCTGGTAGTCCAGAGCAAAAGGGACCAGTCGGGCAGGGCATTGGAGTTTCGGGATTTGACCTGGGGCGGACATTGGGTAAGTCTGCACATAAGAGGCTCCAAGACGGACCAGACCAAGCGGGGCATTGTGGTCACATTACAGAGGTGCTCTGACCCGGCACTATGCCTGGTCAGAGCTATCAGAGCTTACACTGTTGACCGGGGAACACACGAGGGGCCTCTCTTTTGTCATGCTGATAAGTCACCACTTACCAGGTACCAATTCTGGACCATAACGAAGAAAGCTTTAGCTTACTTGGGTCTGCAGGGAGTTAACTTTGGCACACATTCATTTCGAATAGGGGCGGCTTCCACTGCAGTCTGGATGGGCTTAACGGCCGGAGATATTCAGAGGATTGGGAGATGGAAGTCTCCGGTATATCGGTGCTATGTTAGGCCGATCCAACAGCGCTAAGGTTTTTGTCTTTTCAGAACGACCTGCTTCGGGGAGGAAGCGAGTGCTGATCTGTGGCCACAGTTTCATTTTCTGGGCGGAGCGGCATGCTCGCGGCGGTCACCTGGGCTCGAACCTGGCATTGGGAGATTGGGCTTCCATACAATGGCTGGGCAGGAGGGGCCTTCGGTGGCAGGGTTTGTTACCTACGTTGTATGGGGAGAGCTGTGGGCCTCCGCCTGACGTGCTGGTCATTCACGTGGGTGGTAATGACCTTGGACTGTTGAAAGGCAAGGCCTTGATTCTTCAGGCCATTCAAGACATGCAGCACATTCAAAACACATGGCCTCACACTTCCATCGCTTGGTCAGCACTGGTTCAGAGAAGAGTGTGGGGTGGGGGAGGTGATCCTCGGCCATTAGAGTTTGCCCGCCGGCGGGTAAACCGGGAAATTCGAAAGCTATGCAGCAGGGCTTGGGTTACTTTATTCCACACAATGACATTGTTTTTGACAAATTGGAGCTGTACAGGCCAGATGGGGTACATCTATCATCCAAGGGCATTGAACTTTTTCTGTGCGATTTGCAAGAAGGAATTAGAGGCATCCTGGAGGGGAGTTGGGGGGGTAAGGACTAAGCGGACGCTTGTCCTTATCCATGGCCGGTAAGGAGGGGGGTCCATGGGTTTCGGCGTGTACCTATGGCACCCTTTGGTGTAGGATAAGGACTATCCTTGAGGAGGGCCCGGGACTAGCCCTTACTGGCTTGAGCCCGGGGGACTCGATTTCGGGCTCACCTTCCAGACAGGGGCCGGCCAAGGTCATGGTCCACGTTCTGGGCTTGACTCTGGGGCCTGGTATCTCGTCCTGCGGCCAGGGGAGATGGTCTGAGGCTGACTCTTGCCCTGGTCCACCCAGGTTGGTGGCCCCCTCCCTCTTTTAGAATAAACATCATTGCACGCTCAAGTCCAAGTCCAAGTTCAAGTTCAAGTTCAAGTTCATGTTCATTACCATGTATGTTAATTAGGCATATTAATAAATTGCCCTTAGTTCAACCCAAGCCCTGTGTGTGGTCTCCTCATTTCGTGGGTGGGCGGCAAATATTTACGAACTATATGGATAAGGTTTTTCTTTTTTTAAGAAAAGAAACGAGGAATACAACCAAGGCTTATGTTAAGGATACGATCGGAGGTGGGAATCAATTATGTTGGAGGAAAAATTTCTCTTTTTCTCATTTTCCCAATCAATGTAACAAACTGTTTTTGGCCGGGGGGGTATTTGTGTTTTTTTTTCTTGGTGGGAGGGTGGGCATTCCACTCCAGTCGAGTTGATTATGAATTAATTTCAATTGATTGCTAATTATGTATTATGTATTAGAGCATTGCGAAGAAAAATCAACAGATATTATTTGTATATATTAGGAAGGTATTGTATTGGGGAAAATATGGAAATATGTAATTCTGGAATGTAACTTTTTTTTTTAACAAAATCTAATAAAAATATTTATTAAAAAAAAGAATCCAGACAGATGCAAATTTGTGATTCTCACATTAATATTCAAAGGTTTCTATGAGGGGATACAGGTCTTTCAGATCTTTAAAATGGTCAGATAGTATTGCAATAAATCTGCTTACAAAAGTCAGTTCCTTTGGGGTAAAAACTTTCTTTAAGGAGATTTCTTTTATTATATGTGTAGTTGTAAGGAATCATGTATTAATATATATAATGTGCCATGAGACCATTACCTTTGTTCATTCAACCAATGGACTAGAATTTGTAAGTATAACTCAATTCAGCTTTTTCTCTTTCCAGTTTTCCTTTGTAATCTCCTCCTTCTAGAACTGTGACTTGTAAATCCTGTACTGTATGTCCAGGTAGGCTGAAATGCTCTGCAACTGCTCTCTCTCTCTTTCTTTCTGTGTGTGTGTATGCTCAGGTTTGTGTCCATTTATCCTCTTATGCAGAGGCTGTCCTGTTTGTTCAGTGTAGAATGTAGAAGGGCATTGCTGACATAGGATGGGATATATCACATTGGAAGGTAAGCAGGTAAAACACTCTGACATTATAGATGATGCTATTAGCGACTGTAATATTGCTGTAATTCAAAAAGGACCTCTGGAGTGAAAGCTTCTCTTAACTGGCAGGGCATTCCTCTTCCCCTTTTGTTTCCTTAATGAGCAAGTGGGAATAACATAGAACAAGATGTTGTATTCCAAAGTAGGGAGATGCTGTACCTTTTCCCTTAGCCTAGTGAGGCAAGAATCCACTTACTTCTCTCCTCTTGTTGAGCCAACTGAGTGCAAACTACTTTTCACTCTGAGCTGAGTTTGCTGAAGTAAGCCAAGGATGAAAGGGGAAAGTGGGAGGGGAAGAGGGAAAGCAACTGAGAAAGTAGGACAGTAGGGGATTAACTGGGAACAGCCCTGCCAAACTGGAACAGTTGGACGGTATGAAACATTAGGCTGCCATTCTTGAAAGTTTGCCAATATAGTCTTGCATTTGAGCACTGAAATGTCTCAGTTTCCCAGAAAGCAGTCATCTGCATCTTTTACCTACGTGCAGGTCCCAGTGTACTTACTTCCAAATATGTTTGCATAGAATTGCAGCATCAATGAAGTAAATTTAAGGGGACCTCCCCCCCCCTGCATTACTCAGTTTTGTTTGATATGGGCATCTATATGTCGTATCCCTCTAGTGAAGGGGTAAGCAACTTCCAGAGGACTAGGGTCCACATTGTGCCTGAAACTTGGAAGGATACAACTCCTGTTAACTTCCTGATACCCTGGAAAGCTCCCTATTTCTCCCACATATTGCTACTTTTCTGCCTTTGATGCCTGATTTGAGGTCTTCAAAACTTTTCCTTTCTCCTAAACCTGAAAATCACTACTGTTGGCAAGGAAGGGCCCAAGAATTTAAAACCAGCCAATGGGCATGGAATGCAGTGAAATGGATACCTGTGCCCACCAGATAATGCATTTGACCATCCGGGCATAAAGGATGGGGCTTCTGGAGGCTGGCATGGGCAGGAGCTGCACTGGGGATCCTGCCCACTGTTGTGCCAGTGTAACACTTTCTAGTCTACCACTGGAATCTGTGGTTCCAGTTATGCAGGCAGAAGCCAAAATGACTGCACATCTAATCTGGATTTCATTAGGTGAAGTACCACTTGCGCTCATTGCCCTAGTTGCCCCACTAAGCACATACCAAACCAGTAACAGGGCACTTCCATCTCTTGTTCTTTTCTTCCTATTAGGATAACATTGTGTACAATCCCCAAAATATAAGTTTATATTGTAATTGCAGATTAAATGAGCCACTAAAAGAAAGTTGGGTATTAAAAAGCAAGTGAAGGTGTCTAGTCTGATACATCTGAAACAATAAATACTGAAAACTATTTCTCTCAAGAGACTTTTGTCCTCAAAAGTTCATAGAGAGTGTTAAAAGTAAGACATCACCCAACTACATTTATTTACCAAACTGGCAATACTATTTGGAGCTAAAAATAATATACATAATATACAGCCTGCGTACAAGGTTCTTGATTGTTCCAGCTCCCTCTGTGTCAGTCTGTCTCTGATTTCACACATTTTCTTTTCTGAGAGAGTGAGTTGCCAAGAGACCATAAAACGTACTCTTTTCCTCAGGCTTTCCAGCTGTGACCAAGGGGGTGGAGGAGTATGAAGTGCCTGAAAAAATATCTTTTGTTAGTTCCCACTCTCAAGAGATGCAGAAGACAGCCTTTCCATCTTTAAAAGATGCGGACAGTTTTAATAAGTTTCAGAAAATGGGAAGGCTGTTCTCATCTGTCCCAATGAGAGGCACTGATACATCAGAATAATAACAAACGGCATGCTTTACAATTGCCTTTCTGAGTGCTTTCATGCATGCATGCATACAATCGTCAGCTCATGACTGTAGTAACCCAGTTCTAGCTGGTAATAGTTACTTGCTATATTTTTTCCCCCAGTTTCTAAAGAAAACCAGAATATCTTTTCATATCTTTTGTCAGTTAACCTTGTGGCTACTAGGCATCAATGTTTGGAAATGTTGACCAAGATCCTGCAGCAGACATGCAGCCACAGTGGTCACGGCTATGCCCCATTGGCTCCATCTGGCCCCAAAACTCAGCTGAAAATCCAACAAGCCACACCAAGGGATGGAGTTCTGTAGCACTGGTAAGGAAGGTGCTTAATGACAATACTCCAGTCCCTCTGGCCAACAACTGGTGGTCTGCCAACCAGAAGCAGGGATCTCTGCGAGGTCCTGTTGCAACTTGTTGGTGTACCACTGCTTGCTGGTGGGAGGGGGTGTCAACCTTCTGTGCCATGCTTGTGGGTACCACAGAACTCTGCGGCTGGATTTTAAGATGAGGTTTGGGGGCATTTACAATCATGGCAATGGTACCGCTATCATAAATGTGAACAAGTCTAGCTTACAACATTGTAACTGCCTAACAGGATGCCAAGAATCCTCAAGACTGCCTTCTTTAAGCATTTCTCAGCATCTTTTTATTTGTGGTTTGGAGTTCTGGAGCTTCCTCCCTTAAGGCACCTCTGGAGCTCTGCACCAGGTGCTCTCTCAATCTGTCTCACAGACACACAGATTCCCCCTCACCTCTAACTTCCCTAAAACAGCATTCATTATTTTATTAGTCCTGCCTTTAATAGGATTGATATTGCAGAGAAACATTTTCAATTTTAATTTTTTCCCTCCCCTTTAAGTTCTAATTTTTTGTTTATTTTTGGGATCTTTATAAATTTTATATTTAAGGCTTGGTTTTATGGTTTTGTTCTCATTATTCCTTCCTTTGATCTACTAGTACTCTACGAGTGCCAAGGCTTCAATAAGCCACAGGAAAGAAACTGTGACTTGTATGGCCAAATACTGAGGGACAAGTTATTGTCTATTGACTTTGAGAGAGGGTCTCCCCTGGAAGAGCAATGTTCTACCTTTGTTACCAAAGCAATCATACTCATATCTTCTCAGAAATAAGTCCCACTGAATTCAGTGGTACTTACTCCTAGATAAATGTGTACAGGATTGTAATCTGAGACATTCTAAAAGGCCATTGGAATGCATTTATTTCTTTATGATTATCATGTTTTGTTTTCCAGCATTGGTTGGTATCCTGTATTACATTTAAGGATTTCTAACTTATGGATTTGTTACTGCTCCATAGTAACTATGTATCCATGATCATGGCTCTTTCACCACAATTGTAAATGGCTTCCAAACCTACCTTAACAACTAATAGCTGCACCAACAATGGAGGTCTGTTCTGTTGGTGATGAGGACATAGCAAGATGATGCTTCCAGCCCACTCTCACTAGTGAGAGAGGCTGCAACAATCGGAAGCAGAACCTCTCTTGTACCTCCTCATCACAGCCTCACTCGCTGGTGGGACGTGTCAGGAAATGTCAACCTCTTTACAGCCCAGTTGGGAGCTGAACAGATCACCTCCACTTGATGCAGCTGTTGGTTGATAAAGTAGTTTGGGGGTAGTCAGCCCAGGAGATTTTATGCATTTGTATCTAAGTAGATAATGTAGATATAGGCTATATTTTTCCTAAGTAACTGATTTAATTCCATTTATTTCATCACTAACCATGGAATAAAGAGACCAGCCACAGAAAGTTGAGTTTGACCTAACACATTTGAGTTGGACTGGAAATGGAACAAGAAGGTTGGAGCAATTTGATGTGGGTCCAGTTGAGCCCAGGTGTGATCCCATGACTATCTCCTCTACGTTCCCTTGGGAGAAATGCCTCAGTCCTGAGACCAATCTAAATACTCAGGTTGCTCCCCAGCAAGTCATAATTGGAGTGTAAGCCAGGGGACTCCCACCCAAGCCACAGAACTCTACAAATGAGAGCCCAAATCCCAGGTTAGCTTCAAGGGTAGCTTCTTTCTCCACCCCTTGGCCCGGGGGGCCTTAAAGAGGAAGTTTCAGAGCTCTATCCTACACCAAAAGGTTGCCAATGGTGTATGCTGAAGTCTTATATTCTCCTCCTAATACCTACCATGGACAAGGGACAAGCATCTGCTTAGTTCCTTTCCCCACACTCCTTGTTGCAACTTCCCCAGGAACAACAGATTACTCTGTTCTAACACATGAATGCCATCAGCCTGGTAGAGCTCTGGCCATCCAAAAACTATGGCAGGATACAGGCAAAAATTGCCAAACCCCTTACCCAGGGTGTTTTGGACTTCCCTATTTACCCTCCTTTGGACAAGGTCAGTAATCAAGGATCACCCTCACTCTGCCACACCTGGTGGAGCAGAATAGCAGAGAACAAGGGAAACTCCAGGCCAATGGCTTTGTATAAGCCAAAAATCACTCCAAACTTGTTAAATCAGGGTCTTGCCCTTCAGCAAGCCCAAGTCATTCCTACCAAGGTGAATGACTAAAAAGTGGGGAGAAGGTCCAGTGCATTCCTCAGAACAAGCGGCAAGAAACTGGTCCACCAGAGGCCTCTTCTCCCATACTACTCTACAGAAGTAAGATTGCTCAACTCCAGTTGATCCCCAAAATGGCAACTTCAGGTCTGGTACACCAACCAGTAAACCATACCGTGAACACACCCATTTATTTCCTGGAGCTAAAAGTATTGCACATAAGTTTTGCCCACTCCATCCATCCCTATTGCCGTTTTCATGCAAACAATGACCTTGTGAAGTAAGTTATGCTGTGAAGCTAAGATATTACATTATGGAGAAGTTGTGCTTTCACTTGATTTAATGTACACTGGACTAGGGGAAGGGGTCTGAACACAGCGTTGACATAGCGAACCTGAGAGGAGGATGCAACTTTGAGTAGGTCTGATAACAGCATTTTGATTTTAGAATAATGTATTGACAGCCAGCATATTAAAATGGTTTGCCTGTTTGATTAGGACTGGGAGAGGATTTTGAATCTCACCGGACTATGGAAACCCACAGGTGACCTTGGACAAGTCACAGGGTCTCAACTTTAGAGGAAGGCAATGGCAAACCTCCTCTAAATAACGTTTACCAAGAAAGTCCTACGATGGGGATAAGTTGTAATCAACTTGAATGCACATTAAAGAACAATAAATTATTTAATATTTTCTTCATTGGTAAGCATGCACACAGAGAAAGAGTGTTATATTTATTGATTTCCCCCCTTTCTTCAAACTTTCCTAAACCCACTACATAAATTCAAGTGTTTCTCTGCTTAAAATAGTAGTTAACAACTTTTGCCCTCTTGTTGCCTGGCCATGCCCTTTAGATTACACTTTGATGTTGCTTGGCACACATATCCCAATTTTCATCTGTGAAATGTTCTTTCTGTTATTTGAAACAGTTCACTGCATACTTATTTCTCTCCTTTTTTTGTAAGTAAAGCATGCTTTATTCTTCTTTTTTATTTTGTTTAAAAATTTATTAAATAAAAAGCACGATCCAAACATACAGAAGAACAAAACAAAAAATACATCCATACAAACATTAACAGACATCTACACATAACTAACAAATACTAATGTAACATAATTAAAACTATTCCCTGCCCTTGTTGCAAACAGTTCATATTACCTAAACATTTACACCTAAGTCATACATTTTATCCCATAATTATTAATTATTGCTTATCACTTATCATTTTAATTACTTCCTTACTTAATTTCTCAAGTTGATAATTACTTGTTAACATCTGGATTATACTATACTAGTGATCATTCCTCTAAATCTAATAATCATCTATATAAAAACATTTTAGCTGCATGCTTATTTCTCAAAGGTTAATATTTAATTTTGATTTATTCCAGCTAATAAGTTATCCACCTTAGGTGGATCTGTACTATCTGTACTATCAGTTGGCAGTTCCAGTTCAGAAACATCTGGAGGGCTCTATGTTTTCCATCCATGGCCTGCATCATAGCCCACATGAGCACACTTTGATTGATATAAGGCCAAATGTTTCATATTCCTCCAGGATACTCAGAGGTTACTTTGAAATCATCTCCTGTTTTGTGGATTTGGATATCTGGAAGCATCTGGAAAAGCTAATGTTATAAATGTTTTGGTATTCCTTTTTTTAGCTTCCATTACAGCCAAATTCTATTACTGTCAGAAAAGAATACTAACATAAAAGCTCAGACCCATGTCTTTTTTCCTCTTCCAGGCAGTGATAGTTTAGCACACTGCCCCTGAACTCCTGAAGCACTTCCTGCTCTACATTTCTTCAAGGAAAATACTTGTGGACATACTAATCCAAAAGCCCATGCCATGGACCAATGCCCCGTGCCCCATGTAACAGACCCCAAGATAGTGTGGGTTGCTCCTTCACATGTTTATTTATGTATAGAAAATTATTTCGCCCTCATCTTTTAATTTCAATTTCAAATTTACCTATGCTAGATACCAAAGGCAAGCTGGCCAATCCAAAAACACACACCACCTCATCATATAATTATTATAAATATCAGAAATGTAACAGAACTACCAAGAGACAAAATAGTAAAATGTTAGAAGCAATAATAAAAACAACAATCATACCAGTACTCAGATAAACATTCAGGCAAACGGCATAATTTTCACAACTTGGGAAATTTATTGTTCAAGCTTTGAGAATTTTGACCTAGTACACAAAATTAAGGTTTATTTTAGATGCACATGCAAGGCGGACATCTCTGAGAAGGATATTCTAAAACTGAGGCACTATCAGAGAAAGGGCCTTACCTTGAGTTTTTTACCCATTTAATTTCTGAAAGCAAAGACACCTAGACATGGAACTGTGAATATGATAATCAAAATTTGGGAGATTCCTGTGAGTGAAAGGGGGCATTTGGAAATCTGATTTTCATCCTTCACAGGTTTTGAAAGGGCCATATCTGGGAAGTGTATCTTGAACCAGTTCCTATCAACAGCCTAGTTGCTTTAGCTTCAAATATGTTCTAGTCCAAGGAAGACAGAAAATGGCTCATCTTCTCTAACCAGAAATAGTTCTTTCTTTTCCGAACTACACCAGCTGACATACGTTTCTGACTTAATCTCTTTTTCTTCCCACTGAAGTTCACATGTGTCTGCATTCATGAATTTACACGTGCAGCAAAATCACCAACGCTTCTGGCCTGGCTAGAAGTTTTACTTTAGGTGTGATAACAGTGACATAATGGGAGAAAGTAAATAAGACAGAAGAAAACCCCCACATGGTCACTCTAGATTTCATATGATATCTTTAGTTTCATGTTTTGCTTTCCAGTATGCTCTAACACATCAAACCAGAGAAATTTCCCTGCAAACATGTCCTATAGCACCTTCATCTCCACTGGAATTTATTAATATTATATTAATGGCATTTGCATTTGAATATGTCTGCGACCCATCTTGAAACACTTGCAGAAAGCATTGCTGTTTACCCTGTTGAAATGACAGTCCTACCATATATATGATTAATGCTATTCAATTCCCTATCAACTGTCACTTTAAAAGAGTGAAAATAAAATGGGCCAATATTTTATTGTGGAGGAGTTTTTGGCCCAGTCTCACAAAGGTGATGTCAGACAGATCCTAGAATATCCAGTCACAAAAGGATGAAAAAGCTCTTATCAAAATTGCATATGCTTTTGACCTTGCTGTTCTATCAGAACAGAATCCATGTTGGTATCTTGACTGTTTGCCATATAACGTATCTGCAAGCACTGCAAATAAAGCTGTTGGTTGAAAAAAAAAAGCAACTAAAAAAAGGTGGGCACTGTGCTGTGGAGTGTCACAGTGTTCCATCTTGTGCCCCATGCTATTCAATATCTGTACATAGCCACTGGATGAGTTCATAATGAGTTTTGGAGTTAGGTGTCATTAGTACTCTAATGATACTCAGCTCTATTTTTTCCTTGTTGTTAGAGTCAGCAGAGGCTGTGCACATGTTGAAGCAGTGTTTGGATTTTGTAATGGACCAGATGAACGCCAGTGACTGAAGCTGAATCCCAATATGATGTGTGGACTGCTGATTCATGGATCTAAATCACCTGCCCTGGATGGGGTTGCACCCTTCTTGAGCTGAGAGTACTCCTGAGAGTACTCTCTGAGAGTCCTGAGAGAGTACTCCCTGTCACTGGAGGTCCAAGTGGGCTCTGTGGCTCAGAGCACTTGGGACCAGCTTGGACTGGTTCTCTAGCTATGCCCTTTCTTATGGTAGGGATAACTTAACCACAATAGTCCCTCTACTGATGACTTGCCAATTAAACTTCTGCAATGCACTCTACATGGGGCTGCCCATCAAGATGACTTGGAGCTGCAGCTTGTGCAAAATGCAGGAGCTTGAATGCTGACTGGAACACCATACAGAAACCACATCACACCAGTTTTAAAGGAATTACTTTAGTTCACAATATACTTCTGGTTTGAATTCAAGGTATTGGTGATAAGATTTACAGTCCTAAACAGACTGCAACCTCAGTATATGAAGGAACACCCTTCTCTCCATACCCATGCCCTAGAACTGAAGTCTATTGAAGTTCTCCTCTGTGTGCCACCAGTAGGAGCAATACAGCGTGGGAGCGCAAGGGAAAAGATCTTCCTTGCTGTGACACATTGTTTACGGAATACCCTCTCCCAAGAGCCTCAGCTGGCACCAAAGTTGCTGTCATTCTGGCATCCAGTCAAAACATGGCTTTTTATTAAAACCTTGAGGAACTAATTGATTTTATCGCATTTGTTCGTGTACTGTTTTGCATTATTTAAAATTGCTTTAACTGGTATAAAATCCCCCTGTTTAAAATAATAAATGATTTAGGATACTTAATAGATTCAATAGATTTAAGTCAGGCCATGCTTGAAGTAAATAAATGAAATAAAGAACAAATACATTATTTAAATAAAAATATTAAAGGAAAATTGAAATAACAACCATCATCATCACTATCATCATCATGTTTCCCTGTCGCAACTGTAATATTGGCAGATTTCTTCACAATAGAAGGCCCACCTTCACTCCTAACAAAATATTTGCATGTAATGACAATAATTAAGATATCTATTTCTGTGCAAGAGAGCGTATGCAACAATAAATATGAATGTATTTAGCTGGTGGGATAATTGACTGAATCAAATTATTACCTTTTAATGGCTCATTACACCTCCTTCTGTCATCTACAATTCAATGCAACCTCCCTTCCCCCACTTATTTATCCCTTTTTTCTGCAGCACAAGTGTCTGTCCTTGCAGACATTCAAATTCAGAATTCAATTCAATGTGCAATTTCCTTTATTTTTTATTTCATGATTTTATTTTGGTAAAAAGAAAAAAGAGTAATTTCCAATTTCTTGTTTTAATATGGAAGCATAAACATCAACATATATCTGAAGGTCTTTCTATCAATTACTTTTCCTCTTCTAAGGGTTAAATTGCTTCTGGGAGTTCAGCAGTTCGAAGAGTTTCCATGCATGGGATAAAATGCTAGTACAGTTTCATTTAGCTTTCTGCTGTCCAGAGTACTGCTAAAGGCATAAGAACAGGTCCTCCAAACAGGGACAGACATAGATGGACACAGCGCCAACTTTAGGCATCCTGGGGTGGAAATGCATGTGTTGCAGGGGAAGGTATAAATTTCAAATCAATAATCAAAGAGAATCCTGTTTCTTAGACTCATGAAGTTGGATCCAAGTTTGCCCTTCTGTGAATGGAAGGGTTCCTGACATTTTTTGAAGAGACCAAGATTAGGGTTGCTCAAATCCAGGCATCTATTTTACTCATCATTAAAATTAATCTAATTATGCAAATCAGACACATTGTTTCATTGCTTCTTGTTAGGTTTCAACCTGTATTCCATTTCTTATAGTAACAACTGATCTGAAAGAAACAGTCCACAGTAATGTTTAAAGTGCTGGAATAGAAGAAAGGAGACACAAGCTCAAATCTCTGCTTGGCCTTAAAATTTATGATGTGATCTTGGCCCACCATGACCTCTAAGCAAACCTACTTTATTGGGCTATTGTGAGAATTAATATGGACAGAGGAACCTCGTAAGTGGGGTATGTACAATGCCTAGTTCACTACAAGTAAAAGAACAACAAAAATAATATTAGCATTTTGCGGTGCATAAGAACTTCCAGTGGTATTCTGTCTCATCAGATCACTGTAATTTTCTTCAACCTTCAGTTTTTCACTTATGGCAAAATGCTACAGATCCATAAAAACATGAAAGGAGGCCCCTGACAGTGTCTACCTCCTGCTCTACAAATATACTTAACTTGAAGTCATTACTTGAGATTACTGTTAAATTTGTTGCTCGTTATATTTATACTCATTGTATTTCAAAACATTTATCCAATAATTAAATATTTTAAATTCAAAATTTCTTAGATTTCTGTTTCAGGCTATATATCAGCATTATTAGTCAATACAAAGTATCATTATTGAATTTTATAACCCATTCATTAATTCTTAATAAATCTTTTAAATTTATTAAACAAACTATACCTATATTAAAAATATTAAAATAGCAACAACTCATAGTCATATTTGAGTCTTGTAATATCTCTGTCGTGATAACAATAAAACTAAGAATTAACATGGAACAGTAACATGCAAGTTCAAAATCCTAAGACCATCAATTTAGAATTGATTGTTTTAGTTTGTGTTTTGATTGCATTCGGCTTTTATTTCATATTATTGTGAACCTCCTTGTCTCCTCTCCTCTTTTGGGAAGAAAGGTGGGATAAAATTCCAACAAACAAACATTACAATCATTGGAATTCTCATAGGTCTGGGTTTTCACATATGATATACAGTAATTCAACAGGCACAGCTTTCCATGTCTGTATATCTGTATTCAGGCTGAGCTGTTAGCTCTGGGTAACAGAAGTTGAAAAGTTTAGGGATTTGGGCCAGGAAATGTACTAAACAAACCAGAGTCAAGAAAATTTCACTGGTTGGGCAAAATCCTACTCCAAACAGGAAACAGGGACAACTCTATTATTAGGCAAAATGAGGTGGCACCTCAGGTAGAAAAGTTTGGGTGTCATAAGAAGTAAGCAAATTGTGATTTAATTTCATATTATTGTGTTTTTACTGCCACAGAAGCAGAAAGACAGATGTGGGATTTTCTACTTCACGTGCTAAGAGAATCTGGCAGGTTTTAGGTACTGTGTACTTTGATTCAGGTGTGAATTTTGCGGCACAATTTCTCACTCCACTTCAGTCAACAGAAGGTCTTGAGGGAGAATAGAGAGAAAGTCTGTTATAGCCTTACTGTCAGAAGATCCAGTGGTTAACATGAATGAGTGGTGCCCCTTCAGAGCCTGTCAATAAGTCACTGCCAGGAGAATGTTACAGGTTATAGTTTATTAGATATCTCAACACAGGGAGCAGCTGTGTACAAAACTGAAGTGTTCAGTTCTACACATAACAGAGCCTCTGTCAGGAAAAAAAATATACGGTGCTATGCCATTATCATTCTTGCAGATGAAAAAAGAGACAAGTGCTTCAGAACTCTTTTCACTTCTCACTGCTGCCTGGAGAAGAACATGTGTTTTGAACCTTATAAGGATCAACAGTTGTATTAGGCTGGGCCTGTCAGTCCTTCATTAAGAGGCAAGCACTTTGGGAAGAAGGCAGTCTAATTATCTGAATCTTGAACAAAATTGATCAAACGAACCTGCAATGTTGTTCTTCACACACACATACCCTTTAGATTAGATAAGCACTCAGAGCAATTTTTATAAACTGTGAACTCATTTTGTGAAAACGTCATTAATGTATGGAAGCTGTGAAGCTAATCAGCTCTTAGAAGCTGGCTCATTCAGGGATTTTTTACATTAACCAATTTGCTCAACTGCAGATACTGTTCTGAGAGGCCTCCCTTTCCCCCCTTTTCACACAAGATGTGCACTTGATTTTGCCACAATTGTAAAACATCTGTCTTTGCCCCAGTCTCCCTAGGAAAGCATGCATATGTTTCTCCTCAAAGATATATCACCAATTCATGATAAATAAGCTACAAATAGCAAAACAACTATAATATATTGGCCTTGTCTTTCATTTGGGAAAGGGAAAGCAAATGGCTGGTGCAAAATGGCAACTATCTGTGGTTCTGGAACAATATGTCAGTCATTCTTTGATAGGGAAAAAAAGGCTATATTTGTTGTCTTCACATCCAACCATCCCACCAAATACAGGTATTGATTTATTTGCTGAATTTTTATCCTGCTTTTCAGGTTATTATTCTCTCCTAAAGTAGCTCACAGAAGGAAGGAAGGAAGGAAGGAAGGAAGGAAGGAAGGAAGGAAGGAAGGAAGGGTCACACAGTGTAGTTGAGATTACAAACACACACAAAGAATGAGAATGGAGGGAGAATTAGGAAGACTGAGCCTATTTTCAAAAAAAGACGCTATGTTTTAAGCTGACATTAAACTGAACAGTTCTGATGCTGGTGGTCTTGCTTGGATATTAGTTAGCAACTCCCCTGGCCAATGGGTGCAGTCAGATGCAGCCTCATATGTTCTTTCGGGCAAAGTGGGACAAAGGATTGTTTATTTATTTAAATTTATAAATACATAAATATATAAATGATATTTTCTCCCTGCCTGCCAGAAAGAACATCTGGGACTGCAGGATAAAAAGCATTCTGATCATGCAAACATTCTGCAGGTACCATTTGTTTTGGTGCCAGATGGACCAGGTTGCTCTCTCCCTTGCCTTGATATTAGTCTTTGGAGGCACGGGACATCAAGCCAGTGACCCTAGGGCCCCAACACCTGTGACACATAGTTGCAAATTACATGCGACTGTGTGACATATATTGCCTTCAGGAAAGCTCAAGCAATTAGACTGAGCCTTTGCTGCTTCCTCCAGCCTCTTCATTATTCCCAAATGCCTTGCTCTGAAGGGCATTAATTATTTTGTAGCTATTTCTCCTGCCCATTGTGCCTTGCTCTGAAGACTTCTTCATAGAAATAGTTTTGGACTTTATTGGCTCAGGACAGCCTGTCTAGTTGGTTTGCAACTGTTCCCTTTGCTGTGGCCAGGACTCTTTGGGGAAGAGTAGCAAGGCCTGGCCTGTAAAGGAACATTGTTCTTCTACAGCTCAGCCAGGCTTAATTATATCTTAAGAATAGTCTTTGGTATGTTTTCACCTATACTGCCTCTGTTTTAATTTATCAACCAACCTGAGTCTCAGTCTTGGGGGAAAAGGTGTGATGTAAGTAAAGATGATGTTGATGATCACCACCACCACTACCTCTATCATTACAAACAGAGCAGCAGCACCGTCGACACTCTATAGACCATGTATGCAACACATCTAAGGAAGAAGTCCAGTTGGATTATTTGCTTCATATAGCAGAGTACATTCACTTCTTCTACTGCATTCGTTCTACGTATGTGAGACTTTTGCCTTCAGTGGGAGCTGTGTTTGTAAGATGAGAACAATTTCTGAGCACAGCAATGGGCCATAATTCATCTCTGAATCTCACTGCATACTATACAACAGATTTGATTCCTCATATTTAAGAACATGTATTTTAGAACATACCAGTGAACAGAACAACAATCTACTGAAGGTATTTTCTTTCAATTTAAGTCTGGTTTACATCTTCCCAAGCTAGAACTTAATATGTCAAAGAACACAGGTACTGCCTAAAAAGGGATATGCTGTTTAAAAGCTGAATTGGTGGGCCTAGATGAAGAAAACATTAGCTGATATCCATTTGAAAGGGTGAAATAAGAATTCCGAGTAAATCTGAAGGGGGATTTGTACTTCTTCTACTCTGATGCTTTTAGGTTTACTGCAAAATGTGTTGCTACTGTTGTGCAGAATGTAATCAGAAGTACCACTAAAACTGTTTTCATTCTGGAACACCATTGTAAAATATAGCAATTTTAGTCTGTCTGAATTCCATTGTCGTATTCAAAAGCGCCCTTAATCCAAAACACTCCAGGTCACAATGGCTAGCAAAGAAGGCTTTGTAAAGCATAAATACAACAAGATTTTTCTTTGTACTTATGCTGAAATAGAGGCCGAAAATTGCCCTGTTAGTGTGGCTGTCCCTCAAAGAGAACAACAGTACTGCTATGATGAAACAGGTCCAAATGGTTTCATCCATCCAAATGATACAAATAGAGAAAAGGAAATAATAATGAGAGGACACAATAGCAGTGCTAAGGAATGACATATAAATATAAAAGCTTTGTGAAATGTGTGCAATCATTGGCAGTACGCACGCAGCAGCCCCTATAAGTGGGTGCAATTACACTCAAGAATCTGAGCTTTCAAAAAGGCGATTAGAAAATCTTTAAGTCTGTACAATAGTCAAAACTGCTCATCTTTTTTCAAAATCCAAATATTTCAGGAGCCTGAAAAGTCTTGTTGAAATGGAATAATAACGACTTGTCTAAATTCTTTGGAACTGCTTCATCCTGTTCATTAAAGAATACATTCCCACTTAGGCGCTCCTGTGGTGTCCATTTGATGATTCAAATCTCAGTTTTACATGATATAACAAATGAACAAAACTAGTAGTCATTTCAAGACACATATTTTCTACGGCTTTGTAAATGTAAACCCCAAATCATCCCATCCTTTTAACTAGAGATATGGAATAAAGTGAGGTTGGCCACAAAGGGAAAAATGGTCTTGCTCAGCCTTGGTAATCAAAATGTTTAAACATGGGCTAAATGTTTCAGCAGGTCCAAAGGAAGTCTGTTACAGCACTCTTCCAGATAGGGCAAATGAGTTGGGAGGTGTCGTATTTGTTGCTGTAGTTAGAGTGGGGAAAGTCCAAAGTAACTTTTCCAGACTCTGATTCTAGGCCTTGAAAAAAGCAAAGCAACAGCAGAAGTCCCTGAAGCATCAACAGGAGAAAGAATTAACATTCACTTTCCAAAAAAGTTAGTTACACAGTTGTTGTTAATAGTTTGGCTTTTTTAAAAAAAAACAAACAAACCAGCATATTATGTGGCATGTATGTATTTTTTAGAAATTATTGAAGGTTTTTCCACATTCTCAAAAATGAGGTGGGCATAGAAATAAAGACATGGTTCCATATATGACAAAGAATATTTTGTGGCATTTAGCAAATTAGTATTTTCTCAGGCTAAATAAGAACCAGTGCCTATAATTATGCAATACACCTGTTGATGTCAACGCCAACCAACATTTCCATGGAAACTAGACACAAAATCTTGGCATCTCTTGTCTTTTCTCTCTCTTTCACACACACGCAGGCATACACACATGTGCGTATATATTATATTTCCACATCTGTGCATACACATATATAGATACAGAGAGATCTGAAACCTAAAAGCTAAGCCCAATGTTACATAAAGGAGATATATAGTTATACATTGCATAAATAATTATACAATGGTGCCAGTGCACATGCTTGCTTGCGCGCTCTCTCTCTCTCTCTCTCTGTATACACACACACATACACATATGGCTTCAGCATGCATTTGGTGAGGAAATTTGAAAATATTTTTAGACACGGTCATAAATTTATATTGGGGAAGGGAAAGTTTTTCAACCTGAAGGAAGTTTCCTTCTGAGGGCAGCATGCTAGAGGTAGGGGCACCTTGAGGGGGGAAAAAATTGCCTGAGCACACCAAAGGTCAGGTGGGCAGGTTGATCCTGTACTCACGCACTTTCATGTCCACACATATCCGTTCTTAAAACATCTACACAACAAAAGCAGCAACAACAACAGCAGCAACACATACACACATTTTTACACGTAAAAATTATGAGCATAGGTTCAAATAGACACAGTGTACAATCTCACCCATGCATGTATTCACAGAGAGAGAGAGAGACAGACTCTTGTTAAAAGCCTTTCATTCAAACCAGCAGAATTCCCCACCCCCAAGTCTAAAAGGTGACAGCAAGGGGTATTAATTTGGTGGGAGTGAGCTGTAGAGCATGATTAGCTGCTCTCTATTGAGATACACCCCTCATCACTCCCATGGGGGAACGGGATTTGGAAAAACGCTTTCATTGAGGTCATTTAAACATTTTTTTCAAGCTTACTTGCTGCTGCAAGGTAGGCAAATAGGAGGGGCAGCAGGCCATGTGGGACAGCTCTGTAAATGTAGGCGTCGTCCAGACTATCTTTCAAAGGGTACAAATACAAAGAATTCTGAGGAGATGAGCCATATCTCCATGATTTAAATAGTTTAGGTTGCAGTCTGTACTAAAGCTCAGAAAAGTGAATCTTTCCCAACTGTGTCATACATATACATATACATATACATATACATATACATATACATGAGAGAATACATGTTTTGGAGAGTGGGGAGCACATGAGACTTATTTCTCAGTAACAACAAACTAAAACTGTCTATTACTGTACTGTACTAGTTTTGTTTAAACCTTATTCAGTATAAACAAAACACTGATACAAATCATGAAATTTATTTCTTACAGAAAGCATTATGAACTGAAATATTTAATCATCAGTGTGGTTTTGTGTTTCGAGTGTTGGACTAGAACACTGGAAAACCAGAGTTTGAATCCCCACTTTGCCATGGAAACCCACTGGGTAACCCTGAGCAAGTCACACTCTCTCAGCCTCAGAAGAAATCATAGGCATACCTCCACTGAACATACTCTGCTAAGAAAACCCCAAGAGAGAATCACCATAGGGTCATCATAAATCAGAAATGACTTTAAGGCACACAACAACAAAGAACAACCAGCAGGGAACATGAACAAACTTCCCATCCTGGGGCTATCTCACCCAGTCTTACAAGTACACATCTGGGATAATTCAAAGGATATCCATACAATGTTTCTCAATTGTATTCAGAAAGCCAAGTCTGATTGCATACCAATAATCCTCCTTCAGAGAAGCCATCTTTCTGCTTTCTAAATATTAGGTTACAGCATTAACATTGAAAAACAGCTGCGTTCTTTGTCATGAGTCCCTCCTTAGCTGCAACCAGTCAACATACCCAACAATATCACATTTCTCCAGAATGAAGTAAAGTATCTATTATTCTTCCTCAGAAGATATCATACAGGAAAACAAACAAGGAAATTACCCATTATGAACTACAGGGGAAGCATAGATCTTCAACAAAGGCAATCTCTGATTAATTCCTTGGCCACAAGCACATTCAGACGAAAGTTCAAATTCATTCTCGGCTACCACTCCTCCACCCTAAGTTCAGTGACAGAATGGATGCTTTGCATGTAGAATATCACCAGTTCAATCCTGGCACCATTCATTTAAAGGATTCCATGGCAGGTGATAGAAAAGGACCATTGTAGAGCCACTGTCATCCACAGTAGAAACACTTTTTAAAAAGTGACATAAAGAAATTCACAAAGAAAGTACTAAAGCGGACATTCTTGATGGATGGCTAGTCTGGGCTGGTATAAGGGACCTAGCTATGTTTTAAACAGCTTTCTGGAGAAAGCCTCACATGTTTGAAATGAAAACATCCATCTTGAAATCCATAAAAGATTTCCTCCTGCAGTTCATAAGAAAAACCATCTCTTTTGCAAAACAAGCCAGGAAATTGAACCAACAGTGATGAGTCACCAGGTTTTTCAGTGCTGTTGCATTTTACCATCAGAAAAGTAACACAACAAAACCTGTGCTAATGTCAAAGTATCACCAAAATGCTTCACTTTCACAGAACCCATCATATAAAAATATTGCTACCTTGTCATTTACTAATGGCCCATGATGTGAGTGTGGGATGGGGGAATTATCTTAGAGGCTGCCAATATCGTTGCTGGAGATCATGGCTTTGGAGACAACCAAGCCCTGTGCAGTGTGTGCGTATCCCCACATGTTCCTCTGCCGGTGTGGCAGAGCCTTTATGCATTTAAATTGCATGGGCACAGGCTCTGTCTGTATGCTTGGGAACCCAGTCTATGTTTGATTTCATTGTTGGGAGAAAGGAGCAGCAGCAAATCACTCTTTGCCCAAAAGATCATTGTCACCAAAAGTAATGCCCCCTGATTCTAAACCCTTTTGTTTCAAAAATAAGCCACAGATTTCATACCAACCTCCCAAGTGGCATGCTCAAGATTTATTCCCTTAATGAATGTATACCCTGTCTCTTCACATTAAAGCAAGAGTTCTTAACCTGTGGTCCATGGACCACCTAAAGCTGTAAGGAGCCTGGGAATCATGTAAAAAAGAAGTATTACTTTCCCTTCATTTCCTCTGTTTTACTTTGAAAATTGTGTTTTAGCGCATTCTTTCTTTTATGGTTGTGAAAACAGGGCTGTGAAGAAAGCTGACACGAAGAATATCAACTCTTTTAAAATGTAATGTTGGAAAAGAGTTCTACAGATACCCTGGACTGCTAAAAAGAGAAATAAATGGGTATTTGAATAATGAAACCCAAACTCTCCATAGAAACCAAAATGACTAAACTAAGACTATTGTATTTTGGACATATCATGAGAAGTCATGATTCACTAGAAAAGACAATAATGCTTGATAAGATAGAAGGCAGTAGGAAAAGAAGAAGACTGCATTATGGACAGATAAACTCAAACAAGGCAGCCATAGCCCTGGGTTTGCAAGACATGAACGATAAGCTGACGATAAGTTGACGATAAGGTGACTTGGAAGTCTCTCTTTCAAAAGGTTGCTGTTAAGTCGAAGTTGATTTATTGGCAGTTAACAGCATTCTTTCTTGGAAGGAGAGTTATAGTGTTTGTCATGTTTTCAAATGGGTTTGTGACCCCCTCCCCAAATTGAGAACCACTGCATCAATGTGTCCTTTATCACATAACAAGCCTAAGGAGAATTTTCAGTAAACAAAGGGCAGAAAGGACAATCAGATAACTTGTATTTTGCACTGTAGTGATTACAACAATGGGATTCTTCTGTTGTTGGGTCTCCCACTCCATTTCATCACAGGAAGGAACTCCTTCCTTCACAGCCTGATGGGTTCATTAAGCTCCCCTACTCTTTACTCAACTACCGGCAGGAAAGAGAGTTCCCTGCCTGCATTCAAAATGTGACATTCCCCCACCTCTCTGATGTACTTCTTTTGGAAACTGTCTGTCTTTGCATTGGCCTTCCTCTTGCTCATCACTCCTGTGCCAAGATTTACAGGTCTAATTAGTGTTTAGGTGATTAGTGATCTAGTAGTTCTTTGCATTATACCATTTCTGGCTGCTGTTGGCTATAACCAAGGATGCATCTTATTATTACAGAGCTGTGTAGCAGGTTATTGATCCTGCAGTTCTAACCACACATACCTCTATTGAAAATGTTTCTGGCATATTCTCTGGCTTTCTATAGTCAAGATAAGTGGCTGGGTCTGATTTCAGTGAGGTGGAGAATCTGTTCAAACTTTAAAGGGTCTGTCTGTCTGTCTGTCCGTCCATCCGTCTGCCTATCTAATTTACATCCTGATTTATATCCTGCCTTTCTCCTAGTATGGAACCCAAGCCAGTTTACAGAAATATAAAATATACTGTGGCTAAAATCTTATTGCATAAAAGTCAAACCCAATCAATTCTGTTAAAGGCACAAAATTAAAACAGTTCAAAACTCAAATTTAAAAAATAATAATAAAGATAACATCACAGCACACCCATTAAATATTCTTCTGCCACATAAATTTAACAACCAGAGGTCTGCCTAAATAATAATAAAAAAGCTCCTTGTTTGCTGGTGCAAAGAGAGCAGAGAAGGGGCCAATCAAACTTGCTGCGGAAGAGAGTTCCATAGCCTGGGAGCAGCCACTGAAAAATCTCTTTCTCTGTCTCAAGTTTTTACCAAATGTGCCTGAACCCCATCTCCAAAAGGAGCTCAGCATCTTGGATAGCACCTTAACTTTCAGACTAAAAGCTGGAGTGTATTCACCACTCCACAGACATCAAAACCATGTTGCTCCACAATTTACAATAAAAAGTCAATGAAGTCACATTTACAATAAGATTTCTGATTAGCCATTGTGCAGTTCAGCATCGTAACAGAGACTCATTGCTGAAAAAGCCCCAAATGAATTTGCCCAGCTGCAAATCAACAGAGAACTACAGTCATCTCATAGAAGCCTTCCTAATGTCCGCTCCTTGATTTCCACAGCAACCTGCCAATTGGAGAAAACACAGGAGCAAAACAGAATCTACAGAGCAGAAGTAACATTGCTAGATTTTTGCAGCCCTGCTGGGTTTATGAGCACTACAGAGTGTGTGGCATGAGATGGACAGAATATCTCCCATTATTCCCAAATCATTAAGATGTAACGTCGTAAGTCAAACAACAAACCAATATTGCTTGTTAGAATGCATTCTAATCCTAGACTGTTCCTTCTATGTGTGACGTTATGTGTTTGAACTCCTCCCTCTCACATCAAACCAGACAAATGAAATTGAAAGGATTCTATATCCACTCTTGAGCTGGCAGAAAAAGTACAAGGATGTAGCTCCACTGTCACAAGTACAAATACTAATAAAGCCACTTACACAACCAATACAAGCAACACTGAGCCAGATAAGCTGCCATAAGTTGTGCAATGGTTTGGGAAACAGCTTGTGCACTGGGGATCAGAGTACTGGATTTGACATTTGAGTATATGAAAAAGAGATTTCCACAAGTCTTGTGCTACTAGAATGACACCACTGAATACAAACCATAAATCTCACTACCATAGAACATTAAAAGAATTAGGCTAATTGGCAATCACAATACATGAAACCATTAAAAAACTATGACACAAAGGATGATCTAGTGTTCACTGCTTTCCATGACTAAACAATGGAGAAAGGGAGAAAGCCTTACTTTTGGAAGTGAAGCTCTGGAGCCTGAACTCTGAGTGGTCATTGTCAAGACTGTGGTGATGCCCAAGGCAACTCTGGCTGGAGCAGCATCCATGTTGATCCAGAAAGAAACCCAGGACAAAATGACGATCAGCAGGCTAGGAATGTACATCTGGATTAAATAATATCCCATCTGACGCTCCAAATGAAACTTTACTTCAATGCATGTAAATTTTCCTAGAACATGAAATTGCTTTTATAAATCACTTTTTGTACATTTTAATCTTATTTTATTATGAGCATAAATTAACTGCCTTAGGCACATGGATCTTGAAATGTCTGATATTATTCATTCATTTTGGATTTGTTCCTTCAGTAAGCACTTGAAAATACTGCATAAATTCTTATTTCAGCTCACATCCTCACTGGTGACCTCTGCATTGTCACTTGAGACTTTTATATCACTTGACACATAACTGACGATAACACAGTTTTTCCATTTGTGTTCTTGGACAGAGTTTAATACTGCAAGCAGTAGCACAGGGACTTACATTTGTTTTGCAGATTTTCATTTTTTAAAAAATGATTTTTTAAAATGATAAACACATTTTTTATTCCTGAAGATTCAAATTTCAAACACTTGATGAGGGGGATCAGGGCATTTGGTGTCATGTTTTCATTGTGATGGTATCAGTATCAAAGAAATAAGTTGCTCAAGAAAAACTGAACAGGGTTTGAGTCCTTGGCCATCAGAGCTTGTGATGTTGTCAAAGTTTCTAATTCATTGCCTAACTTTGGATATGAACTCCTAATGCTTGGCGTTATTTCAGATTGAATGGGATCTCTGCTAAAAGTTATTTTTGTTGGCTCAGAATCTAGTCCAAACTCTCGCCTGACACCCCGGAGAGCTACAATGACACTGACCAGGTACCAGAGACCCTAGAAATTGTATCTGAGATACTTAGCAGGGATGCGAGGTGCCTTGGAAATGACATGTCTCAAGACTCTTTCACATCAGAAGCATCCCAGGTCATGTATTTTCAGGGTGCTTGATTTATATACCAAAAACTTGGCCAGCCCAAGAAACTGCATTTCCCAGGGTCCCAAGGAGTTATTATAACAGCTTGCAAGGCAGAGGGCAGAGAAGCGGAGAGGGCAAGAAGTATTTCAGGGAGTTTTCAGTGAGACCATTTTGTTTCCACCAATTTTACCAATGACACCAATGGAAGCATTTTTTTTTCTTTCTTTGATCACTGAAAGAGTGTGCAAGTGCCAGGAATAGAGAATTGAATCAGCCCCTAATATAGCCCAGGAACAGCACACCCTCTTTGTGCTGTTCCCCTGAAAAACTTGTATACAGAACGCTGTCAACAAGATTAAGGCCATTTCTCACTACACTGTTCTAGTGCTATTATTCTACTTTCAACCTCCTATGGAATCCTGGAGTTTGCAGTTTAGGGAGAGACCTTTAGAATTCTTAGCCAGAGAGAAATTTGGCCTCAGTAAACTACAAACCCCACAATTCCACAGGATGTTGAAAGAGGAATAATAGCACTAGAACAGTGTGGGGTCAAAATGGCCTAAGCAAGCATAGAATCAGCTGCGTAGCTTGCAGTTAAGGTAAGGGGTGGAGGGGTGAGGGGGGTGGAGGGGCAGGGGCATGGCCACGTCACACAGGAGCGTGGCCATGTCACGCAAGGGCATGGCTGCGCCAGGGGCATGGCTACATCACATGAGGGCATGACCATGTTGTGTGGGGGCATGGCCACATCAAGCAGGGTGTGGCCGCTTCACATGGGGCGCCTCCCAAAAATTGCCACCGGGGCAGGCCGTCCTCATCACCCCCCTGTCCGTGCGCTTCAGCATAGAATGACATCATAGAGCTCAAGTGGGCACAAAGGAGATCAAGACAGGCCTCTTTCAGGGGTACTTTGCTATATATTTCTTCATGGCAGGAGGTTGGACTGGACGGCCCTTGTGGTCCCTTCCAACACTAATATTCTATGATTCTAATTCCAAGATTCCCCTTTATACAAGCTCAGACCTCCTGGATACTGTATCACAAAGACTTTGGGTATAATCCCTTGTCAAAACAGGTAGCAGCACTCAACCGTAAATATATCTGGCAGTAGCCTAGCTATATCACCAGTAGCCCCACATTCTTTTGCTTTACCTCACTAAGAGTCCCGCCTCCATTGCCCATCCCTTGCTAGCTAGTTAATGAGGAGTCTTGGCCTGGAGTAACATTGGAGATAGATACTGGAATAAAGGCAGAGTCTTTGGACTTCACCCCATGGCAAGAGACATGCACCCCTACTTGTGGAGTTAGGGGCTTCTAGGATGTTCTCATTATTTGTGGAGTCTGGCTACAATCGTGTGTGGAAATGGGCATTCACTGTTTTACATATCTACTGCATTCACAGAACATCACTAAATCAAATTTTCCACCAATTATTTTGTCTCATCATGGTCACCAGTGAAACTTTTTAATCCCCAAACTAGCCTCAAATCACAAAAGCTTACCACCCCCAGCTGGGAAAGGGATGGGCTGGAACTTATTTTTCTCCAAATTTCCCAGATTTAGCAATGGTGCTATTGGTTATTCTGCTGCAATATAGGGGCACTGACCCCCCTTTTTTAAGCCTCTAGAGATCTTTCTTCAAAATGGGAGATGATCATCCTCAAGGCTTTGGAGAGAACTAAACAAATTTCAAGACCAAAAATTCTGAGTGAGTGGGTAGAGGGCATGGGGACTTTGGGGCTCCCAAACAGCTTCAGGGGTCACATGAAGCCTGTAAGCTACCCCTCCCGTAATCCAATTCCTAGTGCCTGGCTTTATTTCAGGTTGAGTGTCAATCTGGTAAGGTCATCCATCTGATTGAGCTGAAGCAAAAGCTTCTGCCATAATAAATTTATTGGTCTTTAAGGATCCACATAAATGCTGTGACATATTTATGTTTCCTGGCCACAGTTCAGCACCACATCAGATATACTTAAACCTCTCATTTTAACTGAGTTTCAGCTCATCTGACTGTCATAGATTGAAGACTTTGTAAGTATGAATTGTCAACCTTCTAAAATGAATAACCTTAAAATCACAATATTGGGCCTGTTTATTCACTGAAGGTGACCGTGGCAATGCTTCAGCTCCTAGAGGACAAGTATCCAGGTATGATCAATTTATTTAGGCTAGCTCAGACAGTGAGATTCTATATGAAAGGCTAAATTAAAAACATACAATGAATTGGAGGTTGTGCTTGGATTTCATATTTATACACAAAGAATTAGCAAAGCCTAGAAGTGTTATGTTGGGGAATTGTAACTCCTGGAATCCCTGAAGGCTGGAGGATACTGAAAATTGTAGTTTTAATAATGGCTTTTCCAAGCTCTGACTGCTAGCAAGCTTGGACAGACGCCATTTCATATTTCTCATAATGTCTCAGACATGGTATTGTCCAGGGCATTGTGGGAAATTCAACATATTGGCTTCAAACCACTCAACATGAAGTGATTACAATAATATTTGAGCAGTGTTTCCGGCCATAATATTAGCACTCTGGAAACCAGCTAAGCTCCAAAACTGCCTCTGCCTTAAATTATATCTCCTCAGATAGCAGTTTGGGGAAGCATGTGCTAGACTGCTTCCTCTAATAGGGAAAAGTTGTTACCTCTAACTGCTTACAAGCAAGGAGGTTCTACAAAATAATTGATGGATTTCAAAGTTACAGTACAGTTGGCCCTCCACTTTTGCAGGTTTCCCTTTCATGTATTTGATTATTCATGAGAATGTAGCTCCTCCTCCTCTCCTTCTCACAGGGTGTGAAGGAAGAGAAGGCAGAATAGGTGCTGATGAAGGATGAGAAAGGGGAAAAGTAGGAAGTGGGATTCGGATCGTGAGGTGGGAAATAAGAAAAGGTAGAGGAGGTTCTGTTGAAAGATGGGAAGAGGGGCAAGAGGGAAAGGGTGAGCTGAGGAGCTGGATCAGCCACCACTGCTGCGGGCAGCTGCTTGGTCCTAGGAGGTGAGCAGTCTTTTAAAATCTTATTCAGAATTTTTCTACTTTCACAAGCATCCTAACTCTTGCAAAAGTGGAGGACCAACTGTAGTTTGACCTTTAGGGCATGAACTTTTGAAGCACAGCACTGTCCACATCAGATTTCATACAAGCCACTCAAAACTTGGAAAAGTTATATTGTGGGCTACAGTTCCTGGATTACCCCAGCCACCATGGTTCCTGGTGGATTTGGGGAACTGCAATGCAAAAACAGAATGTTTTCAAGTTTTGCCTTTTGTCATTCAGCTTACACCATTCCTATCAATATTGGAGCTAATTATTATGCTAAAGGATAAACAAAAGCTCACCAGTGTTGTAGTGTTTTGTGCAATAACCAAGTTCCTTCTCTTCTTTCAAAATAAACTGTGGCAGAGTCAAGCCTTCTGCTACTTGCACTGGAGCATCACTCATCCACTCAAATATCAGGTCGTTCATGGTGTAGCCAACTAGAATTAGCAAATCATATTTAATTAGATAACAACGACATGGTACACACACTGTAGTCAAGAAAGAGAAATCATGACAGTAAAAGCTTTCTCTGTTTTGAGTGGGAAAGCATCAGTGGAAGAGATATTAGATTAACTCACAAAAAGTGCTATAATCATTCCTTTTGTCACAGTGAACTACATGATACCAATGAAAGTACAGTTCCAAGTATGAAATTCTTGGTGATAACTATGTAGGTACACGTGGTTGGTGTCAGTTCAAGAGATTTTGCTGCCTGAAGATGATACATAATGCTCCAAGCCAATCATGTTATTTTCAGTGTGCGTATGTGTGTGCCTACAAGTCACCTGTTGACTTACGATGACCCCATTAATTTCATAGGGTTTTCTTAGGCAAGAAATACTCAGAGGTGATTTTGCCAGTTTCTTCCTCTGAAATGCAGCCTACAGCATCTGGCATTCAGAGGCAATCTCCCATCCAAGTACCAACCAGGACAAGTCCTGCTAAGCTTCCAAGATCAGGGAAATTAGATTAAATATTGGACTTTTCAAGATACTGAAAATCTTCTGTCCAGATAATACCAAATGAAGGTCCACTCTGCCTATGATAAAACCTAATTTGGAGTGGGTGAGTGAAGAAATATGTCATGAAGCTGAAGTCTTATTCACCATTAGTTAGAAGTAAGGCACACTGAACACAGTGAAACTTACTTTTCCACGTATGGATATATTTTATCTTATTTCATATGGGATTTGTTAAACCACTCCACATCAAAGTGTATACAATAAGATAAAACAGACATGTAGAAAATTACAATATAAACAAAAACATCAGTTAGACTGTGGGTGGAATATAATTTTCAGTCAGGACGCATTTACGTAAAAAGGAAAGTCTTTAGCAGACATCAAAAACAGAAAATAAAGGTGAAAAACAGGAGATGAGACACTAAAAGTTCTACTCTTGGAGGTTTCCATATGTGTAATAGTCAGACATATCTCTTCAGATGACCTTAGTGATCAGGCAGGTTAAAGGAGGTCCTTGAGTATTTCAGTCCCAAATGTTCAGGGATATGTTCATGTTCAGAGATTTAATAGTACTATTAAAGCCAACAGCAAATAGGTAACCAGTGCACTCTCTTCAACAAAACACATGCTGGTGTTTACAGTGGCATCCGCAGCTGCCAAGTAGCTGCATTCTGCCCTAGTTGCCACCTCTAGACCAACACTAAGGGAAGTCCCATGCCATGCCATACCATACCATACCATACCATACCATACCATACCATACCATACCATACCATACCATACCATACCATACCATACCATACCATACCAAATATATTGTAGTGATCCACCTTTGAGGCTACTGATGTCTGCACCACTGTGGCCAGGCTGTCCAGGAGCAACTGTAGCTACTATACCAGGCAAAACTGAAGTTTTAGGCACATATTTGATTAATATGTTATAGGCAGACAGAGTGGCATGTCACCAATGTACTGATGAAACTTTGTTCCAGTACCTCTAAAGACACCTTCCAAAGCCTTCATCTAGATGCTAAATAAAATTCTGGAAGTGGGAATGATATAGCACTTGATAGAACCCCACAGCTCAGAATCAAAGGTTCAAAAATCATAGAATCATAGAAATGTAGAGTAGGAAGAAACCACATGGGCCATCCAGTCCAACCCCCTGCCATGCAGGAACACCCTCAAAGCACTCCTGACAGATGGCTAATTAGCCTTTGCTTAAAAACCTCCAAGGAAGGAGACTCCACTACACTCCGAGGCAGTATATTCCACAGCCGGACAGCCCTGACCGTCAGGAAGTTCTTCCTGAGGTTCCAGTGGAATCTCCTTTCCTGCAGCTTGAATCCATTGCTCCTTGTCCTGGTCCCTAGAGCAGCAGAAAACAAGCCCTCTCCTTCCTCTCCATGGCATCCCTTCAAATATTTAAACATGGCTATCATGCCCCCTCTCAACCTTCTCTTCTGCAGACTAAACATACCCAGCTCTCTAAGTCTGTCCTCATAGGGCATGGCTTCCAGGACCCTCACCATTTTGGTCGCTCTCCTCTGGACTTGCTCCAGCTTGACCATGTCCTTCTTGAATTGGGGTGCCCAGAACTGGACACAGTATTCAAGATGAGGTCTAACCAAAGCAGAGTAGAGTGGTACCAGTACCTCCCTCGATCTAGACACCATACTCCTATTGATGCAACCGAGAATTGCATTGGCTTTCTTGGCTGCCTCATCACACTGCTGACTCATGTTCAGCTTGTGGTCTATGAAGACTCCTAGATCCCTTTCACATGTACTGCTATCCAGCCACTTGTCCCCCATCCTATATTTCTGTATTCCATTTTTTCTACCTAAGTGTAGGACCTTACACTTCTCTCTGTTGAATTTCATTTTGTTAGACTTGGCCCAGCTCTCCAATCTGTCCAGATCATTTTGAATTTTGATCCTGTCCTCTGGCGTATTAGCAACCCCTCCCAATTTGGAATCATCTGCAAATTTTATGAGCATGCCCTCTATTCCTTCATCCAAGTTGTTAATAAAAATATTGAACAGCACTGGGCCCAGGGCAGAACCCTGTGGCACCCCACTAGTCACTTCTCTCCAGGATGAAAAGCAGCCATTCGTGATCACCGTTTGGGTTCAGTCGGTCAACCAATTACAAATCCATCTAACAGTAGCCCTGTCCAGCCCACATTTTACCAGCTTCATTGTAAGAATGTCATGGGGAACTTTGTCAAAGGCCTTACTGAAATCGAGATATGCTATATCCACAGCATTCCCTTCATCTATCAAGCTAGTAACTCTATCATAAAAAGAGATAAGATTAGTCTGGCATAACTTATTTTGAGAAATCCATGTTGACTTTTCGTAATTACAGCATTGTTTTCTAAGTGATTAGAAACTGACTGTTTGATGATCCGCTCCAGGATCTTTCCAGGTACTGATGTCAGGCTGACTGGGCAATAATTATTTGGGTCCTCTTTTTTTCCCTTCTTGAAGATGGGGACAACATTTGCCCTCTTCCAGTCTGCTGGAATTTCTCCTGTCCTCCAAGATTTCTCAAAGATTATAGCAAGCGGTTCTGAAATGACCTCTGCCAGCTCTTTTAATATCCTAGGATGCAATTCATCTGGCCATGGAGACTTGAATTCATCCAGTGTGGACAGGTATTCCTGTACCACCTCTCTACTCATTATGTGCCTCATTTCCCCTGCTTCCTCACATGCTCCCCAACCGCCAGGTTGAGTGCTTGTATCCTTCTGGGAAAAAACTGAGGCAAAGAAGGTGTTAAGCAGTTCTGCCTTTTCTCTTCCCCCTGTAATTCACCATCTTCTCTGCGCAGCGACCCTATCGTCTCCTTTTTCCTTTTGCTGTGGACATATCTAAAAAAGCCCTTTTTATTGTTTTTATTGTCTCTGGCCAGCCTAAGTTCATTCTGTGCTTTAGCCTTTCTGACCTCCTCCCTACATCTCCTGGCTACTTGCTTAAATTCTTCTTTGGTGGTTTCCCCCTTCTTCCATTTCCTATATATGTTTCTCTTAACACTTAGCTCAGCTGAGAGTTCTTTAGTCAACCATTCTGGTTTCTTCAGCTGCTTTCCATTTTTCCTCCTTATTGGCACAGTTTTAGACTGTGCCTTCAGTATCTCCCTTTAAGGAACTCCCATGCCTCCTGAACTCCTTTCCCTTTCACTATTCTTGACCATGGAATTCCAGCCAGCAGCTCTCTAAGTTTACAGAAGTCCGCTTTTTTAAAATCTAAGATGAGTGTCTGGCTACACTTATCTTCTCCTTCCCACTGAATGCCAAATTCCACTAAGGCACGGTCACTTCCCCTAAAGATCCAACCACTTCTACCTCACTAACAAGGTCATCCCTGTTGGTCAGGATCAGATCTAGAATATTTGATCCCCTTGTGGCCTCTTCCACCTTCTGGACCATGAAATTCTCTGCAGTAGTCCTTCCAATGTCACTTTCTGAAACTGACTCTACAAAGAAGAGTGAAACCACAAGCATTATGCCTGCAAGACTCAACTTGTGGAGCTGGTTCAGAAAGATACAATGTTCAGTGTTATCAAAACTAAAGCAAGATTGGTTAGAGTTCACAGAGTCACACTTCCTCGGCTCATAAAACACATCTGTCCAGGTGACCGTGGCCAATTTAGTCTCATGATAATCAGTGATACAATAATACAGATAATCAGTATCCTCCAAGAGTGATTGCAGCTGACTAGCCACCACCCTCTTGTGAACCTTAGCCAAAAGCTTGCCTGCCTGCCTTTGCCAACTACATTGCTCTTCCCAGTGTTGTTGCAATAGTGAATGCAGCAGTACTTCACCTCTGAACATCTGGGACTCCAATATGACGCCTGGGCTCTTTCCGCATCTTACTTTCTTCTGGCGCTGGGGTGTGAGGATTGCGCGAGCAGCCTCTGGCTAGAGACTCTTGTGTCTGGGGTCCTTCAGCGATACATGAGCTGCCTGCTCACATGAGAGCCCCACCTCTTCCTTCTGCAGTGCAGCACTGGATCTTCCCAGGCTGTGCTGAGGCAGGAAGCGAGGCTCTGGAGGCTCCGTACACCAGGTAAGTGCACGCGGGCCCCGGGAGCAATGCGCGATCGCGCACCATTTTCAGCTTCTTGCCAAAAATGAAAAGATGTGTGATCGGCATCTGCCACCCCTGGAGCGTTGCGCGATTGTGAGTGCATCGTGCAGATCACTCCTCGCAATCGTGCGACGCTCCAGGCGCCCTTTCGCATGGAAAATGCCATGTGAAAAGGGCTCTAGAAGTAAAGATATTGCACTGCCTTGCAAGAGTGTCTTTGTTTCAGCTGCCTGCTGGTCCATTCTTCATATTAGCCATCCTGCCTGTTCACCTCTACCAAGCACTGCTGCCCACCTACCCAATGTCCACTTATGCTGTTGCAGTACTTCACCCATGCCGGTAGCAGTACTTTGCATAAGTAAATTATTCCAGCTCTTTAACTAGGGCCATTTCTGCACTAGCCTGTTATAATGCTATTATTCCGCTTTCAACATCCTATGGAACCCTCAAAGGCCTCTCCCTAAACTGCAAACCCCAGGATTTCATAGGGTATTGAAAGTAGAATAATAGCACTATAACAGGCTAGTGTGGAAATGGCTTACATCTTCTTTGGTGAAGTTCTTTACAGTTTGAGGGCTCTTGGAGTCTTAAGGGCTTTAAGAAGGTAATCTCAAAATGAGAAGAATAATATCAGGTTAAGAGTAACAATATACCCTCCATCTGTCCCAATTTGGCAGAGACAGTCCTGATAAATCCTCTGTCACCCCACTTTTCAGCTGCTTTTAAAATGTCCCTGTTTCTCTTTGTTCCTCCTGCTTTCCCCTCTCATTCTGATTTATTTCAATTGCCGCAAACTGAGCTCAAAGTTAAAAAAAACAGTTTTCACTCAATCAACTCAGCAATGGAAAGAGGGAAGGAAAGGGCAGAGGCTTGACCTTCCTAGTGAAGTCAGACAAAAACAAACTGCTGCAGCCTCACCTAACTTGCGTGTTCTTCTTCATTCATTACTTTTGTAATCCTGACCACTTTCTGATGTTGCTTGGCCACATGTGCCCAGGTTATTCATCTGTGAAATTTGGAGGTTATACAGTAATGAGCTGGCAAGACTGAGCATTTAGCTGAGTGTACATTTAAAAAGATATATTTTCTTTTTGGTGGGGGGGGCAGGCAGGCACTGAAATTGAAGAGGGAAGGAGGATTAAACTTTAAAGGTAAGTAGTCCATCCCCCTCCATATGTAATTTGGCAGGCTCAATCCTTTCTTTAGGGTGTATTATTTCTCCAGATTTCATGAAGATAGGATGGGGGGAGGGGAGTTGTAACACTTTTGGTTTCCAAGTATACATCAATGAAGGGACCAGGAATCTGGATTTCTAAATTTTGATTTGGATTCATAGTTGTGGGTTAGATCAGGTATGAATCAATCCATATTGAACCAGATCTGGATCCAAATTGAAAAACTGGCCTCCAAAATAGGAAGCTCTTTGCAAAGGCTAAAGTAACAACCCTGAGACCGTGGAAATAGCTCCTTAAGGATGCAGTGAAGGCAGGTAGACATATAAAATTACTCTGCTCAGAGATTATGGAATACAATATCTCCTTAGACTCTTCAGTCATCTTAATATCTCAGACTGTGCAAAACGAGTCAGAATTTGTGACTGACAATCTGTAAGAATAGAACTGGACATGCGAACATATAAAACTGCCTTTTAGCAAGTCAGATCTTTGATCAATCAAACCTAGTACAGTCTATTCTGAGTAACGCAGGCTGTGTATTGTTTCAGGGCCAAAGTAGATGATTGCTTAAAGTATCTGTTTATATTGAATATGGCTGGGGTTTTTTGCTATTTCTGTTTTCTTCAATTAACACCTTACTTTCTGAACCAAGGAGCAACTGAGTAGCTTTTTGGCAGAAAAGGCAGGACATCATCATCATCATCATCATCATCATCATCACTACTATTACTAGTTACTACAGTTACTACTGTTAGGGTGAAAAGGGGAATTTCCACACTGGAAGGGCTAATAGCTAATAGGAACTTTTTTTTCATGTCTCCAACAAGAAGTGGGGTTTAAACTTCCTCCATACCAAACTGGCATTTGAATGAAGCAAGCAAGGAAATATATCAACATGCTGACAAAGTGTAATGCAGAATTTGGAATATTCATACCACCCTAGGTAATATCCTCCAAAGATCAAGACTGAGAACATCTAGTACTGTCATTTGAAAATATGTCTGATATTGAGGCTAGTTACTAGGGTTCAATTAAAATATGAGAGGGAAAGATTAAATTTCATTCAATTAGTTCTTTTTGTTTTTTAAAGGGAAGAAATAGCAGCCACTAGAATAGGCTTGCTGCATCAGCTGTTAAGGCACAGATCATGCACATCCAAAGCAGAATGTCACAAACCATGATGTTATGGTGGCATAAAAGTTTGATTAAATGTTGGCATCTCAGAAGGTCACAATATTCAGAGCTGGTGTATATTTTTAAGAGGAAAAAAGATATGAAGAAACAACATCTGATTACTTACAGCTTTCTAGTTGCATTGTACATGTTTGTACATCCATGGGAAAATTCTTCAGATCCATGGGACAGGATAAGGTTAATGTTAGCCTAAAGGGGAATAGAAAGAGATTTCACTGTATTTAGTAAGCATGGAATTATAGGCAAAATTATTTTTTAAGCCATTGTTAAATGGGGAAAAAAAATCAAAGCCTGATCCCTCCTGACAGTGAAACAACAAAACAAGGTCAGTATGCCAGATATTGCTTACTTTAAAGATTGTGGGCTTTAAAGAGATAATTCAAGCACCATTGAACACTGCAGAACAATTACATACTTTCAAAGTATTCCTTATTTGGTTACTTTTTTCAAAACTGAGCCATCAAATTAAATGAAAGATTGTTTTGTCTGGAAAAAGTGTGTGTGTGTGCGTGTGTGCGTGTGTATGTGTGCGCACACACGCACACACATACACATGCAAGTGTTGTGGTGTGCTAGAATGCAGGCTTCTGAACAGTTTTACAGTGCACAAACACACACTGAGAAAGGTAAAATACTCTAAAAGAATAAAACAGGGAAGAGGGGATATAATATAAATTTGATTTTTAATATTAGATTGGGTAGACAGAAGAATCAATCCAATCTGGACTGAACTTAAATTAACGCAAGACTGCATTTTAAAATTATTTCCTGGAAGGGAATAGGACTTGCAAATCAGGCATACTAAATGCAACCGACCCAGCAGAACATTTCAGCCAAATCTGACGTGGTGTTAACACCCTAGTGACATGGAAAAAAATGTTTCCATGTCAGAACATATCGGATATTTATATTAATAGAAATTAAAACTAACAGCAAAATATGATTGATGCTTGTTCAGAAAGGAGTCCTGATTTGTTCCATGGTGCTTAGCAGTGAAGCATGCATTGAGAATAAAACCCACTGAACACTTTGGATTGGAGCCAACCAAAGTTAGTTGAATCTAGGGCCATTCTGCACTAACCTGTTATAGCGCTCTTATTCCACTTTCAACATCCTATGGAATCCTGGGGTTTGCAGTTTAGGGAGGGGTCAGCCAGCCCCTCCTTAAACTGCAAACCCCAGGATTCCATAGGATGTTAAAAGTGGAATAAGAGCTCTATAACAGGCTAGTGTGGAAATGGCCCAGGTTAACTTGGCTCCTATTGATTTTGATAGAAACAAATCTTCATCTGGAGCCAACCTGTCAGAACTTATTTCTCTGTATGGATAGGACAAAAGTGTGCAGTGCACATTGAGTGAAGGTATCAAAAGTTTAGGGGATTTATAGATTCTTATAGAATGGTAAAAAGGTGCTTAATTGATATTAAGAAGTACACATTATCCTTCTATGTTTGTGTATCTGCAGATGAGTTCAACATTGATCATAGTATCTCACTAGGCTGGATGGATTGGGAGGCAATGTTTTACAGTGATTCTTCAAGGTCAGTTCCAGAGAATGGCATTGGGAGACATAGTCAGGCCCATAGCCATTGTGTCTTCCTTCCTGTTCAACTGTTTATATGAGGCTGCTGGCACAGGTCATTAGGAGTCTTGCGGTGGAATGCCATCACTTGGCTGATGACACTTCTCTGTACTTCTCCTTGTTGTCAGAGTAGCTGGGGCTTTGGGGGTGCCTGGATGCTGCAATGGGCTAGATGAGGGTGAATAAACAGATGTTGAATCCTGATAAGATGGAGGCTCTGTGGTTTGGTGGCTTTCAGGTCTGGGAACTAGGTAAGCTACCTGCCCTGGGTGAGGCTGCACTTCCCTTGAAGGAGCAGATGCATAGTCTAGGAGTACCCTTGTACATCCTTTTCCATCCATCCTTGTCGCTGGAGACACAGGTAGATTTGGCGGTTTGGAGTGCTTGGGGACAGCTTCAACTGGCCTGCAAGCTAGAACCTTTCCTGGATAGGGATAACTTAGCCACAGTAGCCCATGCATTGGTAATTTACCGTTAGACTACTGCACTGCATGTTTCCATCCTGAATTCAAGATGCTAACAATAATATCTAAAGCCCTAAATATCTCAGGACTTCAATACTTGAGTGAGTACTGCCCAAGAACTGAGATCTATCAGTCCCACCTGTAGGGAAAATACATAATGGTAGGACATGGGAGAGGGCCTTTTCTACAGAAACATCTTTGTTGTGGAATTTCCTTTTCCTGGAGGCCTGATTGGCACAAGCATTGGAATCATTTTGGCACAAGTTAAAACCTGGCTTCTTATTGAAGCCTTTAGGCCAACCTGATTTTTTTCAGCCTGCACATGTTTTATGGTTATATTATTCAAGATTGTTTTAAATGGGTTTAAACTGTCTGTTTTTAAAATTGAGAAACTCTTGAATATATTTCTAATATCTTATTTTTTATAATTATTTATTGTTTTAAATTGATTTTATTGTAAGCTACATTGAGATCTTTGGATAAAGGGTGGGATATAAATATTTTAATAAATAAATAGTGAAAGATGAGGTAATGTAAAATAGTGGAATACACTTTTTCTTTTCAGTAGTGAGCTTTCTGGGTTTGTGAATAAAAGCACATTCTTTACAGCTAACACATTTGTTATGATAATGTATTATACACTTAATGAATTATTATTATTTGTAAGGAATACGTTTCCACAGTGCAGGCATTCATTAAAACATTGAGCTGTTTTGTGTTGTGTGTCATACTTTTTATGTGTAGCAGAAATGACAAAATGTGGTAGCTAAAAATGTACTTAGCATGACCTGTTTGAAGGGTAATTCCCACCCAGGCTCACAGACCATGCTTTTTGCTATAATCCTATAAATACTATGCTGGGAAGAAGTCACACAGAACTCAGTTTGACAGCACGAGATTGCTCTGTTACCCCTTCTCTCCACTTTTGCAGTATTCTGGATGTTTTATTCAAACTGAGAACCTCCTTTAGCCATTTTTGCAATGATAAGCTACAAAAGAATAATACTCCACTGCAAGAATTGTATCTATCTATGTTGTTGTTGTTAACTTCCCTCAAGTTGACTTTGACTTATGGTGATCCCATGAAGGAGTGAGCTTGAAGTCACCAAGTCATCAACAACCCTGCTCAGACCTGGGACCATGGATTTTTCTTGCACTTTGGTTTGTCTCATCCATTTTCATGGCAAAAGACATTGAAAAGAGTTTACGATGCCTCCTTCTGTGCAGTACTAACAAGTGTTAGCTATGGTGCCACTGCCATTGTCTCTGAGAGATCCTCTGCCAGTATCATACCCTACTACTGCTGCTGCCCAGTAGCTCTTTGGCATACTTGGCTCCTCAGAAAAAGCCTGTCTGACATGGGAGATCCTAACATCAGCACTGCTACCGTCAGTGTAGCTTCTTGCCTCGCAGGAGGACAAAATCCTACCACCACGGAAAGGTCGTGCCATTGGTGAGGTATTTTCCATAGCCATAGGCATACATTTATTATTAGTAATCAGTCTCTGGCTGATTTGTAGATTTGTAGGTTTCTAACTCCTAGTTTCCAACAATAGCTAGAAAACCTGTTGCGGGGAAACTGGGAAAGCACAGTTAAGGATTTTGAGGTGAAAGGATCTGTGAACCTGGCTCTGGTATATATTACATATTCCTAGGTAGAAGTTTTTGATTTCTTAATTTTTAATGCACAACCATCTACTTCTATTTTGCCCCTGGCTCCAAATGGTGAATCTCAGAATTCTAGTGAAAAACAGCAGCAACAGAATAGATCCAGCAGACCTGACATCTGCCTACCCAGAGAGATGAAATTCAGCCCTCCTGAGCCCTGGCATTCACCAGGCTATCCTTTCTCAGTTCAAATGCATGGGGGAAGGTTCAGCAGCCTGCAGCCTCCAAGGAACAAATTCTTGTCTGACACAGAAACCCACTCAGATCAGTTCTGTGTGAGAGGAAACATTCACACATTTAAGATGAGGATCCCACAGCATTAATGAAGCTGGATGACTGATAAATTCCAAATCATTTTCAAATCTACTTCCCCATGGATTGTTATCCTTTAGCAGCTTCCCTGTAGCTTTTGGCTTCTTAACACTACAAAGCCCCTGTTTCTAAAAGGGACTCTGTTCCTATGGCTCTGTTTTACTAACTCCCCTCCAACACTGTGTTAATAGTTCTCTTCCAAACAAATGTTACTAGAGGTAGGGTAAGCTATAAACAACAGAGGGAGTTGAAGTGAAATTGAATCTGTGAGTTCAGTGCGCTTACTTAAGCCATTGATTTTCCTAGCAACAAGATGAAATGGGTAGTGCAGAACTGAGCAGCACTGTGCTAAGGAAATGAATAATTTGCCAGGTTAGACAAGTGAAATCTTTGTTATGTGGAAAATAGAAACATTCAGTTTCTAAATATCTGAAAGTATAGATAGAATTTGGTAACAGAGAGTCTAGCCTTCTGTTTGGTTCACAAACCTGCAAAATCTAAAATATATTAATAGACTGAGTTAATAGACTATGTATTAGTAAAGGTAGAGAAATGGCAACACCTTCTAGAATGCGGATATTTTTCTTAGCAAGAGAGCGTATACACAGGCCAAGATAGTGGCTGCTTGTATGGCATCTCAAACTCTTCCTCATTTTCCCCAACACCTCAGTCCATTTGCTTCCAGAACGGTTTTCCTGGGAACTTGATTGCTAGCACATGAAACCTGCCATTTGATAAGAGAGATACCCCCACTTATTTTATTTTTTTTGTATCTGAAGTTCATTCCACTGTAGTGAGAACTCTACTTTGCTGAACGTCAACAATCAAGTATTTCCTATGCCCAATGCTACAGAACAGTTCGTGATAACTTAGCCAAGTTCAGCAATTACCCCTGAATTACTCTGAGCACATAATGACTCATAAATAGTGATGTTCCTCAGAATATCTGCTTAACATACAGCAGCTTCAATTTATTTTTCATAGCACATAATGAAACAGTGACAAAAACAGAAAGTAATAGTTTTCTTTCAAAAGCAGCAAGCAGATATACTGTAATGAACCACTATCTGTTGGAGTTGGTCTGCCAACTTTTTTTTAAAAAAAGAAAAATCTCTCTTCCCCAGATTCATGACAGTAAATCAAAATATAGCTACTTGTTTCTTGTAAATTAAGAGTAAGGTATTTACATGTTGTTGTTCTTATTACAGATGTTTTGATACCTTTGCTTCTCTAAGAACATAAAGCCACTCATATGGACACTGAACACTGGTGTGCTCTTTATGATAGACACCAACATCTTTACACCGGTAGGCATGGATGGAACTTGCCCTTCTACCTGGCACAGAAACGGCCTAGAGAACCCCAAGGAAATTCAGGAGGTCCATTTATGCACTGGAATTCCATGGAAACCAATGTTACCATCAAGTCATCACTGACTTGCATCTTCCCTTCAAGCTCCATCCATTAACTGTGCACAACAGAAATCAAACAAGTTTAAAATCATGAAGAACTGATGCTCCAAGCAGTCTGAACTCAACCACATGGCTTCTTCCGAGACCAAATATTGCTACATACAAATTCTGGCTTTTCTCATATAAAAGATACCAATGTATTATGATGGAGAGACTATAGACTCAGTCTCTTATTACTTGCAAGGGTAAGTAAGCTGTGATGAAAAGGACAGAACAGCCATACGTTTAGCCACCTTAAAAGTCATAGCATGTGGTTCTACCCCTATAGCTGTCACTGTGTTCTCCATAACTAGCTAATGTGCCTATAAGGAACTCTAAAGGAGGTTTTTAGGGACTCCCACTCAGCTGAGAACTCTGATGAATCAAGCACAATGTACAGGGCACTTTCACTGAAAGCATGACCCTACTTTCATGGACTGAGGGAACATGAACTGATACATGAAACATCCGATAGTACAATGTGTCTCTGTGTGATCTTTCCGAAATGTATTAACATTGTAATCTGACCAATGTTTTGAATGTGTTAGTTTCAGTTTTTGTTCAATGTCATTTCAGCTGTAACCCTACATATAAACTGGAGTATATTTGTGGACAGATAGGTAGGTAGGTAGATGGATGGATGGAAAAATTAGATAGAAGATAGATAGATAGATAGATAGATAGATAGATAGATAGATAGATAGATAGATAGACAGACAGACAGACAGACAGATTCCCAGTTTAAAAATCAAATCCATGGCAGTTCCCCTCAAGTCAAATGTTGAGCCTCTTAGCCAGTCAGTACCCTTCAACCATCAATTTGCAGTGAACGAAACTAATTGTCCCGTTAGGTAGAGTGGGGCAATCACCTCAGTCACCAAAAGCTGATGAGCAACTGCAGAAGCTCACTGACTTCCTTCCTAATACCTGAGGGATTCCCCTTGGCTGGAGAATATTGTGTGTGTCACACTGCTTGTCCTGCACCCTCCAGACTGATCTGTGGCTAGTTTACTCCTGTCTTGTCACCAATACTGAAGTAACATTTACCAATCAGTCCAATTCACCTGTCTAAATGGGATGGTAAAGAGGGAGGGTTACTACGGCCATTGCCTCAGACATCAAAACTTTTCTTTCATATGTGTTGGACATGAAAGAAACCAAAGAAAGGTCAGATGATGACCCATAGATTGATAGAAGATATTTTGAAGATAAGCATTCAATTGAAACCTAAACTTTTCTTAGCGGAACTGTTAAATGATCAGGTGGACAAGAGATGTGGAAGAATTTTTCATAAATGGTTACAGCTGCTGGACTACTCTTCACTCAGAAATGTAAGGATGTAGCTATTGAATCTCAAGAAGAAAAGCTGATAAATCTGCTTGACTGGGAAGAAATGGGTAAATTAATGATTTGAATTAAAGAAGGATCATTGTGTAAGTTTAAGAAAGATTGGGATAAGTTGATTGAGTATCTAACAGTTTATTTGGGGAGAAAATCAATTCTTGGTTTTGAAGATTACTAGATTAATAGCTATAATTAATTTGCAGAAGTGAGTGATAGTGTTATAAGGTAGAAGAAGTGTATTTAGCTTAGCTGGAGAGTTGAAAGTCATTTATATGTTTTCTAGCCCTTTTCTAAATTAATTTTCTGGTTAGGTTTTTAGTTATTAGAGATTTTTTACTTTGTTTATTGTCTGTCTTTTATACTCCTTTATATGTTGCTTTATATATTCAAAATGAGTGCTTTAGTAAAAATATTTGGGGGAAAAAAGGGAAAGAAACTTCTTCGGCTGGCCATGGAAAAAAGTCTTCCTTTTCTCAGTCATACAGTGGCAGCTACAAGCTCTAGAAATAACTGGGGAACAGGGGCACCAGCTTTAGTTATCTCACCCAACATGACCAAAATGTTGGTGAAAAGGAGCGTGCATGCTCAGTTAGGCAGCCTAATAATGAGGGAACAAAATTAGCTAAAATGTTTTGGTTTAGCCTCTGCCTCATTTGACAAACTTTAAAATATTCAAGCGCTGTTCTTGCCCTTTCTTAAACACTTCCCATAAACAACAATCTTCTGTTTGTTCTTTTAGATTTTACCAGCTTCATAGCTCTCCTCTGAAACCTTTCCAAATTGGCACCATCTTCCTTGAAGTGTGGTAGTGCAAAGCCAACACTATATTTTTCAAAGAATGAAAAAGAAAAAGTTTTGGATTGCTGAGGAAGACAATACTATTGGTGCTTCTTCTGCAGAAAAGATTTTCTTCTGTTTGTTTGGTCTAATGACGCTCATTTACAAATCAGACTCCTGGGAACATTTGCATTTTGAACTCTATCACTATGGCTGGGGTCTAGTGGTAAAAAGGAATGTTTCAAATAGTTTATGGATCACCATAACCCCCAGCTCATGCCAGATGCATCCACTGCCTCCTAGACTCTTAGGTACACAGATGTGTACCTTGGCCTCTATCCAGCAAGCATTCTCAAAAATCCTATTAGCGCTCATTTCCATAAGACACTGTCTGCCAATTTTTTTTTTAAAAAAAATCTTTCCAGCCAAGAATAGTGCTCTCTGCGTATAAAATTATAGACAGCCTCTGCCAACATTTCTCCCATTTTTAATTAAATATGGGATGCTCTTTTTGACAGACAAAATGATACACAGAGCTGGGATGGATTTTTGCTGAGGAGGGAAGCTGTTATTTTAGGACCTTTCAACCATTTTCACGGTTGTACAGCTTTACTAAATATATTTACTATTTAGTAAAATGTATATACGAGGGATTTGCCAAAGTCATTTCATTTTCCATGTGTATAATAAAAATATAGATAAAATACATATATAAACATTTTAAATACCCATTTCAGCATTCATATATATAGGGGTGATTAACAGATAGAACTTAATAGTTCAGTTCATAAGCCAAACATTGTAGCATCCACCCTTTGCCTCCTGATTAAACCATTTTTAAGCTCTAGAAATAACTGGGGAATTGAACTATTGAAATAACTGAACTATTAATTTCTGTTTGTTAATCTATCTGCATATCTGTCTGTCATCTAAATTAGTGATTAACTGTATCCTACTAGGATCCAGAACAAACTTGTAAGGAGTGCTATTTGTTTGCTTTCAAGTCATCTATCTATATTTAACTCAATCTATGGCCATATAGATATTGATTGTGTGTGTGTGTGTGTGTGAGAGAGAGAGAGAGTGCAGTGTACCTAATCAATCAGTCTAGTCTTGAAAAACCTAGGTAAAAAGAGATGGTATGGAAAGTGCTACTAATAGCTCAGAAAAGCTGAAACATATCTCAATTCCAGGGGCAAGGTATTCTGAAGTGCAAAGGAAATTAAATTATTGTTTGAGTGGTCACCTGATTGATTAAAGGAACATGCAGCAGTTCCAGAATCAAAGGGCCTTTCCACACTACGCTGCGATACTATTATTCCACTTTCAAAGTCCTATGAAGATCCTGGGCTTTGCAGTTTAGGGAGAGGCATTTAGAATTCTCAGCCAGAGAGCTTTTCAGCCTCAGTAAACTACAAATCCCAGAATTCCACAGGATGTTAAAGGTGAAATAATAGCACTATAACAGTGTAGTGCAGAAAGGCCCAAAGCTTGGAAAAATTTGGGTGCTGGAATCCTGTTGGCAGAGTAGAGCCATTAAAACAATTGCTGAATGGTGAATCAATACATAGATAAATCCCATCAAGTTAATGGGTCTACTTTAGTTGAGAGAGAATTTTCCAAGCCCATATTTTGGGGCAGCAGTTCACACTTTTTCCCAGTGGGTATAGAAAGTCAGCATGGTGTACTGATTTGAGCAATGGACTGTGACCCTGGAGACGAGGATCCAATTCCCTGTTCAGCCACAGAAACCCACTGGGTGATCTTGGGCTCATCACACACTCTCAGCCCCTTGAAAACTCCATGCATGATAGGTTCACCTTAAGGTTGCTATAAGTTGGAAATTACTTGAAGGCACACAACCACCACCACCACCACCACCACCACAAAAGTCACTGGCCATGCTATCTGGGGGATTCTGGGAATTATAATTCAGAAGAGAAGCCTTACTATGCTTTAAAAAGGTTTAAAAATAGAGTTTCTTGAAGAAGCATTTACCTCCTTTTGATTTTAACCCATTTGTTTGTGTTACAACTTGGAACTGAAATGGATTTAACTTGCGTTGTTACCCCTTGATGTAGAAAAGATAGTCATCACTGACGGTTCAGTGAATGTGTGAGCTGACTCCACTCAGAAGCAGGATGTCTAAAAATGGGTGAAAAACTGTACCTGTGCTATTTGAACTGTTAGGGTTTATTTGCATATGCAAATCATTGCTTGATGATGCAGTCATCAAGTGATAAACATCAGCTCCAAGTATGCAGTACTGAAAGGAGATGCTGCATGTGGGTACATATGGACCATTCCTGTGACATCTAGCAAATACTTGAATCCTGTTGCATCATTCTCCATCAATTAGCATTTTCTATATTTTCTTATTCTTTAAGTCTACTTTCATTATTCTGGGAGGCTATTTCAAGCCTTAGTGGAAAGCTTTACATTTTTAAAAAGTCATTCCAAAGAACAAGGAATTTCATACCATTTTGCCTGAGGATAATTGAATCATTTTTCTTGTGCTGGGCTTTAAAAAAAAAAGGAAGAGAAGAAAAGTTTCCCTGGAGAAAGCAAGATCTGATGTTGGTTTCTAAAAAACAAGGCAACCTGTCAATGTCACCATAGCCAATGTCACTGTAAGACAAACGGGAGAAATGTGGGCAAGAAAACTTAGCTGTTTGCAGAACAAAGAAAGACTTTTCATCATGATCATGACCTCCGCCCTCTCACTTTGCTAATCTCTCCTGTGATAAGGCAATGTTACCAGAAAAAATCAAAATCCTTTTAAATCCTAACATTAGATTATAGAATAACATTAAAGTCATCAAAGCCAAGTGCATGCACACACAGGAACAGACCGGCATACAATATTGCAGCTCTAAGGAACAGTCATTGGAATTTTGAACACTCCATGCAGTGTAGGCATCAGAACTTAAGACCCAAGAGCCAAGCATACATGGAACTGTAAAGGAGATTCCTAGGCCAGCTCAGTGGAATGAATTATAACTGTGCAAGCATTCATGCAGCTTAAACAGGGGGACCCATTCTGTTTGGCCATTGATAGCAACTAAAGTAGAGGTGGCAATCATGCAGTTGCGTCAAACTCATCTGCCCAGTTTCGTAACCCCCTTCTCTCCCCTTACTGCGTTGCTACTGCATTTTCTACTGTGCTACTGAATTTTAACAGTACAGCTGTTGCAAACCTCCCATAAGTTTACCACTGAAACAAGACATATAGATCAGTGGTTCTCAACCTGTGGGTCCCCAGATGTTTGTGGACTTCAGCTCCCAGAAGCCCTGAGCATTGACCATAGTGGCTGGGGCTTCTGGGAGCTGAAGTCCACAAACATCTGGGGACCCACAGGTTGAGAACCACTGATATAGATGAACTGCATTCTTGGAACCCTCCTGAGAGTACAAGGTGTGTGATTTCTATGTGTCTTGTCCTATAGGTACATTGATGAGACTTTTTCTGCCACACTGCCCAAACATGATGGCCTTGTAGCAAGTTTGCTAATGCATCAGCAGCATGAGGTAGATATGGGCTCTGGCACAGTCCAGGAGCCCAGTGCACTTCCTACACTCCCCTGGAGTTTGGCTGCTTCTGGATGAAAGACTGAACACCACCAACTTATCTTTGATGGCCATGAATGGTGCCAGAGTCCATCCTTCATGTTGATTATCCATGAAAGATACATTTATGTTCACTCGAAAGCAACTGGGAGATGATATGCTTTAGATTCAACACAATTAATGCGTACCCTGTTTTAGATTAACCTTCAATCAGGCTTCTGAATTTTACAAATCTGATATCTTAAAGAAAAGCTGTAATTTTTTAAAAACATTTGGTTTATTTAATATGTATGTAATAATAACAATAACAGTGATCATCACAATACATACAATTTCCTAAATAAGCACTGTATTTAAGACACTTTTCCCCCCATCCTTCCCTTCCATGTTCTCTACCCCAAGACTTGTAATTATAAACCCTATCCCTGTCTTCCAAACAGTTGCATGTCGTTCATGTACTAATCTTAACTTCAATAAGCATTTTTTCCAAAATTGCTTTTGATTCAGAGTAGGTTTAAAGCCAGTATTGACTTGAGTAATAAATAAAAGGCTTCTAGTGATTTCAAATGTATCTTCTTTTATGTCCCCTCTAGCTACTCTCACTTTGCATGTCAACTTTTCTGATAGAGCTACTGACCACATCTGGTTTAACCACTTTTGAATTAAGAGATTTTCTAGTTTACATGATTTAATTGTTACTAGTCTTGCAGCATTTAACTGTAAGTGCTATAAGATCTTTATTTGATAGATGCTTGTTTTCCGTTTCAAATCTGGAAATAAGTAGTAATGCCTCTGTAAAGTGAATTCTTTGACCTAACATTTGGCTTATCCATCCTAATACCTCCTCCCAAAATCTACATATTTTAGGACATATCAACCAAATATGATTCTTTTCACCTATTTTACTGCAGGACCTCCAACAAAGGCCATTTCCACACTACACTATTATAGTGCTATTATTCCACTTTCAACATCCTATGGAATCCTGGGGTTTGCAGTTTAAGGAGGGGCATTTAGAATTCTCAGTCAAATTGCTCTTTGACCTCAGTAAACTACAAACCCCAGAATTCCATAGGATGTTGAAAGTGGAACAATAGCACTATAACAGTGTAGAGAGGAAATGCCCAAAGCTTAAACACTTTTTATTAATTGTGTGAAGTTGAAGTGGATAATATTTCTATTTATTAATAATTATAATGCATTTCTTCTAGCCTAAGCAGAGATTGATTTATGGGGTAGCTTTTTCCAGATTAAATTCTGTTATTTTTTCCAATATTTGTATCCTCAAATATAACTCCCCAACAAATCTCACTTGTTTAGATTTACCAAATTTTGTCTCTTGTAATATTTGATGTAGTTTTGAAGTTTGACCTGTTATTTTTTTTGTGTTGTTATTATAATATGCTTGGAATAGAGTTAGAGCTCTTGAGGAGGCCACTGTTCTGTTTAATTTTGCCTGAAATGAATTTATTTGTATCAGTTATAGCCATGATGTGTCTATTGGTTTAAGTCTATTATTAAGTTGTTCTGATTGAATAGATTTGCCATTCAAACATAAATCCTTTACTCTGTATATTCCTTTCTCTTCTCATTTGTTATACTGATTATACTAATATGTTTGTTTAAATAAATGATGTTCTAAGAAAGAGCAAAGAGATGATGGTGCTAGTGCCTTTTTATCCTATAGCTTTTTTGACCTTAGGTGGAAATATGCCTCCCTAATAGTGTTTTGGTAATATCTTTCTTTCAATTTGAATAAAATGTATTGAATTATTGGCTTTTACAAATCTGGCCATTTGAATCAATTGGAAGGTATCATAATACAGTTCTAAATTTGGTGAAGCTAAACCTTTGATGACTGAGGATGGTTCCAGTGTTCATGCTTCATGCTGATTATCCATGAAAGATGCATTTATGCTCACTCAAAAGCAACTGAGAGATGATATGCTTTTGATTCAACACAAAAATATGATTTGTGCTTACTCTATTTCAGATTAACTTTCATTCAGGCTTCTGAATTTTACAAATCTGATATGACAGCCTGAAATATTACTTTTGCAGCATGGATAAATGTCGGAAAAATTACCCATCCATGCTCCAAATAGCACTCAGCTGCACTATTGCCTCCAGTAAGATGGGTCTGGTGTCACTCAAGCAAACAGAAACATTCAATTTTTCTTGGGATTAAGCAGGTTAAGCAACAGCATGTTTATTGTGTCCAGTGGTACTGTGATCTTTTGGGTTTCCTCTTACTATTTTTTTTCTTTTTCTTATGCTGCTGAAATGCACCAATATAATTATTGGACCCAATAAAAACAATGGCACTTCATTTCTTTCCTCAGTCAGAAAGTAAAGTGGTGTTATTTTTTTACTGTAAAAGTAATTGTGCATTAAGTAGAATGCTTAATGTTTCCATGAAATGCCATGATTTCATTTCCTTCAATGCCATGATTCCAGTTCCTACTGAAGGGAGGGTCTCCAAACAAGCAAAACACAAAAAGAAAGAGGGAGAAAAAGTCCTAACAGATTATAAAATTGTTAGTAGGATAGTAAGTAATAAGGTAAGAAACTTGTGGAATACAAAACATCAGAAGCCAACAGGCAACAGACTATAACACAACATAACAACTTATAAGGCCACATATTAACAAATGATTATTACATGTTTCAACAGGAAATAAATGACAACATAGCAAACACAGCAAAGCAGATATGATATAATAGGCATCACTGAAACCTGGTGGGGTGAGTCTCATGATTGGAATGTCGTAATAGAGGGGAACAATCTATTTCAGAGAAATAGACCAAACAGGAAGGGAGAAGGAATAGCACTATATGTCAAAGATGTTTACACCTGTGAAGAGATCCATGACTTAAATCCTGGAAGCCAAGTTGAGAACGTTTGGATAACAATTAAGGGGGAAAGAAAATGTCATTTTTGGGGGTCTAAAATGGGGCATCTGAGGACTTAGATGAGACTTTCCTAAAACAGATGACCATACATTCAGAAAAAAAGAGAGAGAGAGTAGTAATGGGAGATTTCAATTATCCTGATATTTCTTGGAAGTCAAATTTTGCCGAGAATATCAGGTCCAACAAATTCCTCAGTTGCCTTGCACACAATTACATTGTCCAGAAGGTAGAAGAGACAACAAGGAGATTAGCTGTTTTGGACCTGATCCTAACTGACAGTGATTACTTGGTTAATAAGATGGAAGTGTCGGGATCCTTCGGTGGGAGTGACCATGTTCTCCTGGAGTTTGTTATATAATGGAAAGAGGGAGCATAGTCAGACTTGCATTCTAGACTTTAAGAAGGCTGATTTCAGTAAACTTAGGGAAATATTAGCTGCCATCCTATGGTCAGGCATACTGAAAGACAAAGGAGTTTATGATGGATAGGAGTTTTTAGATAGTGAGATATTGAGGCACAATTTCAAACAATTCCAGTGAGGAGGAAAAATCAGGTGTGTCTAAAGAATCTAGGATGGATATCTAAAGAACTTTCTACTGAGCTAAGTTTTAAAAGGAACACATACAAGAAATGGAAAAAAGGGGTGGGAAGATCACCAAAGAGTGCTTCAAATTAATAGACAGCACGTGTGGGTAGAAAGTAAGAAAAGCTAAAGTACAGAATCAGCTCAGGCTTGCCAGTGAGGTTATGTCTGTAGCAAAAGGAAAAACATGGAGATGGTAGGGCTTCTGTGAGGAGAAGATGGAGAAGCGGTAACAGAGGACAGAGAAAAGGCAGAACTAATCAATGTCTTCTCGCCTCTGGCCATTTCCGCACTAGCATGTTATAGTGCCATTATTCCACTTTCAACACTTATGGAATCCTGGGGTTTGAGGCCCCTCCCTAAACTGCAAACCCCAGGATTCCATATGATGTTGAAAGTAAAATAATAGCACTATAACAGTCTAGTGCAGAAATGGTCTTAGTCTTCTCCAAAAAGAAAAACAGAGAAAATGGAACAGATGATGCAACAGAGGAAATATAGCACAGAATAGGTAAAGAGATAGGAGAGGACTACCTGGCTGCTCTAAATGAATTCAAGACACCAAGGTGAAATGAACATTCAAGAGTATTAAAAGAACTGGCAGAGGTAATCTCACAACCACTGGCAATAATATTGGAGAGTTCCTGAAGGCCAGGAGAAGTCCCAGCAGACTGGAGGAGGGCAAATATTGTCCCCACCTTCAAAAGGGGGAAAAACCCATGTTGATTCTAAATGATCATGGCATTCCTTTCTAAGTGCTTGTTTAATTATCTGCTCTGGAATCCTTCTTCGTACTGATGTCAGGCTGACTGGGTGGTAATTGTTTAGGTCCTATTTTTTCCCTATTTGAAGATGGAGACAACATTTGGTCTAGTCTGCTGAGATTTCTTCTGTTCTCAAGGAATTATCAAAGATTATTTATTGCCTATTGCCAGTGGCTGTGAGATTACCTCTGTCAGTTCTTTTAATACTTTTGGATGTAGTTTATCTGACTCTGGAGACTTGAATTCATTTACAGTGCCAGATGTTCTTGTACTAACTCTTTATCCATTCTGTGTTGCATTTCCCCTATTGCATCACCTGTTTCATTTTCCCCAGGCTGAGCACTCCTTTTCTTTTGGGAGAAGATTGAGGCAAAGAAGACAGTGAATGGTTCTGCTATTCCCTGTTTCCTGTTAGCATTTTACCCTCTTCTCCATGTAGTGGCCCTACTGTTTCCTTGTTCTTCCTTTTGCTGTGGACATAACAATAACAACAACAACAACAGCAACAACAACAAACCTTTTGATTGTTTTTAGCCTTTCTAACAAGCCTAAGCTGATTCTGCACTTTAGTTTTTCTTACTTTCTACCCACACGTGCTGACTATTAATTTGAAGTCCTCTTTGGTGATCTTCCCACCCCTTTTTTTCCATTTCTTGTGTATGTTCCTTTTAAATCTTAACTCAGTAGAAAGTTCTTTAGACATCCATCCTGGATTCTTTAGACATGTCCAATTTTTCCTCCTTATTGGAATTGTTTGAAATGGTGCCTTCAGTATCTCCCTTTTAAGAAACTCCCATGCATCATGAACTTCCTTCTCGTTTGGTATTCTGGACCAAGGGATCACCCCAGATATTTCCCTAAGTTTATTGAAATCAGCTTTCTTAAAGTCTAGAACACATGTCTGACCATACTTGGCTTTCCCTTTCCACTGTATAACAGACTCCAGGAGACCATGGTCATTCTCACCTAAGGTTCCCACCACTTCAACCCCACTGGCCAGCTTATCTTTGTTGGTTAGGATCAGAAGTAAAATACCAAATCCCTTTGTTGCCTCTTCCACCTTCTGGACAATGAAAATTGTGTGCAAGGCAAGTTTAGAAATTTGTTGGAACTGATATTCCTGACAGAGTTTGACTTCCAACTAGTATCAGGATACTTGAAATCTCCCATTAGTGCTACATCTCTCCTTTTTTGAATATTTGGTCATCTGTTCCAGGAAGGCATCATTTAAGTGTTTAATATGGCTTGGAGGTCTGTAGTAGTCCCACAATCACAATGACATTACTGTTGTTTCTCTCCCACTTAATTTTTACCCAGATCCTCTTAACCTGACTTCCAGGATTTAAAACATGGATCTCTTCACACATGTAAACATCCTTGACATGTAATATTACTGCTCCTACTTTCCTGTTTGTTCTATTTCTTTGAAATAGGTTATACCCCTCTATTGATACATTCCATTCATGATACTCAAACCACCAAGTTTCTGTGATGCCTGTTACATCATATTTGTTTTGCTGTGGTAAGAATTCAAGTTCATCTTGTTTATTTTCCATGCTCTGTGCATTAATGCAGAGACATTTAAGACCATGGGTCATTTCCCCTAGCTGCTTATTTAATGTTTTTTCCTCCCACTCTTGGATTTTTGTACTATTTTCCCAGTTATCCCTATGTTTGAGCTATTATCTTAAGCACTTGATGAACTCTTGACCTCAATAATACCGTCTCCTCCTTCAGCATAACTCAATTCAAAGGCCTCTGATCAGATTTTTAAAGACTCTTAACAAAAATGTTCCCACCAATTGCTATGAGGTGGAACCCATCACTTGCCAGAAGACCATCTTCATGAAATGTCAGGTCACAGTCCAAGAAGGCAAACAGTTCCCAGTGATATCATCTGTGAATATCCTGATATCTCATGATATCCTGAAGGCTATGCCTTGCAGTGTAATTTGTTCCATGTGGACCAAAAAGAAAGGATAACAGTCAGTGGGGTTGATGAGTCTTGTCAGATACTCTGTTACATCACAGATTTTTTTTGCCCCAGGGAAACAGCACACCTCTCAAGACCATCCTGTTAGTCCCATAAAGCACTGCTTCTGTTCCCTTCAGCAGGGAGTTTCCTACCACCACCCTACATCTCCTCTGTGGACTGATAGGGCTTTTCCATCTGCTGAATCTTCCAAAATCACCTGCGCACTCTCTGAGGACTGACACTGTTGCTGTTTCTGTTCCTCATGATCACTGATAAGGGAGAAAATTTTGAATCATTTCTGTAGTTCCAAACTCACAGAATGATCCCTGATCCTTCTACATCTATGACCCTTTCCACACCGGGAAACGGTGCAGAGTGACCTCCGACAGAGGTCTTCTGCACTGTGGAGTGGATTGGGGCGGACTACTTTTCGTAGTTCCGCACCTCAATCCACTCCGAAGTGACTGGAACTGGTGGTGTGGCGTGTTTTCTAAAAATCTCTTTTCAGAGGTTTTTTAAAAGCATGGAGCGTGCAGCCCCATGCAGCTCCGTCACCACGCTCTGGTGCAGATTTGCAGACGTGCACTAGTGCGTGCTTGCAGATCTGCCGGGGGCGGGCTTTAGGCTGGTGAGCTTCTCCAGTTGGTGGAGAGCCTCCGCCAGCCAGAAGCTGCCATTTTGGATGCCAAGGCCACCATTTTGGACACCGGAGGACAGCGGAACAGCGAGATCGCACTGCTCCACGTGGCGACAGACTTACCCAGCTGCCGGTAAGCTCCGTTTTAGAGCGTTTCCCCCCATTTTCCCCTCCACATGTGGAAAGGGCCTCAATGTCACATTCCTCCAAATGTCTATCTCCTGTATTTGGAAACTAACCTCCTCCTTGGAGACATCCTCTGTGTATTCCTCATCCAATAGTCTGCTCTGATTTGTCCAAGAAAATCTTATGCTCCCTAATGTGCTGAAAAGTAGATACACAGGACCTTCTCTTCCAACAGGGCAACCAACTTGCACTCACATCCTCTGGCAAGAGCACAAATATACTACAGCAGTTTCAGGTGACTGTGGCAGCTCCCTCACCATCAATATTGAGTAGCCCTAATTAGGCACTGAAACAGAACTCTGGGCCTCCCTCTCAAAACTTCCCCACTAATGCCTCTACAAAATGTCTGTTGGCCTTGCCTCTTTACCCCAAGGTCCTGTTCATCAGTTTATTTTTTCCTCTGTTTTTCTTATGATCCTTATACAACTTTTGAATTTAAACTTTAAACTTTGAATTTAATGGCCTTTACTCTCACTGATATGGGTATATAATTATGAGAAGGGCCAGCCCTACTATCTGACTTTGGGTAGCTGCTTTAGGGTGACACAAATGAGAAGCAAATTCTTAGATGATAGTAATGTTACTATCTCAGTTTCTTAGGCCATTTCTGCACAGCAATGCTCTTCGCGTCATCTCATTGCAGTCCTGGGTCCAGAAGGGAGCTGCCCTCTGCACCCACTCGGTCCATGCGGAAGAGAACACAATGGCACCACATCACTTCTGGCCATGTGGAAGCTGCAGAAACGCATTGATGATGCTTCCTTACGTAGCTCAGCAATGGAAAAAGCCTGGCTGCACTGCGGAAGGGAGAGCCTCATGATTGCAGATACAAAACAATTTTTTTTTTGTTTTGCGAAAACTGCGCAAGTGTGACGCTTCGTGACAGGATGGCAGTGGGACCATGATGATGTCATGCAGAAGTGCGACCTGCCGACCACTGCCATCCTGTGGCAGTGACGTCATGCGGAAAGGGCCTCAGTCTCCCAGGTGTTACCGTTTGGACTTCCAGACCCTCAGTGGTTCACATTCTATCCAGGAATCTAGACATCAGTGAGAGATCACTGAAGAATGTGACAAGTTCAGAGTAGTGTCACTTTCTGTTGTTGCGCTGTTATGATTCTAGCTATTGCAATGTCATTCAGGTTTCTTTTCAGTCTGTTTGGAATTGCTGTCAGAGCACCAATCATCACTGGAACCATAATTATTTTGTTTTCCCAGAGGTGCAGAATCTCACTCTGAAAGTTCTGGATATTTCATAACCTTTCTCTCTCTTTTTATATTCAAATCCCTGGCTATTCCCAGGGATTCCCACATCTACAATCCAAATGTTCTTTTCTTCTACCACGCAGGGTAGATTCACACTTATATCTAGCATTGTTGTTGTTGTTGTGTGCCTTCAAGTAGTTTCATCTTACAGCACCCAAAGGCAAACCTATCACAGGGTTTTCTTGGCAAGATTTGTCCAGAAGGGGTTTTCCTTTGCTTTCCTCAAAGGCTGAGAGAATGTGACTTGCCCAAGATTGTCCAGTGAGTTTCCATGGCTGAATGAGGATTCGAACCCTGGTCATAATTCAATGCTCAAATACTACATTTTGCTGGCTCTCCTATCTGGCATATTATATTCTAATTGTTGCTTGTTGTCAGAGTGCCTACACTGCGCAATTATAGTAAGTGATGCAGAAATGTCTGTGGACTGTAAGTTTTATTTTATTTTATGTTTTATTTATTCTCAAGAGTTCAAATAATTTCACCAGCTATAATCACTATGATCCTTGCATTGTGGTGAGGCATCCTTAGAGACTCTGCTTCAAATAGCAGTTGGCCAAATAACGACTGTGTGCATATCAGCAATTCTCAAATAATTGGGTGAAGAGGGTAAAGGAGGTCCAGTCTTAGCATTTGTAAGGCTCCTTTAGCTGCTGGTTTTCAAAGGCTTAACTTGCTTAAGATTGGAAAAAGTCACAAAACAGAGCTTTTGAATGCCAATCCCTTCTAACCCCACCACGTTTCTCTGTATCATTTGAGCATTGTATTATTTGGGGCTGGTGGCTTCAATGTCAGTGAGGAGTGAAGGTACTCCAGGTTTTAATTTTAACTTTAAAGGAGCAATCGAGTGTGCTGAACCCTATTTCCCAAACAGGTCCGATATCTTGGGTACTTCCTTTTAATGGTCTGATTAAAACCCAGAGTAGATTCACAATCCATTGTCAAGGGAGCTGCTGACCACTACAGCTGCTTGGAAATAGGTTCCACTAACATTAATGAGATGCATGCGTGCAAAGCTGCAGTTTTAACCTTCCTCCATTCATCCACATTTTCTCATCTGTGACTGAAACAAATCTATCCGTTCATACACTTACTGAGGAAATAGTCATTTTGTAGCTGGTATCTTGTTAGGGACAAACACACATGCAATTTTCCTTATGTGTGTATATGTCCTTTTTGGGGCCTTGTTGGGGTTGATAATCCCTTCATCCCTCCACAGCACCCAAGCCCCCCCCCAGACTCATTGAAGAGCTTCTGAAGCTCTCTTGTCCAGCTTCATGGGGAGTAATCAGGATCACAGAAGTGTATTCTGAAAATCAGAAGCAAAATGATGACAACAACTTTGCTGGGGTATTCCAGGAGTCTCAGCACGGCTATAATTTTGCATCTATCTCTCTATGGGGATTTAGCCAGACACTTCTCCGATCCTGCCTCTTGAAGCAGTGAATGACCATGCAGGGTGCTTTGGACACTGTTCAGTAAAAGTGATATATGACTCAACATAATGTAGATCTGTATGCAGACCTACTACACTACACTGAGCCATTCATTGCAGCCTGCATATGTCATAATTATACCTATTTTACAGGTGGAGATCTGTGGATGACTGGCTTATGGTTATTTGCTTCTTTTCTGACAGAGAAAGAGTGTGGAAATCTGGAATAGTACATGTTGATGATGTACATACTCAACCTCCCTCCCTGCAAAAAGGACTATTCTCAGCCTGAATCAGACCACTAGGCCTATGATGCACCTCAGATACAAACTCAAATATCTATCTTATTTGTTTTTATGGCTTTCTACCTTGTCCTGATTGTGTAATCAGTTATCTCAATGAGCTCCCAAGACCCCTTTTAATTGTTTCAAAGGCTATGGGTTGGCCATAACTTGGTTAAGATGGCAAAAAGAGTACAGAGCTGTAGCTCTGGAGGGCAGGGGGAGAAGAACTGTGTGTACATATAACAGTAGGGGTTCAGGGACTGAACAGGTTGTATAAACAATAACCAAGTACTTTGAGGGGGAAACAACAGAGGCTGGGTTTTTAGATGCCTTTTAGAAAATACACTGAGCATCTGGTGTGGAGGAATCTCCTCAGAGGCATACTGCATCTAAGAAGAATTTTGTGCAATCTCAAATAATAAAGCTGCTAACAGTTCAGTGTGCAATTAAGCAGCTTGAGTAAAGTGGGAGAAAACAACAAGAGAAGGAAAAAGGTAAAAATGATGATTAATTTGCACTGTTTAACAGTAAGTGGACTTTCCATCTTCAAGGTTCATTGTAAATATTCAGCTATTAATAGCTCAACAAAGCATGCCAGCTAAGGAGCATAGGAAAAGCATCCTGCCCTGATCATTTGTACAACACATGCTTCTCCCTTGCTATTTTAAGGCTCTTTATCATTCTGATTCTCTGCATGTGTTCTGCTTAATCAGATCTCATTGATGTAAGCTTGTGATAGCATAACCAGAACCACTTCAGTGTAGTGCATGCCTCTATATGTTTAAAAATGCAAAAAACAGATTGTGTAAGCCCATAAGCCTACCTAAGACAGGTATACCTACGTGCTTTTAAGTTTTTCCTTTTTTTTTTAAGGTGGTTATTCAAAGTTTGTTCCAATAGATGGTGATGGAAGCTCCTATAACTGATCAGGATTATCAGACCCTTTCATGTTTTTGGCAAGACTAGCTGGTTCTGTTGTACTACCCAGTTTTCTAATTTCAAAAGAGTACAAGCTGAGAAAGATGAAACAGCGAGATTTCCCCTCCCTTTTCATGTTTAAGTCTCATTAGAGTATAAAAAGGAATGACAAAAATAGAATATATTTGTTATGTTCTAAGACACATTTTTAAACATCAAACATATGCCCAAAGGAGAGAGAATGAGAGAGAGGGGGAGAGAGAGAGAGAGTTACCTGATACTATATAACACTTTCCCATTTTTGGAAATCCTCAGAAGTTTGTTGTCTGTGGTAACATCATGGAAGTTTGCACCCTTTTCATTGGCAAAGAATAGATCAGGTTTCCAGATAGAGTCCAACATGGAAGGATCCAAATCCAAGGAGTCATCTGGGTACTCACTGTAGGCAAGACGGGAGTCGTTCCACTGCTGTCTCAAAAAAATGTTCACTCTGTAGTCCTACAGGAATGTCAGGCATACAAGTTATTAAATCTCTGGCCCATATTAGATACCACAGTGCTTTTAAACTCTTAACATAAATATGGATGATACAACTGGCAAACGGAACAGTCCGCTTTGCTTTTACCACGGCACTATGGGGCTGTCTGATAAACACGTTGTTTCCCCAGCATCCAGGAATGAGGCCCTTGCACAGTTGGTTCACTTCAGTTTTTGCAAAGGAGCCATTTGTGATGAAACAGAAGTCATGTGAAAAAAGAAAGTTTTTCTGCCATGTCAGAGAAAGATAGGCCACTGAGTGAGTGGGGAGTACTATAGGGGGAAAAGATTTGGTTCAGAGACAGAGAAAGAAAGATGGAGAAAGGATGGGATGATGTCTCCTACGGAGCAAAGGCCCTTATCACTTTGATATAGGGTTTCATTTGTTGAATTGGCTGGTTTCCTTGTGTGTGCGTGTGTGTGTGTGTGTGTGTGTGCACATGCAACCCCATTAGTATCATAGGGTTTTCTAAGGCAAGGAATATTCAGAGGTGGCTTTGTAGTTCTTTCTTCTGAAATATAGCTTACAGCACCTGATATTTGTTGGTGGTCTCCCATCCAGCTACTAACAACCAGGGCTGACGCTGCTTAGCTTCCAAAATCAGATGGGATCTGGTACCCTTAGGGTATTTAGGCATTGCACTGGAATAAATGATAGAAGGTTCTGGGAAATCAGAATGCTTTGGAACAGATTCATCTGATGTAAAGAGACTCAGTTGGCCACTTCTTCAAGCCATTGCTGTGATATTTATGTGGGTTCACTGAAATTTGTGGATTTTCTTTCTCTCTCTATATATATTTTGTAAGGATAGCAATCTTTATGAATTTTGTTCTTGAAGGAAGGAGTAACTCTAGCACTTTTATTCCTATTGCTAGACTACTCACAATTCAAGATTTGTTCTACACAAAATTCACACTATGCAGAAATATTGCTTTCTGTGCAGAAAATGCTTTATTTAGTGATCTATTCTCTACAAGACTTGTATATTGTTTTCTGTGGATAAAATATTTATGAGTGCTGTTTTAAACAGGTTCTCTATGCAAGCTATGTTAAACTAAAAGATATATCAATAGAGTTGTGCTGAAACAGGAAATCTCATGTTGTAAATATTATTCCCTACCGGCTGACCACTTTTTGGCAAAAAGATGTGTAACTGTCCCCATGGAGATGGACTATCAGGACCACAAGTCCACATTAAGAAGACCCAGTAGTATGTGGTAGCTCCCAGGTCAGGGAGCTGGTGAATACCACATTTTACAGAAGCTGTTGAAAGTTTTGGACCCTACCCTAAATAGGTTTATCACCTGGGATAGCTCCTTTAAAGCTACCCAAAACCTGGAATGGATTCACTACCCCATTGGCATGGTAGCCGCCTTAATCCAATTGCACATAGCTGAGTATCTGGACTGTGGATAGAAATAAACACATTCAAATTCATTTTCCATAAAAAACAATATACTATGTGGATAGATGACATCTGTATCTTTTCAGTGGATGCATATCCATATCTGCTATCATTTCCCCATTTCATTGCAGCTATGTGTGGCTGGAGGTGGTTTGAGAAATTATTTTGCAGTACAGTGCAAATGGGCAATTAAGACACTAGTGCAACATAACAAAATAGGGGAAAGTGGCTCCTATTGTCTGGAGAAATTCAGGGGTGTTACCTCTCTTTTCCCTTCTTAATGGTTTATTGAGAGAGAATGCAAGGGGAGGAAGCTTTGTTTGACCTTGCTGAACATAGCCAAAGCTGTTTGGCTATAAAGCATCTTTTCTGACATCTTGACATTTGCCACATGTTTTCTGATTGAATGAAACTGTACAGAGATGTATTACTTTCGAGCAAAAACAAACATACATGCACTTGCACACGCACATGCACGCAGATGATGCTAAAGCAGGTGCCTGACAGTGAAACAGTGTCTGCAGGGAGGTGGGGCACCTGCTGAATCCACTGTCAAAGGGACAGAGAATCTGGTTTGGATTTTATCCCTGCTCCTGCCTCAGCTGCTCTGGGTTGAATGGGAGCTCTGCAGAGGTGCTAGTAGAGTTTCCATTTGGCTTGAGGGAGGTGTAGAAGGAATGGCATTTGCTTCATGTGGAGGCAAAAAATGTTATGCAGAGGTGGCATAAGCAGTGGTTTTAATGTCTTCATTCACTTCTCTCTTCACAAAATAGGAGGCCTCACACACAGTGTAGAGAACATGGCTGTTGAAGAGTTCCAACCAGAGTAGACCCATTCAATCAATTGTTGAATGGTGAGTCAACATGAAGGTAAATCCAACTAATTCAGTGGGTTTATTTTATCAGGACTTACACTGGATTTAGGCTATACTTTTAAGTGTAGCTCCCAGAATCTTTCCCAGAATTTTTGGAATTATAGTTCCAAAAATAAGTAGCTTTTCCATGCTCTGCTTTTTCTTTTTGAACTCATGAAAATCCAGTGCAATGTTCTCATTTGGCACAAACTGCTGAGCACATAAATAAGATTTTAAGCTGCAAAGCTAAAGACATTTTAAAAGGGACTTGGGACAAAAGTAGGACTTACTTCTGAATAAACAGGCATAGGACAGTGCTTTTAAAATGGTACAAGAGGCATACTAGATAAATGATTAATGGCTAGAAATATGGCCTGCAAGGCAAAGCACTCAGGGAAAGACCCTAGACCTCAGTTCCAATTCATATATGGCCTCATTGTTTTTTTGTGGCTCTGGATGAGTGGCTTTTCTGCTTCATTATTGTTCCATGGGTTGGCTCTGCCTTGCTTTCCACTTCACAGCTTCCTCATTTAACTTGAGATAATGAAAGCAGTGAAAGATTTCCAGAAATGTACATAGAAATGTGAAACACACCAAAGGATATCAACATCATTATGGTTAACTGTGCATATGGAGGGGCGGAGGCTTTTAGCATAAAAGAAACAGCAGCTTTTTTATTCATTGTGCTAAAAGAAATCATCCTAGCATTGTGTGTGTGTGTATGTGAGTGTGTGTGAGATATTTTTAATTAAATGCCACAAATATTACACTTAACAGAAATGTGATAACAAAAACATTGTTACACTTCAGGAGAATAGTGACATGTCACCTGTCTAATATAAGGAGTGCATCAGTGCATCATTAAAAAGAGGTTCCACACATGCTTACCTGAGAATATGCCCCATTAAATTAATAGGAACTTACTTCTGAGTAGGCATGTATAAAACCATGCAGGGAGAGCCTTTTTTTTACACTGAGGTAAATAAGGTTTAAAATTCCAGCCAGCTAACCCTCTAAAACATGAAAACCAAAATTGTACATTTGATCATCTGAACATCTGAGTAATGGAAGAAAGAAAATTGTTGGATGTTATTGCTCTGTACAGTAGCCAGGTTGGATACAGAATGAGGCTCCCATAGATTTAATCCCAAACAGCTCATGGAACAAGATGAGGTATTGTAAAGCTCCATCAAATGGGATGCAGGTACCAGTCTTCCCTCTTCTTCCAAAATCAAAATTTCAGCTGCATTTTTCCCTTCCCAGCAATGCTATTGTCTTCCTTGTGGAGAACCGGGGTAGCACCAGGTTATATTCTTGCACCTGGATACAATGAGTGCTCCTCCATGTCTCCCCAGACTTTCCACTTCGAAAACAATAGCCGTGTTGGGAGGGTACAGCTGTGACTGAACATTTAGCTATGGAAGGTAAGGGAGAACAGGCATTCTACCTGATGGGGCTTTACAGTACTTTGTCCTGCTCCACAATTCTGGGGTCTTGAAGAATTGCGCTGTACTATCTGTGTTTATTTGTGGTCTTTAGTTGCCTTGTTTTTTTAATTGATTTTTAATTTTTAAGGATAGTTCAATGATGGCTAGAATTAATGTTCATAGTGATGAATGTGTAACCTAGAATTATGCATCTGTAATTGATTTGCATTCACAGTACCTGCATATTAAATAAGTAATACATAGGAATCATAAAAGTGTCCTAATCCTGATGTATCAGGTAGCAGCCACTTCAAGTAATGGGGCTCCTGTTGATTCGATGGAGCACACTGATGTTTCCACCCTACTCTCCCCATCAATCTCTAGTACAAGGAGGAATTCTCACAGGGATCCTGCTTCTGCTCGTCACACCAGAGAGTGCTGGCAGGAAGGGGATGAGAACGTTAGTCTGTTGTACCTCAATTAACAACAATTAACAGACCCCACTGCTCAGAGTGGCTGCTGCCCAGGAAGTCAGGCCTGAGCGAGGATCAGGCCAGAAAATACTATTTAGCTAGACAACTAAGGTAGTTATGCAGGTAAGTAGCTGATCTAGAATCTTGGCTGATATTTTTTAACTTTTGTAGAGTAATGGATTAAAGTTATAAGATCTCTCTCCCATATCTTCCTTTGGACAAGTTCACAGTTCAGACCACTTTTGTTCATAGCAACTAGAACGTATATGTAAGCAGCATTGACAGCCTTTGGTCTGAAAAATGTATAAGTTGGTGTTGGCTAGGCAAGCCACTGAAGTGGATAGTAGGGAGAATTTATTGTTAATGAAATGTATATTAATATCCTGATTGCCAAATTTAGGCTCTGCTCAATAAGCCTGTCCACATTTAGGAGTAGATTTGCCAAGTTCACTGTGTAGCCGAACAGACAAAATATTTCCAACAGCTCAGTAACCTGAAACTTGGTATCAAGAAGCACTGTCAAACACGATTCCTACCTGGAGACTTTTAGGCCATTTCCACACTAGACTGTTAATAATGCTATTAATCCACCTTCAACATCCTATGGAATCCTGGAGTTTGCAGTTTAGGGAGGGGCCTAGGATGTTGAAAGTAGAATAATAGCACTATAACAATCTAGTGCCCAAATGGCCTTTGACAGTAGCTACCAGTCAAACTGGACAGGTTGGGGCTGAGGGAATCAGCAGTCTGACTCACCAGTATGGCAGCTTCATTTGTTCAGTTCAGTTTGGGAAAGGTACATTTGGGTTATTGTTTTCTTTTTTTAAAATTGCTGCTTCAGAATGCAATTAACTCTGGAGGCTAACCAAAGTAGCAATGGTGAAGAAAAAATGCTTCTCTAGGAACAGTTCTTGGCAGCATGCCGTCTTAAAAACAGGCAATAATATTGTTGCTTACAACTTTGAAGGAAGCAGCTGTTTTAGACTGTTGTAGCAAAACCAGCAAATAATCTTGTGGCATGTATAATTTGACATGAGCTTTTATGCACTGCAGCTGACTTCATCTGATGTGATGTGATGTGGTGGGCCATAGTCCATAAAGGCTTATGACAAATAAAACCTGCAAGTCTAGCATCCTGTTAGGCATTTACAGTATCATAAAGTAGGGTTAGAACCTTGTAACTGTTTAGTATTGATATTTGATCATGACGCTATTGCCATGATTGCAATGCCTCCTAAACCCACCTTGAAAGCCAGGCAGCAATACTGTGGGACAGAGTTCTGCAGTGCTGGTGAGCAGGGTGCTGAAAGATGACACATCCAGCAAGCTTCAGTGTGATGAGTTGTGACAAAATCTTGCAGGAGTCCCTGCTTCTGCTTATCATATAATAGATTGCTGGCAGGAGGCAGCTAGATGTGTGATATTTCAGCATCCAACTTGTCAGCACCACAGAACCCTTTCACTCAGTATAACTGCCTGGCTTTTAAGGTGGATTTTAGGAGGTCAGATCAAGAGATAAAGCACAGCCACAACATCAGTGCTACATGTCTCATGTAGGATCTCAACATTGAATTTTTAAGGTGTCACAAGATTCTTTATTATTTTACATTCAAGCTTTTGTAAAGCACCGTAACTATAATATGATTAGTAGGAAGGATATAATCCCAAGCATATTAAGTGCTTGACCCTACTGAACTTGACTGAACTTCAGACCATAGTTTTCAGTAGTGGCTTGTGGCTTCTATATTTGTGGGAAAGAGAATCCATTCTGTTTTTTAACCTGAACTATAAAGGAGTTATCCCAAGTTCTGAACCTATTCTTGAGCTAGGATTCAGCACCTTGGATAGTTCCTTTGAAATTCAGACTAAAATCTGAAGCAGATTCACCATCCCTTTGACATGGAAGTCCCCAGATAGCTGAGAGATATATTTAAGGGCTGAACTACACATTACACTTTTTTAAAGGAAATTATCCTCAGGAGAATCTGTCATAGTCTGCAGTCTCCTAAGACTACTTTTTAGTAGAGAAAGGAGGACAACAACAATAACACCTACTTACTCTGATAGCCTCCCCTATACACATTTATTCATAACATGCCTGTCTATGAGGCTGTTAGTTTCAAGAGAGCTTTCCCAGGCCAACAGTCTGTTTCTGGATTATACTCTAGATATCTCTGATGTAGTTGTATTACCGTTTATATTTGTCAGTTGACATGGCAACAGTTCTCAAACAAGGTGATGAAAGATAGTATTGAATTCTTAACTACATCTTTCTAATCTGTTTTTCCAGTTCAAAATCCAAGTCATAAGTGGCTTACAATGATTAAAAAAACCACTTCACAAAATCCAGAGGTTAGAATTAAAACAACAAACTGCTGTAACCAGCAAAAAGCAACAGCATAAAAATGTAACAGCACAATCTATACATGTCTAATCAAATCCCATTGATTTCAAAGGGCCTCACTAGCAGATAATGTGGCATAGGATTGCAATTAACAGCTCCACTTAAAGAAAAGTGAAAGCATGTTAAAACAACAACAAAAACAAGTGTAAGATTAAAACGTATCATAAAATGAGAGCAAGTCCCCTTCTCCCCTCACCCACCCCCCAAAAAAAAAGAAAAGAAAGAGCAGGGATTGGAAAGGATATAGTTGGTGTAACATGGCATACTTAAGCAAAAAAGAAGTTTTCTGTAGGTACGTTTGCCATACCATAGAGCTCCAGACATTGGTCAGTGGATAGGAACAGTCAACAAGAGTCTCTCTTCTTAACAATAGTTGAATGAACATGGCCGCTGATTTTCACCAGACCTGCTCATCCTATTCCACAGAAGGTTATTTTGGAATAAGCTCCATCCAGAATTCCTTCCATGTACTGCCCTTCATGGGAAGATTTCACAAGGATAAGGCCTCGGCACAATAGCCTTAGACGGCAGAATTGTTTAGTTTAGATGGCAGAGTTGCTTAATTTTCCTAGAATAAGCTGCTTGACAAAGTGTGACACCAGCTCAAGAATGGGTGTGAATTAAAGGCAATGTATTGGTCTCCTCAACAGTGAGAAAACATGCATATATAATTTTATACATACACAAGCTCAAACTGGGTGCAAATACAGTCTGTTTCAAAATGTATCATAAAATTTTTATCTATTATTTTGATATCTTTGGAAATGCGCTTTCTTGGCACTGTGTTAGACTGAAGCAGCGTGTCCTTTGAATAGCTGCTGATCTGTCTGTCTGTCTGTCTTATCTATCTATCTATCTATCTATCTATCTATCTATCTGGGCTTTCTGCTTTGATTTTTTTTTTAAAGGCACACATTCTCAAACATATGCTGGACTCTTGCTCATTGTTAGAGTGGGAAGAAACAAGGGAAATATGTTTAGATAAGAAACAGAACTTTACAAAATTAAATTTAATTACATTAAAGGGTGTGTCATGGTCAAATTTCTGAAATTGCATTGCTTTCATGATGGGGAGATTCCTTTAAAAAAGTGAGTATTTCATGTACGATAAGCATCTAAAGTTGTATGAAATAGTTTCAAAACTTATTTAAATAAAAATGGCAGAAGAAAAGGGAAAATTACACTTTTTTACACAGAAAGTGGATTTCATATTAAGGATAGGAATTATATCTCTAAAAATAAGAAATAAAATCAGCATACAAATGAGTAATCTATTTTCCACACATTTTCCACAATGAGTACATTATCACAAACATCCAGTCACATTCAAGCTATTACAAAAAATTGATGTGAACTTACAATCTCACCCAATAAAACTCAGAACCAGCAGTATTAAATTCTTACTGGAGACTTTTGTCTGTCAAGAGTCTCTCAGCCTTTTGCCACCAACCATCCTAAGATGGTTGAAAAGCCACTCAGAAGAACAGTGATGCCCAGTATACTTTCTGTGGCATGAGAATTGTTTGTCTATTAGATTAAGTTGTGGAAAATCAGAATTCCTGTTTAATCTAACTATCACAAACAGGATTTCCACTCTTTTATTTAGATCAGGGCTAGGCAGAGATTAAACTGCAACTCCTATCAGTCCTAGGCAGCACAACCAACATTAGGGATGATAGGAATTGTAGTCCAACAACATCTAGAAAGCTATAAATTGACTGCCCCTGCTGTGAATGGAGTTGAAGCTCACTGAATAATCATCATGTCAAAGTTTGTTTCAAAACATTTGTTATTACCTCTTGCTGTTAATATTCAGAAAATATATCCACTATTTTGGTCCTCTGAGCCATGGACATTTTGCTACAGACTTACTACTCAGGATGTGTGTACTGTTCCTAGACTACTGCAAAACTGAATTTTCACATTTTGTGTTCAATCCTGTCAACCAGCATTTTGTGAGGACACAGTAACTTCTCAAATACCATGAAACTTATGGTACTAAATGACCACAAGAATGCAATACTGTTCATCACGTCATTAAGGTTACTTCAGAAAGCAAAGCAGATGAGCGGGAGCTGATGTCTGCCTTTTGGATCATTTCATAAACACATGTCACAGCTACTATTTAAAGAGGTGGTAGCTTTAAGAAAATCAGTATCAGACATCTGAATAGCACTGAGTAGAGCAGAGCTCCTTCAAAACTGTCTGCAGGTATTATGATTAAAGCAAACAAGGCAGCCAACAGACTTTGTTTGAATCTACTTCCACATTTAGCCTTCTGGTTAGCAGAAATGCAATAATGAACACTGAAAAGACGGACGATTGCATATTTCATAGACAGTCAAACGCAATGAGGGGATTTAATCAAAGCAATGGAGGAGTCTGATTAATGCAATCAGCATTAGGTCGTGCAAATATTGTCATTGAATGCCATCTTGTAAAGTTAGTGACGTGCAGGATTTCTATTACTTAATATTTTGTAATTCTCTCTTTGCATTAAGGTTATCAGAAGGTGAATGCAGTCATCCTTCAGCGACTTTCATACAGCCTTTTTAGGATCTTACTACTCTTAGAAGGATATTTGATATTATCTTGGGGAGGGCAACATAATTGAAATTAAGTATAGTTCTGAATGAGTCTTCATGATGTTTTTGGTTGTGAGGGGGATAAATATTTCAAACCACAGATGTTTGGGGTCTTGCTACCACTTGCTTTTAACATACTGCAAATGCATGTTATCACTCGAGAATTAAAATGGATCATGACTGACGCTCAGGTGTTTTAGCATTTGTGATACAGACTCACCAAACCAGCAGCTCCTCAGATCTAAACCTCAAGCAAGCCTGTTTGGCATCCATGGTGCCATCAAGGCAGGACTTGAGAGTAAAATTCCAGAACCTTTTTTCAAGAGAATTAGCAAGAGGATTCCGAAAACGCTTACTAACTATCTATACATGCTATAGCATTCTCTCCCATGGGCCACTACATCCAGCATCTAAAATTACATAACTCTAAGCATCATGGACCAGGAGGTCCAGCAAACTCAAATGTGCTTGACATTTGTGAGTTTGTGGAACTCCCCAATAATCTCAGTGAAGAAGATGGCTCTGAATCCAGAAAGGACAATGTAAACCTGTCAATCTGGACACCTACCACCTCAGTGCCATAGTGTCTAAGGCAGTAGTTCTCAACCTGTGGGTCCCCAGATGATTGTGGACTTCAGCTCCCAGAAGCCCCAACCACTATGGTCAATGCTCAGGGCTTCTGGGAGCTGAAGTCCACGAACATCTGGGGACCCACAGGTTGAGAACCACTGGTCTAAGGTGTCCCAATCTGAAAGAAGATGCAATTCAGACCTGTTCAATACTACCATTTTGTAGCTTCAGCCTGAAGTACCGCCTATTTAGTTCCCTACAATTTTAATTTCTTGCGGGGGGGGGGAGGTTTTCAGACAATTCTGCCATCTCAGAAAGGGAGGGGCATAAGATCTTGCTTAAGCTCTAGTCTTTGCTTTCCAGTGACCTGTCACTGGAAAGTCTCTATATCCTGCAGAGTTTGAGTCTCAAACTACATCTTTAGGTCTGGCTTGACCTCCAGAATTCACTACCTAGTCTGTGTTTACTAACAGAGTCCAGCTGAAGGTTTCTACCTGTCTGATTTGTGCCCCACAGTCTAGCAGCCACAAGACAAATCTCAAGGTGTGTCCTACCTGTTGTTTGTCCCAGACTTTTGACTGATGCCCCCCTCTTCAGTACCTAGGACAATACAACTACTTCTGGATTGGTGAAGAGCAACTATTTCACCACAAGCCAAGTGGAAGGAAATCTTATATTATAGTCACTGAGCTTACATTTCAATGTCTAAAATGTTTATGTGGTCTGATCTTCTGGAGTGTTTTATGGAGAGACCCATCACTGTGGCCATGGCATAGTGATAGTGGAAAGGTCCTTCCTACTTCACTTTTCACAGCTGGGAGACAACAGTGGAGATGGGATGGCACACCCAACACTGTGCAAGCTAAAGCATGCTAAGTGGATGGCTGTGCCAGTGTAGGTAGAGGCCACTGATGCTACTAGGAACAACCAGCAAGTATCAAAGGTACACTTGCATAGCACTGACTAGGGCCCTTTCTCTACAGCTGGCTCCGCCTGCTGAAGGCTAAGGACAGGAAAAGCCCTTCCCCTCTATTGCCTTATGTTCATCTAATTGGCCCCCAGTGAAATACCTAATTGGCCACTAGTGATTATAGGATTTCATCGGCACACTAGTAGCTACAAAAGAATGTGAAGATAAAAAGTGATAAATCTGTGGCATCCACTTTCAATAACAGCAAAAGTACAAAAGCACCTTTGATCTATGCTTACTTCATGTTTCTCTGTTTCTTTATCTTTTCCATCTGGGACTTCTGTATTTTAGTGCTTATATAAGAAAGGAACTTGCCCTGTTAACAGTTCTATTGATCTTTCATAAAAGCTGGTAACTAAGCATAATTTAAACTGGCACTTAAATTGGAAAAGCTACACATTCTTGTTCCTGTTGTTCTTTACCTCTTTCCTCATAGCAGCATAGAGACTCATCCATTTAAGGAATATTCCTGTGGATATTAGTATATATTACTGTGCTATACTGTATGTTTATTAATGAGTAGAAGATCAGTGTACAGTCCATTTTTCTGCAGCCTGTATGTAAGTAGTTCTTGTCTAATTCCAGCAACAAATTCCAGCAACAAATTTCAACTCATTTGCAATTACTCCCTCTAGGGATGACTGGAGTGGGGTAAGAGTTCATGAAGTCAGGTCTTAACATTGCCAGTGGCAAGATAATGGGCCAACTATGTTTATTCCCTCACTTTTCATTTACTTTTAAAATAACAATGAGAAGAAGCTCCTTTCAGTGCTTGCTGGATAGTGGCTACCAATTTCTCTTATGAGTGCATCAGGCATTGCTGGCATATTCTGGAATGGAAATAGTGGCTGCCCATTACCTCAAGGGTAAACCCGCCTCCCATAAAACATCAAAGCTCCTTCTGTCATTTAAGAAGCTCACAGCTCTCCAAAACTTGCCTTATCTCATGTCACCTTGATAATCACGTGGTGAATGGTGGCAGAATTTTTTCAGCACTAATGTGCACTTCAGGTTTTTCAAAAAGCCGGCGCGCCATTGCGTGCCTGCTCTCCAATGCAGATTCTCAGGCTCGCACCAATGCGAGCCTGCAATCTGTGGAGGGCGGACTTTAGGCTGGCAAGCTTCAGAGGTTGGTTGTGACTCACGACCAACTGGAAACCGCCATTTTGGACGCCAGAGCAGTGCAGATCTGTGATCACGCACTGCTCCTCCTCGCCCCGGACCAGACCATGCCCAAATAAGATCCGATGAGTAGCGGCAAGGAGCGATTCCCTCGCCGCATGCAGAAATGGCCTATTATTCTGGGCATCAGCATTCAAACCCTGCTTGGCCATGGAAACCCGCTGGGTGACCTTGGAAAAGTCACACTCTCTTAGTCTCAGAGGAAGTCAAAAGCAAACCTCCTCTGAACAAATGTTGTCAAGAAAACCTTGTGATAGGTTCACCTTAGGGTCGTCATAAGTCAGAAACAACCTGAAGGCATACAACAACTATATGTACATCTTGACTTTATCGGGGTATGGGGGGCATGTTGGAATGTTAGACTAGCAATCCTGAAAACTACATAGTCACCTTAAAGTTGATAATATACATTTAAAGTTGACAGTTTTTATTTCAGTGTATAGCTAGTTTTAAATCCAAAGCATGTCACCTTCCTTCACAAGATGGCTTCAATGGTCATTTCCCACTCACCATTGTAGTTTCTGCTATTGAACCAAAGCTGTTGATAAATATGTTGCAGGTAACATTTACAGGAGGACCTGCAAGTTGAACAATAAATAGAAAAAAAATTGACAGGTTTTGTTTAAGGCATATATAGGGTTGTTGTTTCTGTGCCGGTGGCATTGCCACACTTACCATTGTGGTTTCTGTGACTGATCCAAAACTGTTGATAAAAATATTGCAAGTAACGTTTACTGGAGGACCTGTGGATGCAATAAAAATGTTGCAATATATATCAGAGCAAAAGTTCTTCTTCACCGTCATCTTTAAAAAAATAACAACAACTGGAACAGATGCAGCTGAAACTAAGCAAAAGGTGAGGCTCAACAACAAACAATATTTAGATTGATCAATTAACATTGATAGATTCCACATTTAAATTATCTATAATGCATCAATTTTGAGATTTATAGAAAATGCTAAAACCTGATTCAGCTGAGCTCTTGTAGCACAAATAGTATTTGCACTCTAAGTCCTGACTGGTTGAACAGGACTTTCTAGCAAGAGAGCATGCACAGAAGAACTTCAGTATAACCATTGTGACTCATATTAGTGTTGGAGATATGGAAAGCACATCTAGAACACATTCTTTGGGTGCTTTTCTCACACAATTTCCTTTGACTGTTCTGTATCTGTCAACAAGGGGGAGAAATGGTAGGTATTTCTTGAGGAAACTTCGAAGGGGAAATGGAGTAGCATATGATTTTTTTGTGTGTGTGTTGAAGTTGGAGCCATCATTTGTCATTGATCTTTTATTTTGTTCAGATTAATTATATTTATCAAAGATAATGAACTTAGTTCTCTTGTACAACTGCCCACACCTCTCAGCCCCACAGCAGGTCATGGTGCTAGGATGGCCGGGGTACTATCTTACAATAGACAATCATTTACATGAAGGTTCAAATTTGGTTTAAAGGTAACAAACTATGAGCAGAGAAAACAGGGTCCTTCAAGTTGCCATCTATAATTACCCTTCCCCAGACAACAGACTAACCTAAATGGCAAGAAGACATATATGGAATAGAGTCAGGTTACTTGGTCCGAGCTTTCTCCCCTATAGTGAGATGCACTGTAATTCTATCTAATTTAGAACAATTATTTCTGACTTTCTACCTGTATATGCAAATAGGCGTCTTGTTTTGTCATCTGCTTTGCAGAGATGACAAATCCATAGGACCAGATTATAATAACCAAGTGCTTTAATCTATTAGTTTATCTCTTTCAGATTAAGGTATTATAAAATACAGATCATATTTACAATTTATGTCATGCTATTGCGCACATAATGGGAACCAGCATGGTTTAGTGGTTTGAATGTTGAGTTAGGACTCTGGAAGACCAGGATTCAAATCCCTGTTCAGCTACATAAACTCACTGGATGAACTTGGGCAAGCTACTCTCAGCTTCCGAAGAAGGCAATGACAAACTCCCTTCTTGCCAAGAAAACCTCATGATAGGGTTGCCATACATTGGTAACAATTTGAAAACACAGAACAACAAATAGCATGATTAAAGCTCTAAGCATGAATAATCACTAAAACCTAGAATAGATTTGACCATGGATCATGATTTCTAAATATGTAATATGTGGATGTACTACTACACTGAAGCTGTCAACAAAAATGTAGGCTTAAAACCATTTGTTAGTCCCAACTAGAGTAGATCTATTTGTAGTTAAATCTTACATATGTTCCATTGATTCAATGAGTTTAGTCTCACTGGAACTAACAATTCAATTTAGGTTAAAATTTCCAAGACTTGTGGATCAGGAGGCATCATTAGAGTAAAATCTTTTTTTTTTCATATTAGCCACGTCTAGCCATATCTTGATGCCATATAACAGGATGATCAATCCAAACCCTAGGAGAATGCTAATGATTCTAAGAGTCACATTGAGAAAGGGGTTCATGTTACCAGCATTGCATGGCACAAATGTTTGGGATCAAGTTGGTTGAATCAGAAGATCCATAGGGATGTGAATGTCACCCACTCAAACCAATGACAAGCCTAATGCATTGGCGTCTATTGAGCATTTGTTTCACTTTGGTCTTCTATAATGCTGAATTGAGGCAGAACCCTCTGTCCCAAGCAATTATCTCAGCAAAGCCCATGTAATTCCCAATAAAGCCTATCAGAAGAAATAGGTACAGTATCAGTCATAGTGAGTTATGCTTCAGGGACCTAGAAGAGAAGCTTTCCAGACGTGATTACCCACAGGCATGCTTCAGGCTTGTGAAACCTTACTGACATGCAACTTACACAGGTCTTTGAGCTCTTGTTTAAATACCAATAGAAAACAATTTGTATAAGTTGAACCAAGACTTGCTCCACAAAATGTTCCTTTGTGTTTGGGTTTTTTAAGGCTGTCATATATTGGTTTTGAATCAGCAAATAAGCAAATGTCCTCACCTTATTAAGTTTTCTGCAGCTAGGATTTGCTTTCCAATCAATATCCCTGCTTGTCTTGTGTGATCATATTAAAAGCTGGATTATGAATGGAAAGCTTTTGCCACTGCAAATGTTTGTCATATTTTGCTAGATCAAACTCATTGCATGACTTGACTTGACTTCATGGCATTTTTTTTCTTAAAACTTTTTTTAAAAAATTGTTATAGAAATGCAAAACAACTGTGTGAATAAGTGAATAAAACATGAACAGCTCAGCATAGAAAGGTTGGCTCTGTTGTGCCTTAAGGACTCAATGAAATGCTCTCTTGCACAAATCCCACTAAGAAGAATGAGAGCAGAACATTTTTGACTGGCACATGCATCAGACCATTAATGGAGTGCAAGCTTGTCATCAGTTTTGTTTTGTTTTGTTTTTTAAAAAACCTTTTTAATTGTTAGAGCTTATCCAGAAATTTAGATTGAGTTTAAACAAGTTTTAACTGTCATGGCTTCATTCAAGGAATCCTGGGTAGGTAAATGAAACTGTGGTTGTTTACAACCCATTTCTGATGGATGATTTGGTAGCAGTTTATCCCACAGTTGTTTTCATAGCTACTTGGTCTTTGTGATTCTTTAGATATATGCTCAAACAAATTCTGGGGCCTTCCAGAAACAGGTGCATTTAAGTTGAGATCATGTGCACATAGAAGGACTCCACTGCACTAATTGTGAGATTTCTAAAGACAGTGGGTTTCACCAGCACTTATTTAGGTGTCTCACAACAAAGGAGGTGATTATTTATTCAACGAACAAGTGCCAATTTGTCTTTGTTCACTTAACTTTATTATCACAGTAAAGATATTTGGCACCTTCAGAACAGAGAGTATCTTGTATACATCAAGTGGTAATGATGCCAATTAAATCCATATCAATTCCAGGTTGCAACACAACAAAATAAGGAAGTCAAAGAGGGCTGAATACTTCTGTGAGGTACTATACTCTGGATTTAGGCTACTGAAAAAAATTAAATTACTAAAAAAGATTGATGAAATTAATAAAAGATAATGTTTCCTTTTGAGTGCAGGCAATGATGTAATATTAGGAAAATTATATGTCTGCTTGGCAAATAGCTGATTCCTATTCACAAAGCCACACAGCAAATAACTAAGACGACAACCTATTTCAATTAAATATACCTATTAACTATACTCATACACTTAACTAAACTTATTTGTTCACAGACCTATAGCTCAGTGACCACATTCCAATACTAAGAGTCAATGCTACTATGACAACTGTTATCCATTTTTAAAAAAAATAGAATTATTAAATTAGTAGTCAGTCAGCCTTCCATATTTGTGAGGTTTACCTTCATGGATTTGATTATCTGCAAATTTCTCCAACACATTCCTGCCCCCACCTCAGGAGTTTTTTTGCTGGGGGAGCCTTCTCTTTCACCAGCTCTAGTAAAGCTGCACAGCCCTTTAAAAACCTGCCTCTGGTCCTCCTCCTCCAACAGCTGCTGTCTGACCTTCTAAGGATGGCTTGCAATTTGATTTCTAAGCACCACAAACCCTCTCCCAATGCCCCCCCCACAACCAAGGCAGAAGATGGGTATGAGAGGAAGTATAGGGTCACCATACCAAACCACTCCCTTTCCCTGACCTAGTTTGGACCCTGGGTGCCCACTCTCCCCACCATGCCTCAACCCCGTTCCCTTAGACACATACACATTTTGATCTTTGCGATTTCCCCACTTTTGCAGGGCCTTGCATCCCTAACCCTAGCTAATGTGGATGGCCAACTGTACATTAAAATCACAATGATCTTTGATCACCTGTGAACATCATGCTAAGGTAGAAAGGTGCAATAAAAATACCATTTATCCATAACTTAACAAGTACTTGCCCAAGCAATATCTGTTTATTCATCAAACGCATATTGGAATCAATTACGATTTCCTCAAATTAACCCAGTGCAGCTATTATCCACCAACAGTTGCCCACTCCTTGTCTAAACTGTTCACCTACAGGTGGGATCTAGTTGAAGCCCTATTATTAGTGTTATGCCAAAAATAAAGTACAGTGGCATTTTAGCTCCTTGATACAAATAATGATGAAGAAATGTTGAGTGTGAAAGATGAGATGATGGGATCATAACAGGCTACTAAAAGGAATCATGTAGATGACAAAAATCTCCAAACCACTACAAGTTCAAATTATATATCTCTTTTTCAGCAAAGCTAGAATTGTTATTATGGTGGTTTAATTCCATATGTTATCTTTATGACTTCATTCTCTTCTTAGACATCATCCCCAAGAATAAAGCCCTCTTTCTAAAGCATATTTTAAAAACTTCTTCTCCATGTTGCAGTAGAATGAAATGAATGGGACTTAAAGGTACTTAAAAATTGGAGCTGGCTGTAAAATTCCTTGCTATTCATTCATAGCAATTTTGAGCACCCATTAAAAGCAACAGCAGTGAAATTTCCTAGACCTCAAAAATGTGGTAATTGTATGGTATTATTTATGATTGCTCAATTTGTTGGAAAAAAGATAAAATTATTATTCTGCTTTATCAGGCTCAAACCACTGTCTTCATATGTGCTATTAGCTCTTGCATATGAAAAGCAAAATATATGCCCAGTAGGGCATGATAATGACAATAAATTCTAATCTTGCTTCTTACTGGGGACACAGTCCACCAAGATTGGCTCCTGCACATTTTTCGCTGATTCTAAATGAGAGATGTGGAAAAGCAACATGAGGAAGTTATCAATACGTCAGAAGTTCTAGGACACGGCTGAGGGTCCTAGAGTATTATCTTGCCACTGATCATGTATGGCTTCAAAATGTCATTACATCCCTGCTTCTTGATAATAATTATCCAGTCTCTGAGTCAATGGATGTTCATTGAGAATATCTATGTTATAATAAGAATGATAATATTCTGGGGTTTTGAAAGCTGATAAAAAACACAGTATTCTTGTAGATAAGAATAAGATCGAGTCTGATTGCTGCATAGTAACTGACATAGGAAAAATACTACTACCTCATGTCAAATTCAACATCAATGCCAGCCAAAGACCATCTCTTGAAATTTCTGAAGCATGTTTGTGTGTGTTTTGAAAATTCTTTTCACTGAGATCACACAAGGCATAAAGTAAACTTTAATCTTTCTCTCCATAGGAACATGCTCAAAATTGCACCTGCCTCATGAAGCTGATAGGTGGGTGAGCTGAAAGTCTCACTGGCACCATTAGAAGCTTTATTTTGAAGGTACGTAGCAGCATTTTTATCAAGATTGTCCCTTTGGAGGGAAGGACACAACCTCTCCTTCCTATGCACTGTGGTTGCCATGAAAATGTTGTGCCCTACCATACTTACAATTAAGAAAAGGAAGAAAAAACATAGGTCAAGAGCCTTCATGATCTAGTGTAGTATTAGCATTCCTTACGCAAAACTCTGCCATGGCTTCCTAGGCATGACTGGTAGACTGCAATAGCATTCCCCTTCCTGTAGCCTTCCATTGCTGATGGAAAGAGGAAAGGATTGGAGAAGCATCTGGCTATGTTGCCATAGCCACATGCGGACCAAGGACATCTGCCATCATGATCTATCTTCAGTGGTCTCAGCAGCTGATGTCATTAACATGTATCTGGCCATGAGAAAATAGCTAAGTGCTTCTCACCAACAATGAAATGGTTGCAATGGGAAGATCTATCACAGCATAACAGAGAGTTGGAGGTGGGTGGATCTTGGTTGTTGCAGAGGATGGAAGAGAATGCCACCTCTGCAATGCCAGAAGCAGGCATATATAGGTAAAAGGTGGCCTTACACTATGTATGTCATTAAATGTGTTGTGTAGTTTGACCTTTAACCTGCTAAGAAGGATGCTCCATGGTACGACCAGCCCTCCATCAACAGATCTATTAATCCATCCATCCTGCACAGAGCAGAGATACAAAGGAAAGTATAGTGTTGTGAAAGTACAGTACAGAGTTTAGCATGCTAGCTGGAGAGTTATATTTCAATGTGAAGGACAAGTTCAGATCCTTGTCAACTCATGAAGCTAACATTTGAGAGGCTAAAATGACATCATATATTTCAACCTGCTTGGTGGTTTGTTTTCTATAGGCCAAGGGGAAAAAAATCAAAATAAACTAATTTGACTTCTACAGTTTTATAATCCATAAGAGCATGCACCAGCTGCTAGAATCAATTCAGAATCCATGTCAGTGATCCATAAATATCTTGGTTTGCCTTGCATAATCAGAGTTGCATGACTGGATTCTGGTCCACATCTAAACCTTGGTTCAGAAATTGAAGTCTTTGTGCCTTCCTTTGACTCTCATTGGAAGTCAACAAATGCCTAGAATATTGCTTCCTTTTGTCATAAACTGATGAAATTTTCAGACATTTTAGTACTTTATGAGGAGATTTGCCAAATTTTAGGAAAAAATAGGCTCTAGCATTTTGTGTGTGTTATGGGCCTAAAATCTAGATTATTATTTTGATAAAGGAAACAACTAGTACCATTTAAAATACAGAACAAGCAGATATTACATATTTCTAGAAATAGTTGCTTGCTGAGAGAATCAAGACTGCCAGATTTCAGGTGATAAGATACACAAATGTGTGTACATGTGTGTATGTATACACAGATGGGTTGTCATTGTACTTAAGATTTTATTTTTTTAATCCAGTAGAAATATCTCGCTGACTTTAATCCACCCATGCTTCCTAGCATCACCCTGTCCCACAGTCAAGAGAGAAAGACACCTGTAAGGTCTCTTACAGTGAGGAAAAGAAAACAAACCAGTTTTCCTGTTTCTAAATTCCCTCAGAGAGATTGTCTATCAATGGAAAGGATCAAAAGGCAAAAGGCAAAAGGAATCATTGGGGAGGAATGCTTAGAATACCATTTCAAGTACACAGATGTGTTTTACAGGAGCAGCATGGAATATTTGGGAGGTTCTGAACAGGGATGAGTTTATGAATATTTTCTTTCTCTCTCTCTGAGAAGAGTGGCCAGAGCTTACAAAATTAAATATATTAGAAGTAGCCCTAATCAAGAAATCTATTAAATTTAAGAAGGAAGGCCAGAATCCTGTTGGGGAGTTACAGATGCATAATCGTGATATTCATATTCCCTACACAGCCTCTAGTTTAGTGGGCACATAGGGACTGCGAAAGTCCCCCAATCTGCACTTACCAAGAAGCAGCCGCTGAAATCGAAGGGGGGCCATTCCCCTGTTGCTCAGGAAGGAGCTGACTGACATCCCCTCCACCCATGCAAGCAATCTCCAATGCATGTGACAGGGACACCACATCTACCTGTAGCAACAGAGATCACTCATGGGAGGGGGTAGGAACATCAGTCAGATTCTTCCTGAGTAATGGGGAATGGACCCCCATTGATTACAGTGGCTCCTTCCCAGTTGAGTGGAGATGAGGGTGGGTGGGCTGAAATTACTGCATATCTCTATAACTACAGTAGAAATGCTTTTGTAACTGCCCAGTAGGATTCCAGCCAATATGTGTTCCCATATTTTTGTGAAAAAGGAGTTTTTCTGTTTGGGAAGGGATTGATTCATATTCTCTTACCTCCCAGAAGGCTGACTTTTTTCCATCACCCCTACCCCAGACTCTTGTGAGTGGTACCATTCTTTTCTCCCTCCCTAAACTGGAAATGACTAGCTATTTCCCTATGATTTTCTTAACATGGTATATTGTGCCTTGAAAAGTTGAATGAGAGAGAATTCAAAAGCATACACCTTTTTTTTTTTTTTTTTTTTAGATTAGGGGCAATCTGTGTAAAGTCCAGGGGCTGCAGATAAAGCTTGACATAATTCCTACCTTGAGGTAGAACTTGATGAGAAATGTATCCCTTTTTAAAGACATGTTATCTCAGGGTCTAGGCTGTTCCAAATTAGAGTCAGTTTTGGGCAGGCTCACACTAGCCCAATTTTGATATGGACATTTCCAAAAACTGTCCAAATCTACCTGATTTGTTATTTGGTTTGGGATACAGCTTAATTTGAAACATACACTAATGAGTTAAAGGAACATTTTCTGAAAATCAATGTGGTCTACAGCCGAGTCATTTACACATAGGAAACTACTCAGAGTGTCTCAGTATAACCACCCACTTTGATCAAACAGTGTGTAACATGAAGGACAAATAGAACTATTTCACCTCAGACGTCTGGCATCAAAGCTACTCTGAGGCTGGTACCCAGTGAGGTCAAAAAATGCTGCACATTTCAGCAACACCGACTTCGAAGTGTTTAGTACTACTTTGGTAGTACAGTTCCTTGCTGAATTTAATAGAGGCCAGAAAGGTGAAGTCAGAATAGCACTGATGTTCTAAAAAAAGCACATTTCTAAGCAAGGCAAAAACAAAAATGCCTAAGAACAGCACAGGTTGACATTTCTTAATGCCTACCACTCAGTCGCTATCATTAGAAAATAGAGAGGGAGGGGTTTATATGCTTTAGAAAACATGGTGTTAGTCTGCATGAAAAATGCGTGCATCACAAGAAGGAGAGAAGGAAAATCTAAGGGTCACATTCATGCATCTCATTACTCCCCACAAAGGTAGCACCTGCACCAATGTGCCATAGCAAAAGACACCTGATTTCCCCAGATGGTTACCTTATTTTTTTCAGTTTAGCATGCCAGATTTTCAGGGTACTGTTTCCAGGTAATAACTTCCAGAATGTGCAACATAAAGAGCTTCTTCTCTTCCAGTAACTGTGGGCTTACTTTTAATTTCTTTGCATTTTGCTGGTGAAGAGACACCACAGATGTAACTCTTCCCTAAAGCCCTTTTCGCACGTTACCTGTTTGCGCAGCTGGGGGGGCGTCTTGCACGAAAATCCTCAGCAGGAACGCTGCCACTTCCCTCCTGCTTTGTCCCACAGCTCGCTTCCTGGTTGCACGACCGTCGCACAAGCGCCCCACCCCTTCCTACCGCAGCACAACTTGGGAATTGCAGGCTAGCGCTGAGGAAGGAAGCGCGACTGGCCTGCTCGTCTGACGTACCGCAGCGCAGGTAAGTACGCGAGGGCCCTGCGAGCATTGTGCGACCGTGCAGTATTTTCAGCTTAGAGCCAAAAATAAAAAAATGAGCTCGCGCCCCGCTTTAGGCTTGTGAACGTCGCGTGAATGGGAGTGTGTTGTACGGACCCTCAAGGGGCCCTCGCGCAAAAGAAACTGTGTGCGAAAAGGGCCTAAGTTTCCTCTTGAAGGAAGCAAGAAGTAATTTTAACCATTTTCTTTCTACTACAAGAAAGTCTTTGAAAACCACACAGTTTTTGGAAACTATTTGCAATTCAGGACTTATTATGCACAGATTCACAGATGGTTGTTTTGCACAGAAAGCAGGATTATTTCTTGCACAGAAAATGCTGTTTCCTGAATAGAAAATGATGTTTTCTAGACAGAAAATACTATTTTCTGCACAAAACAACCATACATGAAGTTTGCAGGGAACAAGTCCCAGACAGAATAGATTCTTGTCAGTCCAGGATTTTTCTTATCAGGGTTTCTCGACGCTAAAGAACATGTTTCTTGAACATTTTATGAATAGTTTCAAATATTCTTTCCATCCTTAACAACCACTCAGTGAATAAGACATTGAACATCTACTTTGTTTCTCCATGGATTCCCTTAGCAACAACAGCACAGCATTACAGGATCACGGAATATGTATAGTTTTGTATAAAGCGTTCAGGGAACCTCTGATCTGTAGGCCCCATCTGACCCATGGAGGGTCTAGGTCCTTCCAGCATTGCTTTACCACTCTTAGCTTATACTTCTAACACTTCTGAAAAAGGAAGTAAGGCAGTCACTCTCAGCCAGCATTTCACTCCTCTTTCCTTTTATCCACATAGGAAATGGAGACCCTGGATGCAAATTGAAATGTCAGGTGGAAAAACTCCAAAGAAATCTGGGTCCAGACATAATGAGCCCAAAACCTGCACCTCCCCACCGAAAATCATACTGTTGTGATAATGCACTGTTTCTATTATGCAGGCATCATAGCTGAAGGGGGATAGTTCCCTCTCTGTGTAAACAAGGGGGTTAATTAGGTGTTGGGGTTAAGTCACATTTAGTGGGGGTCAGCATCACAGAAGGACATCAGAGATCATGCAACTGCCCACTCAGCAAGACCAAATGGGGAACAAGATGAGAAGCTTCCAGACACTTCAGGCAAGAAGTTATAAAAAGACCTCAAGAGACCATGAGGCAAAAGAGACAAAGGGACATCCAAGGGAGACAAAAGACCAGTAGCAGGCTGGCCAGGTTGTCCAGACTCCTGGGTTCTTCTCCATGCCATCCCAGTATCTAGAAAATAATGTGAATTGAACAGGAATGTTTTAGCTGATTGCATTAGGGACTCAGGTTCTTTTAAACCTCTGGCTGAAATGATCTAGGCTTGCCTGTAACTTTGTAATGCTAAATAACGCCTGAAAGGAGGTGCGTTCCTGCATGGGATACCTTTTGTCATTGTGTTTGCCTGCTTAGAATAAAAACCTTTCCTTCTAAAAATCTCCTTCCTTCATGTTCTCTCTCTACCTGCCTTGCCAGTTTTTGCATGAAGATAGAAATCCTCTGCACCCAGAGGTACAAGTCTAGAGATTCTTTCTCCAGTAGCTTCCTACTCAGTTACTGCATGATGGGGAGTAAAATCAGTAGGTGGTAGCAGCTAGATGATCTCCAGGGGCAAGATTCCCATCTCCTACTCAAGAGCAGGAGACAGCATTGAGTAACAGAACCCTTCCTCTCACAAGTGTGAACGGACTTGATGTTAGCTGGCTAACAATGGAATAAAAGACATTTAGGAAGTTTCCAGTGTAGCATGATAAGCCCCATTAGACTGTTTTTTCCTTGTCCTTCCTTTTCCATCCACCTCCATCTCTCACTACAGACAAGCGTTTAAGGGGTGTTAAGTCCACCTGCATTATTCCAGCCCTTGGAAGCATTCATGATTTCCATTTGGATGTTTCAAATGAACTGGCACCTGAATGCCCTGTTGTAGGTAGTTCTTTATCTTCCCTGCAGAGAATGTTCATCAGAAGGGGAAGCTGATAGCTGATCAGCTCTGAGAACTGACAGTGAAGGCACATGATGGGTGGGAGCAGTTTGCAGAGACAATTGCTTCATGCTCTTCTATGAACTCATCCACTTGTTTTGTATTAATGCAGAAAGGTTTCTTTGCTGTGAGCATCAAGTGTGTAATCAGTGCTGAGGCTCCAGAGGATCTTTAATATACCCAAATAAGAGAAGGAATTGCCTGCCAGCTAGGAAATCTGTTCTCCATTACCAGGTCTAACAGAGTCTTTCTGGGCAGCTTCATCTTCCATATTCATGAGAACAGAGCCATCATACCTGCTGCAGAGTAGAAAATCAAAGTTTCACATATTGCAGATGGATGAATGGAAAAAACAGACCAGCTGGTTTTGAATTCCTTCAAGCCAGAACTTGAGAAAGTTACTTTTTGTACGATAACTCTCAGCACATCCCAGTCAGTATTGCCAGTAGCCATTCTAGCGGGGGGGATATGGGAGTTTTAGTCCAAAAATAATAATACCTTTTCCAAAGTTATTGTTTGCTACTCAAAGTACACTGAAGATTGCTGGGAATAGGAGTATGTCATGCCCTGCCTCCAGAACATGGACTCTGACTCAGAGTCTGAAACATGGGGCATGCCAGGACTTGCTGTACAGGAAGACATCACAGTGGCACAAACAGAAAAGGGGGTGGTGCCCACTCCAGCAGAGAGTCCTGCCCCTTCAGACATAGAAGAGCACTTACCTGTACCCAGCTTTGCAGAGTACAGGCAGAAAAGAGAAAGCTAGGATTGCTCTCTCAGAATTTATAACTGGCAACAGTTAATCAAGCCACAGTTGCGCTAGGCTTCAGACCTATATAGCTGACATCCTTCCCCTCCAAGAGTTGTCAGAGCTTATCTGACCTTCTACCCTGCTGGATACTTTGATGAATGCTCTGACTGACCTTGGAAACTCTTTGCCTTGGAACCTGTGGACTTTATTTATAACTCCTAGCTTACTGCCTGAAATTAAGTAATGAGCTGGGAGTTATTCAGGTTTTTTTAAATCAGCTGTGCTGGGACTGAGATAGGGCACTCTTTATAGTTAAAGTAGGGTATAGTTAAAGTAGGGATGGAAAGAATATTTGAATACTTGAGTGGTAAAATTGAAAAGAGAGCTTTTAAAGTGTCTGAAAACCTCAATGAAGATAATCCTTCTCAAGCTGTTTTCTCATTTCCCCCCAGTTTCAAGCAGATTTGACTTCTGTCCCTCTCAGAGTCACCTTTTTTCCTGTCACCTAGAGCCAGGAGGGTGGAGGGCAACCCAGAAAGAACGATCATTGTGGACTCTTTTCTGATAGTTGTTGCATAGCCACGTTATCTGCATTGCTAGGTACCAACTCTCAGAACATAGGTGGCATGTCTATATTATCCTTGTTTGGTTTTCTCCTACGCTCCTGATGTCATGCAGCAGATGGGTGGAGGAACCAAGAGAGGATCCTGGAAAACTATAGCATCCTTGATATTCATCAGACTACTTCCCAATGTTGTGCAGTGGGTGGGGGGAGAAAAGATCCTGGAAAACTATATCTTCCCTGGGCCTCACCTGCCTTTCCCCTTTCTGCTGTCACTTATGGGAATGGAAGCCAAGAGAGGAACTTGGAAGCCTGCTGCACAACACTGAGAGGTCTGAGCAAAGCCAAGAGAAAAGTCAAGGATTCTCCTTTGTCACCCCCCCCACTACCATCCTGATGTCAGGCAGGCGACAGGTGTGGAAACCCCCACCAGTACCAGAGACTTTTCTCCCCCTGTGAGATCTCTTCAAAAACAGCATAGTTTTTGAGGATGCTTGGCAGTGGGGAGAAAATTGATTAAATTATTCATTCTCCCTTGCATGAACAAATAATTTAACATAGCTTACTCCTCAGTTAAGCCATCCACTCCCTTAGCAATTCTAATAGAAGAAAGCAATGTTTTGGCACTGTTTCAGCAGGCCCTTGAAGGTTGATTGCTCATGGGGAAGGGCCTTTCACAATGTGCTGTTTTGTCTATATTTGATGCTTTTAACTGTTATATTTTGAAGTTGCTTTTGTGTGATATGTACTTTTAGATGTACTTGTTTTAACCTTTTTAAGCCACTTGAGTCCCAGGGTGAGAAAAAGGCAGGACTAAAATAAAATAAATATGTTGATCTGAAAACTCCCCCAATCCTATCCTGTTCTGATCCCATTGCAAGCCTGCCCAGAGACCCTGAAATGTGGGAAGGCAGTTGAGGCTTGACTTCATCAAACATTAGGCTGGAGAGACTGACCTTCCCCCCATGATCAGGCAACATAGTACAACCAAGGCCATGCAGTCGCCTGTACCACTGAACCCCCTCATTACCAATCAGAATTCTGCTTAATGATGAAATACAATACCAAAAAAGCTATTGTAGTGGAGGTCTGCTAGGAGTAAGTAAGACTGGATGCAATCCTTCCAGTGCATACTTGTGTGTGTATGTGCCCTCAAGTTGCCTGTCAACTTATGGTGACCCCACCAATTTCATAGGGTTTTCTTAGGAAAGGAATACTCAAGAGGTGGTTCTGCCAGCTCCTTTCTCTGAAATATAATCTACAATTCAAGTACTAACCAGAGCTTGACCCTGTTTAGCTTCCACGATCAGATGAGATCTGGTGTCTTTACAGCATTTACTTGGGAGAGAGCCAGCATGATGTAGTGCTTTGAGCATTGGACTACAACCCTGAAGACAAGAGGTCCATTTCCCATTCAGCCATGGAAACTCACTAGTTGATCTTGGGCTCATCACACACTCTCAGCCCCAGAAAACCCAGTGATAGAGTTGTCTTAGGGTTGCCATGAACTGAAAAAGGACATAAAGGCACAGAACAACACCACAATGGTAATCTGGAAGGGGGCTTGCTCTAGCTATTTCTCAACCCAAGATTTAACTATGTGGGCATATATGAATTAGGAAAACAAGGGGGAAAGAATGCTATAGCCATTTTTGTTCTGTGTCAAGGATAGGAAAAGAGTCACCTGTGGCTCACATGCAATCCTTCAGTCCTTTCTTTTGTGGCTTGCCAAATTCCTTCCCTGATTCCATCAGAGCCCCCAGATTTAAATTTAGTTAGGGTGTCTGAAAATCACCACAAATGCCTTAAGATCTCTCCAAAGCATAGTGGCTCACCTTTTTCCATGCACCAAAGATACCCAAAACTTGTTAAGAGGTAAAAATTGGCCCAAAATACAGGAGTTCAATTTGCTATTAAAATTAGATTACCTTTTTGGTTGGTTTTTGGCCCTTAGTTTCTTTAAAATTTAACATTCCTTTGTTGTCATTGTTGCTGCTGCTACTGTTGATCTGTAGTCATAGTGACAGCATGTTGTTGTTCTGTAGACATAGGGCACAGCAATTGTGATAAATTCCTGACAGTATCAGTAACAGAAAAAAGGACCACAGACAAAGTTGTCTTGGCTCATGGACTTTATATTACAAGATTACCTCCTTATCCTGCTTGTTGAGATGTGTAATTGTATTTGCCTGAGAGTAAATAAATGGATGGCCGTTTGTATCTATACCTGTACTGGTCTTGGTATTGGTAATGCTATCATCTGTACATATGAATGACTCCAAACCATTGCAAGGGTTGGCTACCCCTGCAATAGAATATAAGACATTGAGAGCTCAAGGAATAATTTTCTGCTTAAAAGAGGGACTGAGCAGATTAATCCTTATTACTACCTATCATGAAAGAGAGAAACTCTACTGATTTTCATTCCTAATTGAAAATTAGTTGACATGCCTGCATTTTCATATTTCAGAATCTTTAATTACTTGTTTGATATTCACTGGAACTGAATTCATTCTCATATAGTTTGCAATGAACTCCAAGTAACTCGTGGCCAAGTAGCTTTACCAACTGTCATTGTGTTTATTTGAATAGGAATAGAAACCTTGTTGTTGTTTTGTGCCTTCAAGTTGTTTCTGACTTATGATGACCCTAAAGTGAATATATCACAGAGTTTTCTGGGGGCTGAGAATGTGTGATGCACCCAAGGTCATCCAGTGGGTTTCTGTGGCTGAGTGGGGAATCAAACCCTGGTTTTGCAGGGTCCTAGTCCAGCACTCAAACCACCACTCTATGCTGGGTCTCAGCCCCAGCCCTAGATCTACAGAAATCAAAAGTCTGGATTTCAGTGGCATCTTGATTTCTTCCTTCCTTATGATTTCAATTTGTGGGTAATGCTGTGAAAGACATGTAAATTAAAAGTAAGAGCAACCATTCATTTACATCCAGATTAGACTAGCATAATGCTCTCTGTACCGATCTCCTTTTGGTGACAGTTTAGAACTGTCACTTAGCACTAAACGTAGCTCCAACATGCTCACAGGAATAGATTTACATCAGTTACAATGACAACATATTCATTTTTAGGCTATGTTTAAAATGTTGATATCCCATTTAAATGGTTTGGAGCCAGGCTTGTTGAAGGACTCACCTACACCCATATGGACATTTTTCTGTTGCTGTGTGCCTTCAAATCATTTCAGACTTATGACATGCCTGAGGCAACCCTATCCCAGGGCTGTCTTGGCAAGATTTGTTCAGAAGAAGTTTGCCTTTGCCTTCATCTGAAGCTGAGAAACTGTGAATTGCTCAAGGTCACTCCATGGGTTCCCATGGCTGAGAGGGAATTTGGTCTCCAGAATCATAGTACAGTACTTATAATGCTATACCACACGGGGTCTCTCCAGTCTTAAAGGCCATGCTTTCTGGGCTGAGCCCTAAGAGTCAAACTAGATGTTAAACGCAATACGTATCCCCTGAAATTAGCCTATTTCTAGTGCCATAAAATTTCCTTAGAAAGACATGCCTCATCAATCAGGCTTGCAAATTAAACTCATGTTTACCTTCCAATGACCAACGGTAAAACAAAGGAAACTAAATGGTAGATATGCAGGTGAGGAAAATCATGTGCTCCGGCAAACATGTCTCACCACATTGGAGAAATCTTCTCAGAAAAACATGCTAAACTTCCCATCTTAGTTAGCCCTATTAAAATCAAGCAAGTATCAAAGATGATCAGGGCCTCTTCTTTTAGTGATTCCCCACAGTTTTGGAACCCCTTTTCTTCATTTGTTCCTTTTGTTGGCATTTTTTAATCAGACCCTTAAAAAACTTTCTATTCAATGAAGATTTAATCTGATTCTGTCTGTTGCTATTCTATGGATTGTTCATGTAATGTTTTTATCGTAGGATTCACAGTTCTAATGCTTATTTAACACAATGTTGTGTATTGTAGCATTCTTAATTCTAAGAACTGGTTCCATTATTTATTTATTTCAGTCGTTGTAGTGTACTTAATTCTAATGATTACTTTGTAGATGCATCTTGTAAGATCAATGTAATATATAAAAAAGGAAAATAAATGCATCCATGTGACCTGGACAGATATCTGCATTTGGATCATGAAAGGATCACTGGGACACAAAAAGAGCCCTGCTGGATCAGATCATAAGCCCATCTGCTTTGGAATCGAGTTTTTAAAAGCAAGCAGAAAGATGCTTCCAGGTGGTCTGCATGCAAGGCAACAGCTTTCCCTGGTAAGAGACTGAAGAGAATTCAGCCTGGGACTTTCTGTATGCAAAGCATGTGCTCTCGCAGTATGTTATACCCTCTATGGAAATGCACTTGTACCTATCAGGCTCTAGCTGAGAAAAAGAGAATGCAACTGAGTGACTCATTACGTGCTGGGATTTAATCTCTCTTGAAAGATGTTGTTTTCCACAGTAAACTCTCAAACTTTACACGATCGGGTAACATTTGGGACGTGTTCAGTCTGACTCAGAGATTTTAATGATCTGTGCTGCTTCCGGTTTTGTTGATTTGTTTGTTTTGTATGGTGCTAAACATTAATTGGTGATTATTGTTTTCTTATGCTTGGCACATTGTTAGCTACCCTGAGTGCTATCTATGAAGTAGGAAAGCAAGTTTAGCATTATTCTAATAAAATAAAATAAAATAAAATAAAATAAAATAAAATAAAATAAAATAAAATAAAATAAGGGAATAAATAAATAATATATTTTTGGTGTTTCATCTGAAACAGAGGCTTAAGATGTATGATAGAGGCTGTTTCTACCCTACACTATTATAGGTTTATTATCCCACTTTCAACATCCTATGGAATCCTGGAATTTGCAGTTGAGGGAGGGACATTTAGAACTCTCAGCCAGAGAGCTCTTTGGCCTCAGCAAACTACAGAGCTCAGAATTCCACAGAATGTTGAACGTGGAATAATAGCATTATGATAGTGTAGTGCTGAAATGGCCAAAACAGACATAAGTTTTGTAATACTATTCCCAGACCTACAAATAAGGCTAGTAACTTTCCTCCCACTGTCTTCACTACCACCAGTGAGGTAATGGAGCTAAGGCTTGTAGGGTCAATCAGAAGTTTGTAGCTAGAGGAATGGTTTAGTCACATGCCACTTTCTTCAGGACTCGTTCTCCCTGAGTTAACTGCAATCCTCACAGAAACTGGAGGATGTTTCTGAAAGTTGATGTTTGCAGTTTGCTGTGTCTCCTGTAAAGCAACGTATTCTGGGTATTTGAATTTTTGAATGGGCACTTGAAATCCATGCACTTTACAAAATACATGCCAGTGGAGACAAAAACCGCTAGAGCTGGTTTGTTGATAGAGCTCAGCCTGGCTTTCCATATTTTGGAATCTCCATCAGAGTATGGGGACTGACATGACAGCCTGCATGTCAAAGTACATCATTACATGACTGACCATTGTGACCAGTGGACACAATGCAATATCGCAGCCCAAAACAATCTATCACCAGATGTGCTGCAAAAATACAACTGCAAAATCTAATCAATGCTAAGATCTTTTTTAGATCCCTTTAATTTGAGAAGAGGTTTATGCATATGATGAAATCTGTCCCACTGAAATAAATGGGACTTCTTTAGCCAAACTGTGAGTCAAATCCTCGTGAGATTTTAAAACTACATGTATTTTAGGCACAGGCTAGGAAAATATATTCATGCTGAATATTGTTCAGTTTTCTATACTTCTTGTTATTGAGTTAGCTATGTTGCGTGGTTGTCTCCAGGGAACAAAAAGAGACAAAATGGATACAGTTGTACACATTATTGGATCATATTTTGTTTTCAAGTGTATCATATATAAGATTTATGGCACTCAATGGTCCTGACATGCTTAAATTAAGATAGATAGTTTTGCCTCCTGTTTGTTGTGCACAACTTTACAGTTCCTCTTGCTTATTGACAGTCTGTTCCTGCTGTGCCAGGCTAACATTCTCTTAGACTCACAAAAATCACTACACGATACTGTGATATATATATTTGAGACCTACCAGTGTTGGGCTTCCCCTACCACCACTTCAGTGACAACCAAAAATTTGAATTATTGTTTCAAGCACTGCAAAAACAACCACTGGACTGCTTTTCACATTTGAATGAGATAAGATCAACACAAATACCATCTTTTTCAGAAAAGTCTCCTCTGCTCTAGGTCAATCATAGCTAGGTTAATTTTCTGAGCTCTACCAGTACTAGTCTTAATAGCATAATATTGCATGTCCCTTATGAATGGATAAAGAGCTTGAGAAAATGGAGTTGAAATTCAAATACCTTTCTGGGGGAATGCTTGGACGAGTGAAAAGGCATAAGATTTTGAATGTTTCCTTCCTTGAATATCTAGACCTCACTGCCATATTTCTCCTACTATAACCACTATTATCATGAGTTTCTGCAGTTGCTGAAGCATCTCGTGTTTATGTTGGGTTGTTTTATGATGCTTGTTGAATCTTTGTGTTGTGCAATTGTGTGCTTGTTTTGAAAACTGAAGATATGTACACTGTACCACAAATATACCAATTTGAATATATTACAGCATGAGACTCCATAGTCTATAGTCATGAACTATATCACATGCATGAAGTGTCACTCAGAATTATAGGTATCAGAAGAGTGCTAAACACCTAAGTCACACAAAAATTTTGGAATGCAGAGCCTGAAAATGTTACTTGTTTAGACTCTAACCCTCTAAACAGTATGACCACTATGGCGAGTAGAATCTGGAATTCCCTAGAATTGAAAAAGGCATAGTGAAGGTACAGCTACCAACAACCCATGCTGTCAAGAACCAGTAAGCGAGCAGCATCTTATCAATAAATTTCATACATATCACTTTTATAATGGCAATTCCACCTAGGCCTATCCATGCTCAGATTGCACAGGCACACAGAATCATAGGATCTTAGAGCTGGAAAGGATCACAAGAGTCATCTAGTTCAACTCCCAGCCATAAAAGTATAGACATCTAAAACACTCATAAAACATGCCCAACCAACCACTGTTTAAGGACTTTCAAAGATGGAGAGCATGCTATTGTCAAAGAAAATCTATTCCACCGTTGAAAACTCTTACAGTAACAAAATTCTTCCTAATGTATAGGTGGAATCTCTTTTCTTGTAATTTGAACCCATTGGTTCATGCTCTAGTCTGTGGAGCAGCAGAAAACAAACTTGCTCTTTCTTCTATCTGATACCCCCACAGATATTTCAAGATAGTTATCCTGTCACCTCTCATGCCCCAAGTCAATCTTTATAAGGTTTGGTTTCCAGACCTTTGATCATTTTGTTACCTTTCTCTGGATGTGTTTCACCTTATTGATACCCTCCTTGAATGGCAGCATCCAGAACTGGACACAGCATTATTCCACATATTTAAAATAGTCAAACAGAGGGTTCTTGCAGATTGCTCTGAAGAACCGTGACTTCTCATGATACAGCTCCTGGGGTGTTGCAGGGATCTGTCAGTTATTGCTGCCTTTTCCTCTATTTCCTCCATTTCTTTGGGGGGCTGTTTGTAGCAACTTCTTATATCACTGTGAGGGCTCTTCCAAAGTGTTTATTTAAAAATACAAAGACAACTGGGATGTGGTTTGCTTATGGTTTGAAGGACAAATTTTCAAATCTTTAAATTTTGTTTTAAAGATGAGAGAGTTAATAGTACAAAAGTATCATTTCACAGATGCACTATAGAACAATAATTCCTTTAAAAAATTAGAAAGAAAGAAAAAAAGAAAGAAGGAGAAAGAAGGGAGCATATTGCCCCAATAGGTCTCAGAATAAATGGTATGGGAATAAAATATTGTAGCTTGTGCTGGGAATTGCTAGAAAATAATTGTTTGGTTAATTTTTTAAAGGAACACCTGGGGACTCAAGCAACAAATATCACAAATTGCAGACATATTTTCTCCATGTGGAGATGCTCAGCACAACCCCTTTAGACACCTTCTAAAGTATCTCACAAAGGGGAGATTTCCTTTGCTCTTGTTCTTTTGATGGTGACAAAAAAAAAAAAAAATCCCCAGGTACCTGAGACAGTGTCCTAGGAAGCTTATGCAAGTTGCTGAAAATGGTAAAAAAACTGCTGAAAACTGCTGAGTAGGTTGGTCACCTCTAGGGTAACAAATTCTCTAGGTACCAGTTATATCTAGAGGATAATCCCAAGTGACTGGCAGATGAGAAAAGATATAGCATGCATTTACTTTCTTACCATTCTTCTACTCTCTCCCTGTTCAGAGGTGTGTGTATTATCATAAAAAAAAGGCAAACTTGTATGATATGGCTCAGTGAGGGAGTTAAATAACTCACACATTTTCTTAGCCTTGATGAGAAAGGGTGTTTCAATACATCTCAATTTTTCGTATTTGGGAATATTTGTTGTAAAATGTTTCTGAAAAAAAAAAGTGAAAAATACATTTGGGTATTTTGTCTAAGGGAGGTTTATTTCATGGTATTCCATGTCTGTTCAATCAAAAATTTCACTCCCAAATTCCCAAATGTTAAAAAAAATGAAAAAAATGTGCAAAAATGTTCATAAAATGTCCAAGAAAAAAAAATCTTCAGTATTTTTTTGTTCTGTTTTGTTTTTGATTTTTCCATTCTTGTATGCCTTTGTGAGAGAAACTGAAAATGATAGATTCATCTATCCAGGCCCAGGTTTTTGGGTGTGCTTAAAATTCTTCAAGGTCTGGATTTGAATCCCTGGGCATTCCACCATTTGAATGCTAAATTAGTGTTGTCACCTTCTTCTTCTTCTTTTTTTTTTTCCCTGAGAGGCTTGTAATCTCTTCACTTCCATATGGCACATAGGAAGAGTGTGGCCTCTCCTTGCTGGGAATAGTTTTGTCTATTGAATTTGACCAGTGCGGATATGAGGAATTTCAGTTTGGTTTCTTTTTGAAGAATTTATCAAATAGAAAGAACTTGAAGGTGACAACTTTTGAATGAGAAAGAAAGCAGAACTGATTTGCATTGCCGCTCAGTAGAGTACCGAAGGCCAGATTTCATCACTGCAGTCAAATCATCATTTCTTTCCATACTGGGCAGATTTGGGTGAGTGGTGTCAGTACAGTATGATTAACATGACCCTTCTTATATGATCCAGTCCTCCACATGTTACTGAGAGAATAAACAGTCAGATTCACAAAGGAAGAGACAGCTGTACTTTTCCAGGGATGTCAATGCATTCTCACCCCTTCAACCGGTAACATAACATTATGTCGGTGGCTTTATGTGTGATAACCTAATGTGTGTGTGTGCTCCTTCCCCATATCAGGTCAAAGGATGAGTGAAGGATTGCTCAAATGAGCCCTTTGCTCACGTACACGTATAGCGTGCAGTATACCGCTCCTCCTGTGTATAAGTTGGTATGCCCAATGAAAGTCTCAATCGGTCTTCTAGTTCCTCAGTTACACATTCTGTGCTTCATTTTCAATCCAAACATTTATATTTTTAGAAAAGTGTTTCCCATACCACCATTCTTAGCACATTAAAATGCTGTTTCCATGCAACAACAGCTTCTTTTCTTTTTGTTATCTTGTTTACTTGTTATTTAATGCTTTCTTTTCTCTTTTTCTCTACTGAGTGTTTCACATAATCAGTTTTTTCTCCATGCAGTTGGCAAATTACTAAGCAAAGCTCTTAAACACAGCAACAAAACAACACCCCCCCCCAAAAAAAACCCTGATGCCTGGTGTCACAAAGATCCAATACAAAATCCATTATTTGTAACTGTTCTCAGAGCAAATTATAAATAAATGACCTAGTCCAGTGTGTTTATTATCCAGCTTGAAACCAATTGACTCAGCATGAAAATGGCATTATACCAAGAGATGAATTGCAATCAGAAATAACTTTTTTTTTTTCACAGCTGCAGACACTCCTGCAATGGCCAAACTGCAACTCAGAGATAGCAAGAAGTTTCACATGTCGCTCTTCATAAGAAGGAGCAACATGGGACACATTGTCATCCTGGAACATGAAATAACAGCCCTGTCACTACACTGTCTAGCAGTGACAACACTATATATAGTACGGTCTCATTTGTCCAAAGGCCAAGGGAGGGGGTGGTCTCTTCAGTCAATGCCAGAAGAGAAACTAGAAAATAGTACTGTTTACACCAACATATATTTTGTACAATTGCAGTGTGGAGGGGTGGGGCAGATTTATGCGTTTGGAGAATGTATATGGTGTAATTCTTCTACTTTAGCCAGCAGATCCTGGCAGGGACCCAAAATTGTTTCGCAGATGCAGAGCCTCAGCATTGACAGGCAGGTCATTATTAATTTTGTCTACCTACAAGTATGTTTATGTTTTTACAAGACAACAAAAACACAGAATACATTGCATTAAGATGATGATGATGAACCATGTGAAGCAGGTAACAGTCTGACTACCATGAAAATTATGGCAAAATAATAAATGAGACATTACAAAATTGATTAACTAATAATAAAAATGCATACAATGGCTGAAGCAATGAGGAAAAATAATGTAAGACCATTGTAAGACCTTTATATGTAAGTAAATGCAAAGGTGATTATAAAGTCTTGTAATATACCCATCCCTCTAGTATGTTACTTTAAGAGCAAAAGCTGCAGACATATGTTAGAAGATACAGGACTAGAGGCAAAACATTCTCAAAAGAAAGTGAAAAACATATCTATCAAATCTGAATTGTAGCAAAACGGCTGACACAAAACTTGGAAACTGGGGGTTATGCCCTAAAGGCACCAGATATCAGAACCTATCTGCTCTTGGAAGCTAAGCAAGGTCAGCCCAGGTTAGTACTTGGATGGGAGACTGCCAATGAATAGCAGGTGCTATTAGGCTATATTTCAGAGGAAGAAACTGGCAAAAACACCTCTGAGTATTGTTTGCCTAAGAAAGTGCCATGAAATCCATGGGATCACCATCAAGTCAACGGTTGACTTGAAGGCATAGACAGAGACACAGTGGAGAGGTCATGAAGATGGCAGTAAATTATTGAGTTGATAAAAAGGGGGAGGGAGTAAAAAGTTCCAAAAAGGAACTCTAAACTGGAAGAATGGACTTTAAAACAGTATGAGAATAAAATCAAAGAAAACAAGTTTTAACTGATGCATACTGTGGAGGAAACCTTATTTCATCTGTACATCGACGGTGTACATGGTGGCAGCAACCAATCAGACCAAAAGTTGGGGGTCAGGTCTATATCTCTATAAAAATGTCAACCCATTGTGTGGCTGCTGAGGGAAAAAAGCCAAGTTCCAAGTTGGGCATATTTATAAAAGGAATTAGATATCAAACAGTCATTGTCTTACTGCGCTTACCCTTGTTGACCACATATGCAATACTGTGTACTGTTCTGGTTACCGCAGATAAAAACAATATTGTAGACATGGAAAAGGTGCAGAAAATGGCAACCAAAACCACCAAAATATCCTGCCTGTAGGCTTCTCATAGGCAACTGGTTGGTCACTGTGTGAACACAATGTTGAGCAAAAATCTACCTATTAGATGCTTGGTTTAATTCATCATAGTTGTTATTATGTTTTTAGAATCAATCCAAATGCAGAAGAATATAGAAAATTTCTACAAAGTTCTAAGAGAATTCCTAAAGCCACGTTGACAAATCAAGAAAATAGAAAAATACAGTTTATGCAGAAGCATCATTTTGGTATAACAAAAGATGGACTTCTTTGTCCTAATTAAAATAAAAAGAAATAAAATAAAATAAAATAAAATAAAATAAAGGAAGCAGGCAGCCAGGCATACTCACGTCTGCTTCCTTGTAATATAAAGCTTCTGCAGCTTTCAATCTTTCCTTGTACCCTCTTTGGTTCTGTGTTGTTGGTCCTGTTAGAAATCTGTCCCAGTTGAAAACTGGGTGAGTATGCTATCGCTATGACTACAGAACAAAAAAAAAATTGTTTTTAGGGAAGTTTATGCATGACGTCAATGTATTAACATACAATATAGAACATTTCTGCACCACACTCTTATAGCATGATGATTCCACTTTCAACCTCCTATGGAATCTTGGGGTTTGCAATTCCGGGAGGGGCCAGCCGGCCCCTCCCAGAACTGCAAACCCCAGGATTCCATAGGAGGTTGAAAGTGGAATCATCGCACTATAAGAGTGTCGTGAGGAAATGGCCATAGTCTTCTGTTTATCTTATGAACAAAAGTTGAAGAGAACTGTCTTGAATGGTACTGAATAAGCCTACACTGGCGATTTTTTAGCAGTAGTTAGATGGCCACCTCTCAGGGAAGTTTTAGCTGTGGATTTCTGCACTGGCTGGAGGTGTGAGAGTTAGACTAGATCAGTGGCTCTTAGCCTTTTCTTTATCAGGGACCCCCTGTGAAAATAAGTTGTTGCCAGGAACTACTAAGACTTAACTCAAGTTTTAATATTTAAATTTATGCAAATATTTGTTTAAATTTAAAAATATTTGTTTATTAAAGGTTTTAAAGAAACTAGGATTCAAATCCCTGCTCAGACACTAGGTGACCTTGGGCAAGTCACATACTGTCATCCTCAGAGGAAGGAAAAGGCAAATCCCCTTTGAATAAATCTTGCCCCCCTCCACCAAAAAAAAGAGCATTAAGGTGATAGGTTCACCTTAAGATTGGCGTGAGCTGGAACTGACTCAAAGGCACACAGCAACAAAATGCCACTGACAGAGGGAGGTTCTTTCTAGCTATTATGTCTCCCCTTTGAAAACTGACTTATGGTGATCCTAAGGCAAACTTATTATGGGGGTTTTCTTGGCAAGATTTGTTGCCTCTGCCTTTCTCTGAGACTGAGGGGAAGGCAGTGGACACCCAGTGGGTTTCCATGGCTGAGCAGAGATTCAAACCCTGGCTTCCACATGCACATGCCTGCTGCCATGTCCCTTTTGTCCGGGATGATGCATCAGGGCTGTGGGGGGGGGGCTGAAACACACACCAGCCACCACGTTCCTCAGTGCCCACACCCCCTGCTGCCACATCCCTGACAAAAGGGATTCAGTGGCAGACGTGTGAGTATACCCAAACTTTCTCTCAACTGCAATGAGGGAGCAGTTTGAGCACTTGCACACAGCCACTGCCACATCCCTGTTGCTACCACTGCTGTTGGTATCCAGCAGTGCACAACCCTTGTGCGGACGTCATGGAGCTTGAGGGTCCCCAGACCACTGGACTAGATAATTCTTAGGGATCCCTTACAGCTCAGACCCAAGCTCTCAATATTTCAAAGTCCTGAAAGTACTGAGATAAACTGGCTTCTGAGCATATATAGAGTACAAATAAAATCTACATAAACAAGAAGGTACTATGTGGATGCTATTCACTCAAGCATCCTTATCCAGAGCTTGGAATGTTATTTCTGGAATAATCCTTGATGATTCTGGGAGTGGTAGACTACTAAAGCAACTACTCCAAGCTGTGTCTCTTTCCCAGATGTTTTATTTGTCTCTCTGTTCACATATCCAGTGCAAGTAAGTGGAGAGAATGCGGAAACTAGCAATGAAATTTTGTTGAAATTCTTTGTTGAAATTCTTCTTTGGCCTTTGAGTTCACTGGTGGCCACAGGCATGTCATTGTTTATCAGCTATGCCTATCTCCCAGGACTGTTATAGGGATAGAGCAGTGGTTCTCAACCTGTAGGTCCCCAGATGTTTGTGGACTTCAGCTCCCAGAAGCCCCAGCCACTATGGTCAATGCTCAGGGCTTCTGGGAGCTGAAGTCCAAAAACATCTGGGGACCCACAGGTTGAGAACCACTGGGATAGAGTGAAACATGACTATAATACAGTACTATCCTAAGCCCTTGGTTGAGGAGTATAAAGAGTGAACCATTTTAAAGAATGTGAGCTTTACCCATTTCTGAATGAGCTTCCAGCATCTACAAAGGACTTGCAGGAATCAGCGGAGATGAAAAGCACTTCATGCAAACAACGTGGCAACTCTCTGTCACTTTCATCAGCATCATTATCAGATTGTTTAATCTAGTATCTGCCAAGAAAAGCTGCTGCTCAGAGACCTCGGGGCTGAATTCAAAGCATTCCGAACAGAACCCACAATGTAGTCTATTTTACTTCAGAGCTGATGGAAGGAAGGGCAAATCTTCCACTTCTGCTACACAGTCATGGGTGATGTGAAATGGCAGAGGCAGCTGTATCAAGAGGCCTGGTGAGGCAGTCATCTCAGGCAATGGAGCACAGGGGACAGCAAATGCATCATGTCTCTATGCACTGGCCAGTGTAGTTCCTTTAGTAGACACACAAACACACATATATAACTCAGTCATAGCAACTGATGTATTTACTAGTACTATAGTTGCCCCACCATGATTCAGCTCAGCCCTAATTCTTGACTCAGGATCTATGCATTAAAGAGCTAAGTATAAGACAGAGATTCATCAGGTGCAGCAGTAACACAGAGAACCCCAGAGGCTGCCTTATACTAAATCAAGCTATGTGTCCATTAAGGGTCAAAGTTGCTTATACCAGCGATAGGAATCCTGTTTCTGGTGCCATTTCCGCACTAGCCTGTTATAGCGCGATGATTCCACTTTCAACATCCTCTGGAATCTTGGGGTTTGCAGTTTCGGGAGGGGCCGCTTGGCCCCTCCCGAAACTGCAAACCCCAGGATTCCAGAGGATGTTGAAAGTGGAATCATCGGCTATAACAGACTAGTGCGGAAATGGCCTGGCAGGAACACAAGCAGCCTCAGGATGCTTCTTTGTATCCTGCTGGCACCTTCTGGATGTTCCAAAACAAAAAGAAAAAGAAAATTCAGGAGAAAAAAAAATTTATTTTCTATTCCTAAAAAACCTCCAGAACCGGTTGTTTTGCTTAAAACAAGGCACAATCCCCAAAAAGGTTCTTAAAATCAATCAATTAATTAACAATTATATCTCCCACCTTTCTCTTGGCATAGGACCCAAAGCAACTTACAAGCCTAAAAACAAGACAAAGCTAAAAATCTGATAATAATAATTTTAAAAACACAATTAAATAAGATATAGTATTAGAATGCCATTAAATTTTAAAGTCTGGCCTTTTCCAATTTTATTTTGGGGATGTTTGGAGGGACTGATGTGGCCATTTGTTATTCCTGCAGACCACCCAGATTTCTGGACTTTGCCTATCCCTGGTCTATATCGAAAGGCAACAGTTCTCCAGACAGAAAACTTTCCATGTTTAGAGATGCAGAGAGTTGAACCAAAATCTTTCTGTATGCAAAGCATATACTGTTCCTCAGTGTAGGAATAGAGAGAGAGCTGTGCCTATTGTATTTCTGCCAGACATACAGCTGCTAAAGCCTTGAGCCTTTGTCAGCAAACCAGTAGCAATGTTAAACAGGCACTGCATCCAACCTTGACTCTGTTACAGAATTCCGGACTTAGCCATCAAGGCTAGAAAAACCCAATTCAGTGAATAGATTCAATACGATCATTTCACCACAGACTCTACCATGTTTTATCATACTTCTGTATCTAACATGTGCTGAGTCTTGTCTAGTATTTGGCAAAAATCATAGGGTGGTATATATGCTTGCCTGACTCATCCCACCATGATCCACAAACAGAATATTGCATTTTGGAGCAGCCTGACCCAACTCTTTATCGTATCTCTGCAAATAGTTTCAACATAACTGGATCACCACAGGCATAACTGTAAAGATGGGACATATAAAGAATACTCACAGGTTTTTCATCCTTGACAAGAAAGCCTGAATCTCAAGCCATTTCCACACTAGACTGTTATAGCACTATGATTCCACTTTCAACATCCTATGGAATCCCGGGGTTTGCAGTTTCGGGAGAGCCCCTCCCGAAACTGCAAACCCCAGGATTCCATAGGATGTTGAAAGTGGAATCATAGCGCAATAGCAATCTAGTGCGGAAATGGCCTAAGTGATAAAACTTAATTAGTATCAATTAAGTTAATTTTTTTTCTACAGAAAAAGAGTAATTTATTTATTTATTTACTTATTTATTTATAATGTAATTGGTTGACTGAAGTTGGACCTTCAGCATTACCTTAATTCCAGAATCAAATTATGAATTAAAATATCAGTTTGGTTAGAATTTGTCTAATGAAAAAGGGTAACAACTAATTTTTTAACATGATCGGATAAGTTGAATTTCAGCCTTAAAGTTATTTCAGAATTAATCTATTATTTAAGCATTAAGTTATCGATTAAGTTTAGGAATTTTCTAATGAAGAAGAGATAACTTAAATTTGTGATGTAACTGACTGGCATGATGGACTTTCACTACTGAGGCATCTTTGTTTATCAACTAAATTATTAAGTAAATAAGATACTATGCCAGGAGTCCAACAAATTTTATACTTCCCAACTGGTTCATCAAAATGGCTATAGGAATAATTGTTTATATTTGTCCATGATTACAGTATGGTAGTTTAGCTTTTTTCAAGGATAAAAGATTTTAATTGACAATGGGCTGGTACAGCTTAAAAAGGGGCTGGTTTTATTTGCACTCAGATGCTCCTCCTCTGTTGTACACCAGATACCACATACAGACTCCTCATGTGTCTCAGGAAACTGCTCTTATCTCTAGAAATTTTGCTGGGTCTACACAGGAATCAGTAAACTTAAGAAAAAGGGATGTTAAGGAGGTAAGATCACAAAAGAAGAAGAAATGAAATAGAATTTTTTTGGGGGGGATGTGTAGTGAGAAATGGGGTTCTCGAAAATGCATGCCTCTGTTTCTTTCTCACCCAAATTCAAGTGAGAGACAAAGGGGTGGAATTGAGTAAAATTGCCAATAGTGTCTTTCAGCCTCATTCTGATAAGGAATTTAGTATAAAATTTTAAAGTTATATGTCATTCAAACATAAATGTAATAGCTCATTTTTCCCACTTCTAATTAAAATCAGTTGAATTAACTGTTAGTTTATTAATAATTAACTAACCGCATTAAGATTTTCTGATAACTGTTCTGTCTATGGTGTTTTGACACCTCAATACACTGCCTTAAGTAAATGGTCAGTTGCCACAATAATTTGCACATTTTGAGATGGTCCTAAGGGGGATAAAAAAACTGAAGTTTTTTATTGGCACAAAACCAATTACTTTACCAAAAAAAAAACAAAAAAACAACCCACACACACAATAAAGAAGAAGAACAACACACTATGACTTTCGTAGTGTTTCTGTCAAGATGTTATTTTGTTTTAGCAGTTACCTCCCTCTCACATTGTTTCTGTTGTTGTTGTTGTTGTCGTTGTCAAGTTCTTTCTGATTTATGGTGATAGGCAAACCTATCAAGGGATTTTCCTGGGCTGAGAATATGTGATGCACCCATGGTCACCCTGTGGGTTTCTATGGCCGAGTGAGGAATCAAACCTGGGTTTCCAAGGTCATAATCCAATGTCCATACCACTACACCACACTGCCTCCTTCCCACACATATATTTAAAGTGGTAGTAGAGAGCAATATGCCATGAACTTTAAAGTCTACAGCTTAGTGAAGAGCTTGGAGAGGTTACTTTTGGGGGCTACAACAACTGAAAACATGTGAGAGGACTTTTGGGAGTCATGGCTGGCATGCAGCCTGGTCTCTTTCTGCTGGCAGGCAAAGACCTTTTTATTTAAATAGTCTTCTAGCCATTATATGGTTACATAAAAATATCTTTTGATGCAATGGGGTTGCTGTTTTTTGTTCTTATTGCTGAGTTTTAATTACATTTAAATGCTTTTAGATGGTTTTCCATGAGTTCTGTTTTTAATAGAATAGTTTAATAAGACAGAGAGGCCAATGGATTCTGGAAATTTTATTTTAAAAAATTAACTTTCCCAATCTCTGACTCAGTGAGACAGCACACAACTGCTTTATAGCATAGACTGCCAGCTTCATTCTCTTCTTTCTTCAGCGAAAGAAGAAGTGGTAAGGTGCCATGGAAAGACTAACCTATATCTGAAAGTTTGCAAGCTGCTGCCAGCTAGAGTAGCAGACCACATAAGGCTAGACACGCCAACAGTCTGCCTCAGTTTAAGGTATCCACAAGCCTCACCCAGATATGAGCAGGTATGAATTCATGCAAGGTCACATCCATACCACTCCATCCTTCTTTCTTTTTAATAGCAGACTCAGGTGGTGGGTGACTGCCAAAAAGAATACGGCATCTAAGAAAGAAGAGGGTGGTACTACCATGCTTGGTGTGTGTGTGTGTGTCATTTATAGAAATTGTTCTTGTGTGCCTTCAAGTCATTTCCAACTTATGGTAACCTGAAAGCAAACCTATCATGAGGTTTTCTGGGGTTGAGAGTGTCTGATGTGCCCAAGGTCACCCAGGGAATTTCCATGGCTGTGCTGAGAATTGAACCCTGGTCTCCAAGGTTGGAGTCTGATGTTCAAACCACTATACCATGCTGAGTCACATTTACAATAGTACCAGCCCCCAAAAAACATTTACAGCAAAGACTATTTGTCCTTCTACTCTCTCCCCCCCCACAAAGAAAACAGCCCACTGAGGACTAAGCACACTCAACAGCCACAGAATGTTGTCCGTCATGGCTTGGAAAAGCAAAATGAAAAAACTGGAAGTGGGTAGACTACCCTGCTTCAATTCCTTTCACCCTAAATAATGTCCAGAAGATGGGCATGGATGCCTGGCATGACCCTGAACAAGAGGGGTCTTGCAAGAAGATGAGAAGCTATACCATAGGTATTAATTTTTACCTCCTAATTTCACCCCATCTGTCATGAATCTAGCTTTGCAAAACAGGCACACTGTCATGATGCTTCAGGTAGGAAAACTCAGGTAAGATGAGGTAAATGTAACAAACCATGCTTAGAATTTCTGTTTCTGTGATTTTCAGCAGCATGATTGTCTTTATATAGCTTTATTTATTATGCACTCCTAGTGAGCTATGTCAAGTTAAAAACCTGGAATATTCACCCTACAGCAGTTGCAGAACAGAAGTCCTCATTAGATTGAAAATGGAATGGTAAAGCTTTATGGGAGAATTGTCTAATTTCAATACGATGCCTCATTATAGAACTCTGAACGGAATAGCTTTTTTTTACCCCTAGGACTTTGTGAAGTCATTTTTCTGTGCCTTCCCCTGATGACCACAAATGAAAATGAGATCTTCAGCACATCTGTAGATTGTGAGCCCCCTAGACAATTCTGTTCCCCCTCCCTTACAGTTTTGTTCATTGCCTGTGGTATGAAATGAACATTAAGAGCAATATTAGTTGTAAGTGGAATGTAGCTATAATTAAGAAAATGTGACTGATTGATGTCCTAGGCTTAAGATAGGACTCTTTCTTTTGCAGAATGACTGGAGACAGCTCTTGAACATACATACATACATACATACATACATACATACATACATTTACAGTAAATGTCAAATGCTTCCCAAAATCCTCCTTTGTGAATTTTGCTGTTGAACATTTTCTAGGTCCAAATCTCTGGCTCTCCAGATGTTGTTGAACTATGGCCTTTTCCACAAGGGGCTTTTAAAACGGTGCAGAGCGTCCTCTAGAGAGGATGACTGCACCTGGGATCGGACTGCACCTGGGATCCAGACTACTTTGTGTTGTTCCAGACCTCAGCCCGCTCCGGAACGACCCAAAGTGGTTGTTCAGCATGCTTTTGAAAGACCGCTTAAAACAGGTCTTTCAAAAGCACGGAGTGCGCCACTCCATGGCTGCGCTCCGGTGCAGATTTGCAGGCTTGCACCAGTGCGAGCCTGCAGATCTGCCAGGGATGGGCTTTAGGCTAGCAAGCTTCACCAGTTGATGGAGAGCCTCCACCAACCGGAAGCTGCCATTTTCGTCCCCGGAGCAGTGCGGAGCGCAGCCACGCACTGCTCCGGACCAGCCTGGCCCCAGGCATGGAGCACACAGGTCCGGTGAGTACCAGCATGGGGTGATTCCCTCGCTCCGTGCGGAAAAGGCCTGAATCTGCAATCCTGGCTGGGTGGGTCTAATGAAAGTTGGGATCCAAAAAGTTCTAGAGAGCTTCAAGTTTTCCATTCTTGCTCTACATATTCTTTTAATATAGCCTCATGCAATCCCAGTGGCTATCATGGGTGTTGTAATTCAACATGGGTGTTGTAGCTCAACTTAACTGGAAATCAGCTCATTGGGAAAGGCTGCTTCAATGCTTTCTAAATGCTCTGAACTTCAGCAGTAGACTTGTTGTAGTATTCACAGCTGACAGTTCAGGGTACTTTGCATTTGATATATCACAGTAGTTTTAAAGCCATCTGCTTCCAAGAAAGTCTGATGTGGCTATCCTGTAACCCATGTGAATTGCAAAAAATCTTCTGGGTGGTTTAGGGTACTCTCTCAGTTTACAGTAGAGCCCTGTTAACATTGCCACAAATTGAATTGTGTGTCCCAATTACAGTAGAATCAATAGAATCATCTGTTGAACGGTGAGTCAACGTGTATATAAATCTTGTTGTTGTAATGGGTCCCTCCCTAAACTGCAAACCCCAGGATTCCATAGGATGTTGAAAGTGGAATAATAGCACTATAACAGTCTAGTGCGGAAATGGCCTAGAAACAGGATTCAGGGCTGAGCTGCACCACATTACCTACTGAACTTGAGCATGACCTTAAATGCACTCAACCATTCTCCTTTAGCTGTGCATTGCAGAGATTATGTCTTTAAAAATAAGAACAATAACAACCTGACAGAATTTGATAGATGACATGCAATAATCTGACATTTGACAATTGATGAGATTTTCTTTTTGAAGGCTGCCAAACTCCTAAGAGATGCATCTGAACTTGAATGTTAAGACTGAAATTGGGCATTCAAAAAGTGAGTTCAAACCCTTCTCACTCAAAATATGAAAAAGTTGAGGAATCAAATGTGAAGTAATATTTGCTACAGGTTTAAGTGAAGCCTGCCTGTTTGGAAGTATTTTTAAAAGACATAAAGAGCTCCCCCTCCCCTCCCCTCCCCCTCCCCCTTCTTCTTCTTCTTCTTCTTCTTCTTCTTCTTCATCTGTTCTACACTTTTCTGCTGCAAGTAGTGAAATATCACCCAACTGTACATCTTCTAGAATAGAATCCATTGCCTTCAGCAGCAGTGGGAAAAACTTCTAGAGTTTTGTTCTGGATTAGTTCTGGGATTAGTTTCTGATGTTCACTATAATTCCCATACTGATTTCAAGAATCTGATGCATTTTGGAACAGAATTCCAAAACATCCCACAAAGAGGTACCAGAAAGTATTCTGTTGATTTCAAGATAGAATGAGCCAGCATGTGCTACATCAGTACCAAAAGCCAAGGTATGGAAAATTCAGACCTCCAAATTTAGATGAGCTCCTCTCATACTTTGCTGTTGGCCAGGCTAGTTTGGACTGATGTGCATCAATGTTTGGAGAGGCAAAGCTTTCCCAATGCTTCTATAAAGACTTCTGCAGTCTCTTAAGGTGCCACATCAGAGAGTAACTAGGTAGGCATGTCATAGGGATACCATATGAAAGAGAGGTAGGTGACTGCGGGTCTATGGATGTTTTTTGGACTGCAGCTCCCTCAGTCCCTCACCATTGGCTATACTAGCAAGAGCACTGGGAAAACAGAAACACCATCTGTTGAAAATGTGGAGAGGCCCTCCACTGCTGAAGACAAAAAACTGAAACACAAATATCCTGATGGGGGGAAAAAAGAAGATTCTAGAATGAGTAGGTGAGACATTTGTTATCAATCTCTTAGAAAGATCTACATACTGCTTTTTTTTTTTGAAATAAAAGTCAGCTCCTAGTTTTTAAGTTTTTAAAAATTTACTTTCCTAAACAGAAGAGCTCAAAGTTTACCCTGAAGACGAAGAGAGGGTGGAGAATATCGTCCAAGTTTTAAGTGGAAAGAAATTAAGCAGCTAAATGAAGATAAAGGCAAATAGAAGTGGGTGATGACAGACAGGATGGATGCTTAAAGGAACAAAATGCTCTGTGGATAAGGGTTCAGTAGACTTTTATTAGATTCAAGGGCTGCTTACAGGTTCTAGGGATACTTGATCTATAGAGTTGTTCCTTGGCATATGGCATACCTGAATAGTGCACCATAATTGAGATTATGAACAAAATAGTTATGCAAAAAATTATGCCACCTTTTAGAAAGTAGAGTTGGCTATTTTAACCTATATTTGCTTCCTGTTATGTTTTTTGTCCTATAGCAATCCATTCCCCCCCCCAAATCAGTTATGTCCTGTTATTAGTTAGTTCCTGTTATTTCCTGTTTTGAAATAGCTACTTGTCTCTCACTCTCACTCTGAAAAAGGGCATACCAGTCATGCTCCTTCAGAGGACACATTTGTTTGCTACAACCCCCCTTTTTTTTGTTAAAAAATTGGAGGGTTGCCAAGAGACCCTTGTGGGGGTGCAAAGATAGCCATGAAGCTGCATGTGACTCATGGACTGCACATTGCCAACCTTAGTTGAACTGTTAATAATATGAAGGCGGCATAAGAGAGTGTACTATTATTAGCCAACACCTTTTTTAAAAAAACTACTATTAATCTACCTACAAACAAACATTGATCATATCTAAAGTATATTCTTTTTTTATGTTTTTCTCATGTAAAAATCTTGGGGATATTTTTCACTCAAATATGAAGTTTTACTGTAATATATTATTCTCTAGTTACAGGGTAATTAAATATTTTAAATGCTAATGTACACCTGTTAGACTGTGCAGATTGCACTGAAAATTCTTGGTGCTCAGAAGCTTTCAAACACGCCCTGAGGTGAAAGGTTCAGACATATAGCAATGATGTGTGATAGCTAAATCATACCCATGACATCAGATTCTCTTAATGATACTTTTGTAATTAGCCACCTTTTAAGTATTAAGTGAGGGTAGTTGCTGCTACCTTATTGGTTTCAGAAGATTTCAGAGAAATAAAGCAGTATTTTTTATCCAACCTACCCCCAGTGAGGCAGGAATATGCAAGTTTTGCATTGGCATTTTAGTTCTACAAAGAGTGACATGTAACACAAAGGCCTGAGTACTGTCACCCAACAGAATGTGATACAATTAAAGAGATGTTCTTAAAGACGTCTGTTTTGATTTCCAGATTAGGGCAACACTGTGTGAACTGCAACATCCCATCCTGGTCCCTGTGAAAGAATGGTATGAAAAGTCACTGAAGGATGCTTATAAGACTACAAATTTTTAAGCAAAGCATGATATTTTATTAATGGAGGTCCATATTTATTTAGTAAATGTGCTTAGTCCAATTAAAATAAATGGGGTTTAAATGCACGGGCCAAGGTCCTGCATCAGAGGCTATGATGTGTATCTTTACAAAGATGGAACTACATTGCTGGTATGATATGCAATCATGCTAATGAATGGTAGTGATGCACAATGTGAACCATACAAGTTGTCCACTTGCACAATGAGAGATGCTGTGCTTTAGGACACACAGCACATAGGGACACATTGCACATCCAGACATGTTGCTCAACAGCCATGCTACTGGCTCTTATCAAGCAATGGCCCTGATGGCATAGGTACACCTCTGCTCCTCTCCTGGGAATACAAACATTGTGCAACAGCCTATATCAACTTTATATGATCTTAACTCTGTTTAGGATGATGTTACTTCCCAAAAGGCTGCCAGCCAAAGTGTCCAAGTTAAACCTAAGATGATCTGAAAGTTAATATATGACAGAGAAGGCCAACGATGGGCTTCCTAACTTCTGTTGGTCTGTCACTTCTAGCATCTCTTGCCATTACCTATGCTGGCAAGAATTGATGGGGGTTATAGTCCAACAACAGCTGAAGGGCCACCCTTGTCCACCATTGATATACAAATTTGAGATTTTGTGTGAATACTCTTAAGAACATGGCTTCTAGTTTGTATACTCAGACAGGAGCAGTATAAGCCATTCGAAGATTCTGTATTAAGAGCAACATGAATAAGTTTTATCTATACAACCTTCAACCCAGTTCTCAACATGCAGCATGAAGAAAGTGACTCTTTAAAATGTAATTCAGGATTTCATATTCTCTTATGAAAACAGCCATCCTAGGGTCCCTGGGAAAATGTTTCAGGGGCCATAGAATGCTAAACATTTCTTTGTGTGTGGCAGAAGAAATCTATCTTACTATTGCTCTCTCTCCCTCATCAGAGTATTGAAAGGGAAGAGGGGTGTGTCACTGGTGTGTCAGGGAAGGATTGTGGGGAGAGGACTCAAATATGCAGGATCCCAAGCCTTCCTGTGATCCCAGTTAGCCCCTGAAGCTAGACTAGTTAATTTACACTCCCACCCAACCACACTCTGTACCTTCATGCCAATAGAAATGGTTAAGAGGTCTCTGATGACAAAAATGGCCCCAATTGCTCCCAAAAGCTCTCAAAGAGAGAGAAGGTGGGGTGGGGGAGGTACATAGTGGTGTATTCCAAATTGCAGGCACTTGTCATGACCTAACCCCAAGAAGAATCCCTCCCCCGAAAAAATGCAGACAGCTCTGTTGATTCTTCTCTCTCTCTCTCATTCTCTCTCTCTCATGCCTCTTTCCTTCTTTCTCTGTTTTGCAATATTACACACAAAGAGACACAGCCACCCATAGAGCAATATGTTAGATAATACCCCCCCCCTTATTAGGATTAGTTGACAGTCATAGGATAGCAAGCTAGTAAAAGAGACTGTAGTGGCTAGCATCCTAGACTTTGAGTGGAGGGATTGCATAAGAAAGGGAAACAGAGGGACACAGCATATCCAAACACATGTAATTTCACCAGCCCAAGGTTTTCTAACAGTGCTTATTTTTCTAGCACCAGAAAGAGGGCTATCTCCAAGTCAACAAACTAGTCTTGGCAGTTTTATTTTCCATCACCAAGCAGGATAGCAAGGGTAAAGCTAATGGGTCTTAGTTGCTCATTCAAGATGAAGCAATTCCACCAAGTACTTTGCTTTACAACAAGAATAACTGTCAATAATATATTGTTGCTGGTAAAGTCAATCCTATTCATCAGTTAGCATACGGGCTGCTGCTAAGTTCAGAATGAACAGGTAAATCTGAGGGGAGTGATAGATGACATTGTCATCCATGCTAATAAAAACAATGCCAGTGCATTGATCCTCCAAACCATGGCTCCTCTATACCATTGTCCTTTCAACTCTCAGCTGCCACAAAAAGGCACCAGGACATAAGAAGTGGTAGCTAGTGTGCCATGCACTCTCTCCTTGGTCTGTCACATTACTCTGTAAATGATTTTGGAACTGCCTTTCAGGGCACAATCCTTCACCTAAGGCAGCGTGGTGAAAATTTGGTGAAAACACATGAGTTTGCAAAATCATCAGTAAAAAGCATTTGATAGTAGTAATGTGCAGTAGTAATTAATTTATCTCAATAGCAAAAAACAGACTGAAATAAAAATGTTATTTAAGTTTGTCTTTTTTAAAAAGTGAGGACACATTTATTTCCTAGAAGGCATGAATTCCAGATGTTTGGGGCTTCCACCAAAAAGCCATGTGCTGGACATCCATCCATCTTTTATCAACCTTGAGCATCTCATTGCTTCATCTGAAATTACCTCTGCTAGGTCATTAATAGAGGCTAGCCCTGTTCAGGTATTCTCCTCCTGTGTAGGTACTACATGCAAGAAGGGGAGAAGGGGAAAGCATATTTCTGCCTCCTGCCTTTCCATTCTTTTAATCCTCTGCATGTAGAGACTCATTGCCTCCAAAATACCTTTGCAAACAGTTATCCTCCATGTTTAGAGGGTGACAAGAATGGCCAAGGAGAGGGATTAGCATGCTTATATGTACTTTCTTCCTTGCTTAAGCAAAGAGGACAACTGAATAAATCATTTGTTTGGCAGTAGAACGGTCAGCATGGATACATGTGTTTATTCCCATATTTTGTATTTTGCTTCACTATCTCAACAGATTGCTGCAAAGAATTAACAAGGAACAACCAGATGGCAAAAGAAACAGGAGACACTGCATACCAGAGAAAAGACTCAGGGTGTACTTATGGAGCATACTTGAAAAGCAAAACTGTACAGCTGATAGCCATTTTTCAAAAGATATGAACACATTCAGCTCACACTTCCTTATAAAAAAAGGTGGCACTGTGATATATTTGCAACCATAGTCTTCTATCACTCATCTGTCCCATAGCTACTGTTAGGAATGAGAAATGATGTATACGCACACCAAAAGAGAAAACCCGTTTCTTACCTAGATGATGATGTCTACATGCACACTACTTTGGAAATCTCATGTTTTGAATCCTCTATAGTACAACAGTTACTGAAATGGTTTAATATCCAATATATCATGGCTAGAATGCCCAAGCACAGCAAAGATCTCAGTTGGGACTGGACAAGAAAACACTTCCATGTATCAAGCTGAGAGTAGCTCCCCTCTGAGAGTTTCACAGGCAGATGCCAAGCAGTAGCTGACTGCTCCGTGTTAAACCTTTTCCTTTGCATGCCCAGCTCATCCACTCCACACTGAATAATACATACAGCCTGATAGACTTCCACATACCAGTTTGGGGTGAGTAATTTAAATGCCGTATGTTTTGGCTAAACATCAACAATTACTACCACCACTTATGTTTTACTTGGATTAGCTTCTGTTCAGCTGTTTAGCAACGGATGAGTAGTGACTTAAAGTAGCAAGAAAAGTCACTTTAATTTTATGAAATGTCCATTAGTAGGAGTTATTTCTTATTTATTTTAATGTTTTAGAACCACCCTTCATCCTTACAGACAGCAAGGCAGGGTACAAGTATAATTAAATCAACGAAAGCACCAAAATCTCAGCATCATTATCAAATCAAAGAAAAATAACAGATACAATAAAACTGGCAGACTTGGGCAAACAAAAAAGGTCTGAGGTGGCACCAAAGTCATTTGCATCTTCATGGAGAGGTTATACCACAGTTGGGGCACAAGAACCAAGAAGCTTGCCTCTCTATTTTTGTACCCTCATTTACTCAGTGAGAGAAACTATCTTCGTCTGTCTTAAATAACAGGCAGGTTGGTATATGGAGATTACATATGGAACTGCAGTTTATTACAACTGAACTACCCTTCTTGGGCACACTTTCACGTGGAAGTCAGTCATCTACACTACTTTAGATTCATGCTGTTATCCACCTGTTGAAACCAGAAAAGCTCCACAGATTGAAAATAAAGGTCACCTAGTACAAGATAGCTAACAACCAGTTTACAGACACATGTATATCATTTGACTGCTGAATGCTTGGAGCTGATTCACACATGTGCGATCATCACTTGAGAACTGAAGCCTTTGCTGATGATTGGACATCACATATCTAATACTATAAGCAGAACTTTCATTTTGCTTGAATCACTTTGAAGCAATTATTTCCAGTTGAACCAAACTCACACAGCAGCCATCAAATGAAGAACACTCAGCTGTATGAAATCAAGCATATGTGTGAACCAGGTCTTGATGACTCACAACTGCATGTGTGAACTATTTAAACTACAACAGAAAAAGCTACTCCAAAAGCTGCAACTGATCTGACAATTCTATTTGTAGTATTTCATTTGTATAGATTTTCATCCATAAAACCTTTTTATACCTTCAGGGTTTTTTTTTTTTCATTATTCAGTGATGGACATGCTTACGAGAACCTTGCCATATAAATGCCTAAAACTAGAACAGACTTCCCCAACTCAGTGCCCTCTAGGTTTTTATGTAATAGTTCCCATCATGCTTACTCAACATAATAAATAACTGTATGTTATGGGAATTGTAGTCCAAAACAGCCATAGGACACGAGGTTGGGGAAGGATGGGGAAGTCACATGTGTCTGAGAATTTTCATAAACATTTATTACAACTTGCATTTTATATATTCCCTGTTAATTTTCAATAGACTCAGAAAGAACTTACCTTTGAAATTGGGTCTTATTCTTGCATCATAACCTGATGTCCGCCCCATCAGTTTATCCAAGAAATCTGAAGGAGACAATGTCTGTGTAGGAGATTTTCCAGATCTGGAATCATGTTCTTTACACAAAGTCATCCTTTTAAAAAGAAAATAGCTTTTCAGAAATTATTGGAATTATTACTAGGAATTATTCCATCATTTATATGCATCATTTTCATGGGAGAAATCTAGTACAACATGTTGATCATATGGAGAAATGCATTCCAGTTATATCAGTGTACTTCTCAAGCACTGATGAATCGGAGCTTCACAACTTTTCAGGACTCAGGTTAAAAAAAAAATGTCATTGACTGGAATTCTTAGTTCAATCCAAGCTTTCCCTGAATTCACCCCACACCCATTTATAACTGCAGCCCATGGTTTATGACCAGTGTCATCCAATGAATGCCCCCTGCTTTATAGAGTTGGTTTCACAGAAGCTTTGGAAAGATTGCATGGCAAAACTCGTCAGATAGCAGTTAGAAACATTGATTGTGTTACTGTCCACACCAATACAAAAGCAGCCAGAACAGTACAGATCTTAATAGGCTGTAATTAAATGGCTTGATTCTTTTCCAGTTCTGTCTATTCCCTCTGGGAAACAGAGAGATGTGAGGATTTTAATTTTCTATCAGCCCACATCAAGCATGGATAATGATCCTTTCCTGCAACATCCATATCAATTTATATCCTACTAGGTGTTAATTGTGCTCTCATGCTTTCACAGCTTTCTGCATATAAAACTGTAGGCATTTCCCCCAAAGACAAAGAAGCTACTGCACTTGAACAAAATCTGGACCAACAAGGAAATGAATTCTGTCATAAAGTCTACTGACTCATGGAATTTAATATATTCCATTGCGTAAAAACTGTGCACTTCTAATTCATGCCTGTTTAATAAAATGTCTAATAGGGATCAGACGTAATCCTCTCATAGGGTCTTTTGCAATATTCCATGTGCATATGCTATTTTTAAAATGTGATAAAACTGCTTCAACAAAAAAGAGGCAGGGGAGAAATAGTATATTTATCAAACTACATACTCACAGACGTTATAGAGAATGCTGAAAGCCTTAACTATTCCTGATTCATGCAGTACAAAATGGCAATATGCTACAGTCTCATCAACTTTTGCAACATTGTTGTTGCTCCTGCTGCATGCCTCCAAGACATTTTTGATTTACAGCAACCTTAAGGCAAGCCTGGCATAGGGTTTTCTTGGCAAGCTTTGCTCAGAGGGGGCTTACCTTTTCCTCTCTCTGAGGCTGAGAGAGTATGACTTGCCCAAGGTCACCCAGTGGGTTTCCATGGCTGAGTGGGGATTCAAACCTTGGTCTCCAAAGCCATAGTCCAATGCACAGATCACTTACATCTGGTTTTCATGTTAAATATTGCTAAACAAGATATGGCAGTTCTTTTTTAACTGATGAGAGAGAAGTTAGCTCAGCCTGATGAGTAGCTGGAATAAGTAATAATGACTTGTTTATATTTATTGGGAATACCCATCCAAAAGTACATATAATTTCATTCAAGTGTGTCAATCTATACCTCATATTAAAAATAAAATTATTAATATGCTCTCAATTTTGCACATGCTTGTTGCTTATAAAACAAATGTCCCTCAAAGAAATAATCATCTAATAAAACTCAACTAAAGGAATAGTCTGTCAATATACCAGTTGTTCTTTTTGTTCTACTGGAGATACAGGGGTTAGGTGAAAACCATGCATTAAATTGATTTAGAAATGTTCCTTGTCTCAATCTACTGAGTGCTGGCTTCTTTCTAGAGTTCTTCCAGAAGGGAAGATGTGCCTGATTTGCACCACATGCATAAAATGGTATCATTTATCTCACATTAATTAATCCAGAATAGCTGCAGTCCTCTTATTCATTCTTACTTACAGTCTCTAATATAGGCTAGCAAGCAAGTGTGCCCTTTAAACAGCAATGAAATCCCCTCTCACCACCTTGTAACTTATCAAGACTGTGACTATAAGATTATTAAAGTGCATTAAAGGTCAACTAATAGATCTTGCGTGATCTTGAGGGTATGTTCTTACACATGGACAGATTCCACTAGCCCAGCCAGATAAGCCAGAGGCTGTTAGTTCAATATTGGAGAGGGATAATTCCACCACTTGGGGAAATATTTTCAGTTTCATTGCCTATAAACCTCTCACTCAAAAGGAAAGAGTACCTATGCAACTTCACTGTTTTCCAAACTTGCATGGCATTTTTAAAAAGTGCTTTCCCAAGCAACAATGCTTTCCTAATGGAAAAGCTGTGCCCTTACATCTATACAAATTCCAAATGAAATATTTAAAGACTCAGCAGAATAAGACAGGTTTGTAGGGTACCCTTCCTGTGTAGTTGTAAATCCCTGCACCTCAAATTGGAGCTTCCAGAGAATTAATAATTTCACCTACCTGAAATGATGCGTTTCTAAGAAAAAGGCAAACAAGGCTGTCAAAATGTTCACTAGCTGTCGGTTCATTCCTCCTGCTTTCTGCGTTGAATGTGGAAAAAATATCCCAGAAATGATTCCAGTGGCAATCAAATGGGAAGAAGGGTGTCCAAAAGTACTATGCCTGGTCTAAATCCCCAAATCCAGCAATAATTTAAGTTTCTTCAAAATCAGAAAAAGAAGAACTTCATTTGCATATAGTGGAGATGGCAGGAAATCAAAAGTATCAGTCCTTGGAATCATGATTAGGTTAAACCCCGGCTCATCCCAAGCAGCAAACACAAAAGGTAGGAAGCATCTGGAATGGGTTGCTGTCTACCCAAATACTGAACCCCTCCCCTCCCCCCAGAATGCCCCCCCAATCCTTTTCTACCTTAGCATCATGCAAAGAGGGGGATAAAGCTGCTAGCTTGACCTGTCTTCGGGAGCTGGTTTTACTTCCCCTTGGGCTTACAAATCGCGTCTGTATGAAAGGTCTTTAAAACACGCGCAAGGGATGGGGAAAGAGCCTGTTTGTCTTCGATCCCTATTCCTTATTACCAACTTATCAAAATCGAAAAGGTATGGTTCGTGTTGGGCTCGAGAAGTAGAGGGGGAAAGGCTACGCTCGCTGTGCTGGAATGAGGGAGGAATCAAACCGCGCTCCTTACACAAGGACTATAAATTTCAGCACTTGGACAGCTCCGTGCGCAGCTTGTGCGCATGCTTCCGGCTCCATCAAACGCGGCTGGCGTTCAGAGACGCCGGTTTCCTCCTCCCGAAAGGCAAGGCATCGCGCTCGCCCTGTCCCGTTGTCGGTCGGTCGGTCGGTCGGTCGGTCGCTGCCGCCGCCGCCGCCGCCGCCGGCGGTTTTTAAGCCCACCCTTTTCCTACCCCAGGCTACCAAAGGCGTGCTCACGAAGCAGTCTGGTGAGGACGAGGCAATACACAACACAGTCTTCCTTACACAGCCAAGGGCGGTGGGATGGGCTCCAGGCGCAAAGAGGGGAGCCGAAATGGCGCGAGGTGGGGAAGGGTGGGCGCAGGCGAGAGAGGGAAACGAGGCGAGGGGGAGCGGGGCGGAAAAGCCGTCAGGGCTGGAACGCCGTAATGGCGAAGTCACTAAATAAGTAAATCGGGGGCTGTGGGTCAGAAAGGCTCAATGGCCATTTCTGCACTAGACTGTTATAGTGCGATCATTCCACTTTCAGTATCCTGTGGAATGACTCGCACTTCTGCCATTGCGCTGGCGGCCTCCGAAAGGGTAATGGCTGTTAAAAGCGTGTTAAGTCTCCTCGCGGAAGGAGAGTCCTCGCTTCCCTCGGGAGTGAGGAAAGCGGCAGGAACCGTCCGCTGCCTTGCCTGCTTCCTTTTCTTTCTCTCCGGCTGTGCATAGCCTTCAAGTGCGGGGAACACCAAGGGCTACCCCGAATTGAACGAAGGCGTTCCTCTAATGCTATCGACTGGGAACTGCTTCGCTTCAACGGCCACCCGTTCCCCCTCGTCTTCTGTGGGAAAAGCACACCCCAAGATCTCGGTTTTGCATTGTGTTTGAGGAAGGGGAAAGGAGTAGAGAACAAGCCAGGATGGCTACTAGAGAGAAATCAGATCTTTCTAGCTCTTCTAAGTTAAGGGTGGTTAAGAACTTATCTGTGAGGGAGAAGACAAAGGGCAGAACGTCTCAGATCAGTGTTTGAAGAGGAACGTAAATATCCACCAGCTCTGCAAGTATATTCATGTGCAAAAAGGGAAGGAAGCAAGAAGAATCAGCCACCGTCTGCACTGGTAACAGGCCCTCTTCTCCCTTTTGAAACCTGACTCCCTACCCTAGGTTAAATCTTCCAACCCTGTTGAATGGACCAACACAAGATTTTGCTTCTCCTTCTCTTCACTGGAAATCAAATGCCAGTGGGGGCATAACTAAGCAGCTCCTTCAGGGGTACAACCAAAAAGGGCAAACCTCATGATCCCTTTCATGGTTGAAATCTGAAAAATTGACACACCTGCAACTATGTCATCATGTTTTCTTAGAATCATTGAACGTCTGGCATTTTTAACACTCGGAGCCAGCAACTCTGCTTGTAGAAGAGTTTGCTTATTGACACTATTTCCAGCAACAGAACTCTAGATTTCCTGAGTATATTTCCAAAAAGAAAAAGAGAGGGGGGAGGAGGAGGAAGAGGAAAAAGTAGAAAGATAGTAAGGAATGTGCCAGTCTCATTTCTCTGAGTGGGAGTTCCAGAGCCTGGGAGCAACCAGGGAGAAGGCGGCCTCTCCTGTGTCCCATGAGGTGTACCTGTGAGGAGGGTGGGGTAGGGACAAGGGCCTCCCTAGAAGATTTTCAAGCACAGATAGGTTTACATAGGAAGTATGGTCTTGAAAAGAATAGGGCATTACCATAAGTCTGAATTGTGCTGAGAAATGGCCTAGTAGCCAGTGGAGCTGTCACAAAAAAGGAGCCCCAGTTAACAATTTGGCTGCAGCTCTTTGAGCCAGCAGATGTTTCTGAATGCTATCCAAAGGCAGCCCCATGCTTTACGGGTGTTTTTTTCACCCTTTAAATTAAATATTCAGCCAAGTAGCTAGATACTTTAAATATACAAAGTTTCCAAAGCCCTGTTGGAGTCATAGGTAATATTAGATTCAGTCACAAATATGGTAGTCATTTTTATCCTATTATTTTTGCATTTGCTGTTTCCTTCCGTTGATCAGATATCAGAATTTTACATGCCTTCTGTTAGAAAATCACTGCATGTGGCCCCAGCCTGGACTTGCCCATAGAAGGCTGTTGTTTCAGCTAAAACTGAATTCATTTCTAGATGATTTCACATTAGGCAAGAATGAAGAATTCTTTTCCTTCCTGTTGCACTGGCACTCTTGCCTCTCCATTACACACTCTCAAGCTAGAATTCTGTCAGTGCGTTATGCTAGCAGTCGCACAGTTCCAAGAGTTGTGAAGTATAAATGAGGGAAAGCAGACCAAAGCTGCATGCTCCAAACAGTCTATTTCTCCAGTGACTTGCCTTCTTCATGGCCATGGTGCACACGACCCTTTTCCTCCTGCCATCACCAATGTAGCAGTGTCAGTGAGATGCACCAAGAAGATGTTGGTCTTAATTAGTCTAGCACACCCCCAAAAGACAGATGCAAAGAACTTACATCAAGAGCCAGCCAACATCAAGTTCCAGGTATCCTAACATTGTCTGGGCTTCCAGGGGCTGAAGGTAAACTAAGAATTCAAGCAAGAAGTCAGGTGAATAGATACACAGAATTCAGCATGAGAAACAGCTTTGCTTCTGGCAACAAGTCAATACTGCTGGAACACTTTGTAAGCTGAAGGCTCCTGTCTCCACTCAGCCTCCAGAGCTGGTAGTCCAGGCTTTTCAGATGCTCTCCCCTAGAGGAGTCCCTGATTGTAAGCAAGCAGTGCCCCAAGGCAAAATCATGAGCCAACCCTTCCTGCTAGGGTCTTCTTTTCCTATTCTAACTCTGAGCTGTCACTGAAAGCAGAAGAAGGTCCTAGTTAGTGCTCAGTTGTCTGGAAGTCGCCTCTTTAATCTTCTCTGCTACCTTATTACAGAGTAAGCTTCCTCCTCATCACCATAGGATGAGATGTCTTTGAGAGGAAGCATGGCAATGGTTGCCTTTCACAAGTGGCAACAAAAGATTGTCCTACAGTATAAAAGTGTTGATTTAAACAAGACACATAGTGTTGGAAAAAGTATCTGAAATTTGGAAATATCTGTAATTAGAAAGACTCCCTGTCCTCTCCCAGTGGTGGCAGTACCACATAGGGATTGAAAGCTTCCGGGACATGTGTGGTTTGCAAGGTCCAATGAATATACCCGGCAACAGAAGATATACGTTGGAAGTATGGAAGAGCAAGCACAATTGACACTTCCTATCAGTATTGCCCAAATATTAAAGCAACAATTAAGACAACAATCACTGGTGCCCCTTTAGTCAGGATTGGAATGTATATAGAGCATTTCTAATCCATGGACTCTTTTTGTTAGGTTTTGTTTTCCATATTTGTTGAGAGATTTTAGTTAGAACCAGAATAGATTTTGTCTCTGTGGCTTAAAGTTATGTTAATATGCCATCTATTCCTGGTAATTTATTTCTCCCAACTGCCCTGAGTGCAGCTTCCACTTCAATTTCTAAAACTGTAGGTTCCTCTTCAAATGATTCTGCCTTGAAAGAATCTGTCATCCTTTCCTTTCTTTTAGCTAGTTCTTCAGTTTATTGTTTCCATCAACTGTTTATTTCTACTGGGCTATGTAATGTGTTCCCCTGATGTTTGTAGAACATCCTCACTCTCAGTTTGAATTTCACTTTGATTTCTTGGATCTTGTAGAAAAAGCCTCTCATTTGTCCTTTTTTGTTGTCATCTTCTGGTTTGGCTGCATCAACAGGAGTATGGTGTCTAGATCGAGGGAGGTACTGGTACCACTCTACTCTGCTTTGGTTAGACCTCATCTTGAATACTGTGTCCAGTTCTGGGCACCCCAATTCAAGAAGGACATGGTCAAGCTGGAGCAAGTCCAGAGGAGGGCGACCAAAATGGTGAGAGGCCTGGAAGCCATGCCTTATGAGGATAGACTTAGAGAGCTGGGTATGTTTAGTCTGCAGAAGAGAAGGTTAAGAGGGGACATGATAGCCATGTTTAAATATTTGAAGAGATGCCATGTAGAAGAAGGAGAGGGCTTGTTTTCTGCTGCTCCAGAGACCAGGACAAGGAGCAATGGACTCAAGCTGCAGGAAAGGAGATTCCACCTGAACCTCAGGAAGAACTTCCTGACAGTCAGAGCTGTCCGGCAGTGGAATCTGCTGCCTCGGAGTGTAGTGGAGTCTCCTTCCTTGGAGGTTTTTAAGCAGAGGCTAGATGGCCATCTGTCAGGAGTGCTTTGAGGGTGTTCCTGCATAGCAGAGGGTTGGACTGGATGGCCTCTGTGGTCTCTTCCAACTCTACATTTCTATAATTCTATGATTCTGTTTCTCTGCATTCATTATTATTCATTATTATTCTCTGAATTCATTCTGCTTCTCTGCATCATTGTCCCTGCACCACAAGTTGCTGAACAGTTGCATTCAGAGTTCTGACCCTATTTATGTCACCTTTCACTTTTGTTTCTTCTCTGATCTTTACTGCTTGAAGAGTTTCATCTGTCATCCATTCAGGCTTCTCTTTCTTTTTGTCTGCAGATACTGTCTTTTTGCACTCCTCTTTGACAATGTCCAGAGTACTTCTGTCTCCCAGTAAATTAGGGCAAATTTATTTTTTACATTATCATTAAATAGTTTGGGGATATTCTTCAGTTGGACCAGGTTCAGAGAAGTCAGTGAGGATGATATGTGGTACAGAAGTCAAAACTTGTGAGGAAAGTTTGAAGAAGCTGGGCATGTTCGGATTAGTGAACAGAAGATTGAGGGGTGACATGATTGCCCTCTTTAAATATCTCAAGAACTGTAATAGAGAGGGGGGTCAGGTTATTCTCTGCTACCACAGAGGGTAAGACTAGCTCTAATGGTTTTAAGTTATAGGAGAGTAGATTTTGATTGAACATTAGAAGGAATTTCTACAGGCTGGACATGCTGGGGATGCTTTAGTGAGATTCTGCACTGAGCAGGGGTTTGGACTTGGTGGTCCATGAGGCCCCTTCCAGTTCTGTGATTGTATGGCTCTATGACCCTATGCTTCTCACATTCCATGTTCCTGTGTGTTATGCAACTGCAGACTTACCTTTCACCTCTGAGCACGTGCGCTGAATGTCCTTTTGGCCTGAGTCCAGTTGCGCCATTAGCCAAAGTGCTACTCATAGTTGTCCTCTGCTTTACCCTAGTAGCTCACTGAGTGCCTTGACACCTGGGAGTGTTATCTCCTGGCACTTTCTCTTGCTTCATTTTGGATTGCTTCATCATAGAATTTTTGTGGTAAAAGACATTCAAAAGAGGCTTATCATGCCTCCTTCTGCTCTGTGCTAACAAGTGTTAACTAGAGTGCCTTTACCATTGTCTCTGAGAGATCCTCCGCCGGTGTCACCCCACACTATTGCTGCTGCCCAGGAGCTGTCTGGAGCATTTAGCCTGGGTCCTCAGCAAGAGCCTGTCTGACTTAGGAGACCTTACTGGCAGCACTGCTGCCATCAGCATAGCCTCTTGCCTCATAGGAGCATGCAGTCCCATTGCCATGGAAAGGTAGTACCATGAGGGGACAAGACACATTGAGCAATATAAATTACTGGAAAATATGCAATATTCAGGAAAGCAAAGACAGTATGTCAATGAAAAGAAAGATATAGTTGTACTGAATTTGTTTGTTATATTGGATGTAAATAGTAGCAAAATCAATGTTCAAAAGAGATTCTGCTTTGGATGGTTTCCCTTGTATGTAATAAGTCATTCTGGGGAAAAAAAGAGAAGTTCAAGCTTTTCTACAGTGCTCAGGTAAGGAATAATGTTTTCTTTGCTAAAACTCCTGACTTTTTATTGCTGAAGAAAATAAGTACCAAACCGAGTGAAGTAACAAGAAACCTTTTTGGGTTATGGAAAGACTGTCTAGTCAAGAGCTTAATCTATCCTGCCCTTCCTTCAAGAAGTTCAAGATAGCATACATATCTTACCACCAATGCCATTTAACCATTAGAGCAGTCCCGTGAGGCAGGTTGGACTGAAAGTTAGTGACTGGCCTAAGGCAATATAGTAAGTTCCATAGATGTAGGATTTGGAAATCACGATCTTGTCTGTCCTAGTGCAACATCCTAACCGCTACATTACACTAGATCAGTGGTTCTCAGCCTGTGGGTCCCCAGATGTTTTTGGACTTCAGCTCCCAGAAGCCCTGAGCATTGACCATAGTGGCTGGGGCTTCTGGGAGCTGAAGTCCACAAACATCTGGGGACCCACAGGTTGAGAACCACTGCACTAGATCTTAAATCTCAGAAAGGATTCATGAGACCTTCCACCCTGGAACATGTTTTTCCAGGTGAGCATTCATTAAAATTGGAACACAGAGCCTGGAACCCTGTATGGGAGATATGTGTATGTCACCAACATAGTTACAGTGCTACACAATGAATCTTGGTCCAGCCTCCTCAGTCCCCACTTACTGGGAAGCAACCACTGTGATAAACAGGGGCCTGTTCCTGTGTCACTTAGGAAGCAGCTGACTGCTGTTTCCACCCCTTCCTGTGAGCAATCTCTGCTGTGAAAGGCAGAAGCAAGACACCTGTTACAATTCCCCCTCATATCAGTGATCTCCCCCTCATAACAGCATGGTATAGTGGTTTGTGTGTTGGACTACAACTCTGGAAATCAGGATTCAATTCCTCACTCAGCCATGGAAACCCACTGGGTGACAAGGGATGCATAACGCATTCTCAGCTCCTAGAAAATCCTGTGATAGGTTTGCCTTAAGGTTGCCATAATTTGGAAATGACTTGAAAACACACAACAGCAGCAACAAAAATTATTTTCATGATGACAACAATGATGACGACGACAACAACAACTGTTCAATTTTCAGAGCAGTGAAGATAGTAAAAAGTGTGGTGGAACTGAAGGTAATTCAGTGTGACAGGGAGCTGAGCTAGGGGTTAAAAAACCATTGAATTTTGCCTGCATCTTGAAATGTATTATAAAAAGTGTAATTGAGCAAGAGAATCTAGAATATCAATTCATTCACTCAGTATAGAGCAGGAAAAAAAATACCACAAAAGTATTAACTACAGTTCAATTTGCAAGGATATTAAAGTCACATCCTGTAATAAATCCCAGGTTGTTTTTCAGGGCAAAGCGCTGACTTATCATTTAAAAGGATCATCATTTCAGTGGCTAATCACTAAAACACCCCCCTTTTTTTTTAAATAATCCTTGGGTTTTCCATTTTGAGCTGAGAGAAAAATCCAGCTTCCATCAACAGAAAATCTAGGTAGGTGATGTTGGTAAGAAAACAGGCATCTGGCTGTGCCTTTCTGAACAACCATCACAAAAATTTTGAGATCAACAAAAATTGTTACAGTGTTAGATCTGTTAGCTGCAAATCCTTTCTTCACATGTTTTTGTTTCAGTGCTGCTGGCACTCCACATTTGGAAATGATACTGATTATTTTCCCCAGAATGTGAGCATGTAGGTACTTATTTTTCTATTCAATATTCTGCTTTTACTCCAGTAGTGTGACCCAAGGCAGTTCAAAACATGATTAAAAAAACAAACTAAAATTACAAGTTCTAATGTTAGTAAGGTATAATATTATAATTTCTAATACTAAAACAAAATTAAACAGATTGACATGTGGAAAGAACAACCAAATTAAAATCAGTTTAAAAGCATACCAGCAACCAATCCATTGTCAAACTCTGTTTGAATAAAATTGTCCTCCTACTAGCAGAGGAACAACAGGCAGGAGCCAAACTAGCCTCCCTCAGTAATGAGTTACATGTCCTGAGGGAGCAAGGAAACTGCTGAGAAGTGTCTCTCTGGTGTCCTCATCATGCCCATGAGCAACTCAAATGGTGAGGGCCAATGACATCAGTGCCAAAAAAAGTCCCTCTCCACCATCTTTTCTACTCACTCCTCTAGGAAGATGTGGAACCATTACAAAACAGATACTACGGCCCTTTCCGCATGGCATTTGCCATGCGAAGGGCACCTGGAGCATCGCGCGATTGTGAGGAGCGATCTGCACAACGCACTCACAATCGTGCAACTCTCCAGGGGCCAGCAGGCACTGATCGCGCAACTTTTCATTTTCGGCTGGAAGCCGAAAATGGCACGCAATCGTGCATTGTTCCCGGGCCCTGCGCTGACTTACCTAGCATGTGGAGCCTCTAGAGCTGCACTGGTCGCACTTCTTGCCCCAGCACAGCCTAGGAAACTCCCAGGCTGCACTGCAAAAGGAAGAGGCGGGGCTCTCATGCAAGCAGGCAGCTTGTGTGGAGCTGAAGCAGCAGAGATGTAAGAGTCTCTTGTTGGAGACTGCTCGCACGATCCTCGCACCCCAGTGCCGGAAAAATGTAAGGTGCAGAAAGGGCCTACAAGTCACATGCCTGACAGACAGTGGAAAAGGGTACCATGCCTTCTGGTACGGTAAGCTATAGAGAGGTCCAGCAGAATCTCTCCAGTTTATAAAGCCCTATAAGACTTAGCCTGGAAAAAAAATGGAAAAATTACAGAATAGAAATCAAAAGCACAGCTCCCCCTCCCTGATCAGGTTTAGGGCTATAGTAATTTACAAAGAGCTAAACCCTACATCATCCCCCATGCAAGGATCTCAATCCAGACTGGTTTACTTTAAGGTAAGACAATGAAGAAAAAAGATAGCTGCTAGATATATCTTCAAAGGATTCTGCAGCAAGGCCTGGATTATTATTGTTATTATTATCTTTCCTTGTCCTTCTCAGAGATCTACACTCTGACAGCCTCAATACAAATAACTTCACTCCTTTAACTTCTGCTTCCTTTATTTGTTAACATGGCCCTCAAAGCATGGAGAGACATTTTTTCCGGAACTGTGCAGCTTTGATGCCTAAATTGGAATTCTGCTAGCCAAGCGTTTGGTTTCAATATTTCTAATTCAAGATCAGAAGGAGTAAATGACAGGAAATCATAGCAGAAAGGAACTGTGCAGGAGAGCTGCCTAATGTAGGGCTGATTATGCAGCTAACAAAGAGTTCTTTTGTTATCAGGCTATTAAGATAATTTACCAAGTGAATATTGGATTCCAGAATGTGTCTACAGGAAAAACTTCGTCACAGTTCTTGATTTCATTTCCACTTATTTCTTTGATCCAGATGGCTTCCATTCTTTGCTTGAAGCCTTGCAGAGAATTGGAGAGTCACAAAATGATAGAAATGGTCTGAAAAATCTTCTGGTCCATTGCTAGTAATTGATGTGCCGTGCATGGCTGGTGGGCTGTGTACAAATTGTGGACTGTAAGCAAAGCTTGGAAATAACTAGTTACAAACACGTGGTTATTTGTAACCAGTTTCATTTCCCAGTAGCAAAGGGGTAATGACGTAACATTACAATTGTCGTTTAATAAGGACTAATGCCGCTCCTTTTGTGGTTACCCTTTTTCAGTTACATTTACAGGAATGTGACCTCACTGAATGGTGAAGGAAGAACATAGCATAGTTAAAATGTTGGGTCCTGCAATGGCTTGTGCTGCTGCCTAGCTCCTCGGCTGCCTAATTTACTTCTTCCACAAGCTACATAAAGCTATGCTGAGGCAACAAGATGAGAGTGTATATTGTGTTACAGACTTGCAACATTTGGATATATTTTTTTAGTATCTTAGAAGGGCCTATTTCAACCTCTATTTCACCATAGTTTTACTTTATTTTTATTGACAAGATTTTACTGAATTATTTTAGTCTAGAAATTGAAAAGTAATGGGTCCTTTTTAAAAAACAAAATACACACACACACACACACACATACATATATACATATAAAAATAACTATAATGGCAAAAAAATACCCCTTAGGGACTTTGGAATCATTACGGTAACTAGGAACTTTTTCTTTCTTCTTTCTTTCTTTCTTTATTATTATTACGGTCATAGACCAGCATCTGGGAACTTTTTAAAAGTAACTTTCCAGGCCCTGGCTGTAAGTTATTGAAACCTGCTATAGGTTAAAGTGATCAGTTACCTTGCTTTTAAACACCCCCTAGTATGAGCTAGGAAGAATAAAATACTTCCAGGCTCCTTTATCAATAAATGACCATGCAAGCAAGGTTCTACCACACGCAGCACATCTGCTGCAATCAGTGTAAGGCTTAGTTGAAATAGATTGCTGCAATATTAAGCATAAAAGGTCAAACACTGTGCACAAAAAGGTGACTGTAAAATCTATTTGTATTGCAAAATCTCCTCTGGTTCTGAGGAATAATGCAGAACCTAATGTAGGTGCTAAGACCCTGAGCAACTATCTGTCAGGGAAACTGTATTTTGCATCCTGTATTTTAGATGCTGCACTAAGAAATGACTTCCAAGGTACCTTCTAACTCAGACATTCTGTGTTTTTATTTTAAAAGTTCTGGTTCACCTTTTAGCTAGAAACTAACCAGGTGCTCTTGGGCAAGCCACTGCCTCTCGGCCCACCTCACCACAACTACAGCAAGGGGCTAATAAATTTGACTTAATATGCAGCAGTGGTTCTTAACCTTTTCTTTACCACAACCTCCCTTTAAATATCTTTTGTTGCCATGGACCACCAAGACTTAACTCAAGATTTAAAACCCTACAGTACATCAAATATTTATTTAAAGTTACTCATAAAGTGTCTTCAAATTTGAATAGAAGGAAGAAATAAATAAACACACTCCTATTATATTTTAATTATATAATTATATAAATTATACTATAATTATATAAATTATAATATAATTATATTTATATAAATTATATAATAGTATTTTTTTTTACTGGAATGATTCTCCTTCCTTCCTTCCTTCCTTCCTTCCTTCCTTCCTTCCTTCCTTCCTTCCTTCCTTCCTTCCTTCTTTCCTTCCTTCTTTCTTTTCTTCTTTTTAAACTGTAAAATCTCATAACCCTTCTTCAAGTCTCTCCAGCCCCCCTGTGAGGATATTGGAGACCCCTGGGGGTCCACGGACCAGAGGTTAAGAACCCCTCCTATACTGTAAGGGTGAGGAATCTGCACACACACACACTGGAATCAGGCGCACCTACTTCCATCAGGCCCAGCATTGCAAGTGGTTAGGCCTGATAGTGATTTGGGAATTCAACAATATTATCGGTTGCCACAGGTTCCTCATCCTTGCCATAAATAGTTGTTGGACTTCTGAAATATTGGTTGTTGAGAACCTTCAGAATGCTATAATTCTGTGCCTAATTGTCCTCATTATAGAGTGTGTGTCCTTTTATACAATACTATGTCTTAATATAACACTCTTAAAATATCAGCAATATATCACATGTTATCATAAGGATGTGTGTGAATTTTGTTTATTCTCATTTTCTTATGTTCGGTTTTAGTTGAGCTTAGTTTTTTAAAACAGAATTTCCATAACAGAACTTCCCTAAATTCACAAATTTCTTCATAATCTGAGAAAAAGGGCTAGAGATTTAGGAGAAAGTGATATTGACTGATTTCACTATGCAGGCATAGGTTTTGAGTGTATATGCCTTTAAGGCTGACTTTGAATTATTATATATTTAATTAAGATAGTACTGACTTTAAATTGCCTCTTTTTTTGCTCCCTAACAGGCTCTTCACCTTTAGCAGCTACATGACAGTCAGACAGTCTTCTCCATGATGGAAATAGTCACACCTACTGAATTCGGCCAGTACAGATGATTGAGAAGTTTGTTTAGTTTGTTTTTGAATAAGAATATAACAGCATTCACAATTTTCTTCAGATCAGATGCAAAAAGTGAGAGTCTGAAAATGTAACAGTGTGAAAAACTCAAAGGCAGGAGATAGCAAAACTGATAGATCTATCCATCTTTAATTATTCATTGTAGGTTAATATAATAACTGTTGTATGCAAGAAGAAAACAAAAGCATGTGATGAAGGAAAACAGGAAGAAAAGCTATCAAAATTGGACCTTGTACAGTCAGCCCAGTGCTACAACAAAACTCCTTAAACTTAAAGTCTAACTTCAGCATTCAACTCTTTTCCTTTAAGACTTTCTTCAAAAGTGCCTGCTGTAGCCTTCACCCAAGTTCCCATCATTTTCATATGGAATTGTAGCTCCAGCAGGGGTCTGGCTGGTTACCAAAGCAAACCACACTGACAAGATGCCGCTGCAGGGAGCTGCTGTGAGCTGTCAATAGAGGAATAAAGGCACTTGAAATTTCACACTGATCAGCTAGGAAAAGGAGGAGGGATGAGAATGGCAGGCTTTGTAGTTCAGAGAAGCTACCCTTTTCTGCCAGCTGAAAACATGTTGCATTTAACTAAATAATCATCACAAAGTTATACAGACTATTCTCATTTCCAGGCTAATGCTTTCCCACTTTTTTTCTTCATCTATTGCTTAAGCATACACTCCAAATTTTCATAGATGAAGACCAGGACACATATGGCCAAGCAACACAGAGTGTGGTCAAGGTGGCAAAAGTAATGAGGAAAAACACACAAGCTTAGAAGAGGCTGCTGCAGTTTGCTTTGCCATAACCTACCGGGAAGGGCATGATTCTGCCCCTCCTATCCTTTCCCACACTGAATTAATTAAGTGCACCTTGAATTCAGCTTGCAGAAATGAAGCAATTTGAGGACAAAGGGGAAAAGTGGGAGGAGAGAAAGAAACTGGGACAGTTTAAAGGCAGCTTAAAAAGTGCAATGACAGAGAATTTATCTGGACTGCGTCTGCTAAATGGGGTATGTTGGAGGGTATGGCTTAGGCCTCTGCTCTGAACAGCAAATGATACTTCAGTTGGCCATCTATGTTGCCTAGTACCCAAAGTCAAATGGGTTATATAATACAACAAGCAGCTCTTTCTGTTCTCCTTGTTGTTGTGTGCCTTCAAGTCATTTCCAGTTTGTGACAATCCTAAGGTGAACCTATTGTAGAGTTTTCTGGGACTGAGAGTGTGTGGCACACCTAAAATCACCCATTGGGCTTCCATGATCCAGTGGGGAATCAAACTCTGATCTCCAGGGCCATAGTCTAGTGCTCGAGCCACTAAACTGTGCTGGCTCTCCATTGACAAAAATAGAATAAGAACAAACAATTAACTAGTGATTAGTGTTATTTGTCTATAGCACAATGTCTATTACAAAACCCCATGTAAACAACATTATATTTACTAAAACAAATCAAGGGAAGAATTCAAAAAGCCTCTAAATAATGGAATTAATAATTAATAATTTCATAATACTATATACCTGAGGCAAACGCTTCAGTATCCACAAAATAGAGCTGTCAAATGGCTGTTGGATCTGCAGCAAGTCCAGTTAAACTAATGAGCAAAACTGATTTCCTAGCTTGATATATCCTGAAGTGAAGCTATAATTTGGGGACCCTTCCTCTGTTTCCTTCACAGCAGAGAAACTGATGAAATGTTGCTCATTCCTGGGCCACAAATAGAACTTAAGACAAGTCCTAGGTCATTTGAGAGAAACCTCTGCTGTGGTTCATCCTCAAGTCTCCATCATGTTTCCCAAGAATTGGGCAAACTTGGCCCATGTAGGAATGACACCACGTCTTCACAAGTTGAAGGCCATTAAGTTGATTTGGTATGCACTGTGTGACACTCCTCAGCAGATACTTGTGTTTTCCACTATGCCACTGTTTGGCAGTACATTGGTTCCATGCTTGATGTGCAATAGCAGGTCAATATAATCATTGATAGCATGCATCTGCAAGAGACATATCATGGCATTAACATCAGGGGCTGCTCCAAATCAGAAGAAGGTAATCAATGAAATGCCTTCTAATAGGTCTCATTTGAAAAATGTTGAACCTCTTCCCTAGGTAATCAGTAGAAGCTCCGGTGGGTGATGGTAGAAGCACTACAATTTATGTTGTGGCATCAGCTCTGGCGCATTTAACTTTCATGCACCATAATGAAACATTTTAACTACCCAGATGAATCATGTTTTGTTTTAGAATCCATAGAGAACTAGATAGCATGCAGCATTATAATCTGAACAGTTTTAAACAATGTCCCTAACATCAGCCACTTGACAGATACAGTTTGTTAGCAAACAAAAGTCAACCAGAACAAAGGAAAGTCCTAAGAAACTTATATCATTTTCTGCCATTGCCCCAGCCAAAATCAATGTAATAGGACCAAAAATGTTCCACGGCATTTTTCAATGAACTATCTTGGAGAGGAACAGAAGTTAGGCACTCTGGTTATCAGTTGGCTTGCCCCATTGATCAGGAAATATGAGATATACTGTATACATGAGATGCTAACCTTGACTCTAACATAACCCTAATACTAATCCATATACAGTGAGGTTCTAACTGGGATCAGAAAAGACCCCCAAATTCTCTCTGTGCAAATATTTTTAAGGCTTATTCAAGAGAGTTCAAATAATGGTTTCCTTTCTTGCCAAACAACTAGCTACCCCCTGCTATCACTAAGTCAGCCAGGATCTGAGTGGCAGGGCAGAGCTCCAGAACATGTACCCACAAACATGAGCCCATAAGTTTGCATTAGGGGTCTGGGATCTTGGCAGCTATCTGAGGATTTCACATAATGTTGCTAAGATGGCATATATTGCTGATATGAGGGACTGGACCTCATCAGTTCCCTCCCCATTGCTATGTCCTACCTCTCTAAGTAGATATTTGGCAGACCGAGGAAAGACAATCATGAGACATTGCAACTGAATGTGAGCTCTGTGCATGTTTCCCTGGGATTCATTTGCATTGGTTAATATGTTTATTGACAGCCTGCTGTTCCCCCAGATAACAAATTACAAAACAGTTGGTATTTGCATCAATTAGTCACCAACCAATGCCCCCTTCCCGCCTCCTCCAAGTTACTGCTTGACTGTTAAGCGTCATTTGTTTTTGTTTTTCTACTAGACAAGGCCAAATAATTCATGAGGAGGTGCACATATGCAGCAATGCTGAGGCTATAAATTATTTATCACCTTCCATGCTAGAAAGGTGAAGATTTGCTGAATGTTTGTAATCTGTTATGCTGTAGTCAGTCTCCCTTATTTGGCCACCTTTAGTCTCTTGGCAAGTTCCCAAGTCTAATTTTGCATTACTGAACATCATTCTAGTTTACAAGACAATCAACACTCCTTGTAAGCAAATACATCATTCATCCCCTCTGGCTATAAAGTCTTAGCAACCTGTTAACTGCAGGATTTGAGGACTCTGTCCAGATGATAGTTTTCAGAAAGGTAGCTGTGCAAGTCTCTTGCAGTATAGCAATAGCATGTGTATTTCTATACCACTTATCAACTAAGTGCTCTCTTAGTGGTTTACAATGTATTAGCTAATTGCCTCCAACAAGCTGGATACTTATTTTACCAACCTGTGGAAGGATGGAAGGCTGAGTCAACCTGGAGCCTGGCAGGATCGAACTCACAACCTTGTGGCTGCAGTACCAGCATTTAACCACTGCACCACCAGGGCTCATAAAAGGAAGAAGTGGGGGCAAGGGGTGGGAGGAGAAATGAGGCAGCACTTTTAAGACTAACTGGTTTTTATTTTTATTTTTGCATGACCCTTTGTGCGTATAAACTGACTACTCTGAATGCAGTGCAGAGTAATAATAAAAAGTCACTCTGTACTGCATCTGAAGTGGGTTTATGTATCCATGAAAGATCATGTGAAAATAAAAACTATTTAGTCTTAAAACTGCCACCACATTTCTTCCCTCTGCCTTCATTCCTCCTTTTGATGTCCAGATGAAGTTACCTTTGCAGCTCACTTCCATAAGGCAGACAGGGACACCAGCTATGTTGACAATGACCAAAACAATACCATGAGAAGAATATGTAACCAGCTTTGAAGAAAAGAGACCTAGATTTGTAACTAGGGCCAGCCTAAAAGGCTGGCATCATCAGGCATCTGCCAAGGTCCACATTGTTGCAGAGGAGGCCACTGTTGTTAAATGCCTGTAGCCCCCATGAGGTCATTATCTGTCCCCCTGCTGTCTCCAAGAACACTAGAAGTGTCAAGAGAGTAAGGAGATAGAACAGTATTTTCTCTGCTTGCCTTGTATCTTCTCTTATTTCCCCTTTACTTGCTACTTCACAGGCCAGAGGGCCCAATGCTGGAGAAAAAAGTCATCACTTTCCTCCCCAGTCTTTTCTTGAACATCCAAGATTTCTGATATTGACAATATTTTGTGCGTTATTTGAGAAACCAGGTAAAACTCAAGAGATCAGAATGCTAACCACTTATAGTTAACCAGGCAGAAAATGAGTCTCCACTTGAAGATTCTGTGCTGCTGTCTGTGGTGCTCTATATTTCATTTGGTTATTTTCTTGTGCCACTATGCCCAGAAAAGGTCACACGTGTGCTGAAAGTGGAGTTTGTTGTTGGAACTGCTCCAGCGTTCCAGACACTTCAATCTGACACAAACATGAACAACAACAAGCATACCAGCCAACCCCAACCTTACTTGGCTGCAGCTTTCACAGGGTTACTCTTTTTATGTGATGTCAGTGGATAGCAGCACAGTTGTCTGCATGTCTATTGGGAGGTAAGTGCCATTGAATTCAATAGGGTGCGTAAGCAGATTTGGGACTGCAACTGTGCAGCATAGGCCTACACATGTCTACTGTGAATTAAGCCAAGATGAGTTCCAAGGGGCTTACTCCCGGGTAAGTGAGTATAAAGATGGCAAACTTAACTGTTTTATGGCGTTTTTGCTCTTTTATTTTAAGCTTCACTGATAATGCAGTTAAAGGAAAGCATGCAAAACTAAACACATAAATAAATGGTAACATTCATAAATGTTTCGCCTGAGTGGTTTTTCACATTCTGAAAGGTAGATCAATAATGAAATAAATGGCTCCAAGGGAAAAAAAAATGCCTACAAATAAAATTGGCTAAGAACAAGTCTTGCTTAATCTGCTTATATTTAGTCAGTTAGCAGAACTGACTGAGCATTGCATAATACTTGTTTGCAATAACATTTATTTATAGTATCCATAGGTCAAATGAGAGAGCAAGACTCAACTGAGATTATTAAGAGTGTTAATTTAACGACTAGTTGGCATTCTCTGTAAAATAAATGGACTGTTTTCAAATAAATTCACTGAATAGTAAATTAGCTGTAACTCTATGGAGAAAATAAAATCTATAAAAAATAGTAACAGCAAACTTTAAACCACCAGCAGAAACTATGACTGGCTGATGAAATGAATAGTACGAAGGGCAGCAGCCGCCTATGTTTAATGGCAAGCTCTGAAAGCAAATAAACACTTTATGGTCGATTGAACATATCACATTCTTTGCTGATACTCCAAAACTGAAAAGTGCACCACAAAAGGTGAGCTAAAAATAATATTTGCACAAAATTGCATACTGATAAATGCTGGGCTTAACAAACTCAACAAGGACATCCTCTCAGGCTGCATTCATGTCCTTAAAAGTACCTCATCCACATCTTGATATTCCACAGCCAGTAAACCTCTGGTCCTGCAGATGTTTTTAGACTCAAATGCACACCAGCCCAATCCACCCTGACCTGTGGTGAGAATCCTTTGGGGCAGTCATTCATCAACAATTGCAGGGCCACAGGTCCCCTAGTGATATGATATAGAGTATGCCCTTCTCCCTCTTTATAGGCTGCAACTAAGCTAGAGAATTGTATGTCCATTCCTTCTTCATTGCATGCATGCCTACTTCTTAGATCAGTTAGATTCAGGTTCCTGCAACAGCGGTTAGTAAATCAGATCAGTCAGACTGCGATTACTACAGTGGTGGTTAGTGATTCCAACTTAAATCAGTTAGACTCAGGTTACTACAATGGTGGTTGATGACTCCCAAGTGTTAGCGTGCATTTCAAAGGAACTGTCCAAGGTGGTAAACCCTGTTCCCAGAATGGGTTCAAGATGTTAGATAGCTTCTTTAAAGTATAGACTAAAACCTAAAGAGGATTCATAAAACCACTGCCTTGAGATCTACAAGCCACCACTGGGTTGCTAAGAAAAGTGAAAAACATCTCTGTGTGACTGACAGTGCTTTTGCAAGGCAATCCAGTGGGTGTAATCTGCCAGCAGCTACTAATGTTGTATTATGTGGATGTATAATTTAGCCAGGCTCCTCTTCCCAGGCAAAGAGCTGATACAGCAAAATGAGACCACTACCAACAAGGAAGTCTGTATCAGTGCTGACAGACTGTGTCCATGATGACTTCATCACCACTTGCCAGTCACAGTACTGTGTATCGACAACTCCTTGCATTAGCACAATGGCATGACTTCGCTCTTCCCCACCATACAGACGGGGCACTAGTAAAGAGCCATCGTGTGTGGATATGATAGTTTTATGTGGAGGATGTGGGTAGGACAGAGGTATGTGTGGAAGGTGGGTTGGTCCTCCTCTGCCCTCCTTTTTAAGCATCATGGCAGGAGGACATACAAGTATCCATTTCATTTTTGATTCCCTTTCTTCTTTAACAGAAATCCTCAGAATGCCAACTATTGCATAGATAGTGACAAAAATAACTACAGGGTATCTTAAGGTTGCCATGAGGTTAAAGGAGATATGCCCTGGCTGAGGCCACTGGTGCAGGGACTGGGCAAACCAACCTCTCTCAATGCTTGACCTGCCTTTCAGTCATTAATTAATCCCTCCTGCACTTCCCTTAGCCTGAGGGGAACCTCATTTCCTGGGCCTAATCCAGTCTATGGAGATACTTCATTTCTTAGCAGCAACAGCCTTGTTCTGCAGTGAAAAACCCTGCAAGGGCTAGGAGCAGTGTTTCAGTGTTCAGTTTCATGCCTTGCTTTCAACTGGTAAAGCCCTGACACTGAACCTTACATATTTATTGTCTCTTACATCCCATCATGTTCCCTAATATCAGTTCTATAACCCCAAACTAAATTTAAGCAACACAGGTTTATAAAGAGCATTCTAGAAAGCATCCTTCTTGCAAGGATATGGCCCACAAAGAAGTTCTCTTTCATAATCCATGTGTCAGTGAATCAGAGCTGCATGAGAGCGTTGCTTCGTTGTTACAAAACACCCGTTCATTTCATTGAGCTTTGTTCAGGAGAACTCCCTGGTGTGTTTGTCCCAAATCCAGAGCCCCATTCTTCATGAACCTTAGGCTAGCTCAGTTCCCCTAAATCTCTCTTTCAGAAACAATGTAAAACCATTTCTACTAAAACAAGCCTGTGGTTCCCTGGATTGCACAAAGGTTTTATTTTAACACCGTATTTTAATATTTATATACCTGTTCAGCTTATTGATCTTTGAAAAATCTGTTTTCTAAAGGCTGTTGCCCACACAGAGCTCTTGAGGGCTGGGAAGGATATAAATCCTAGCACTAGAGAAATGGTATTTCTCTGTTTCCTAATAAGATCTGAACTACGGATTTGTATTTAAGCTTGAAAAGCAATTATTCTCACTGCCGATTAATCCCATCAAATTTGTTTTGGCCTCAATATCTTAGCTTTCAGTAACAATTGGCTTTTGCATTTTACTGTAGAATGCTAGCATAAAATACAGTTTGGAGGTTTCTTCCCCCCCCCCCCGTTTCATTTGCTATTGTATTTTACATGCATACAGTATTCTACCTTTTGGCCCATCAGACTGTCTCAAGGCCAAATATCTAATAGCAGGTGTGTGGGAGTATTCATGTTATTGCTGTTGAATTAATATACGCATTTTAGGTTTTCTTCTTTCTCTTGTGCCCTTTTCGTTTCCCTTCATGGACAATTTCACATTTTTCCAGAGAGGGAATAAATGTTCTAGGTCTTCTAATTCAAATTGAAAGTTTTTGGTTTAGTATGGGCTGCTTTCAGGACTTACCCATCAATCCACTAACTGCTCCCTGTCATACAAACATTAGCCTCCTGTAATACCTCTTCCTTAATTCATTGGAAGAGATGCCCTGTAGTGGTCAAGCCATAGGGCAACTAGTTAGGCAGAATAACTCTTTCAGACTAAACGAATTCAATAATAATAATAATTCCATGCTAAACCATACTTGCTACATGGCACCACCTGCTGGTAAACCCATTTCAGATCTAACTCTGTAAGCCTTTTCCCCTTGCCAATGTTAAAAACAAAATCTGTTGCTTTGAGAAGGGAGCATTGATCCATTGCCTAGGAAAGGATTAGTTGCTGCTTTATAATCTCCGTAACTTGGTACATCACCATCTGTTTTACCTACAGTTCAAGTGGGAGGGGGCATTATCTCCTCAGTCTCCACCTACTCCTGCTGCTGTTTCACAATCTTTCCATTCAAATGGAACAGTTTGCCATATAAAACTTATAAATCAATGCAATAGACTTCTCTGCTACACTTTTATTAGAAAAATCTGTTCCTCTATTGAACAAATCTTCTTTGCTCCTTTTTTTTTTGAGGAGGGGTGTATCCCGACTGAGTTGCTGACTTGGTTTAGCCTTTAAGAAAATTTAGGCAAACTACTTCTAATTTAGACATAAAAATTTCCAGCAAGATTCACTCAAGATTTGACTGTTTTTCCTCTCTTTTCTCTCTTAGAATGTTGGTTGAAGTGATCTTTGCTTAAAAACTAAGAAACTTCTCTTGAAAACCATTCTGAGTTCTTGTTGTAATCTGGGTGGAGCCATTTGATGAGAGCTTGGGATTTATCTGTACATTTGTTTTTTTAAAAAAAACTACAGCTATCAGAAAGTCCAGAATTGGACTTGGGGGCAGCCTCACAAGACTTCTTGGTGCAATTTCCCTCCTAACACAGCTATGCAACCACTGTTAAGTTAGGGATAGGGATGCTATGGTTCCCTAATCTTATGGTGCTTAGAATACCATTCCATATTCTGCCATCCCTTTTAGAAAATAAACACTCTTGTTAAGAGATTACCTTTTACAATCTACTACAAATAAGATACTGTGGAGTGGCTACTTGGATGTTTTCACTCTGCCCTGTTGGGAGCTAGAGAAGAAAGACAAGGAGGAACTGGTTGAGAAGGAAAAGATCAGGAAGCATAGGATTGAAAGAACTTTGGCAAATTGCATTTTTCATATATGCAGGGGTTATTGCTAGGGAACAGCCTTTATGGGCTTTTTCTCTAATACAATATAGGGACATAATTTAGTGGGTCAATGTAGATTTTTCTGGACCTGCTTGGCTCTTTTATGATGAGGCTATCCATATGAAGGCAACAATTGTCCCTGCCTTCACATGGAACCTGATGCAGCCATAGCTGTGGATGCAGATTATGAGCCCTGCTTACTGCTAACAGGTTTATGCTAATCTTTTCAACACCTTAAGCTTTGTGCATACCTGAATATAATAGAATGTTTTGGCTAAGGTGAAGCAATTAAGGACCATTCCTTAATCTCAACCTATAGAAATCTTCCCAATACCCCCTGCTAGACCAAGTCATTAAGAAATTGTCAGGACTCCCATCAATGTTTTGTCACCTAGAGTTAAGGCAATCAGCCCATTCCAGACTCCTTTGTCAGTTCTGTGGGAAACCATTACTACTTTGTGTATGCACCCCCTTTAAGGTAGGAAATAGGGTATATTAACTCTACCTTCAGCACCAATAAATTGTAGCATATTGGATGTAGTACATTTGGTGTATTATGCTGTACACTGAACCCCAAACCTCCATTTCTCTGTGTTACCCTTAGATGCTGTATAAGCCACTCCATGTCAACTGGTCACTATCACCCTTTACACCCAAATCTCTCTATCCAACCTTTCCTGCCTCACTTTCTGATAGCCTTATATGGTTCTTAGAGTGTCTGATTTCTTGTTGATGTTTGTTAACTCCAAATAGAATACTTTAAAGTTTTAATTTGACTTCTTTCTACAGTTAGCACTGGTATACACAGGTGAAAAGATCCTGCCATTATCCTCCTCTTGCAGGTCCCCTTTGAGCTTTCATTCTCCCAAATTCTAAGGAGACACTGGCATTGTGGGTAGACTCCAACTTTCCCTATCTTTTAGGGTCACACACCACTCATTTTAAACTGGAGCTGCTTCAGCTGCATCAACAATGGTCATGGGTCTGTTTCTCAGACCCTAAGTTACGGCCAGTGAGGCACTGAGTCCTGATCTGCAGCCATAGCATGATCTATTGGACAGTGAACCAGGCTGGCAATCACCATGTCAGATGCAACCTGAGATTGGATGATCTGGCTGAGGTTGAGTAGCTGGGCAAGCGGGGCTTTCAGTGGCATGGCCTACTGCTAATGTGGCTCAGGGAGTGCTGTGCGCCTTTGCTGCATATTCTTTTCATTCACCTAGGTGGTAATGACCTTGGTTTATTAAAAGTCAAGGCCACTGACATACAAGCTATACATAACATGGAGTCTGGCAGTCTTCTTGGTGAAGGTTTCCACAGTGTGGTCTGCTATTCTGCCCTTGCAAGTTTAGTGGCGGGGGGGGGGAGACCCTTGGCATATCAATGTCACCCATAAAAAGGTGAATATGGAAATTACAAAGCAGAAACCCTACAAAACCGAAATCTTGCAAAACAGCTGAGTGAAGAGTGGGCATGGAATGCTGAGCAATCCCTAAAGGGAATTTTTAAAAAAACACATGGGAAAGAGAGTGGAAAGGAAGTGACTGGAATGTAAAGAGAAAGATACATAGATATATAAAAAAAGTAGAAAGAACCATATCGCCTGGATAGGTCATTCTGTGGGTCATTTACAGCAAGGCATTATGCTTGATGTAACTGCTAATGTAAATTCCAGATGCAGAAGATTGCCTATATATCCTAACCTGGAAGTATTGTGGCTGGCTGAAAGTGACTGATGATTTGCATTCACTCTAAAGCTTGTAGATACATTTTCAGTGGTTTGACAATAACTTGACAATGTTACTCAGAGTTATTATTGCAGGTGAGGGGCTGGACTGACATAAACTAGTTTACTGCGGCCTCATAACACAATCCACTCTTAAAATTGAAGTGAACCCAAATTATTCTCTTAAAGCTCCCCAGGGGGCCAAAGCAAATACACAATGCCATGCAAAAATCTCACAATCTGTTGATTTCCACGTAGATTGGTTGCTTTAAAATTGTTAAAAAGCTTTTTTAAAAAATGTATGTGAAATAAGATCTGTGTTAAAGAAGAGTCATTCATCCCTGTTGCTAATTTCTGCTTTACTTTAACCCTATTAGCCACAGGTTCAGGGAATATATATGCATACCTAGGATACATCTTGTGCCTCCCACTTGTTTGTTCTGTTTCTGGATGCCAGGGTTGACTGTCTCTTCTTAGGCAGCCAAAGCAACAGCAGCCTTGTACAACTGGGAGGTACTGGCAGGCTTGGGGAAACTCCCAAGGTTTTCAGGGTGAAACAATTTTTTATTTTTTATTTTAAAAAGTCCTAAGGGAGACAACCTCCTTTCCCCACTGCTAAAACAAACAAATGGAACAGCCTACTAAGGGCTGTGTGTGTTCAGTCACAATGGAACATAAAGAGAAGAAAAACCAAGGGACAGGGTATCTTGCCTACCTGGAACTCTGAACAGAAGCAATCCAAACTACAACATTTTGTTGCACATCTGCTAACAATTATCTAGTATGCCCTATTGCTCTTGTAGAAGTCCTGTTCATTTGCAATGGGAATTTTGATAGATGGTACTTTTGCCCACCCAAATATGAATTTCTGCATACCCCAGTCCTAATTTTAAATGATTTGCCTGATCACAAATGGCTTTCCCCAATCCTGAATTTGTTTTAATTTCACCGTTTTTTGTTATCATATTGAAAAGATATCACTTTTCTTTTCAATATGGTAACAAAAAAAAAAGCTCAAACCTGGTCTCCGGGGTCGTAGTCCAGTGCTCAAATCACTACACCACACTGACTCACTCATGCTCAACTTAATAGCAGTAAGCAATAGCAGTTACATTTCTACACCACTTATCAATGCAAAGCACTCTCGAAGCGGTTTACAATGTGTTTAGCTAATTGCCCCCAACAAGCTGGGTATTCATTTTAATGAATTCATTTTAATGAACCTACGGAAAGATGGAAGACTGAGGCTCTTTTTGCACCTTACCTTGATAGCGCGATGAACTAGAGCCCTCATGATATTGCCAATATCTCAAGAGGCCCAGTAGAGAGCCCCTTGCATTCCGCACACAGCAGGGCATTTGCGAGAGAGCACCGGTCCTCGCCCAGTGCCTCTTCCGCATATCGGTGTCCTGGGCCATGCCCAGGTCCCACCCTGTCCCCGCCCCACCGGCCCTGATTGGTCAGTGGGTTTTCTTTTTTTATATATATTTTCAGCCTATCGCGCTAATGTTAGCACGATAGATCCTGCCAACAGGCTGTTTCATCCTATGTTGGTAACGTGCTAACGATAGCACTGGGTTTTTTAAAAAAACACAGTCGTCCGGAGCCCGGGGGCTGCTGTTGTCTCAAGTATGAGTGGCGACACAGCCCCGGGGTGGCCTCTCACGGCGATGTGTCGTGCAGTGTTTCCTGCTGCGATGGGGGCAGCAGCCAGCCTGCTGCTGGGCAGAGCATCCCCTGGGAGTTGCTGCATGAGGGACAGGCAGCAGGGACTGCCCACACCTCACCCACTCCCAGGTCCTTCCCGGAAGCACACCAGCTGACGGATCCTCAGGCCCTCTGGTCACGCGACCAATGCGTGAAAGGGAGGTTATTTTAGCCTTTCAGGCAAAAATAAGAAAACGCACTATCAGCACTATCCATGGCCGTGATAGCACCTGATTCACCAGAACGTCATGCGGTATGGCGGCTCATGAAGGGGGGAGGGAGCATGCCTAATATGCTTTAAAAATGCCATGTGACAAGGGCCCGAGTCAACCTGGAGCCCTGCAGAATCGAACTCACAAAGTTGTGGCTGCAGTACTGTCATTTAACCACTGCGCCACCAGGGCTCTCAGAACAAACTTAATCAGACCAAATCTTCTCCATTCAGAGCAAATGCACTACTGATATTCTGTGAGTCTGTGAGTCTCAAAAACAGATCAAAAATAGCAATAGTGGCCACTGACAATATGAGCTGCCAGAGCTAAAAGATGGCCTTAGTGAAACAGCATGTTTTAATATTATGCTTTAAACTGAGCTGCTTATTTAGGGAAAAAAACAACAACTCTGTCTTCATCTGTAATAGCTGTTTCCCCTCTCTTGCAATGGTTCAATGCAGGATTTCTTCCCAACCCAGTGACTCTCTGCAGGTCTCTTAAAAAAGATTACTCTTAGTAGAAACCAACAGTGATTCCAAACAGTGTATGCAAACATCCAGAGAGTATTATCATACCAAAGTGCTTTACTGGTGCTTGCAAATTAAGTAATTCTACCCTGTGGAGGTACCAATTAGTTACAGTCAGTTAAAAGCTTGTAAAATCCAGCCATGTTGGTTTATGTCATGGACACAACTGATCCAGGCCTTCTTTTCTTTTCTTTTCTTTTCTTTTCTTTTCTTTTCTTTTCTTTTCTTTTCTTTTCTCATCTCCTTCTACAAGGCCATCAGAATGAGATGTGTCACTGAAACTCATGTTAGGTAACTCTGTGCTCTTTTCTAATAAGATGGAAAGGTAGCTCTGCTCATTATCTGAATGCATATATGGCAAATGCTGCAATGTGTCTGGCTAAGAATATTGTTAATAGATACAATGAAGATGGGACAGCAAAAATTTAAGAAGGAAGAGCTGAACCATGTGGAGGGAAAGGATGCCCTTTCATAAACATTTCTGGCAGCATCAAAAAGCACCTCCTTTCAGATATTTTGTTTTGGCATTGCACCAAAAGGGGATGTAGAGGAATGCTAGGTATAAAACTACATGTTTATGCTGTGCATTGTTGTTGTTATGTAGCAACTTGGTATGAGGATGGTGGTTTTGGGATAGAATCTGGATAGAGAAAGATAGAGAGAGTGGAAGATGATCACTTTAAAGTTCCTAGAATGGGCTGATTGGCCTAAGAGATTTGAACTATAATTGGCTGAAGGTTTTAACATTTCTTCTTTTTAAAATACAATGTTCTTTTTGGGATGACAGCTGACAGTTGGCAGCTAAGATGAAACTGAATGTCAAGGAGAACAATTATTCTCTGTTATTAACTCATTTCCTCTCCCACAGTGGGATTTTGTCACTGTGCCTAAGCAATCAGATTTGCAAATTAAGCCTACGTTTCCTTTCCAACAACCAATCGTAAAATAAAATATGCTAAATGCAGGGAAAGTAAGTGACGAAAATCATGTGGTATAACAGACATATATCTTTCTCCACATGGAGGAACATCTCTGCAGATAATATCTAGTTTTATTGTTAGAAAGTTCAGTTGTGAAGATGATGAAGCATTTGGTTAGAGAGAGTAGAAGAGAAGTATATCTATGGGAGTAATTGTGAAGGTATTTTTCTCCTTCCTAAATAAGCTTCCTACTGCCCCAATGATTTTTTTTCTTCATCTTCTGAATGTCTAACATTGCAGTAAGTTAAAATTTCAGATGAGTTTCTAGAAATACAGTTTAGGCATCTAAAGAAAAAAGGCTGACAAAGCTCCAAGGGAAATGAACAGAGAAAATATTGTCATTCTAGGTGTGAATGGCTTTCAGTTTCTCACTCTCTGCCATGCTAGAAATTTGGGGACTAAAGGTAAATTTAAGGGGGGGGATAATTGTTACTGGGGGAAATGTCACCATTTCCCCCCCTCTTCCATAGCTATACCCCTAATTTAGAGAAAAAGAAAGCTGTTGCAGATAAAATTGACATTGGGCGGGGTAAATTAAACACATTTTAGATAAGGGACAAAGTCCTTGTGACACTTGAAACAGCAAACCTTTTTCTCTCAAGATCACAGGAACTAAAGGTTTAGTAATCTTTTGTAAAACGTTATTAAATTCCCATTCAGAGTTTGTACTATCCCAGCTGATAGATATTCATCTCATGCCAAACAATTATCTATCAGGTTATCAGAAATTGCTAAGGTGATTTTTTTTAAAAAGGGGGGCACAAAATGGCATCAGAATTCTGGGTTACAAAAGCAGGTTTTGTAGACTTGTAGAGAAATAACTGTTCTGCAAGGAAAGATATCCACTAGTGGTAGAACAAATGGAAGTAGTTACTCCACAAGTGGCAGAAGTGTTTTTCCTGTAAGAATGAGGCCAATGTTTCACAAAAGCTGTTTCTGTTGTCCTCATGGAATGCTTGTTATTGTGATATCATTCCTTTATCTTCATCTTCATCTCAGTTTCCTGCCTATATGAGACATCATCACTATAATATCTAAAAGCAAAGATGCACATGTACAGGTTTTTCTATCACCAACAGCATAATTTTTCTTTCCCCTGCCTGATTATTTAATCATCTTTGCCCTATGAAGAAGCCAGTGAGCTTCAAAAACTAGCATAATGCCTTTTGCATCTTCTGGTTGGCCTAACAGAGGTTATCACTAATGTGTATTTTGGAATTTATTTAACAGTCGACACAGCTAATCCTACAAGGGTCCATTTTAGAAGGCATCCGTAGTTTATTCCTAAAAACTACAGTTATGATTCATTTACCACATTTAGTTTTGATTTCACACACATACACACACACACACACACAAAATCTGTGTTCTGAAGATGATCTCCCCTGGGAGAGAAACCATTTGGGTTATCTAATATTGTAAGTTAAAGACCTTTCTGATCATGGTTCTCTCTCTCCTTGAGATCTGAAGTTTGGTACATCTACCCTGGGAGCAGCAAAGAAGCAGCACATGAATCAGAGATGTCACTCAGAATAACAGGTTGTTTGCTGTATGCAACTGCAAGGAAAACTTTCAAGATGCTATTGAATCAATTGTGCCTTAGCTCCTGGAGAAATGGAAGTCCATATCCCAGCTTTCTCCTACTATGGGACTCAAAGCAACTTACAATGTAAGTTAAAAACAAAACAAAAATTATATATAGTTTATATATAGGTTATTCTTAATTGCTTGTTTGTATGTTTAATGCCATTTAAAACTTTTGTGCTGTATATATAAAAAATTATAAAGCCATTAAACACACACAATTTCATTAAAATGTTAATTTCAAACAAAACACTTCTAAAACAAAGTAAAAAAAATGCTTTACATATTTAAAACAGAAAATCCTGTCTTTCCTACAAAAGCTGGACCTTGCCATTCTTCTGGTTACCACCTCATCTTGTTTAAAATACATATACTGAACTGTATTGAAATAATTTACTTACGAGGTACCTTTCCATCTCACTTTTAATTCAGTGAGCTCAAGAGGACATACATGGCGCTCCTCCCCCTACCACCATCATTTCGTCACAAAAACCACACAAAGTAGGCCTTGCTGGCCCAAGGTCATCTGATGAGTTTCATGGCTCAATAGAGACTAGAATATTGATCACCAGTCACACTGTAAACACTATGCCCCCCTTGGTATGGCTCCATGCTATCTACTTGGGATCCCTGCAAAATCTGCTGTTTAGTGACTGATTCTCAAGGGCTGTTAGAATCACTCTGTGTTTGGAAGGGATGTCTGAAAACGCCTCAGAACAAGACAAGACAGAATTTGTTGATGGGCTTTTCAATAAGTTTTGGAATCATTGTATGTGACAGCTTGCTACAGCCACTACAGTGGAATGCAACAGTAAAACTAGGCTCATACAAATGTTAATGTGCCATATGTGCGCAACATTTCAATTCTCTGCTTAGTAGCACAATTCAAAGCACTGTTCAGAAAGCTTTGGAGCATGCTGTTCCTAATGAAAAGATGCCAGTCTTCAGTGAAACACTCAGATGTATCTTGAAGACTAATGTGCATTGCCAGCAGCTGGAATTCAAATGCATTGCCACAGGTTGTTTTTTGTTTTTTGTTTTTTTAAAAAAGGCCTACATTGTAAAATATGAGGTATGGCACTGCAGAAAGACAGGATGTTACTAGTTCCCATGCACCTTGTAGTTTTAATAAAATCTATTAAATTTGTAATTTACTTTGGGTTATATTTTTATGATTCTGGTAGGATTAGATCTAAATTTCATACCTACTTCTGCTTTGGGTCACAGTCAGATCTTTCAGGGAGGGCAATCAAAACAATCATCCAAGAGTCCCACGTGGATGAAGACACATCAGATGTTGTGCTCTAAGAGAAAGGGCAGCTCAAAAGTCCTAGAGCGTTTGTGATAAAGTGCCCTACCCACTTAATCTGTCAGTGTGTCCCTATGAATTCATTGGGGTTTACTTCTGCATAACCATAAATGGGCTTGACCACAAAAGAGGAAGAAATCAATTTTTAATGGAAACCATTGCACCTATGTGAGGGTTTCATACATTGTAACCGCTTCAATCACATAATGATTTTTTTAAAACTTCTCATAACTGGAAGCTTCTCAGAAGGAAAATATGCTGATACCCAGGGTAAAGATTTCTACCCCATATTACTTAGCCCTCAAAATGAGATATCTTGATCCAGCAGTAAGGAATCCTTTCACACTTCAGAATTATAGTACTGGGATAACACTTAGGAGCCCTGGCTGAATCCTATGGGATCCAGAGGGTTGTAGTTTGGGAAAGCACTAGAACAATATGGCTGAGAATTCTAAGTGTCTTCATGAAACTGTAAATCCTAGAACTCCATAGGATATTGCCTTGGCAAATAAAGTGGAATCATAAACCTGTAATTGTGTAACATGAAAAGGTTCGTGGCTTCCAGCCATGTCTGAAACCTAGAAATCCTCAGCTGAAGCTTCATTTCAGATATTTCATTTTCAAATTTCACATTTTAGAAAGACCAGATGCCTGGGAGGCTTACATTTGAGAAGGAGACCATCTGTGTGCTACCAAAAGCGCATTCTAGTTGCAAGGATAGACTCTTACACTCAGTCATCATTGTCTTCTTTCACAATTTATTCTCTGGAAATTGTAATGGATAGACTCCTGCCAGATTGTTCTTTCCATCATTCAAGGTGCCAAAGTCTGAAAGACAAATGGAGAGACAGACAGAACAGCTTCCAAATGAGAACTCCATCTGAAAATACTGCTTTGAATGGTGCTCTTTAGCAACATCTTGTCCTTGGGTTAAATGTACCAGTTGTCTAACTAGTACTCGCTATGACCACAGCATTCAGCTCAGTGATACTACATATTTTGACTGAGCCATGATGATGGCTCAATTCCATATAAAGCTTGTTCTTTCCAATAAGCTCTAGTCCAAACATGGCTATACATATCCAAACAAGATGGATTTAATTTTTCAGGGCACCTTGAGATAGAACTCACAAAGATCACATCATAGGCTGTGCTAAAAGAGAGCAAACCCCTACACTGGGGTAGGTCAACCTGAAGTCTGCCACATATTCCAAACTACAGCTCCTACCTCCCCAACCATTGTCCATTGTCCATGCTAGAGCTTATAAGAGCTGAGGTCCCAAACTTCTGGAGTTGTCTGTTACTGACCTCAATTGTGCATGATTGCAGGGTGATGATGCAACCAATTCCCCTTATCCAAGTGATAGTGATGATGGATCAGCAAAGATCTTACAGCAGGGACTTGCATGAATCCTTCTTTCATGGCCAAAGGAATATAGAATATATGGAGGGGTCCATGTAAGGATGCATAAGAAACTTCTGTCCAACAGATTGAAAAATGTACACGGGTAGTATCTTGTGAGAATGTGAATTAGAATCAGAGGAGATGTACTTGAGTGTTATGAATTAAACAAGTTTACCTCTACATTGGAGTGGACAACCTATAGCACTTCAGGCATTGTTGGACTGTAATTCCCAAAAACCCTAGCCAGCATAGCCAACAGTGGGATTTATTGGGAAGACAGTATAGTAATGTCTGGAGGGCCAAAAGTTGCTTTCCACTCAGCATTGTTTTCTTTCTTTCTTTTTAAAGATATCTTTATTATTAGTTTCTAAAAACATTACAATTCTACAGATATAAAACAGAAAGGGAAAAAAATATAAAAATGAGACATATGAATTAGAAATTAAAAGGAGAAAAAGAAAGAAAGAAAGAAAGAAAGAAAGAAAGAAAGAAAGAAAGAAAGAAAGAAAGAAAGAAGGAAGGAAGGAAGGAAGGAAGGAAGGAAGGAAGGAAGGAAGAAGAAAGAAAGAAAGAAAGAAAGAAAGAAAGAAAGAAAGAAAGAAAGAAAGAAAGAAAGAAAGAAAGACAGACTGATTTCCCCAGTTCTTCCTTGATCTCACTGATCTCATTCCTCAGGGCCTCTGTCTTTTCCTCTTCAAGTTTAGGAGTTCCACACGTAGCATCATCCATTGTAAAAGTCCTGGGATAGTTCCTGGAAAGATTCAAACTTTCATTTAATCCAGCAGTTTCAGAGTTAACAACTCACTTCTCTCTCATCTAGCCAAAAGCGGCCAGCAAGACAGTCTTATCAACATAAAATAGATAATGTCTTTATTTTCTAACACTATAGTTTCTCCTTATTAAAACTGAACTCAGTCTTACAAATAAGATGTCATTCAATCTATCCACAAGATACATGCACTTAAATCTTTAGTCTCTTTTAAAGATGCCAACCCCCCTCCCCAATTTTCTAATTTATTTGTCCCAATCTTGTGAGATGAACATATTTACTCAGTTCTTGACTGCAGAAGGAAGGTGGCTGGATAGGCTCAAATGTTCTGTTTTAATCTTAAGAATTCTTCACTTTCATAACTCCTAAGGTTTATTTAAGAGTTTTAAGAGTTTTAATTTTTAAGAGTTTTAACTAGCATATTGCTAGTATGAGGCTGTCAGATCCTCAGACCCAAACAGCTAGCTGAGTTTCATGGCAAGGGCAAAATATGTCAATCCCTTGGTCATTCGAACTCAAAAGCAATGCAGAAATTGGAATTCTGGACCCTAATGGGTGGTCCTCTGCTCCCCTTTTAATCCAAGGGGAGTTTCTCCAATGAGATATCTCTCTGGCTGGAAGTTTTGCTGTGAAAGCTCTCCTGATTGCACAACTCCAGCCAGAAGCTTCTACCTGCTAGCCTGCCAGAATTTCCACTCAGCATTGCTTTCCACTGCTTTCTGCTCAGTCTTTTCTACATGACTACAGCTAGTCTACCTAAAGACTTGAACACAGCAGACAGAACAGTATAATATCTTTGATAGGAACATATTCTTCCATTCCACTAAGCAGGACACTACTGACCTGACTATAGGGCTATTCCATGATTACACCTGGCCAGATTAGATCACCACTTCTATCATCTTCATTGTTCATTTCCCTTAGTGGTGAGTTAGGTGATGCTCTGAAGCATGGCACAAACACCGTATCGAACAGGGGTTGGACTGAATGACTTCTTATGAGTTTTCCAACTCTATGATTTTGTTAAGGTGTTCAAAGAGAATGTTGTCCATTGAGCAAAATTATCTTATTCAGAGGTGAGATGAGAATGCAAAAAAAATTAATCTTTCTGATACTTCTAGGTAACAGCTACCTTTCATACAATTCATGCTCGTACTTGTGAAAAATATCAATAAGATTGTTCCAGAACAAAGATGCTTCCACTCAGTCTATATTTCATGTTATGTTCTCATACTGCACAAAATATTAATTTTATCAAGGTCCTATTCTTCCTATGCTCCTATAGTAATTCCAAATGCATTCTGCACAGCTAGGTCAATATATATTCCACACAGATTCCTAGCTAATGTTTATTTATAACTGACTCTGCTGGGTATATGAATGCTCGGTTATGCACTTGCGAATTAATCAATGAGGAGGCAATCAAAATTACTCTTTAAAATTCTGGCAGCTTTTATAATGTTTAGACAGGTTTTATTCTCACTGTTATGGAATACTAATTACATTTCAAAATGTTTCCACTAAGCTGAATGGTTTTATTAATTTTGTCAATACAGAAAATATGGTAAATGGTACTGCAGGAGACTGTCACAAAGAGAAATATAATATTTTAATAGAGATGGACAGACACACACACCCCATCATTTTGTCCTACAGTGCTCTGCATTAGATCCCTCTTGCCAAGACAGTTAAATTTAAACCTGAAGAGTATTATATGTTGTCACTGGATTCCAGATTTTCCTGGAATACAGACACACCTCAATTTAACAAGGCCTCAGGTAGGAAAGCTCCTTTTTACAAACATCTGCCCATCTCCATGATTTTCCTTCTTATCTTTGGTCTAGCTGGATTTCTTTTTTTAAAGCAGAACTGGCATTGCGAAGATGGTGAGGGAAGGGCTGGAGAAATACAGATTTTCAATGCCAGGTTGCAGCAGTATGTCTGAAGTAAAAAAATGCAATAAAAAAAAGTGTGAGCTAGGAAAAAAGAAGATTCTCTTCTAGGTAACCTTATTGTGCCTGCATATGGGAGGCAAGGTAAACAGCAATTGCCTCCAGAATTCTTGACTTGAGAATGAATAAACAGAAAAACAGAGAGAAAAGTGAAATGTTGATAAGCCTACTTAAAAAAAAGCATAAATCTGTAAACTGGACCATCCAAATGGAAATCATGAGAAAAGTGAAGGCAGTTGAAAGACATAGCAATCCCTGGATCCATTTTAGAAAAGCAATCTCTGGAAGGTTCAAAATGTGTTTGTTTACTTATGCAAACTCATCTAACATGTTTGTTTCATTTCACATTTGATATTGTTAGTTTTGAATAAAATGTTTACTGAGATATGTTGAACTAATCTTTTGTCTTTTATAATATATGAACCTATCCCTATTCTTTCCATGTTATTTCTGCCTTTGGTATAAAATTTTCTGTTACAGAGATAATGCCCAGAAACAAACCTACTTTGTTAACTGAGGTACAGCTATGTACCTATTTAAAAGAAATCCATAATTTTGGGATAAGTTGTCTCCTTGTTAAGCAAAGTAGTGATAATGGCAGGGTTGCACAAAAATAGGGATGGGTCAACCGAATCTTTGAATCCTGGGCAAGGATTTGAGATTCAGGGATCCAAATCTTCCTGCCAAAACAGGCAAATCGAATTTCTCGAATCCTGCCCTGGCCAGGGGTGGGGGAGATGGCGGGGAGTGCGATCTCATGCTCTGTGTGCTTCCACCACCACCACTCCCCGGCTGCAGGCCAATCCTGCCCAGGGTGGGCCGCAAAAGCTAGGGGAGAGCATAATCCCATGCTCCCCACTCTGCTGATGCCAGCCGCGGGCCCAATCCTGCCTGGAGAGAGTGGCAAAAGCTGGCAGGGTGCTCATTCTCATGCTCCCCGCTCTGCTGTCCCCGGCAGTAGGCCCAATCCTGCCCAGGGCTGATGGCAAACGGTGGCAGGGAGCGCGATCTTGCACTCTTGCCAGCAGGATCTTGCCAGGGCGGACGGCAGAACCTGGTCTGGTTTTTCAAAATTGGCGTCTCCAGGGCCTGCCAAATGCCTGATTGGCTGGCAGGCCCCTGGATGCACGAAAATCACAGCATGAAGCCATGGGTGCCCTGGAGGCTGTCTGTGCCTCGGGCTGCTGCCTGTGCCTGCAGCTGCCTCCCTCTGCAAAGTAATAATCTGTAATTTTTTGAGAGTTATGTACTTCATGTAGTCAATGAACATGTCAACTGCATTTGTATCTTCTTAATAAGAAGTATCGGTATGTTTTCTTGAACTGAAAACTATTTTTTAAATTTGTTTTTCATTAAAGAAGTATGTCAAATTCTGCTTCAAAAACACTTTTCAGTAGAAGTGCTTTCTTTCCCTTGCCTTTTAAACACTTTTTAAAAAAAGGATTTGAAAGATTCGAGATTCGTGAGATTTGTGGATTCCCAGAACCTTCCAGGGATTCAGATTCGGAAAATTCTGGATTTGTCCCATCCTTACATAAAAATATCACAATGGTTCCCCAAAATCTTTTCACAGTTGCTTCCATTTTCTAGACATGAAAAAACAACCAAGAGCAAATTTTGGGAGGATAGGAATCAGCAGTTTGGATGGCGCCTTTAAAGTTCAAACTGAAACCTGGAGCAGATTCACTGGCCAACTGACATGGAAGCCATCAACCATCAGTGCATTAGAGCAGCATGATGAATGAATGAAGGAATACCAATTGCTGGGAAAGAACAGCAAGAGAAGCCTATAGATCCACTGTCCTAGAGGCCAGTGGGATGAGACAGGCTTTTGGTCTGATCCTGTAGAGTTCATCTTTTGTTCTTTTCAGTTGTTTAAAATTACACTTTATATCAATGCCACAAGACAGTTTTTGGAGCACAGATGAGTATTGTGCATATATCACCAATGTTTGCCATGTGTCTATCATTCTATATAGGGAGCTCCATGGCTGACTTGGAGCAATTATTTACAATTATGAGCTTTGTGGGTTTGGATATTTTAAAATGTTTGTACTGAAGTGCCCCATCTGCTTCTGCTGTTCCTTCAATCTCCCTCTTGCCCAGTAGTTAAAGTAGGGATGGGACAAATCCAGAATTTTCCGAATCCAAATCTCTGGAAGATTCTGGGAGTCCATGAATCTCACAAATCTTGAATCTTTCGAATCCTTTTTTTAAAAAGGGTTTAAAAAGTAAGGGAAAGAAGGATAATCTTGGGCAAGACACTCTCTCAGCCTTAGCAAAAGCGTAGGCAAAAGCAAGCCTCCCTCTGAAGAAATCTGGCCAGGACAATTGTCATAGTTTTTCCTCAGGATCTCCCCAGATAGAAAATGACATGAAGGCCCTTTCTGCACAGGCAGGAAAATGTGGATCAATCCCACATTTTCCTACCTGTGTAAACAGGGCCACATACTACAGTACAGAGATAATCCAGGTCAAAACTGGATTTTCTTTGCATAGCTCCTTATGGTATCCTGGGGTTTGTAGTTTGATGATGCACTAGCACTTTGTCAGAGATGGCTGTGACACTTTGTAAAACTACAAACCCTAGAATTGTGTATGAAAGAGGTTTGCAAGGTAGCTATGCAAAGGAATCTTTCAGCTATCCTTGAAATCTCAAGAAGACTATGCCTTCCAATCAAGTGCTGAACTTAAATAATAAATGTTCAATTTAAATATCTTAGAATACAGCCCCAGATGTGATTGCTGAAATCGTTAGCAAAGGTCATTATTACTCCAAGGGGAAAACTCACCTACTTGCCATCTCCCCTTGTGTGTCTGGTCTCCCAAGTTTTCAGGCATCCTGGTCTCCCAGGTTTTCAGGCATCCCAGTCTCCAACAAACTATTTGGGTGGTGGATTCCAAAGATTCGGTTTGCCTATTTTGACACAGGGATTCAGATTCGTGAATCTCAAATCCTTGGGAAGGATTTGAGGATTCGAGGATTCAGTTGGCCTATCCCTAATTTAAAGTGTACTGTCCTGTTTTAGGGTGGCTAGTACCCTGGAATGTTAAACACAGGGTTCATAGAATCATAGAAGCTGGAAGAGACCCCAAGGTTCATTGAGTCCAGCCCCCTGTCATGCAGAAATATACCATCAAAGCCTACCTGACAGAAGGACATCAAGTCTTTCTTTAAAAACCTCTGAAGAAGGAGACTCCACCACACTCCAAGGCAGTGCCTTCCACAATTGAACTACTTTTACCATCAGAAAGTTTTTCCTGATATTTAGATAAGATCTCTTTTCCTGAAGTTTGAAGCCATTGCTCCATGTCCTAGCCTCTGGAGCAGCAGAAAACAGGCTTGCTCCATCCTCCATAGGATATCCCTTCAAATATTTAACCATAGCTATCATGTCACCTCTTAAATGCATTTGGAATGTAAAAGAAAAAGTACAGTCAATTCAATCTAGGCTTTGAGCACAAAAAAATTGTCCAAGAAGCATTGAAAGCCAAGCACGGAGTCACTGAAGAGAATAGTCCAAGGAACAACGTGAAGGTAAGAAAAATGAGAGAGCAGAGAATGGTGCACAATGCCAAGCAGAAACAGTGGATGCATTGCCTTGCAGTTAAGATGTGGCCATAGGTGTGCTAACATATAATTAGCACAGTTGGACTAATCAGCTCACTGTTTCCTTTTTAATGCACACCAAAGGCAAGTCTTGTTCCTTTTTGGTTCTGCTTCAATCAGAAGGCGCAGTATCTCTGACTCCTGTCTTTCAGGGTCTACATGCAATGGTCCAGGTTCTGCTTCCCAGGAAGGACTGCAAGCCACCTCTGGCTTTGTGCCAGTCTCTATCCAGTGACTCACCCTGTGTGCATACTATGTTTACAATGAAACTCAAAATGCCTTATGAGCCAACTACATTACAGAAATTTCAGTCAGGTCACAGGTGCCTGTTTCTCTCTTTAAGTCAACTAATCAATCTCTCTGATCTACTTGTTTACTCTTTATCATGTGCCACTGAACTTTCTTGCTTGTTCAAGCTAAATTGTCTCATCTATTGTAATTAAAATGTGTATGAGACTCATAAATAGAAGTAAGTTCTGAAGGATCAGATTGGGAATTCAGCAAACACTCTGAAGACAACATGAGATAAAGGAGCTGAATTACCCAGAGGAAATATGCAGCCGGAAGATTAAAAAGAAAACAAGCTTTTTACATCTGAAAGAAACTCAAGAATGATTATCTGTCCAATTGTGTATTACCAAGACATTCATTTTGGGGGAGGAAGCATTGTGAGTTAAAGTTAAAAAAAAATCTCTATAGCCTTTTATTTTGTAAATTATCCTGCAAACAGGAATTATTGTAGTATGTGTCCTCTTTATCATTAAAATAAGAAATGTTTTAAAGGGCTAAATGAACCACTTTGCACAACACTTTCCATGCTACTTGCCACTTAAATAATTACTGCTGGCCTGACGGCTATGATATGCTGCATTATTGTATTAAAATGCCAACAGTCTTATACTGTTTGCTGCTATATTCTTTGTGTGTGTGTGTGAGTGTGTGTGTGTGCGTGTGCGTGCATGCGTGTGTGTGCACACACACACCTTCATGCCACTTATTGACTTAGGGTGACCCCATGAATTTCACAGGGTTTTCTTAGGAATACTCAGAGGTGGTTTTGCCAGGTCCATCCTCTACAGCACCTGATATTTGCTGGTGTTCTGCCATCCAAATACTAACCAGTTCTGGCCCTGTAAGCTTCCAAGACTAAACAGGATCTTGTGGCTTTAGGTATTTAGGAGATAGATTCTTCACTGGGAGATAATAATCAGTGCTGAATGACACAGTTGGGATCCTTTGTGATGACACTTTTTAAATGCAAAATAGTTCTGTGCTAGTCAAGTGGAAGGCCTACTCTTCTGCAGACAAAATCCTAGATGTCATTCAGCTTTAGCATATCATAAATATACACCACCATATTTGCACTGGATCTTGCAGCTGTGCAATCAGTTGTAAAATTGGCACTCACCCCTTACTCAACTGTCAGTTAGCTCCCTACCTACCAAACCAAAAATGAGTGAGTGATCTCTATGTGTGTTTTCAAAATGATTGGCAGTATTAAGGAGCACACTTACAGCATGTCTGAGGCCCTTTCCACATCTTACCTTCTTCTGGTGCTGGGGTGCAGGGATCGCGCAAGCAGCCTCTGGCAAGAGGCTCTCATGTCCAGGGTCCTTTGGCTCCACACGAGCTGCCTGCTCGCATGAGAGCCCCACCTCTTCCTTCCACAGTGCAGCCTGGGACCTTCCCAGGCTGCACTGGGGCAGGAAGCACAACTGGCGTGGCTCCGGAGGCTTTGCATGCCAGGTAAGTGCGTGCGGAGCCCGGGAGCAATGCGCAATCACGCACCATTTTTGGCTTCTAGCCAAAAATGAAAAGGTGTGCGATCGGTGCCTGCCAGCCCCTGAAGCATTGTGCAATTGTGAGTGCATCGTGCAGATCACTCCTCACAATCGTGCGATGCTCCAGGCGCCCTTTCACATGGAAAATGCTGTGAAGAGGGCCTGAGAAAGCATGACCAGTTGTGCGAATATTTTTTCGCTAACACTGGTGGTCCAACTGGATTTTGGACAAAATATAATGGTTAATTTGGCTCTTTGTTCAAATTATTGGCCTATAGCATTTAAAAACACAAAGACTTAAAAATCATTAGATATTTGAGGAAATGTCTACACATTATCCTTCCTGGTGGAAGTATGTGATTAAAGCAACCCTTCAAACCATGTGATGGACAACAGAAATGGAAAACTAATCCAATTGTTGACCTCTACCAATTGCCCTTGAATGGAGTCTGCTTATTATTTCTAGTGGTTATAACATTCATTTCTTACTGGAAAGTTGTTGTATTTATTTAATTGGTATTTTTGAGTAAATCCTGCTTCTTTTTATGAAGAAGTTAGCACACATATTAAAGTACACAAACACAAAGAAAACATTACACACAGGCAGAAGACAATGTTATGAAATCACATAAAAGTTACCAGCAACACACAAAAACGTGGCAATAATTGTCCAGACTGTTATTTATTTTCATACTCCTTGTTCATTCCTTTGTTCCTATTATCATTTCTGTAATTATGCCCATTTTCAGTCACCAAACTATCCTAGTAAAATTAACTTCTTGTCCTTACATTCAAATCATTGTCACAGCCCATCCTTTAAACAGGTGGGTACTTGAGAGCAAATTTGAAAAAGTTACTTTTTAACTACAGTTCCTAGAATAAACCAGATGCAGTGCTGGCTGAGGGATTCCAGAAATATTGTTGTTGTTGTTTTTGTTGTTGTTTTGTTGTGTGCTTTCTAGTTGTTTCCAACTTATGGTGAACCTACCATTGGGTTTTCTGGGGCTGAGACTGTGTGACACGCCCAAGGTCACCCAGTGCGTTTCCATGGCTGAGTGGGAAATCAAACCCTCATCTTCAGGGTCATAGTCCAATGCTCACCGTGCTGGATCTTAATGCCTCCTGTTTAACTTTTTCAAATTCTTCTTAAGACCCATCCTACCTTTTACCTCAACTTAACTGTTTTTTTTTAATTAACCTTAGCAAATATAGCTGTGCATCTGAAAAGCAGCATTTTTTCCTTCTGTATATTGCCGACTTAGGGCACCCAGCCAATGTGTACGTTAGGTTTCAAATGTTTGCAATTATATAATCTGATTGATATATATTCCGACTGCATGACATCTTTGCACACATTGTCCATTAGATGCCTTATGAACGGTACTCTCTTGATGGCATAATTTGTCCTTTTCAAAAAATAATTTGGAGAACTGTTGTGTCATAATTCTTCTTTCTTCTAATTTAGTATTTCTTAAACTCCTAAATAAATGATGAAATGTTGCAGAGTGCTTGATCAAATCTGGCTTCCCAGAATGGAAACATGAAGTTTACTTTCATTTATGTCATCAAATAAATAAAAGGTAGATAGCCCAAAATATGATTCTTGTCTTCTTACAAAATCAAGATGGATATAGACAATTAGCCCCCTCATGGCTTTGGTCCCCAAAGGAAAGCCTTGGTTTCTCATCACTACATGATTCTTTAAGCGAAGCATATAGGAGATTCCTCTTGCATCATTCCTAAAATATGGTGCAAACTATTCAGGCATTCAGTCTGTTGGGCTCTCTCTTATATATTCCTTGTCACAAAATACTGGGAATGTCTCCAATATAAGCCACTTGAAAATCAATGGGAGTTGTGTTAGAAAACGAAATTGTTGACTCATGTTCAGTCAGACATCTAACACAGCATTTCATTTTTCCTTTTTAAAATATACTTCCCATTTAAATATGTCCCTGTTAAATTTGTTCCTGTCACCTAATATTACTTAAAACCAGTTTGGCTGTACCTATCTTCTAATATAATTTTCTAAAAAATAATTTGAATACTTGACAAAAACATGTGTTATCCTATGTCCAAAATGAATGAGGAAGTTGTTGACTACCACCAGAACTATTGAAATTATGGAGTCTTAATATATTAGTCAGATTGCTTCACACCATAGATACATACCAGAAGAACACACTGCAGGGACTTATTTTGCCAGTTAAATTACATCTATAGACCATTACCAGAAAAGTCTCCAAGGAACCACATGCATTGTATATTTGTATGCATATATGGTGTGGAATACCAGGAACATAAAACCAAAGATAGAAAGTATCTCATTAAATACATCTACAAATATTCAAAGAAAGAAATACATGCTGTTATAAAAAGGGGTCATTAATGAAGATCAAGGACATTTTTTATTCCTTGGCAACAATTTTGTAAATTTTAGTAGCTCTTACACATAATTCTATTGACTTCTGTACTACAACTGATATGTATCAAAACTGGGGACACAATCTCATCCTAAAAGCAGTGTTTGTTACTGATATCAAGTCTAGAAAATGAGCATGAAGTAGTATTATTGGGTTATTTTTAATTTAAACTCCTACCTTTACTTTTATCGCCAGCATGCAGGTTTCTATAAGAAGCTGTTGTCACTCCAAGACTAATTAAATCAATGTGAGGAAAGACATCAAAGCTTGGGTAAAAAACATTGTTGTTTTTAAACCAGAAAAGAATTCTTGGAACAGAATGAAATTCCTTTTCATATACAGTTTGCTTATGGCTGAAAATGCCACAGTAGGATCTTAGAAAACATCCACTGGTGTTTTTATATAGATAAAGTTTCTTAACAAAGGATACCCCAAAGTAAATTGGCACGTAGGGGAAATCAAGGGTGGTTCTTTTTCAACATTCATGGTAACAGTAGAGATTCCTTTTTCCTCGCTGCAACACAGTGTATTAATTCAGAAGTTCAGTAGGGATTGTTCCCAAGTAAATGGGCATATCTGGCCATCCTAGTTACCCTACAGCTCAGTTTAACTGGGTAAAAATCATATGATTCAACTTCAAGTCTTTGTCTTTTAAACCTCTCTCTCATTTCTGTCATTAGAACACTTGATTACTCAAACCGTGAATGAGATGAAGGTAGGCAGGGTTACTTACCACCTGATGTCACACAAATTCCATTTCATCACATTCCTTTTTGGGTTAAATCAGGAGTTGTAATTATATCTCTCTCCAGATAATCCGGGATCTCAACTCCCAGCATTCCTCACCATTGGCTGTTGCTGGCTAGGGCAGTTTGGTACTGCAGTTTGACGTCAGAAGGGCAACAGAATTCCTACCCCATGTCTGTTCCTACATAGAACACACCACTAAAATGAATGGATCTTATTAATCAATGCTAATTCTAGTCTCACTAATTTCAGTTGGTCTACTCTAGCTAAGAATAACATTGGATGTAGCTCTAAATCATTATTCCAAACATACATTTTTACAATTTTTTTTAAAAAAAATCTAGTTTCTTATGTAAAATGCAGAACACTGAAAACTAACAGAAAAATCAGCGAGGATTTCATAATACTACATCTTAAAGAGGAATTCTTGTCTTTTGTTTCTGTTCAAATAACAAACTGGGTTGAAGGTGTCCTTGTAATACAACCATGGTTAAATTCAAGTACCTTTTTGAGACTGCTGTGGTTTTCTATTACCATCAATCAACGCAACACATATTAATTAAGTACTTCGTTATGCTCTTGCATGATTTATTAGGTCTTCCTTCATTAATGTGTTTGATCAGAAATGTAATTAAACAATGAACAGTGGCAGCAACACATACTTTCCATCAATTATTAAAAGAAGGTTTCCTAGAATAAAAATGTGATAATTAATACCAACACTGTCATGAGTTTCACTTGACGTCAAATTATTTGAACCTCTAGTAGTGCTAATCCTCTGATTTACCATAAATAAACTGCAGAAGACAGCATTAAAATGAACTAGGCTATGTTCATTCCCAGCATTGACACTTAAGACAATTTAACAGACAGCAAAAAGGGCAATTTCTTAGAACAGAAATGCAGGACCTTCTGTTTTCAAGAGGTATGTCTGTTCCCTCTTTTAGGAGTTCAAATCCATGTTCTACAGGAGTGTCTGTGAAAGGTCAGCACATACATATGATGTGCAGTACTTAAAATCACTGCATTATGGCTTCTGCTGCGGGCAGATCCATTCCACAGACTTGTAGCCCAATTATATGCAATGTTTCTTGTGAATGGGTTCAACAGGACTTACTGCCAGGTAGATTTGCATAGATTTCCAGCCTTATGTTGCAAGCTTAAACATCTTGTCTAGGAAATATACCTGACTGAACATAGCTTGATTTACCTCTAAGTAAGCATACATTGGAATGGACTGCCCAATTGATTTAAAAGCCATTGCTTTTTACAATGAATACTCAGGAATTGTACTTTAGCAGCTTCCCTTTCCCAATACACAATTATAGCACTATCATTTCACTCTAGCTACCATGGTTGCATCCAGTGGATTCTTAGAGCTTGTAGTTTGGTCAAACTCTAGGAATCCACTGGATGCAGCCATGGCAGCAATCGGGCTGAGAATTTTAAATCCCTCGTCCTAAACTGCAAACCCCAGATTTGCATAGGATGTTGCTATGAAGCTAAAGTGGAATCACAGTGCTATAATTTGCGGTATGCAGTTCCCAGGATTCTTCGTAGGAAGCACTGACATTTAAAATAGCATAATTCTCCAGTTTCAACCAAAGCAAAAGAGTCTGATTAGTGGCATCTGGTATTAGTAGGACCTTGGAGACTATAAAAGTGCTGCTATTAACAAGGGTAAGAATTGTATGGCCCTCAGACTCCAAGTGGCCCACAGGAACCTATTGTGCAGCTCTACACCTCCTCCAGGCCCTGGAGGAGTTTCAGAAACTGCAAGTGCAAATATATCTCACTTAATAAATCAGTTATGTTCCTGGGCAGTACTCACTCATGTAGGGATGGGGAGGCAATGAGAGCAGTTTGCCCCAGGTGGCAATGTTTTTGGGGTGTACCAGCTCGTAGCCACACCCCTGCACACCATGGCCATGCCCTCACACATGTGGCCACACCCCCCCACACACAGCCATGCCCTCACACACTGTAGCCCTGCTCCCTCCCCCCACACATACACTCCAGGCTCCGCCACTGGCATTACTTTAACAGAAAAGGTGGTACCAGAAGCAAAAATAACATGGAAAGAACAGGGATAAGATCCTATAGCACAAAAGCAAAAAGTAGACTGGCATGTTTCAGCAAACTTTATATTCAAAACTAACAATATGCACATGTGAAATGAAACAACCAGATCAAGTAAACCATTGTAAGTAAGCAACAATATTTCAGACCGTCCAGGGACTAGTTGAAGGCTTTCTCCACAATGCATCCCGGGGTGACCTTTTCTTTTGCCTGCCCTCCCTTTTGCTGTAATTCCCATGCTAATGGCCTGACTTATGCTTTTTGACATGTTGGGAGTAGTGGATGGCGGGGCATGCTTATCTGCTTTTCCCTCTGTTTTTCTGTTCACACATGCTTAGTAAAGCATTCTGGAGGTAGCTTCTGTTTACCTTGCCTCTTGTAAGCTGGCACACACAATTACAGCAGGATCAACTACAGCAGAATCCTGCTCTTTCCCAGATAAATCCTTCTTGCATGGTTTAATGCAGACATGCTGCTGCAATCCAGCACCAGGTATCTGTGTTCCTCCAGCTCTTTTTCACCATCCATTCAATGACGATGTTAATAAAAAAATCTTCCAGGTAGACAGAGGAAAAGGAAGCAAAGAGGACTTGGTGACAGTGTGATAATGGGCTCTTCCCATGATCTAGGCAACATAGCTGAAGGATGATAGTTCTCTCTCCAGGTAAACAAGAGGTTAATGAGGTGTCGGGTTTGAGTTACATTTATTGGGGGTCAACATCACAGAAGGACATGAGAGATCATGAGAAGCAACTACCCAATCAACAAGACCAGATGGGAGAAAAGGTGAGAAGCTTTGAGATGCTTCAGTCAAGAAGTTTTCAAAAAGCCTCAGAGACTACAAGGCAGAGAGACACAAAGGAACATCAACCAGAGACAGAGATCTGGTAGTAGGCTGGGACAAAGCTGGTCCCAGCTTCCCAGCCTCCTCCTCCCCCTACACCATCTCAGCATCTGGATAACAATGTGAGTAGATTAGGGATGTTCTTAGCTAGCCGTGTTAGGGATTATGTTCTTTTAAAAGGCGGAAATGATCTAGGCTTATCTATGACTTTGTAACTGCTAAGTAATGCCTGAAGGAAGGAGACTTCATGAATGAGGATGTCTTTTGTATTGATTTTTCCTGCTTAGAATTAAAAGCTATCCTATAAAGACCTTCTTGTCTATACTCTCTTTCTCCAAGTATCTTTCAGTTGTGCTCGCAGACAGAATTCAGCCTTTAAGTTTCTCCCCAGTGGCTTCCTACTGATCCACTACAGGATGGTGGCAGCAGAAGGTTTCCAAGGGCAAAGGGTGGTTCCCATCTCCTACTCGAGAGCAGGAGACAGCATCAAGTGGGAGAATACCCCCCTTCCCTCATAGGCAGTAAGAAGATTTTGTAAAAAGGAGCCTCACAGCTAGAGGCTTTGTAAACTGAGGTATGTCTATACATGACTTGTCATTTCCAGTTCAGCAAAAAAAGCTCCCCTTCCCAGTTTTTGGGTTACATAGAAGCAGAAAATAGGGTGCATATGACGCCTAGACCTTCAGCATCTGCTCACCTTTTGTCTAACAGTCTCCATCTATTGATCCTTGAACCCAAAGTCCCATGAAATAAAAGTTTGGCAAAGATAATAATGTCACTACAGTTCCATTCTGCAGCTATATACTTTGGATGAGATTCTCTAGCTGAGGAGCTCAGTAAAACCATGTGCCTGAGGAAAATATATCAAGTGCCCTGCAAATCCACATAGCTTTGTCATTACAAAATCATACGGTGTGTAGCTGCTACTGGATTTACCAAGGCAAAACTATTCCAGAAAAGAGATGATGGACTGCATGCTTGATTGCTCCTCTGTATTATGAAGACCTCCTTGAACACAGAAAATCAGCATGTGAGGAAAAAGATTTATTGCTCCAGTGTTCCCCTAGCAGCAGGATAGCAAAGTTGAATCTTGAAATTCAAAGGTGTGCAAGGAAGAGACAAATGGCAATGCCCTCCATTATAATTCAATATATGGCTTCTTTTTATCAGATTATAACTTAAAAAATAAGGCATTAAACAATTAATTTTGTGAAGTACAAAATCCTTGAGGTCACAATGCTTACTGGTCACATTATCAAGTATAAGTTCACATTGATTTCACTTCAATTATTTCAGCAGAAAATAATCTATCAATATTTATGGTTTTCACCAAATAATTTAAATTTAAACATCATTGATCTTGTACATGAAAATCTTATAAACCATTAAAAAAAGCAAAATCACTGTGAAGTTTTTAAATAAAAATCCATTTCTCTTTCTGCGTCAGCAAAGCAAAGCATGTTTGCAAAAGGGAAGGCAGGCAAAAGAAAACGTCACCCCTGGATGCATTGTGGAGAAAGCTTTCAGCTAGTCCCTGGAAGGTCTGAAATATGTTGCTTACTTACATGTTCTTACATGCTTGCATGTTCTGATAGTTCTGTCATCTTCGAATCAAAATCTTTCCTTATTATTTATTTATTTAAAGGATGGAGGTAAGTGCATTTTTTGGGTCACAAGTTTGGTCCAAGATGTGGTCCAAGAGTGTGGTCCAAGAACTATGATGGCATGGGAGCCCAACCTCTCAATTTTGCCCCAACCAATTGTTACAGGCTAGGTTTATTTAGTTGCCTACTTTGAGGCCTGGGAATAAACTTATGAAGTGCAGAATATAACCTATTATAATCTATAAAGTATAGCATATAGGATATAAGATATAATGCAGAAAGCTAAGATGTATTAGAATGTGTGTGTGTGCATCATTGATAAGATAGTGGTAGCTTAAATCTGAGAAAAATGCTTACTAGAATGTAAACAACATAAGGGATGAGAATGCTGGCATTTCTAATAGCATTGTGAGATGTGAAAAGATGTGACCAAGAATAACCTCCTAGAACAGTGGTTCTCAACCTGTGGGTCCCCAGATGTTCATGGACTTCAGCTCCCAGAAGCCCTGAGCATTGACCATAGTGGCTGGGGCTTCTGGGAGCTGAAGTCCACAAACATCTGGGGACCCACAGGTTGAGAACCACTGTCCTAGAAGATGTAATAGCTGATACATTTAAGATGGCCAGCAGCCAAAGTCTATAAGTATATTGTAGATGAAGTCATATCTTAAATCCTTTGTTTTGATTGGGTATTATAAATATGGCACAGTCAGCACCTTTGTTCTGATTTATTTTGATTGGACAACTGATAGTCTGAGGCCATTTCCACACTACACTCTTATAGCGAGATTATTCCACTTTCAACATCCTATGAAGTCATGGGGTTTGCAGTTTAGGGAGAGGCCAGCCAGCCCCTCCCTAAACTGCAAACCCCAGGATTCCATAGGATGTTGAAAGTGGAATAATTGCTCTATAAGAGTGTAATGCGGAAATGGCCTGGGTGAAATGAAGGAGAAAATAAAAGGAGCCATTATAGAGCCAGAAGATTAGATAGTTTTGGAGTCTGCATCAACAACAGTGAAAGTTATAACGCAACTTCCTAGCTATCTTGTTCCAAATAGACTGATAAACTCCACAAACATGCTAAAAGACTCATAAAAACCAATTAGGCTATGCTGAAATAGATATATCTCCCATTATGAATGTGATACTCATTAGGATGCTTATGGATGTAATGGATGCTGTTAAGATTTAACAATGCTCAAGGAGATTATTCTTGGACGTCTGTATGTTCACAGATGTTTGTTTAGAGGAGTATGGTTCCTCAACAGATAACAATGTATACTTCAATGGATAAAGGGCTAAGTTATATTGTTTACGATGCTAATGTTCCTCTGTGGGTTAACTGTCACAAAACCTGTTAAAGAGAGAAAAAGGTTCAGTCCTTTAGGAAAGTGTAACATCTTTATGTCCATATGTTGTAAAATAATGGATGTATGATGCCCTACATGCAATATGATGTAATTGCCATACCTGTGTTTCTCCCTGAAGAGAATACATTTTATTATATGGATAAATATAGTAAGAGATTAAAGAATCACCAAAGGGTCATATAAATTCTGAGATTCTGATATTTATGCAAGCTTAACTGGAAGACTGATGTTAACTCTGCCTGTCTGGTTTTAACGGCCATCACCAATTGGGCACTTAGGTGGCCAGAATGTGGTAATGGAACCCCGAGACACAATCCAGACTTGCAGCTGTGGGCAGGTCTACATAGGGACAACAAAACGCAGTGTCCAAACACAAATCAAGGAACACAAAAGACACTGCAGACTGATCCAGCCAGAAAAATCAGCAGTAGCAGAACATGTTATAAACCAACCTGGACACAGAATGCTTTCTGAAAGCACAGAAATTCTGGACATTCTGACAACCACTATGTCAGACTAGAGCGGCCATTGAAATCCATAAACACATGGACAATTTCAGCAGGGAGGAAAAACTCGGAAAGTAAACAAGATTTGACTACCAGTACTGAAAAACACTAAAATCAAGACTCAAAAATATGCCAATGAACACCACCCAGACTCTGGAGGTCCCTCTACAGGGAACCATACAATGGATTGCTAATGTACTTAAAGCACTGTTATGCATATCCTCTGACTAACAATATATCCTGGGTGGTATCCCATTTAACAATAGGCCATCACATAGGCCAACTGTAACACATGCAAATTGCTCCCTCCCACCCGGGGACTACACAAGTATATATACTCTGTCTCACTTCCATGCCACCAGATCCTCTGAAGACGCCAGCCACAGATGCAGGTGAAACATCAGGAGAAAATACTAGTCGAACACAGCCTCAAAACCCAGAAAACCCACAACAACCTAAGAATCCAGATTAGTTAGCAAGTAGCAGTAACCTTCAATTCCTCAGTCTAAAGAGATAGAAATGGGGAACCATGCCTGTTTCCCAATTTTTGTCATCTTTTTTAACCTAGGAAGGGTGGAAGGCACATTCACAATGCCCCCTGCATTATTTTAGGCCCAGGACAAGACAACAACGAAATAAATAGGAAGTTGAATTCTTCTAGGGGACTGCAGGGAGGTGTTCAGTGTATTTTTTTTTAAAAAAAAATAACTAATGTGAGATAGCTTTCTAGGGTCCTGTCATGGACAAAGAGTCAGCTTTTCCAGGTGAACAGCAACCTCAAAGGAGGATAAGCAAACACAAGTGCACCAGGAGCTAGTCAGTCTGGGATGAGAACCAGCTGGCTCCCAGCCTTTTTAAGGAAGGCAGAGTGCAGTGTCCCAATGCCAGAAACAAACTTTGTGTTTACTGGTCACTGCCTTTGTTTGCTACAGATTCCCTGCTCATAGTCTGCCTGGCTTCTCTGACCTCTGGATTGGATTCTGAACTCTTGGAAAAACTTTTGACTATGCTACTGGTCCACCCTAAACAGGCAAGCTCTACTGAACTGGTAGCTGTCTCTGTTTGTCTGTCAAATAGCCTCCTGCTGGACAGACAGCTGGTGCCAATGCAAGGTCCTGCAATGGGTGTTCACCAACTCCTAGCAGTTGCCATCACTAACGTACTTCTTAATTTGAAACATCTTTGTGTCATTTCTACGCCAAAGTAACAAACAGTTCAAAGAAAACAAATAACAACAGAAATCACAGATTATATAATGATTTATAAACCAAAATCAACCGTATGTAAAATTTGCAGAAGTAACAAGTAACAGCCAATCAAACAGTAATCAATAAATCCAATAGATCCATTAGGACAGCAGATATATGTGATTCTTAACCTGTGGTTGGATGTGCTTCAGGAGGTTTGAAAATTGGACCCCCCAGAGATGTTTTTCCCTTCTATTTCCTTCCTGTTACTCTGAAAACTATGTTTTCATAGTTTTCATGGGTAGGAGGTCCCTAGCTTTCCTTATGTCCCAAATTAAGTTAAGAATCATTGACCTAGATGTAAGTAAAGGAGTTTTCTTCAATAATCTGGCCTCCCACTGTGTTGAACTACAGCTCTCACCATCTCTACCCAAGGGGGTCTTTTGAAGTCCAACACAGCTGGAGATTATCACATAGAAGGCCATGATGGTGCTATTTCTATGTTTTTTTGTCAATCTATGTTTTCAAAAGAAAAAAGTCTGCTTCAGGGAGGTACATCATGAAAGTCTCTCAGAACATAATGGATTTTACTAAGAAATATTTGTCTTCCTTGACATAAATGCATTTTATCAAAATGAAATGGAAACTGTCATGCCCTGCTTTCAGGACCTAGGCATAGACTATGACTCAGAGACTGAAACAGTGGAACCTGAACAGAAGGAGACAGGACCACCCACTCCAGAGACAGAACAGGGGGTAGTGCCAGTCCCAGCAGAGAGCCCTGCTCCTTCTGACATGGAAGATAATTTACCTATACCCACCTTCATTGAACATAGACATCAAAGGGAAAACCTACGCAGATCTCAGCGAATTTATAACAGTTAATTACGTGCCAGCTGCACTGATCTCTGAACCTATAAAAGCTGAACCATTACCCTCCAGAACTTGTTGATGATTAACTGACTGTTTCTCCTGTTGTATCTCTGACGCTTTCTCCTGCCATGTCTCTGACCTCTGCCTTAGGATTGTATTGACTGTGTTTCAATTTATGAATATTGCCAGAACTGTTGTTATTCTTTGTATTTGTTTTGAGTCTGTTTCCCTACTAGATTAAAATAAGGAATTGCACTATGACACTGAGGCTCATTGCTGCTGGTGGTGGTTCTTATCAGCTATTTTTGTTTGGCTGACTGCCTGGACTGAGAGTGGACAGGAAGAGTGTTAATCTGTACAAATGTGATTTTGGCCTTCTGGTGCCTCTCCTCTAGCTATATCTGATAATCATCAGGACAAATTACTTGGGTAGTGACAATTTAGGCTTGGGAAAATGGCACCACTTGCTCAATCCAGTTCTACATGAATATAACTGCTTATGCCCTTCTTCCCCCTCCCACACACACTTAAGGCATGGAGATTATGAATCAACTGATGTCCCATTTAGTTTTGCTCTACAGAATCTTTGTGTTCCTGTGAACAATTATATGGCATATGCTAAGGGTTAGATGACTTGAAGTATACACATTGGTGGAGCTCCCCAGAATCCAGAATTGTTTGATTCCTAATGAACAGCTCTGGGGTACAAAATTACTTAAAGAATTTGTTTTATTTGGAGTGCTTTCAACTGAAAATTAAATGGTTGGCTTTGAATTCCATGGATTTTAAATAAATCCTAGTAATTATTTTCAACTCTGAGCATGCATGCATACACATGCACCTACACACTCTAAACAGATGCACAACCTGTGATAATGGGGGCTTCCCATTATCTAAGCTTTGCTAAAAGGGGGATACTTCCCTCTTAAGGTAAACCAAGGGTTAATGAGGTGTTGGGATTAGATTACATTTTAGTGTGGGTCAACATCACAGGTCACAGGGTGAGAACTGACCAACCACACGCGAAAGAGGTGGGCATCTTGGAGATGCTTTGAGATGCTTCTGGGGAGAAATTATATAAAACTTCAGGGAGGCCATGTGGCCGAGAGAAGAACAAAGAGAAGAATAAAGAGATACCTCCGAGACATGAGATCTGGCCAGTCATAGGCAGGCAGGCATGCCGTGCCTCCTGGCTCTCTCTTCTCTCTTACACCATCTAAGCCTATGAACATCTGTGAGTACTAGAATAAAGTAGTTAGCCGCGTTAGGCTTTTTGTTATTTTGGAGCTGGCTGATCTTAAGAATGTATCTGTGTTTTTATATCTGTTTTTGTAACTACTTGTAACTTAAGCGTGCCTGGGAGGGGGGAGCCTCTCATGTGTATTATTGTCTTGTTTATTGCCTGCCTTGAATAAATACTTTCTGTAAAACCTCTGTTTCTCTCCATTCCCACACCAGTCTTTGGCACACGCTAGATAGGACTTCTCTCACTCAGAAGGGGGGAGGTGAGAGGGAAGGAAAGGTCCTTAAACACAGAGATTGGTAATCCACTGAACAGGCTCCCACTGTACTGTTCAGTTACTTCAGAATTCAGTGGGTGGTGGCAGTATAATTAATAACGCTGGAGGAATTACCAGCCTTTTCCAAGGATGAGAGTCAACCTTGGTGGGCTGGCATGAATTCCAGTATGACACAACCATACGCAGCTTTTATGTAGATTTCTGTTCAGACCTCTTCCTCAAATCTTTTAACTGATTAGCATTCCTTTCTGGGACAACATATGAAAGTACACCCAAAGTAAACACCCAAAGTGATTAAGATAACAAGCAACAACACATGACCCATTAAAACAAGTATATCTACAATTGAGGACAGTCTATAATCTTTCATGAAACAATGGATGGAACTTATTTGCTTGAAGGTGTATTTACTCTCACTTGGATACCTCAATAAATTATGAGTCTGCATCCATTCTTCCTTCTCAGTTGACACTATGCATTGTGCATCTCTCTATACAGTGAATGAGTGAAAACCATCATTAATCAGAACACAAGAACCCGTGAAATCATTCTTGGCTCCTACACATTGTAGAATCGGTGTTCACATGATGGAGATTGGTCTCATTCTGTGAGAATCAGTAAATCTGCAATTTAAAGAGATTGGATTAGCATATATATGACTGACTCTGGTGGAAAATCAATTTAAGGTAGATTATATGAAGCTCTCAGAACAATGTAACAGATACAAAAGTAAACAAAATAACACCTTCAGTAGAGAACCATTCACTTCCTTCTCAACCACCAATCAGAGATCAAACTATGAGCTATGAGTATGTGACACAGAACTGAATCCAGATATGTCCACCACAATGGGACCCAGTCAGAAATTGGATCCAGAGCTACCTATCAGCTTTAGCCATTTCTGCACAAGAGAGGAGGAGTGGTTCACCCCGAGGCAAAAGCAGTGTTTTATACTCCGATTCAGAAACTGTGCTGTCTGCACCCCTCTGATATACACTGTTTTAAAGCAGAGAACAGTGGTTGCTGCATCTGCAACAACAAGTCCCTGGCTACTCCCATTCCCCTCCTTCACCTTGCCCTGCCATCACTGATTGTTCTGGTTGTTTTGTTTTGTTTTTTAAAAAACACACATTTTAAACACTTTTCGGTGTTGCTGTGTTTTGAGTAGGTATGTATGTTTGTTGATACGTGGGGAAAAAAATGTCTTAAGGATCCATTACCAGATCCACTCTCTTCCCGCTGTCCCTTTAACTCATGAAGACAATAATGACAGCAACCTGTCCTTTGATGGGCAGAGAGAGATAGGGATGGAAATGATGGAAGGGACAGCCTGGGAATGCCCATAGCTGGCCAGTTCTGCGCTGTGAATTGATGATACATTTCTGCATGGAGGCAAAAAACAAAGCAGAATCAGTTTGGGAGAATTACATCGAAGTTTTTCTGGTTTTTACATACAGCAGTTTCTCATCACAGTGAACCATGCTAGGAGATGAAAATGTGCAGAACTGTGAGGAAAACTACAACACTAAAACACTATAATGTGCAGACAGCAGGGTAAGAATTCAATACTACTATGAGGTGGAACTACGTGCAGAAACAGCCTTTGATTCACAAACTGTACTTAAATATGACCGAACCTGTACTGCAGTTTGCAAACACATGGACCACAGAGGTCCTTACCTTCTATAGACAGATGCAAGAAAGTGCTTTTTTTTAATGGGAAAGTACTTGTGCAACATGGAGTCAAGTACTTCCATTGCATCTGTGGCAGATGGTGGAAGCCTTGAGCAATACAATAGTAAATGCTAAGTTTGCACTGTACATGGAAAAGCAAAATCTCACAGCAAGCACAACAGAAATTGGTATGGTATGTGTTAGTTTTCACAAAATAAATCTGTTTTATCAAAGTGACCACGGCACATTTCTGAATACCTTTTTAAGTGTCATTTTTTAAAATGTAACAAGTAATTACATTAAAATGATGGAGCTGGAAGGATTTTTTTAATTTTTAAGTAGTTTTGGTAAATAATGATGACTCAAAGGGCTAGTTATAAGCTCTATATGGCTCCAGGCTATATATCTCAGCACCTATATCTCACCATAGGACCTCACCTGGGCCCTGAAATCCTTGAGAGGGTCCCATGTCTCAGTCCCACAGTTAGGAATGACTGAAATATCAGTCCATCCTTGTTATCCAGGTAGATAAACACAGAGCTGACACTGGGCCCTGAAGCAGGTTAGGAAGCAGTCACCTACACACACACACACACACACACACACACACACACACACTTTTTCTTGGCCAAGAGGTAACATCTTCTCAGCCCCTGCTGTCAGCTTGGATGCAACAGTAGTCTGATCAGATGCAGAAAGCTTTATGGAAACATCAGGATTTTTATAGAGCCTCCAAAGAAAGAGAAAATGTGGACAAGTTGCTGCTCATAAACAAAATAGGGGAACAGAGAACATTCTAACATTTTTCTGTAAACAAGCACATGTTCTTTGTGAATTATCTTGTTGACTTTTGGCACAGTTCTTGCAAGAAGACAGAATGGCTCGTGTGGAATTACTTAGGAAACCAGAAACAAAACACTAAATGCTTGGAAAACTTTTTACTCCCAATACCACTACTTGCTTCTGTAAGACAACAGCCTTCTTAATGGCTGACCCTAGATTGTGCAAAACCTTTCCCAGGGAGGACAGAACTACTGTTCTTCCATTAGCAGACAATTAGAATTTTATTCTGAGAGGCTCTAAGAACTGAAGGTTTTAGATGGTGCTAAATTGTTTTGATTGAAAATTTTAATTGAATTTTATTTATTGTTTTTTATCCTTTTTAGGTGTATATTTTAAATTGCTTTAATACAGTAGAGTCCCGGTTATCCGACGTGTGGTTATCCGACCTTCCGGATTAACTGAAGTTGCGGCAGCCTGGGGGCGTGGCTGTAGGCATTTCCGTGCGCCCCAGACACGCCCAGATGCCCCCCAGACACGCCCCCCAGACACACCCCCAAAATGGTTGCCGCACGGGCATCCGGCTAATCCGACGTTTCGGTTATCCGACCCTCCACCCGCCCACTTAGGTCGGATAACCGAGACTTGTGAATAATTCTATCTTAATTTTGACTTTTGTATATCTTTAGCTATATTGTAATTGTTCTAAATTGTAAGCCACCTTGAGTATCAATTTTGGAAGAAAATTGGAGTATGAATAAGGATGATAATACTAATAATATTAATAATAATACAACTAACTTATTACTAACACATTACTCTTAAAATGATAAAATATTATGAAAAAGGAAGTGGGAATGCTTCAAAAGTTATTATTTCAAAAAAATGTTCCAAGCTCTGATTCATATAAGAACTTCTTTCATTTTAAAAAGGCCTAATAATTTTAAAAATGATAGTCTAGTCTGAACAAAGACATCTAAATGCACATTTTCTCCCTTTGTTTTCACTTCATGCAAAGAATAGACTGAAATGGTAAGTGAAGATAAGACTACCAAGCACCAAAGCCATCTACAACCAAAGGTCTGGTTGGCACTTGTAGTTTCTGGAATTTGAGCTGATGGAACACTCTACATTAGAGTTCCATGAAACATAGAAAAATATTTTAAAGTGAAAAATATTGTTTTAGAAAGCCATAATGTTCCATCCACAGGATCATCCTAATGTAAAAAGTCCAGCAGTTAACATGGTAAGCTGCCATGGGTTTTCTTAAGTTAAAATTATGAGACAAAAATACGGTAATGAACAGGTATAGGTGTTACTGCCATGTTAAAATAAAATATTCTAGCCTGCAAGGTTATGAACTCAAAGGATGGAGATAAATAATATCTTTTAATCTACAGCCAACAAGTTCTGAACACTTTGACATTTCCCTTGGGAAAAAAAAATCTCCATTTAAAGACACTTATAAGCACTTTCAAAAGAGTATTGCAGTCACACAAGCAATATAGCAAAAGGTTTCCCAAGCATGAAAGTGGAAGTAAAAATATCTTTAAAAATGTTACAGTGCTGAAGAATGTACCCACGCTGCCTCTTTCCCTAAATTATCCTCTTTATACTCATTTTGTGGCTCCAGTAGACTAGTCAAGCTATAATGGCTCCAGGTGAATTATGGGACAGACAAGGGGAATGCCTTTCAAACAGTGATTAGAGAGAAACATCACTAAGAACCACAGGCAGAAAAGAGATAAAAAGGACAACTTCAGAAATGATGTACTATGAACTGAACCTGGATGTATTTTTAGATTTAGAGAACACCTTGAAAGGAATAGAGGCAGCTGCTATTTTTCCAGTTTTAAGTCATGATAGTGAATGGGTTTGCAACTGCAAATACTACTTTCTGTTGCACTACTCTAGACCATCAGGCATGGCTAGGGCTCATCTTAGGCCCTTTCCACTTGACACACTCAACCCACCATGGGGAGGAGAGAAGGACAGGGCTGGGGCGACATTGTGCATAAACTTTGTCCTGGCCCTGTCCTTCTCCTGTCCCTAGGTGGTGCAATCATGCCTCAGATCATTGACGGGTTTTCCCTGTCAATGACCAGAGATTGTGCCACCCTCCCACTGTGTGCCCACAGTTATCTTCACTGAGAGGTCTTGGAAGCATAATGGCTGCACTTTCTGCTCCAGAGCAGCCTGGAACAGTACCTGGCTGTGCTTCAGAAGGAACAGGCATGGCCATCGTACTTCCTGGTTCCCACAGGCAGCCAATGCAGAGGGGAGCACTCCATCATGCTCCTCTCCCAGGACAGCTGCTGCCACCACCGTCATCAGACACCACTGGAATAGAGGTAAGCTGAAGAAATAGCCTTAGCCACGATAGCTCCTCTGAGCCATTCAGAGACACCACAGAGTATCTTGAATAAAATTGCTTTGGATACTATCAAAAAGATGAAATAAAATATTAATTTGCATTTCACCATCTTCTACTGGTTCAGACCCATACAGAAACAGAAGGGCTGCTTTCTCAGCTCAATCTGAAGATTGTGGAGTTATCTGCTTGTTTGGAGAGGCCATACTATTGTACAGTGAAGGGGATAATCTTGTCAGCCCAGGTCATCTCTATTTCTGCAGCTCCATAAACCTTATGTCTCTGAGTTGACCTTGAAACAATCACTGTAGATGGTCTTACTGCACTAGCAGTTACCATATCACAGCAATGATAGAGTTTCATTTGTGTAATATGCACCAGATCAAAGTCTAGATGCTGCTTCCAGAGTGGCAAATTAGATGCTGATGGAATGCCCACAAGCAAGATATGAATACGACAACACCCTTCTGCTGTAGAAACACCAGCTGGCTCATTTCAAACACCATAGCAAAAACCAGAGCAGCAGTATGTAACCAGGACTGGCAATCCCTGAAAACAGATTGCCTTTCCTGGAGAAGTATTAGAGAGCATTGTACTTCTGGTTCAAGAAGTGTGAACAGAGAAAGAGAGAGAGAAAGCGCCATTGGAGGGGATCAGAATTTTGATAATGAGAGAGATAACAAATTAATGAGATTCTTTGATTAAATCCAGGATTCTGGGGAATCTGTTTGATTCCAAGGAAGCTTAGACTGTTACCACCGTGTACTGGCCTGGCCTTTGGTGAACCAAAGATATCATTTTGATATCACAATTCGGCCCTACTCTGCCACCAGCCAAGTGTTTGTGAGGCCACTGAACAAGCGCGAAGCTAGGCATGGCTACTATTTGCTGCCCACACCAAACCAAGCCAGAGATTGCCAGATCTGCTTTAGGGGACCTCCCAAAACAAACACCCTCATTACCAATGCATGATAAACAAAGAGACCCTCTGCCCTGAGAGGACACCCTGGCGAGCTAAGTGCTTAACTGCCGAGCTAGCCGCATTTACGTACCAGCCATACTATTGTCAATTCGGAACATAACTCAATCATGTAAATTCTGACCTTTCAGAGGCATTGTCTCCAGCCCAAAACTTATTGTTTTCGTCCAAGACAAGACTAGCCTATGGTCATTCTTTCCCTGATAAAAACCCCCAGTTCTGAGAGCTCTTTGGAACTCTTGCCAGATCACTCTGGACTTCTACTCTGCCTTGCTGCCGCTCGGTTCAGCAGATTCCCTTCGGCTGCCACGCCAGGTTTCCTCTTCTACAATCGGCTTCCCCAGGACTGCAGGAAAGGTGGCGTATCACCCATTCCCCTTGAACTCTATTTTCCTTTTCTAGTTAGGATTGTGGTTGTGTTGTTCTTGATATTGTTAAATAAATCTTATTGCTATTTTGAACTGCCTGACTGCTCACTGACCTGACGCTGTAGACATAGGGTAAAAGATCCACGCTACGTTACCCTGCCTCTCGTTAGCCAAGAGAGTGCTCCAGCTAATTTCCCCATCTTTGCTTGTTGTGGTTTGGTTATTTGGGCACCCCTCACGGGACCCCCAAGTCACAGGGTAACAAGACTTTAGTGATATCACCATAAAAGGAGCTAGGCAAAATCTAGCCAGAGATTTCAGCAACATTTCTCTTCTCCAAGAGACCTCCAAGACCACAAGGCAATAAGCTTCTTCCCAGAAAACAGATCTCTTTGTCAAATACAGAAGTAGCAAGCAGACTCCCACCACAGAATACTTAGCTGTCTAGTTCAGAAGTTTTAGAGTTGTTTGGAGGTACATAACAGGCCAGACAAAGAAAAGAATAGCATTACTGTGCCTTTGTTTGCATTCCTGAGAGACATTTACCATATTGGTTTAACAAAGAAGGTAGTAAAATCTAATTCAAGCCCACTACACTAGGAAGACATTGCAGAGCTGATTGTGTCAATAAGATTTCACCTATATCCTAGATATTCAAATACAGTTAAATCTCCTTATAAGTATTTATTCCAAATTTATTTGGTCTCTACATCTTGTAACCAAGACTGAATAGTAATTACTGTTTAGCAATTACCTTTGTATCATTTTTCCTAGAGGCAGACTGGTGGATTAGAATCATCATCATCATCCTGCCTTTCTCCCAAATTGGGACTAAAGACAGCTTACAATTTAAGAAGGAATCTTCCCTTCAGCCACTGCTTTAACTCATCTCTGTCCTACCTGCTGTAATGTGCTGCCCTTTATTTATTTTTTTCTTTCTTCTAGATCAGTCCAGAGCTTTTTGAACTCACTAGCTTGTAAAGCCTCAGAATGGGCTCTGATGTTAGTAACAATAAAGAACACAGAGAAATCATGAACATGACGCATACAAACATGTCATAACTTGCCAATTTATTCCTTATTGCATATCCCAGTCTTGGATCCTCTTGATGCTGGACTCCCAGAATCCCTGACCGTTAAAGATGGGTGCACAGGGCTAAATCCCACATATGGAGATCCAACTTTGGGAATCACAGATCTAGTTCAAAAAATTATCGAGTCCAGTGGTTCTTTTAATCTGTACAGTGTGAGGGATTGGCAATGTTTTTTCCCCCAGTATATCAGTGACAGGTAGCATATGTGTGATCATTGACTACAAGTGCTTCTTTCTTTGCTTGAAAGCTGCTGTCAACTGGCATCCAATAGTTCAAGGACCAGCACTGATCCATGATCGACCACTTTAACTACCACTGATCTAGTAGTCTACATGAAGAAGCTCACAAGCAAAGAATGGGCTATTCCTATTTTGGCACACAGTCATTCTGAATGTACTGGAAATTAAACGTCACTGCCAATAGCTACTTTGAGATTTGCCTTCCAAGAATCTGTATAATCTTCAAAGCCATGCAAGCTAATGGCCATTATTACTGTCATCTTTTGCAGTTTTTTAAATTGTAAAATGTCAACTTCCATTAAAAACTTAGTGCCTTGAAGTCAATCTCTACTAGGAATCTCCTTTTGTGAGTATCAGTTTGAAATACTCTGTAACATACTAATCTAAGATCACACCATATATTCAGAAGAAGGCTTTTAAATGAATACTTTTATGTTCATTCTAGTTGTTCTCAAGAGTGACACAGAAGGCTCATTCACTAGCAAAAGTTCACAGCATAACACATTGAAATAATTCAAAGAAAGTGGTCACAGACTATCGTATCTCACAAACAACAGGATAATGTCCAAAGAAGTGACCGAAGTTTTTCTTTAAATGCAAGCTTTAAATGCAAACTGAACTAGGCAATTATGTTGCAAAGCAGTATTTTAAAATATAATTGAACATTTCTGACAATGATGATGTCAAAAAAACACAAAATGAGCAAAATATTTGTGTGTCTGCCTTCTTCATTTGCGAAAGATGAAACAAGGTGGCAGATTAGAACATTCTGTTTTAAACATTCTTCAGTGTATGATGGTATCAACTTCTAGGCTGAGACCATGGGGTGCTAGAGAGTTAAGTCTATGCATCCAAACATTCTCCCTTTTGTTCCAAATGCCTGAAGAAGACACTTCAATACCAAACAGGGACTAATCAAAGAGACTGTGATTTTCTGAATTGAATTTGACCACTGCTTTCTCCTGATCAGGATTGCATGAACACAGGTCTGTGGTTCTTTCCCCACATACTGAAGATGAACTCATGCATGTCTGTTTTCAAGCACATACTTAAGACTGCAGGACCAGCAGAGGATGTGTTGTTTAATATAGTAGATACTGCCAGTCACTGTGCTCCTAAAAGAGAAAGTCTGCTTAATGTACATACTTGGGAGAAGTGCAGTTGGTTTGCTTTTTAAGTGTGTGCATGTGTGTGTGTTAGTGATTAAATCTACTTTAACTAACATATACACAACCTTTCCATGGTGGTGGAATTGCATGCTCTTATGAGGCAAGAGGCTATCCTGATGGTAGTAGTGCTGTTGTTAGGGTCTCCTGTGGCCCTTTCTGCATGGCATTTGCCATGTGAAAGGGCTCCTGGAGAGTCGCACGATTGTGAGGAGCGATCTGCATGACGCACTCACAATTGCGCAATGCTCCAGGAGCCTGCAGGTGCCGATCGTACACCTTTTCATTTTTGGCTGGAAGCCGAAAATGGTGAGTGAGCCCCACATGCTCCCGGGCCCCACATGCACTTACCTGGCATGCGGAACCTCCGAAGCTGCGCCAGTTGTGCTTCCTGCCCCAGCGCAGCCTGGGAAACTTCCAGAGGCAGGGCTTTCACATGAGCAGGCAGCTCGTGCCAACCTGAAGCAGCAGGGATGCAAGAGCCTCTTGCTGGAGGCTGCATGCGCGATCCCCGAACCCCAGCGCTGAAAAAAGGTAAGGTGTGGAAAGGGCCCATGTCAGGCAGGCTTTTGCTGAGGAGACAGACTAAACATGCCAGTCAGCTACTGGGCAGCAGCAATAGTGGAAAGGAACATCGGCAGAGGATGTTTCAGAGACAATGTCAGTGGCACCACAGCTAATGTTTGTTGCTACTGACCAGAAAAAAGGAATGGTAAGCCACTCTTGAAACCTTTTACCTTAAAAACATTATGATAAGACAACTCAAAATGAAACAAGAGATAGCGTTAGAAGATAACATTTCCAGGTCAGAAGGCACTCAGCGAGCTACTAGGGAACAGCAGAGGACGAGTATGAGTAGCACTGTGGCTAATGATGCAATTGGACTCAAGTTGAAAGGTTGCTCAGTTGTTGAGGTGCTCAGAGGTAAGAGAAAAATCTGGAGCTGCACATCACATATTATAGAAACATGGAATGTGAGAAGTGTGAATCAGGGGAAGCTAGACATAGTAAAACAAGAAATGAAACTTATTAACATTGCAATATTTGGAATGAGTGAGCTAAAGTGGACAGGAATGGGGCATTTTGAGTCAGATAATTACACAATGTCTTAGGCCCTTTTCGCATCTCAGCTGTTTGCATGACGGAGGAGGGCGGCTCGCGTGAGAATCCTCAGCTGAAACGCTGCCGCTTCCCCGCTCCTTCGTACCTCAGCTGGCTTCCCGGTGTCACATCCGTCACTCTTGAGCCCCTCCCCTTCCTTCCGCAGTGCAGTCTGGGAGCTGTAGGCTGCGCTGGGGGAGAAAGCGCGACCCGCTCACCTGGGACGACGCACCACACGGAGGTAAGTGTGCGAGGCCACCGTGAGCATTGCGCGAGCACACATTATTTTCAACTTAACGCTGAAAATAAAAAAATGCGCAGCCGCCCCGCTTGAACCTCATGAGCATCGTGCAAGTGAGAATGCGTCATACGGAGCGATGCTCCCACTCACGCGAGGCTCAAGGGGCTCTCGCGCAAAAAAAAAAAGCCATGCGAAAAGGGCCTTACTCAGGAAATGAAAATCTAAGAAGAAATGGGATTATTAGTGAGGAGAGATGTAACAAAAGCAGTCAAGGGGTATAATACAAACTGACCAAATAATATCGGTAAAATTTCAGGGAAAACCTATCAATGTAACCGTAATCCAAGATTATGCTCCCATTACAGAGGCAGAAGAGGAAGAAACTGAAAGATTCTACACTACATTTGAGGAGGAAATTGATCATACACCAAAACAGGCCATACTGGTAATCATAAAATACAAAAGTAAGAAACAACAACAACAATGTCTCCTTAACATTTAATAGAATAATACACAAAGTATGAACAATGTGAGCTGTCTTTATCATCCTGTGAAGTCTCTAGGAAGATTTTACCATAATTCAGATACAATCTTGTAGCAATGTTTTGCAGAATTTGGGGGAGGGGGAAAATAACCATGTTAGTATGCTGCTGCAACCATCTTGTGATCACTGTCAGCCAGTGATGTTTATTTCACTTTAACTAACATAGTAGTTCAAATGTCACAGAGAGACTATAATACTAAACTTACAACTGACTTGCACATCTGAGCTCACAGTCACAGTAACACATAAAGGGCCATATCTGCTCCTTCTCCATACCGAGAATAAGTTTCATCTGTATTTTCTCTCCTCAATCTAAGGATGAAAACATGGACTGAGTTGAAACTGATGGCTCAATTTGCATACACACAAAACTTCATTAATATGTTTCCTACTTTCATTGGGCTTGGGAGCTTTCTGAAGGAGGAAGTAGAGCTTGGAAAGATGTTTGTTTGTTTGTACTACAACTCCCTGAACTTTTCCAAATTCTGCAAAGAAGACTGTGGACTCCTACCACTACCGTCCCACTGTGCCCCATCACCACTGATTAAAGCAGTGACCAATGTTACTTTACCCTGCAGCTCCCTCCTGCTACTGACAAACTTGTCTTAAATTCTGCTGCTTCTATATAATAAAGCCGATTTATACCTTTGTTAGAGTCATACAGTCATAGAATCATAGAATTGGAAGAGACCACATGAGACAAACAGATTAAAAATCCATCCAATGTTAAATTTTATATATATATATATATATATATATTTGTGTGTGTGTGTGTATAGACATTAAGATAATTGGCTGACATCTTGCATTGCAATGACAGAACATGGAATCATGGGTCACTAATGTTGTATATTTCTCTATGGCTCATATTCACCATGGTGGCACTATTGCCACAGTTGTAAATACTCCCCAGAACAGACCTTAACGTTGAACACTTTGTCCAATGAAGTCTGCAGGGCAGGGAATAAGGCACTTCAGAATGATATGCCTGGGCTGCTTCTGCCCTCAAGTCAAGCTGTGACAAGCAGAAGCTTCTGCTCATGGCCTCACAGCTGGGGGCAAGATGGGGCTTGTCAAAACTCAGCTTAAGAGTGGGAGAGGGATAGCTGTGTCATTCTGAAGCACCACACTTGCCTGCACTGCAGACCTCCATTGCATAGAGAGGCTCCCTCTAATTCAAGGGAGGATTTTGGTATTAGGGTATTCGTAGCTCCACTTAAATAAATACAAATGCCATCTTGGATCTTGGCCATTATTTATACATATTTATTATCTTGCTCAAAATATGAATAACTAATATCAGTGTTATTTTAATTGTCTTCAAGAACAGAGGGGAGGATCTAGTTCTGTTCCCTGATTTTACATAGACCACTTCACCCATCTGTCTTGGTACAAGGTAGCAAGTGCCCAATCCAAGCAAATACAATGTAAGAAGCAATCAGAAGATTATTTATGCATACATACAGTTTGTTACAGTTATGGGCCAACCTCTATGTTTAGAAAATAAACAGTTACAAAATAAATAAGTGCAAATTGCAGACACAGGAATATCCAAAGATATACACACATAATAGCAAAAACATAGCTGTCTTCACTGAAGATACCGGTTCATGCTGTTACCTCAAAACATGGTTGACTCAGGGCTACCTCCAATGCCTGCCTCAGTGAAACAGTGGGGAATATTAGCTCAAAGAAGAGGCCTGCAAGAGGGGAGTAAACTTATGAGATCTTTTATACTTATATATACCACTACTAGTGTAGGGAAGAACCAGCTGCAGATTCAAAAGTAAGCTTGCTTGTTTTATTGGGGGAATTAACAATCACACACACACAAGATCCAAGCAGTCTCATTGTCACGCAAGACTTACTGGAGGAAAGGGGGGAAAGTTTAGATAGCAAGAGTTTAGAGTGATATTTACCAATCTGGAGAGAAGAAGAAATATGGCTTAGGCTACAAGTCCAAGGACAGTACAAATTGGGAATTGGCATGGCAGAGTGACAGCAGGTGTACCAAAAATATTACAAACTGGCTAGTCCAGAGTTGGGGTTTATATATCCTATTTCTGCCTGGAGAGCGAATGGGTTAATGGCTCTCTGGCAGTACAGACAATGGGTCCAGAATGGACTATTGGTCTTAGCATTAGGTGAAAAAAGACTGGTGGGAATTGTGATAGTTCCTTGATTGCTGAACAGGAAAGGAAATAAAGGAAGACGTTTCCAAGGACTGGAAGAGAGTTGACGATAATTGGTTTAATTTCAGGTTCCATTATCTCTGAAAGTTGAGTCATTTGCAAGTCCATTGTTGCTGGAGTTCTTTCTAAGACCTGGTCATGCCATGAGGTCCTACCTGATCTAGTTTTTGCCTGTGTTTGGCAAGCCATAGCAGGATATAATTTATATTTGTGCCAATTAAACTTTATCAAAGCATGGGGATGTATGGCCTGGTAACAGTGCCTCCTAACACTGATAGGATTTACTAAGATTGAACAAGCTCATTGTTAGCAAAATATGCTATAACACAAAATTATGCCACCTTAAAGGTAATTCCATTAATGGAGCCTAAAAAAGCTGGGAAGAATGGAAAATATCGGACCTTCCTGGACAATTTGTTAAAACTATGATAATATATGAAGTATGGATATCTTTGTAGTATAGACAATACAGTATAATATGTTCACCTATTTTACACATACCTGACTGACAAGGGCAGGTGTATTGGGCATAGTTGATATATTAGGATTTTCCTTTTAAAAGGCCTAACAGATTTACAGCTGCCTGGAAGCTGGGAACTGTAGTAATCTTTAAGCCCTAGAGATCCTTAAGTACTGTAAAGTCTTCACCTTGGCTCATTTTAATCCCCTACAAAGGTAAGGCTCAGTGGTATTTAGGAATCTCTAGGGCATAAAGATAATCAGCAAGGACAAAATTTTGACTATAATTCACAGCTGCTGGGTAGCTCAAGATCTGTGCCCTTCTTCATGAAGAAATACATCTCAGATCAGTTACATGTAGTAGACCTGAGGAAGAAAAAACCCCGTATCATCTCAATTTCTCCTCAACAGCTCCCACCCAGCCAGAGGAAGTAACATCTGATAAAATCAAGAGATTTGATCTGAGAAGCTTGTGCCAACAAGTAATTTCAAAGATGAAAGCACATGCCTCCAGAAAAAACATCCCAGTTTCCACTCGAAGGCCAGGCAATCAGTCAAACCCAGTCTGAGGTCAAACACAGGGAGTCACAAGGCCTTTATGGTTGAAAGAGTAGGCAGAGACATTTGTTTTTGGGCAGTATAATCAAGAAGACAGACTTGAGAGCAACCCAAGGAGTATGCCAAGGTCAAGAAGCTAATGGGGTTTAGGAGTCAGGAGCAAGATAGCAGTGACAGAAAGAACGGCATTGAAACCAACAAGCTCATGCGTCCAAGCTGGGGTATCATAGCTGATGCTGATTAGGCTGGCTTCTGCCTTATTAGACTCCCTTGACTCCTGGCATCCCTTGATAGATGGCCTCATTCTCACTATCATTTATGCTGCTATGTTTCCTCTCCCTGCTCCTAAGGAAGGTGGTGAAGGATTCCAGTTGGAAGGTCTTAGCTCTGTCTTGGCTTCCCTTGGACCCAGAGGCATGTTGAGGAGCAGCACCTCCAGCTTCCCTTCAGATTCTTTTTTCTGGAACCCACCCTCTTGGCTCTCCTCCTGATCTGAGGAGGACCACTATAGGTATAAAGATGTCAGGGTAAGTGTGACAGTAAACTTCTTCAAGATGTCTTGTGCTAGCAACCAGCCAAGGCTTCCAGCTGTGTAATCAGGCTGTTATCAGGAGCTAGCAGGCAAAATTTGTCTTAGTTCTCAGTGGGTTTAGAGAGACAGAGTCCAAGTTTACCATAAGTCCAGAGAGAGTGTGTCCAATGGCAAAATCTGTAATCCAGGCAAAGGTCAAGAGTTCTAGGAGTGCAAGCAAGGAATTTAGGAGTACGCTGAGCTGCATCCACCAACAGGATCAGTTGGCTATGACAGCTTCCTCCCATTCTGGCCTCTTGTTATATAGGTTCAGAATCCTTAATGGTTCTTTACTAAATAAATGCTGCCAGACTCCTTTGCTCTCCATTTTTCACAGGCTGTCATAAGTACTAAACTACAGGTTTCTTTTGTTGATATTGATTTTATTCCAGACACACACAGAGTGGGTTTATCAATCAATCACACATTCAGCATTCCTGCTTGAGCGACACCCAAACTATACTTATTGCTCATTTTAATCCTAAAATATATGGAAAAGGAAGTTTAAAGTTTGTCATTAGGAGCATACAAAGCAAATGCAGACAGATAGATCAAACACCAGACAGGTTGCTGGTGTATTATTTGTCAGATCCCCTGGAAGTTAAGTAATTTTCTTAGCAATAAAGACATTGAGCTGGTAACCTTAGTTCCCTGGAACCTTATAATCTGTCATTTAATAAAAGCGACCACTGTATTGCTTGCTTCCCTAAACTCAGATAGAAATTGCTTTTGTGAAATCACAGCCTGGACTATTAACTCACAAATTGTTTCGCTCTTTTGACAGAAGAAGCTTTTCCATGCTAAGGTTGAAACAGGAGGCACTTCTGGCCAATTTCTGACTTTCCCCCATCAGTTTCTTGAAATCTGGTCTGTGGCAATAAATTGTGCTCATCAGAGTGTTCTCATGCAATAATGGGAAAAGTGTGTTTCTATGATTGTCTGTGCAACCCTATAGATGTTTACTCAGAAGTAAGTCCCACTGAGTTTGAGGGGACCTATTCTCTGGTAAGTGGGCACAGAGAACAAGTATCCCTAAATTCTTATAAGTGAGTAAGCACTTAGGTATACACAATGTTGTACATTCCTAGTGATACAAAGTTCAGTTGAAACATGTACAAAACATTTAGAGACATATTCCAAAACATCATGACATGTTCTGCTGGTAAGAACACTGGAATAACACTGGAATGTCACCTTGGGTTCTACATAAAGAGAAAGGTGGGATATAAATCAACTAACTAACTAACTAACTAAATAAATAAATAAATAAGATAGAAAGAACAAGCGTGACATATATAATTTGAAAATAGTGCTTGCTCCTTATTAGCGAGATTTTCTGGCGTTGCCTTTTGTTGCCCAATTTTTTGCCACTTCTTGCTTTTGTCAGAATTCTATATGAAATTGTTTTTAATTGTTTGATCAGGGTAGAACTATGGGTTTCCAAGCCACAGTTCACTCAGCATTGTGTCATTAAGTAAACTGTTAAATTCAATCCTCTATCAGACTCCATTTACAAACAGACTCAATTTACAAACTCCCCTTCAACCTGTCAGAGGGCCTTAAGTCCTTTTAATTGTCCAGTAGCCAAAACATCTGTAATAGGGGAGATTTATGCTTATTTTTTACAAGGAATATAAAAGGAATATGTAAGAACTAGACTGGTCAGTCCTGAGCGCAGTTAACCCCTTCCTTGTCTATTTTGCCAAATGCTTTCCTAAAGTTCCTACCACCTCTGTAGAGAAAACCAAATACAGACAGATGTTTTTGGTTTTGAAGGGAACTAATACCAGATGTGGGAGTAGGAGCTGCCTGGAGAAAGTTAGAGATGCTACAATATTGCAATCAGAAGTCATTCTAATATATACCATCCTCCTACTTGGGATGGGCAAATCTGTCACTTTTCTGCCCAACTCACTTTCACATGAATTCATCCATCTGATTGTTCTTCCCTGGTTGCATATTCATATCCCAGTCATTATTTATTTATGAACAATACATTAATTTTCATTACAGGCGTTATCTTTTCGGATCTTTGTTCTTTCGTTCTTTCCCTTGCTTTTATTTTTTCCATTGTCAGAGGTACTAGCGGCAGCAGAAAATATTTCAGCCTTGTGTAAAGAAATGTAAAGAATAATCAAAACTGGTTTTGGTTTTGATGAGAAAAGATGTCTCAACACAGTTTTGATAATTTTCACCTTTTATGATTTTTTTGTGAAAGATTCACTTGCATCAAAACACTATATTCTCTGTGTTGTATTTATGATATGTGTATATGCACAAACACTTTTTAAAAAAATGGTTATGAAATGAAGAAAGCGGGAGAATATGTCTGAAAACTCTCATAACCTTGCCTATCAATGACAGAACAAAATAAATGGAAGATTTACACACTACTCAGCAACCATCTCTTGGCATCCATCTTTTTTCCCCTCTCAGAACCTGGTATTTATCTTACAATAATTGAACAAATATTCTGAATAGGCTTCACTAACTCAGTTTTTACTTCGGCATCACATATATGCAGAAAAATAACTACAATACAGATATATAGACTGCACATGAACTGTACCTATCGGCAGTGCTTGCTTCAACTACTGAATAAGCCAGAAAAGCATTGACTGAATATATGTTTTGTTGTTATTGTTGTTATGTGCCTCCAACTTATGTTAATACTACCACAGATTTCTTGGAACCATTTATGTACAAGAGATTTGCCATTGCTTTCCTCTTACTCTGAGAGAGTGTGACTTGTGTTACTGCACTGGAAAAACCCTATCCCAGGGTCTACAATTTTGATATTAAAATATGATTCAATGTGCCTGAGAGGTCACCCGGATGGGCACGTAGGCAGCAATGGTCAAAGATTGAAAACCAGGTCAGGCCAGTAAAATTCCCAGTCACGTAGCCCCAGGAGACCTCAAGATGTGTAAACCCACAATAAACAAAGGGTCCACAGCCCCAGGAAGCCAACTTGAGGGGATTAGTGTGTCTGCCCCAAGTTGAGCAAATATCCCATCAGGCAAGAACCAGAAGTCACACCACAAAACACAGGCGAAGATCCTGAGACTTTGGCAACACCTTGTTAATCCCATCATGCAAAGGAAATTACCAGCTTCGTGCCCACTGCAACATCCATTGTTCTCCCCGGGAAAGGATTAGCCCTCCAGGTAACTTTTCCCCTACAAATAGTCCCAGTTTTTGAGCAGTTCTTTGGATCACTCCGAGTGACCCAGCAGACCGTTGCTCCATCCATTGAGTGATCCCCTCAGCCCTCTCCGTGCTGAGCCCCACTCCTCTGTTGTTTTTCCCGGACCAAGGACTTCAGGACAAAGGCGCAGTATCACCCCAGCTACACCCCTTCAATATTCCCCTATGCAGTTTCCTCTCTTTTGCTTCTTAATAGGTCTTGAGTGAGTGTGTGAGTGATTGCGTTGCTGCGTGAGACTTTTATTCAATAAAATCATTTATTGGACATTTTTGTTTGGTTTTTGGCTTGGCCTGACCCCATAAAAACTGGGTATAAAGACCCCGCTACTGGGTAAAAAGACCCCCGCCTCTCGCATTGCTGTTGCTTGTGCTCTGGCTAGTTTCCATTTCCCATTGCGTGGAGCACATTGAGGTGTCCCCCAAGGGACCCCAGAAATCAGAGTAACAAGAGAGAGACGGACGGACGGACGGACAGACAGACAGACAGACAGACAGAGCTTTTAAAAAATAGTTAGCCATTCTTGTTCCAGTAGCAGTTGGACAGTTCTCCAGTCTTGCTCATAAAAGGAGAATATAAACAACAGTAAGGGTGCAAAGGCATTAGCAGTGATGAAATGTGATCAGGGGAGTAACAGTTGCAGACAGGAACAAAAGAGGTGAACATGCTCAGGATTTCTCTCTCTCTCTCTCTCTGTCTGAGGGGAGCATGGATGTTACCTCAAGAGAGCATGGATGTTACCTCAAAACTGGGGGAAAATCATGTTTTTCTTTCATTTTTAATCCATTCTATTTTTTTATTTGTTTATTTACAAGCTACTTTGGAGAAATACTGGTTTAAAGCAGGATACAAGCAAAAATATAGGAATATGACATACATAAGAGGGAATTTTCTACCAAGCTCAAGGCATTAATCCTTTGAGCTCTGTATTAGCTTTACAGAATAGCAGCTGAAATTTCACCCAGATCTTTCCAAACCCTGTCTGGAGTTGCCATAAACCTGATCTGGGACGCTCTGTATGCAAAACATGTACTCTACTGTTAGACCAAGTTAGCTCTAGTTAAAATATGTGTTTCTGACAAGGGTAATCCACACAAGGTTTTTATTGCAGCTTTCTTTACTTGTGGAATTTTTTAGGGGTCCAATTCAAGCTGTCATCTTCAGTTAGTAAGCCTTTTGAGTTTCCCCTCCACTTTTTTCAGCTTCTTATCATATAATATCTACAAGGGAGTGTAAGAGATGCACAGTGAATTTTAGCTGGTACCACCATAAGCCCATTGTCTAGAAGCACGCCAGGTTCTATTTCAACTTAGAACCTGGATATCCAGTGAGAGACAGTCTAGCAGAGCATGAAAGTAAATAAACTGGATTAGTCTGCTGAAGATGATCTTGGCATTTCTGGACAATTGGTGGGAATAAGATGATTTCACTAAATGTTACAGTTTGGGCTAAGACTGATGAAAGATCTGACCTGAAATGTGATAAGCCATAGACCACTTTAGGATTAATGAGCAATTGCTGGTCTTAGCTAAGAATTCTATTTCTGTGTTCTTCAGTGTTATCTGTTACATTTTGCAAATAGTAGCTAAGATCAATATTGGCATCCAAATATAATGCAAGATGTTAAAGCTGAGTGAATTAAAGAAGCACTTGTTCCAATGTGATTAGCAATCAAGAATGCCAACATGATGCTTTATTTCTTTGAATCTCAGCCAGGGATGGTTTCAACTGCTTGTTCCATGAGCCTATCTTGTATGAGAGATAAAGCCTGAAAAACCTCCAAACTGCAAATAGCAACACTGGATATTTCAATTGTAAATAGGCACTACTATTATACCCTCCAGTTTGTTTGGATGAGTTTTAACATTTATATAAGTAATTACTCTCTCTTCCAAATGGCTACCGATATTTTTTTGTCCATGGTAAACGCTGCTTGGGTAGTGCTCATGCCTTCATTTCATCCTAGCTCTTTGAACTATCTTTATCTGCTTTACTGGGAGTGTGATAAATATATACACATTCAAAATACACTCTTTCCAATCTACCAAAGTATAGCTTAGAGCCATTGCTTTGCTTGGCAAGGTGTGGTCACTAGCAGCAGATGCCAATAACACAAACTCAGTGTTGGGCCAGTTCACAGCCATCTGTTTAGTGACAGAAACCTTAAAGCTAGTTTGCCCAATGTGAGTGTGTGATGATGAAGAGAGCAGGACACATTAAAAGAAGAACTTGTTGACAGGTTTAGGTATAGAGTTCTATGTAGATGCAGTCTGGCTTCTTTGAATTTCTACTATTGCTTAGCAGCAACACTGCTTTGAATCTTGCTCACTCTGGATGCAATCTTGAGCATACTTTCCTAGGAATAACAAAAGACAATGGCAAAATCAAAACATCTTCCAGTTTCTGTCATCTAGAATGAAATGGATCCATGTAAGATGCTGCCTAGAGCTTTCTACCGCTTGAGGAAAAAATGCAGATACATGTCCACCAACAGATTCAAGGCATTGGGCGTATAACACATCTCTTAAAAATGTTTAATTATTATTCTGTCACTGTCTGGTGAACATAACAGTCTCACATTAGGATATGTTCACATTCCTTCACATCTGGCTTTCTGTCATAAACCACAACTCTCAAAAGACATGTTAGAGTCTCTCAAAAGGAGTGTTACAGAAATGTGTGACAAACAAATGGCACAATCTGGTACTCATGTGATGCACTAAACCAGCTGCATTACTGTGATACTGTGAAAGTTTGTGAGACTCATATAATGTAGCATTTATGTAACACTTTTGAGCATAGCAATCTTTAGCCAATTCAGTCTTGCAATTACTCTGTCAAGTGCACAGTTAGTCTTTTGCTTTTGCAAGATGGAGAGCTCAGGTTGAGAGCCAATGCCAAGGCCATTCTGCAAAATCTGTGTGACATCTGCATAAATGTGATACTGAAAACCCAAATATGAAATAAAAGAAACTAAGGGAGGGTATATAATAATGATAAAAAAGAGTACCCAAAACTGATTTTTGTGGCACCCCTACAGTTACAGGAAAAGCTTTTGACATAGATCCCCAAAATGAAACAGAGGAAGAACAATCAAACCAAAAAAGATTTAAATCAAGACAAAGTGTTCCTCATTATTTCCAATGATGATATCCGTACCAGTAATAGTAAAATTTGATGACTCAAAGTGTCAAAGGTATTGGGAGTTAGAATTTTCCAATTTTCCCTTTGGGCAAATTCTATGAAAGCTAAAACTGTTTGAAATCAGCCTTCTTTTAGCAAAGTAGCAGAAAAAATCATGTCCCAATCTCTATGTGGCTTCTCTGAACTGAGACTGACTTAGAAAGCAAAACAAGGCAGGCAGTTTCTGATTCCAAAGTTTACTAATGAATTTTACAATTACATGTGCATTGGAGAGATTAGATCCTAACTAGCTCACTAAAGGGTTAGGTAAGATAGTAGCTTCATTCTTAACGCACTATTTTCTTGGTGGAGAGGCGAAGCATGGTCAGAGGGAAGGAAGTGGAAGCAAAAATGGCAAAGAGAGAGAGGTCTGATAAGTGTGGTCTTTTATGTAAGGCCGATGACCCCAGGTTCTATCCTGGGTCACATAGTCTGGTCACTTCAGTACCAATGCCATGCATGCAGAGAGCAAGAGTGAGGCTTTAGGTGAGAAGGCAGAAGGCTTTAACTTGCAAAGAAATAAGAAACTCTTTGCTAGCTAAGCCCCACTTGCCCTAGAAGAAGAAGGGAGAGAGAATGCTGGAATTTTCCAACAGTAGACTGCAGAACACATTCAACACAGAGGTTTGATTTTGAGCCTTAGCCACTAGAATATTATTTACTACATAAGTCAAGGCCATTGCAATAGAATGATCTAAACAAAACCCTGATTGAAATGGTTCATGAAGATCACATGTAGCCAAATAAAGCATCAAATGGAAAAAAGCAACTCCCTGCAAAATATTGGAAAGAACAAGAATAATCACTTATATTGATGAAACATTATTCCATTAATAACTTGATGGCTTACAGTTTTGACCATACAATGGTGATCATTGCTTACTATGGTTGTTGTTGCTGTTGTTGTTGTTGTGTAACTTTTTATTCCCCAGAGAAAGAGGTACAGAACTGTTTTCTTCTCATATAGCCACCTGATTAAAATAAATATAGCCCTAAACAAACAAACAAACAAACAAACAAATACAATATATAAATAAATAATAAATATATCCCTAATTGTAAGATTTCCATTTCAAATGCAGGGGTGAAAATAGATTTTGTGACAGTTAAGTTTGGCTTCAGCCAACAGATGTTTTAACAAAACCAACAGTACTCTATTAATCAATCACAGATTTATTCAAACTTTCAAATAGGAAAAAAGAGACATGTCATAATGATTTCTATAAATGAGAATATAGGGTTGCAACCAATGGTATTTTGAAACTTTCTACCATGGGTGGAAACCCCATTTCCTCCTTACACAATCCTCAAATCCAATACTTGGATTTGGCTTGTGAAGGTAATTGAACAAGCAACAGCCTACATTATTTCACAGTCTGTTGCACAACTAATTCCAACTTCATCAGACTAGGTTTTACTTATGTAAATGTGCTAGTTGTTCTTCTAGCATTTGCATGACCACTGGCAGAACTTCCAATGCAAGGGGAAACTAACATAGTTTTGCATGGGCTAACCCAGAAAAATGTTTGCATATATATATTTAATTGTGTATCTTGGTCCTAGGGTATTTATTGCAAAGAAGAAGCTGACATTGTGAAGTTTACATGGTATATCTTATTCCCTTTGATGCCAAAGGATTGGGGAATGGGTTACTTATCAGAGACTGGGAAATGGTTGTTTAATTTAAAGGAGGCTGTATCTGGCCAATCGACACTTTGAACACAAAACTTCTATTTGTTATCTTTATGAAATTTTCCCAGCACATGCACTTTGCAGTGGTGACTTGGCAGCCTTGGCAAACTATATTAGAATGTATGAGCTCATGACTCAGAACTCCCATTCTGTTTTGATTTGTATGTATCAGGGTGAAGGACAGAAATTTGTTTCTTTCTCTAAATAAAGTTGGAACCTTGATTAACCAGCACGGCCTACTAATCTTTCCTGGTGTGGCTGGAAGAAGTAACTCCACCTCAGTGACAATATCCAGTCCCCATGTCATCAAACACTGAGTTAATATTCACTCATACAAATTTAACTTTCCATTATTGTTGCTGTGTGCTTTCAAGTAATTTCTGATTTATGTTGACCCTAAGGCAAACCTGTCAAAGGGTTTTTTTGGGACTGAGAGCGTGTGCCCACACCAGGTCACCCAGTGGCTATCCCTGGCCAAGTGTAGAAATGAACCCTCATCTCCAGGATTGTAGTTCACTCAAACTACTACACGATGCTTACTACTATTGTTTAATTATCTGTTATTTATGAAAGATAGAAATAGTCACTTCAACCCACAGAACTTTGAGGAAAGACAATAGCTTATGACAAACATTTGTGCTTTTTCTGCATAAGGTTGTTGGTTCATCTGTTAGCAAATTTAATTACAGGATTCTGGTAGCAAAATAGGAAAATACTCTGCTTCGTACCTAGGTGAGCTGTTGCTAGTCAATCCTAGCCTAGATCATTAGTCTGATTCACTGTAAGGCAGCTTTTCATGGATTTTATAATCTTTGGACAAGCATGAAAAATTGAAAAGTAGACGTTCTATTATAATTATTCGTGGTGGGCACAAATGGTGCTCATTTCACAGTGGTCAGCTTTCAAAATAAAGGCTATACATATCTCTCCTCAGGCTCTTCCTGGGTATGAATGCATTTGTATAGCCTTACAGGGAGCAAAAAATACTCAGATAAAAAGAGCCTTCAGAAGAAGTTGTTTCCTCTAGCCTTCAGTTAACATGATGCCAATCACTCCTTGTACAGTTAAGCTTCTTTTGGTAGCTCAGAAGTGGTCCCTCCAAGTGGGTGCTGGTAGCTACCATGTCAGTTGCGTGGTAAATCTGCTCAGAAGTTTGTTCTGTATTTGCAAGGATAGCTCATTTGAAGTAAGATTAAAAGATTACATCACCAGCCACCAGTGTCAAGATTGTTGCCAGGCAGGCAAAGATTTCCTATGAGTGGACGGCAGAGGGAAGAGGTGGTGTGGCCAGACAGACAGCTGCAAGGCCAGCAGGATTGTTATGGCTATGTCTTGTGTATTAGAGAAGGCCACACGCCAGAGCACTGATTGGGTCACTCCACTTGTTCCAGGGTGACAAGGTGTTTGCCTTGACCAGCTGCCAGTTAGATGCCCTAGCTGGATGTGCCATGCCATTGACAGTATACTGATTGTAAGGGGAGATGCTGCCTAATTTTTCCCCATTATCTTCTGTTATTCCTGTTTGTCTAATTGCTGGAATGCTAGTATGTTTTTGCTAAGCCTTATCTTAGAGAGCAACAGTAAACCAAGCCTCTAAGTCTTACTTAATGAGCCTCTGGAATTTTTTCTGCTTCACTGGGACCCTCTGCTGCGGCGAGGCCTTGCTTCACAGATTGCACTCTGCTCATGCTCAGAGGAGCCAAATCCTGCCAACCCTGCCAACCAGCTGCTACTGGTATCTCCTGTTTTGAAGTATCAAGCTTTAAAAAATACAAATACAGAAAAACAGGGTTGGAAAGACAATATTATTCAGATCAACACATTGTAAGTATCATCTGTCTAACTAACTGATCAGTCCATTTCTATCCAAATGATGTTATGCCACAGGTAAGAAATAGGAAATGTCCAGGTTAGACCTCATTCAGTCAGATAAGCTTGCCTTCTGTTATTTGTTTTCCTTTGCCATCAGGTTAGCTTCAGCTTGTGGAGACCTTATGAATAACAACCCTCCAAGTGATCTTGTTAACAGCCTTGCTCAGGTTTTTGACACCTAGAGCAACGGCTTCCTCAGCTGAGTAAATCCATCTGCAGTACAATCATCATCTTTTCTTACTGCCTTCAATTTTGCTGAACATTATTGTGTTTTCTAATGAGTTATGTCTTATCTTGATATGTCCATATAGACTCAGTTTAGTCACCTTGGCTTATTGTGAGAGTTCATTCTTGATTTGTTTGCATTTGTTTGCCTTTTCGGAGGCCCTCGGCATCTGCAGAATTCTTCTCCAACCTCACATTTCACATGAGCTGATTTTATTCTTGTCAGCTTTCTTCACTATCCAGCTTTCAAATGCATACGCGGAAGCTGAAAATGTTGTGGCATGTATGATCCTGACCTTGATTATCAGCGATACATCCTTGCGCATGAAAATGTTACCTAGTTTCTTCACAGCTGCCCTTCAAAGTTGTCATCTTTACATATCTTGACTACAGTTTCTATTTATGACTGAGCCAAGGTATAGAAAATCTCTAACAATTTCAAAGCAACCATTGCTGGCTTTACAATTAAATAATTCTTTTGTGGTGATTACTTTTATTTTTTAAAATATTCAGCTGTGACCTTGCTTTTGCACTTTCTCTCTTCCTTGATAGACATTCCAAGTCCTTGCTATTTTCTGTTATTCATATGCGTCACCTGCATATCTTAAACTGTTGCTTTTCCATCTCTGTTGCTTCTCCTTTGAATCTAATCGCACTTTACTTATGTTTTATATGCAATGAAACAGGTAGAGTGATAAAATCAGTCTTGTTTGCCAATTGAAAACCATCCTGTTCCCACCTCTTCTGTCTTGACACTGGCCTACTCTCTGTAAGATGACACATCAAGACAATTAGAGGTTGTGGCACAAGAATTTCTTTTAGTCAGATTCATTAGTTTTTCATGATCAAAGGTTCTTGTCGAAGGCTTTGCTGTAGTATGTAAAGAGCAAGCTGATTTTCTTCTGAAGTTCTTTGGTGCCCCTCCCCATTAGCCAACATATGTTTCCAAAATGAACTATACACGAAATCCCACTGACATAGACCTATAATCCATAAGGCAGTGGGTCTCAAACTGTCGAGTAGCCCTCCATATTTAGTATAGGATAGTAGTTATTGTGGGATATATAGTAGTGCTATTTAGCTGCTTGCTTGTAACCAAGAGTGTGAACCAGAGACCATTAGATAAACAACACCTGGAATTCAGCACGGATAAGAAATACCAGCCTGAGCTAGTTCCTCCAAGCTCTTTTTGCTGCCTGATTACTGTGGGGACAGTTTCTTTTGCTTATTATGTTTGGTCTCTGCAAATTGCTTCCAGTTCAATCACTGAAGTCTTGTACATGCTCCTAATAAATCATGTATTAGCATTGGTACATTTGTGTGTGTGATCTCGGTTCCTGACACAAACTGTGGTGCAAAACCCTAAGGGTGTGTGAGATAGTTGCTACAGGGGCACAAGAAAAGTAATTCTCCAAGTACTGCAAATGTGTTTGAGAAAAGCTTGAGAACCACTGCTCTGAGCAACACAGATAACTACAGAGTTCCCACCTGTGGTAGATGGTGTTTTAGTTTCTCTGTGGGAAGGGCAAAGGCCTATAGGAAGGCTCTCATTTGTTCTTGCACAAGATCATCCTGCCCACAGTTGCTATGGAGACAGCTAGTATGGTGAGCAGTGGCCCTCTTAAGTCTTTCACAACTTTCTCTACTTGAGCAGAAGCAGGACATAGTAAAAGCATGGCATTCAGACATAGCAGTGATTATTATGAAAATGCCATGGGAGGTGAGCTGCTTCCTGGCACTGTCCACAGGTGAAGCTGAGCAGAGGGAGGAAGAATGGAGATGGAACTTGTGAGGGAGCATGGAATCGGGGGAGCAGACTGAAGGACCATTGTGGCATGGCGATGTTGTGCTGGGCTTCTGTCTACAATGAGCAGTGACACTTCAGAGCAGCTGACTTGGATGGGAATGATGACAAGCAGCAAGACAAGTGGATCCCAACCAAAACCCATAATAGCCATGCAGTAAGATAGGGTTGCCAGGTTGAAAACTTAAGAGGGCTCCCATACCTTTAAGTGTTGTGTAGGAATTTCAACAAATGCTGCTTGTTACCTTGTTGTGTACCAATACCTGCTGAAGTTCCCACTTCCAAACAACCATAAAAGTACGGGAGGCGTCTCCAATTTTCAATCTGGCAAGTCTACAGAGTCAATAGATGGCAGGAGGCAAGGAGAGAGATACACATGTAAATATGGACAGTTAGCATTAATAATTATTTTTATTAAAAAAAAGAAAAAATGGAGGTAAATAAAGCCAATAGATTTGCTTAACTAGATAAGATTTCTCTGCTTTTTCTTCAAGAACAAATAATATATTGTTCTCTCTATCCTTAAAACAAGAGCACTCTTGAGATCCTGAGGAATACAAGTGCCTCACGTCCCCTGTTTGAATGATACCAACCCATCCAGTTTGGGATGAAGGCTTCTCTTACACCTCAACAAAACTGGATATACTTATGAATGCATTTATTGGAGTTCTCTATTCTGTCCTATGGCCGTGGCTCAGAAACCATCACATTGTTACAATATAAGTTTGTCAAATATATCAAGGGAAACACTCCTGAGCAGACAGATTCTGACTCAGTTTTCTGAAACAGCCAAACCAAGCTACCAGCTAGAATCACCGAGTAATCCAAGCTCCATCTGTGTGTGTGGGGGGGCATGTATTGAGAAGGACTGAAGCCTTCCCAACCACCCCAGCTCTAGCTGTCTATTTTTATGTTAGGGCTTGCTATGTACCTGTCTGAAGTGTCCATGTCGTGTGGTAGTGGGGGGCACAACATCTGCATGTTGATGTACAGAGAGAGTCATGGGGTAAAAAGGTTGAGAACCACTGCCATAAGACAAATTGGCCAGAACTGCAGGCAGCTTTGAGGGAGAAGCACCCCTGCAGCAGAAGCATTTTGAGAGCTTTCAACCAACTGGAAAGGCAAGCCAGCATTAAATATAAAGGTAGCATGACCATTTGGCAGTGTAATTGGCTGCAGTAAATTTCAGAATGCCTCCACCTGTGCATGTTTGTTATGGCTGTCTGGGGATTGTGGTGACTTGACATAAAACCAGGAATCTGAAATATATAAGGTTAGAGATTTTTGAAATGCACAGACATACACAATCGGCTACTAGCATTAAAAAAAAGCTACATACAATCTGTTAATGTTTAACTGCTTCGGGGTGTGGGGGTGAGTGAGATTTTTGGTTGCTCATTAATAAGGTGGCACATTGTGCACCCCACCACCTTTTAGCCTGGAAACAAAGAATCATTGACTCTCAGAGGCTGTTTCAGCAGATTAGACCATGTGTTGATGTGATTTTCTTTCCTCATCTAAGCATCCACTTTTCCATTGATTGACTCTAATTAATATGCCTGTGCTCAGACTCTATAAACCAGCACTGTCAATTCTATTCCTTGTCAATTTGGATCACAACCTTTTCTCGCTGAGCTGCTGCTCCTCAAAGCGGATTTGTGGCTCAGCTTTCACAGCAAGGTGTTTATCCTCAACTTGACTCCATCCTCGCTCTCTTTTTCCTTCCAGTATCACAGCTCTGATTTTCCTCCTGCTGTGCCTGAAAGGCTGAAAATGCTATTGAGAACCTGCAAGGTACCAAACAAATTTAAATTTAATTGTTTCAAGAAACGGAGCCTCTCTTTGGGGGAAAAAATAACAGAGGTAATTTTTGCAAAATTAAAGAGGACTTTGCACAGAATGGCCAGGAAAGCTAGGCAACATTATCATTAACACAAATCATCATAAATCTAACACTAAGAATTCCTTATGTTTTCAGTTTGGCTCAAGGCTCTAAAAAGAGCTAATTGGTATCTGACTACAAATACACAGCTGCTTCTTTTTCAATATGTTTAACAAACAAGTAATATTTTTATAAGTCATAATAAATTAGTGTTGTTAGTAACACTTCCCTTTCAAAGCCGAGGAGGTAATATCTCCTGGACTGTGACAAACATTGGAATAGACATTGCAGTCCGGATAACTTAACAGGGTTATGGTCACCCATATACTAAAACCAAGTGGTATTTCAGATCCCATTCAAAAGTGCAACGGTCACTTACAAAAGAAACACATTCAGGGTCAGATGGCTTGTGCTGTAACAAAAAGCAGTGCTACAGCATGGAAGGGATGGCAAAAGTGTTGGTTATGGACCTGGGACCCTTAGCAGAAGTTTAATCCCCCTGATACCAGGCCCAAACCAAGAACAGATCATTCCAGAGTTTTTGGGTATCTTGGCACCTGGGCAACTCCTAGTTCTTGACAGGAGGAGGAAGTAACGAATACTCTAGGCTTTGATGATGGAAAAGGAGTATCAACATTAATGCCAAAACACAATTAAAGAAATACAGGGATTGCATCAATGCCAACACCATTGCAAAACTGGGTACCTCAGGTACTTCTCTGGGGAGTATTTTATTTTATCACTTTATTTTATTTTATTATGTTCTCCCTTTTCCTCAATGAGAGATGCAAGCAGGCATACAGTAAAATATTCAAACAAAATAAAAATAAAACAATACAAAGAAAAAAGTTTAGAAACCATAAAATAGACCACCATATTAAAATACTTAAGTCAATTTAAAATCCATGTAAAACATAAGACCAAGATACAACACAACCTATTCAAAGACCAAAGGTTTACTTAAATGAAAAGGTCTTTGCCCAGTTGTGACAAGAAATGATAGCAGAGTCCAATCTAGCCATCTATGGGATGAAGCGGTGAGACAGGGAGCCCTCACCCCAAAATCATAAGGGTTAGGAAGGCTTATATAGGAAGATACAGTCCTTCAGAGAGTCTGGACCCAAGCCATGTAGGGCTGGGAGTCATGTTTTACTGCCAATTCTGCAATATTTTGCAGCAAAGAGGATGGCAGGTCTAGCTGACACTGTTTCAGAATCTGCTTGATCATTCCACTCACAGGCAACTTGTGAAGGTTGGAAGAAGGGTGCAAAAATTGGATTAATAAATTCAGTTGTATGCTGTCTTCCGAAGCACTAGCTGTTGGGAACGGAGAGGAGAATGACCTTTCCAAACGTATCTTGATATTTTATGTCTTCTTATAGTTTCAAAAACTGCCTTGCTGCTTCACAGCCATATATATGTATGTGTGTGTGTGTACATGCATCTTTATGGATGTGGTCTTCAGCAAGGCACCTTGCTTTGGGAGAAAAGCTGGGCTGGTGTCTATTAATAAGCACAGAGCATGCACCAACTCTGTTGCAATCTGCTCCACTTGCCAAAGGGCTAAATAACAGAAAAGGAAACCCTGTGGGCACAGAAAGATCAGGGAAACACTCAGTTCCATTTGGTGGAGGCGAAACTGCCTGCCAGCCTAGAAAGTGACATGGAGTCTCATTAAGCTCAAAGATGAATATAATATCTTGTGCCCTCTAAATGTTCCTATCAAGAATATTTTCCAGCTCTGTCAATGGATTCAGTCATTCAACCCTAGACAGCCCTTTCCAGAACGCTGAAAAGGAAGGGCACCTTGAACATTATTATTTATAAAGGCAGCCATGTCATTTAACACGTTAAGCAGGACATTGTTCTTAAACTACAGATTAAATCATGTCTGGAAAGACAAGTCTTACAGCAGTGGTTACCAAGCAGCATGCTGGCTAACACAGCCCAAATTTTTTTCTGTGATGCAATCAAATGAAACCGACCATCAGATGCAAGACAGCCATCATTTCATTTGTAATCACAGGCCATTTCTGCACGAGCCTGTTATAGTGCGATGATTCCACTTTCAACCTCCTATGGAATCCTGGGGTTTGCAGTTTTGGGAGGGGCTGGCCTGCACCTCCCGAAACTGCAAACCCCAGGATTCCATAGGAGGTTGAAAGTGGAATCATCGCACTATAACAGGCTCGTGCGGAAATGGCCATAGTCATGACTCACTTTGTTGGTAATACACAAATAAAATCCTGTTGACAAGGAAAGTCTTATTTCACTTTAACCATACAAATATGTAGGGTTTTCTTTTTCTTGGTTACATGGAAACTTCTCTAGGAGAGTATAAAGTCCTTTGTGTCTCCTGCAAACTTCTGCCTATGTCAGTCAGTATTATGGAAAATGCACTGCTGTCCTTTCCCCACATCATGGAAATACCTGGCTTCCATTTTGTTAGCTAAATGCACCAGCTTAATTTTGCCTTTGTTTAGAGCTACTCTGAAACCTGTCTATAAGGCCCCACTTTGGGGGTCCCTTACATTAATATGGTTTGGATGGGCATCATATCTAATTGGCATCAGATGTAATTGGCAATACATTTTATTGGCTCTGATATCAAATTCAAGCCTGAGAGGTGGCAGAGAGGTCAAACCGAGTGAGCAAAAGAATTTGACTGTAAATGTGGGAAGGATAGAGCAACTCAAAATTTCCTCCAGGTAAGACTGAATCATTTGTCAGGCAAATACACACCGTTCCTGTGGATAATAGGCTTCAGTAGAAACTAGAATTTTCCAGGGAATCCAACTGTGAGGAGCCCACCAAGCACTGATTGACAGATATCCATCCCTTGTACCCCTGGATTCTTTTCTCTTTCCTTGCAGCACCCACAATAGACAGCTATTACAACACCCATCATGTCTTTGTCAATCAAGCACTAAGCCCAGGCGAAAGACCCATGGTCCACAACAGGTTCCCTTTGTCTTGTATCTGGAACCTTCACTGCCACAGGCTATTTTCAGGGTACAAATACCCCTGATTTCAGGGTGCCCAGTGCAGTCTCTCGAAGGTCTACTCATCACTCTCCCCATCTGGTTCCTGAATGAGAACTGTCCTTAGGTCCTGCCTAAGCCAAAACACATTTCTGCTCTTCACCACTCTTCTGGACTGGTAATTATAAATCCCCCAAATCCCTCAGCCTCTCTATAATTTTTCCTCCGTTTCTCTTTCAGCTAGCTCTTGTGTGAATGTGTGATTGTGTGTATCTTGTGTGCATGCACGAGTGATTTCCCCTCAATAAAACACATTTTTAGCTTACTTCTGAATTTCTAGCTGGTTCTTTTCCTGCATGTGCCTGTAAACACTGGTAGGAAAGACCTCACTAAGTTTCCCCCTCTTGCAGCCTTCTGATTTTGAGCTAATTAATTCCCGACTTTTTCAGGGAGGTATTTGACATTGCAGAGTGGCCCTTGTGGCACCTACATTTTGGGGTAACATGACTATCACTCCTTTTTCACACTCAGCACATTGTAGCCAGCCATGATAGATAATGGCCATTAATATTCAGTTGCTGACATCTATAGTCTGAAGAAGTACATTTCAGCAAGAAATGGCCCATGTGATATCCTGAGCATCCAGAGACCTCCATCTTGTATGTGGATAGTACTGTTTTAGCTCCACAAGCAGTGGAAATCACCCATAAACTTTGGAAACAGAACAAGGTAGTGAGGTTTTGGAAAGCCAAAAAAGGGAGCAATGTCTTCCTTAAAAGCTGAAACTAAAAGTGGGATAGTTAGCAGAATAAAGGAGTTAAGTAATGGGTGTGCTTGTTAAACTTGTGTTTGCGCCAATAGACATCTCAGGATTCAGCTGTATAATGCTATACTGCTTCAGGTACTGTTAATTTGGCACAGGGTGTGGAAGTGAATTGGACCTAATTGCCTTCTGCGTGGCTTGATGTACCTTCACCACAGGTAATCTAGCTAATTGCACACATACACATTGCTGTTTAAGCTTCCCTGTGGTATTTCTATGTAAAAGACACAACCAACCTAAAGAGTACACTGTAGGGCCAGCTTTTATTTCTTTGGAGGATGCTAATAAGCAAATGTTCACTTTACATTGCATAAAACCACATGACTTTATTCACCCTGGGAGAGAACTTTGCTATAATAATCTCTTCAAACCTACTTTTTATGCTGTTTTACTATGCAAAAGACCATGGAGGTGAGGTAAACAAGGTGGCTACAATCTCATAGAGAAGAAGGTGTAAATGAACTCATAGATTCCAATGGGCATTTAATTCTCTAGTATCCAGTGTTTGTGATGACTACAAAAGGGCATAAGAATCTCAAGAAAATTGTTGGAGAATGGTACTTTATACTCAAGCCCATTGCCTGTTTTGTACTGGTCGTGAGAAATCTGGAAGTAGTGTATTCAGCTGTGTGCGCCACGTTTTCAGAAGGGCATTGACAAATTGAAAAATGTCAGGAAGAAAGCAGGAACCATACCAATGGTTGGAAACCCCAAGGAAGCAGTTTTTGGCTAGGCATGAGAAGGAATTTCCTAACAGTAAGAGCTGTCTGGCCAAGATGCCTAAGCTGAGACTGTCGTACTTTGGACATATCATGGCTCACTACTAAAGACAATAATGACTGGCAAGGTAGAAGGCAGCAGGAAAAGAGGAAGACTGCACTACAAATGGATAGACCGGAGCAGGACTGTTGATAACAGCAGGACTGTTGATAACAGAGGCCTCTTATTCATAGGGTCAACGTAAGTCAAAGCTGACTTGACAGCACTTAACAACAAGAGTTGCCTGGCACTAGAACTAACTGCCTCAGGAAGTGGTAAGCTCTCCTATGCTGGAGATATTTAAGCAGACATCTACACTGCACAAATATAGCAGTTTGATGCCACTTTAATTGCCATGACTTTACCCTACACAATTCTGCTATTGATAGCTCAGTGAAACACTTAGAACTCTCTAATGAACTACAGCATTAATGCATTATTTCCATTTCTTACTATGTTGCCCACTAACTGGATTACAAATATAAAGTAATACAAAATGGATAATAAAATGGACATAGAAATACACATAGTGTTTCAAACTATTCTTGGGCTCCACTATCTTTTTTGTTTGTTTGTTTGTTTTGCCTCCCCCCCGGGTTCAAGCATAAATTCTCCACTTTGTCAATACGTGGCTGAAAAGAAACATCTTCATTAGCTGATTGGCTGGTTAAAAAAATCAAAATCTATCTACTGGTTTTCCAACAGGTTAATAGTAGTTGTGAGATTCAGGCCATTTCTGTCCTAGACTGTTATAGCGCTATTATTCCATTTTCAGCATCCTATGGAATCCTGGGGTTTGCAGTTTCGGGAGGGGCCACTTGGATTCCCCAGGATTCCATAGGATGTTGCAAGTGGAATAATAGCGCTATAACAGTCTAGGACAGAAATGGCCTCAAAGTGTCATCCTACATGTGCCTACTGAGAAGCAAGCCCTTTGAATGCAATGACCTTACTCTCAGGTAGGACAATTTAGGGTTTCAGCCTTAATTAGTAAATGTCGCTATCCAGCATGGTGTAGTGGTTTGAGCATTGGGCTACAGTCCTAGAGATCAGGGTTCAAATTCTAGCTTGGCCATGGAAACCCACTGGGGAACCCTGCATGCATCACACAGTCTCAGCCCCAGAAGACCCCAAGATAGACTCATCATAAATCAGAAATGACTTGAAAGCACACAACAACAACTGTTCTTTAAAACTACTTTTCAGTAGAGTTTCATGCTTGACTAGCATGCTCTTCATCACATTAAATATTACTGAAGGATAACAGGGAAGGCTCAAAGGATAGGAAATAAGATCAAGAGGTTGAAGACACAACCTAGTTGTCAGAAGGCAATGCAGGATCTGGAATGAAATGATATTACCACAAGAAATCCTCTGCTAAAATAAATCAGATAGTCTTAAAGGTGTGAGTAGAATCCTTCTTCCTTCACTCTCTTACTTTTTTATTTAGATCATCACGTAAAACAGTGTAAGCTACAGGCTTCACAATCAACCAATACACCAATGCGCAAAAGGTTTTATTCAAGGGAGAGGAGTCAGAGAATAGAATTTTTAGGAGTCATTCTTGAAATTTTCACTGCCTTCAAACCCTGCATCCTGAAGTCTTAAGGGAGACCCAGACAAAGAAGAAAAGAGGGAAACCCTTCTTCCCTGCCCTCCCAACTTGAGAACCTTTCCCTTTTTTGTCTTCCTCAGTAGTGTCTCCTGTTACTACCAGAGTATTGTTTCCAGGAAAACACCATGATAGGTTCGCTATGACAGGTTCACCCCATAAGGTACACTCATAAGTCAGAAACAGCAACAATCAACAGCAAACAATCAAGTCTAACTCTTTTAAAATGGCCAGTGAGGTTACCTCTTACTCACCAAAGATGCTTAGTTATTGTTTTTGTTGTGTACTTTCAAGTAACTCTCACTTACAGTGAACCTGTCAGGGGTTTTTTCTCAGCAACGCTATTTAGTGGAGTTCTGCCATGGCCCCCCTGTAAGGCTACCCAAGGGCACCCAGGTTTCCACGACCAAGTGGGATTTCAGATCCTTGTCTCCTGGAGTCCTCATCTAACACTCAAACCACTACATCGTGCTGGCTTTTATGTGAGTCTTTAAATCCTAGTAACCATCAACTGGGCATCAATTCAAGCAACACTGTAAAATGTTCCTCACTTTCGGAAATAGTCACAGATCCCAGGGTTATGGAATTATCAGAGTAGAGATAGGTTAGCAGGATTTGTAACAGGGTTACAGAATGATTTTAGATTTAAATTTTCTTTAGAATAATTTCCATACTTTCAGTAGTTATGTATGCTTATATTTACAGTATACTCATACAGTATCAGTTCAATAAGGAAGTCCTGATTACTTTAAATAAATGAAGTCAGGAGGCAGGTAGTACATTATCATACACACTGCTTCAGTCACTGTGTCTCCAATATTCTTATCTCTGGCATAACAGTTTTCATCTTCTGAGTGTTTCAAACTCCCCAGGATCCACATCAAACCCTGGCCTTCTTTCTTTGCCTGGGCAGACACTCTATAATTTTTGGAATCTGTAAGGTCTTCTGTTCCTATTCAGCTAGTGCACTCTTTTGTACTTGGTCTGGTTCACTAACTTGCAAGAGAACTGTGTCAGCCAGTTGGATTCTTCCTTCTTTCAAGATAAAGCTAAAAGCTAAATCCATCTGTTTTGTAGCTGTGACAATGATTTTTGGGGGACACAATGTCTTTTTGGTTCCAAGTAGGTACCCCTTGACTTTGCATACTGCTTGTATTTGGTGCTGCTCTCAAAACTGTATTGCATTTAAAAACTGGCATTGTGATTTTTTATCTTTATTTTATTTTATTTTTTTATTTTTATTTTTTGCTTCCTAAACCCTCTAAATAAAATGACATATATATTTCTCTATGGGAGGGGGTGGACTGGATGGCCCTCGTGGTCTCTTTGGATTCTATACAGTTTCTTCTTATCACAGTAAATGTATCATCAAAAGTATTTTTAATGACACAGATTAGTCAGATTTCAGATTTTTAAAATAAAGACATTGCACAGAACCCTGTATGGAGTTACATCTCTGCAAGTGGGCTTACATATGTAGGCATTAGAATTGGGTAGTTCTGTAATGTCCCTATCCGATAGAAGGCTACTGTTCAGTAACGGGGTAGGGGCCACCAAAAATACAGATATGCATCTGGATCAATGCAGAACAGTCCCCAAAGTGCTACAGTTCCCTGGCACCTGGCAGAACCCTGATAAGGGGGTCCTAGTGCACATTGGGTGCTCTTGCCAATGTCCCATTATGCATTGTTGCAATTCAAGTAACAGGGTTTTGTAGCACTTCTGAACATAATTAAATATATGTAAAGTTTTAAGGAGCGATATAGGATTCCAACCACCATTTTTCCCCTGTTTACCCCTGTATTTTGCCTTTCAAAACCTCAACTTCCTGTTACCTTTCAGTTTACAACCATTGCATTTACCCCAAGCTAGTTCTTGCTTTAGTTTTCCAGTTCCTAAAACACTACACAACCCCTATCTTGGATGCACCCAAGCCACCATGGGGATGAGAGAAGGACGGGGCCAGGACAACGCTTGTGCATGACGTCATCCTGGTCCTGTCCTTCTTCTGTTCCCAGGTGGTGCGATTGCACCACAAATCATTGACAGGTTTTCCCCATCGATGACCAGTGATCGCACCACCCTCCCGCCATGCCTGCACTTCCCTTGTCTGTGGAGGTCCTGGAAGCACAATGGCTGTGCTTTCCGCTCCAGCACAGCCTGGGACAGTACCCGTCTGTGCTGTGGCAGGAAGAAGTGTGCCCATCGCACTTCCTGGTTCCTAGAGGCAGCCAGTATGGAGGGGAGAACTCCATCGCGCTCCCCTCTCAGGAAAGCCACTGCTGCCATTGTCACTGGACACCACCGGGACAGAGGTAAGCTGTGGAAAGGGTCTAAGCAAGATTTCCCTATTTATTTCAGTGAGATTTGCCCATCAGTTAAAAAAGATGGAGATGTTCCTTTTTTGATCAACTGATATTTTGATAACAGATTTTTCAATATATTTCACAGTTTAAACCTACTTCATTAGTTACAGAGGCAGACAGAAAGCATATGGGCTGGTCAGTTACAGGAAATCAGATACCAACCACTCCATTTTCATTTGAAGTGATATCTGCAGTATTATGTGTGATTTTAAACACAGCATTCAATAGCTATAAACCATCTCCCCAGTTGTACGGTATCCATAATCTCTGTTCAAAGTGACACTTGGATTTTATTATGACCTTCTTTTCCACTATTTCATGTTCCATTTGTTCCTTGACTTGATTTTGTAAAGAATGGCTACTCAGAGGTCACTGGTTTTGTGACTAGCAAAGCTTAATGCTTGTTATCAGACTTCCTGTACATGCCTCTCCTCACTTTCATTTTATCCTCACAACAACTCTCTGGGCTAGGTTATAGTGAGAAATATCGGCTGTTCAAAGGCACACATGACCTTCATGGCTCAGGCAGGATTTGAACTTGGATCTCATCATTATAGCACTCTGACTACTGCAGCCAAGTTGGCCAATAAACTTCTGGCTTATTTAGCCTATAACTATTTTTTTCAAATACTTCAATACTTGGTAAGAGTTTAACATATAGTATTGAAAACTTGATTACTGCTTTGCATCATCTCCACCAGCAAGTATATTAGCAATATGAGCAAGTGGTATCATAAGACCCAAATAATTCCTAGTATAATTTCTACAAGCAACCCGAATAGTTTTGGTTATCATGTATCCAACAAATATTAAAATAAATAAATAAACTTGACACAGAGGGTATGGTTGTTGTGTTTATTTAGATTTTCATTTAGCTATTCTATCAGAGGGTTGTTGAAATACAAAACTCTGAGTGCTGTTAAACATGTGGCAAATAGTCAAGATTAGCCAAGATTTTCAAACAATGTCATCAAATCCTGCCAAACTAACTTTAAATCTATTTTTAAAAATCAGGTCATTAGTTTAGTAGATGGTGAGAATGCTGCGGATGCTGTTTATTTGGCCTTCAACAAAGCATTTAATAAGGTCTCTAATGATATTTTGATTATCAAACTGACTAAAAAAGGAAGACTTGGAAACACCATCAGATAGACTCATAGTTGGTTGGAAAAGCATACTCAGAGAGTTGTCATCAGGGCTCTGCTTCAGATTAGAATGAGGTCTGTAGTGTACTGCCTTGGGGTTCTGTCCTGGGGCCAATGTTCTTCAATACTATAGGAATGATTTAGATCAGTGGTTCTCAACCTGTGGGTCCCCAGATGTTCATAGACTTCAGCTCCCAGAAGCCCCAGCCACTATGGTCAATGCTCAGGGCTTCTGGGAGCTGAAGTCTACAAACATCTGGGGACCCACAGGTTGAGAACCACTGATTTAAATGATTGAGGGAATCCTTATCAAATTTGTAAATCATATAAAACTGGGAAAGGTAACTAATGCATTGGAAGGAAGGAGCAGAATTGCAAAGGACCTTGAAACTAGAAAACTGGGCTAAAAATAGTAAAGTGAAATTCAACAGAGACGAACGCAAAATTCTACTTTAAGCCACAAAACCCAAATGTACAGGTATAGGATGGATGATACTTGGCTCAGCATTGTTACATGAGAAAACCTGAGATTATTCCTGATCACCGTGTGAACGTGAGCCAGCAGTGTGATGCTGCAGCAAAGAAGGCCAGTGCTATCTTAATTTTGTTCAAAAAGCCCTATGCATTTCAAGCTTTTAAAGAATGAATTTGGGCTGTCCATAAATAGGTGGAGCCTAGTCTCCTTTTCCTCCTGATACATGATTTTCAGTACCTATTCCTGCAAATGTTAGCCTGTATTTATAGAAGCATAGTTTCCATGTCGAGGGAAGTAATAGCCCCCTCGTATTCTGCATTGGTGAAGCCTCATCTGGAATACTGTGTTCAGTTCTGGGCACCTCATGTTAAGAAAGACATAGACAAGCTGCAGTGAGTTCAGAGAAGGGCAACAAGGATGATAAGATGTATGGAGAACAGTACACATGAGGAAAGGTTGAAGGACCTGGGCGTGTTAGTGAAGAGAAGACTGAGGGGTGACATGATCACACACTTAAATACCTCAACGGCTACAACAAAGAGGAGGGTGCAGGCTTGTTCTCTGCTGCCTGAGAGGGTAGGATTAGGTCTATTGTTTTTTATGTTCCAGGGGGATAGATTTTGACTGAGCACTAGAAGGAACTTCTTGGCAGTAAAAGCAGTTCAGCAATGGAACGAATTTCCTTTGAGAGTTTGTGAGGTCTCCTCCTCTTCACAAAAAGGCTGTGCAGCTGCCTGCTGGCCACTCTCTAGCTGCAGATCCTGCACAGAGCAGAGAGTTGGACTTGATGGCCCATGAGGCCCCTTCCAACTCTATGACTCTAGGATTCTATGTGAATGGTAGCGTACAAAACTGCCCGTAATAATTTCTGTAGATAATAATTACTATTTTTTTTTCATCTTAAAGAATAACTTGAAAAGCTTTGCACACGTAGATTCTGGATTGTTTTTGTTTAGAGGCAATTGATTGATTGTGTGGGCAACTGCTATAAATGAGTAGTTAAAAATCCTGCAGTGTTGTGACATTATATTGGAAGCCGTCAAACTTGAATTCTACAATTCCTCTGTTGCAACTACTCACGCAGCATTCTTTGGCGAAACAGTTTGAGAGACAAAGGCAGAGTTGAAAAAGAAAAGAAATACCTTAATAGAATGTTAAATTATGAATTATGGAGACCAGCATTTGCATTTGAGAAGAACTGAAGCTTGATTTTTCTTTAAAAAAAAAGTCTTCCGTCAACTTTATAAAGAAATTTGAGCGAACAGTAAAGCATCCCTGCTGTGCAACCCTGGAAACTTACAGATGAGAATTGCTCTCTTTTGGGTTGCTCGCTGATGTTTCTAGTCCCAAAGTGAGTGCCTTTATATTTCTAAAGCTTTAAAATTATCCCTGTACAGAAAAGCATAGATGTGACCTGTTTATGCAGTAAGAATTGGGGGCAGAAGAAAAAGCAGAATAAATGGCTGAGAAACTGAACTCCTTCAATAATGAAGTAGGTACCTTGATCCGCGTGGCATTCCTGTACCCATCGCCCTAACAGCAAGCCTTATTAAATCCAGTGGGAAATACTACCAAGTAAACATTTAGAGAATAACTGTGTGTATATTTTTTATATATATTAAAAATGAATGCATTCATGCCAGTGATAAACAATCTTAGAAGATATTTTCACAGAATTGTGCAGAAAGGGATTTGGAAAGGCACCTGGAAAGTGGCACAGGTGATGATCTCATTGTAAAAAGAAAAGAAAACATTCAAAGGCCAAAACTAAATCTCTGAAAGAACTAGTAAACAGGGTCAAAGGAGAGAAATACAAAGGCAGGCTTAGTATGTAAGCTGGCAGGGACCAGCTTTCTTCTAAATTCCGAAAGACCAGCAATCATACGGTTTCAGTGACCTGAAGTGAAGTGACTTGCATCATTTGGGGACAGGTTTATTGCCTTTTGAGAGGGCTGCTGTGGCAGTGGGGGGATCATGGGGGTGAGGAAAAGTAAACTGTCACAATTTGGGCAAGGGGGATGGGGGGTTGAGAGAGAGAGAGGCGAGTTTAGAAGTGATCAAGATGTTGGAAATGTGTGGAATGTGGCGGGGGGGCCAATCTGTTAATGTTAAATTGTATCAGAAATTACTAACTTTGGTGTTTTCAAGCAAAAAGAGTAAAACATCATTATAAAGTTTAACATTCAAAGATTTTGTGTTTGTATTGTTTTTGCTATTGCTTTTATAAGCTAGGATTTCATCAGTCTGCTTACTTAGCTGATATTATACAGGGATCAATACAAGCAGTTTCTGACACTAACTTTAAGTGAGCAATCTCTGACTTTTTTTTAAAAAAAAGTCACTTTTTTTAAAAAAAAAGTCACTTTTTTTCTTGAACAGCTAACATTACATTTTCAGCTGAAGCAATCTTTCATTTCAGTAGCAAAGTTAACTGCCACAGCAACATCTGGGGAAATGATAAAACCAAATGAGTTTGGACATTATCAGAAAGTATGTCCTAAGTCATAGATCTTTGGCAGCTTCCCTCCCTCCCTAAAAATGGAATCTTGAATTGAAGATGTGTGTTCAAAATGAGCAAAATCATGTGGTTCCACAGTAGAAAATCATTCATTGAAATGGACATTTAAATTCCATATAGACCCCATCCAGTGACATCAGACTTTGCTTGAATCAACAGAACATTCTGTTCTAGGCAAGCCTAAGTCTTTCTCCCATTCCAAATGGTGCCTTTGATTATTTTCAGCTTTAAAACTTGTGTCACTAACATGGTTCTGAGAAAGTCCAACTCCTATTCCTTTCTTTCTCTTTATTTTTTTTTCTTTTCTGCTAAATATACTACTCCTATGCCAAATCCACACTTCCTGTATGTCTGTGACATCATTTCTCATCATTTTTCATAAATTTTCATGGAACATTGTGGGCCAGGATGAATGAGAAGGGTGTTCTATTGTTTATCTTGGTGCAGATCTGGAAAACTCAAAAACTGGAAATTGACAGCCTCAGTCCAATAGGACACTCCTGGTAGAGGTTTGCAGTCTCTCTTGCCCTTGTAGTTCTCTGTGATGCTGAAAAATAATTTTAGAAGGCATATGGGTCTTCCAGAGTAGAGTTTTAGAGCATTGGGCTGCAAGAGGAAGTCCTACTGCCCCTCCTATTTCACTGGTAGAAACTGCAGAAGGGCACTGTTGGATCTGGCCAATGTACTGTACCTGTTTCTGGAAGCCTGCTAGAATTTGGCTCAATTACATGTGTACAACTTTTTTTTTCTTTAAGTTAGTTTTATACTTTCTTACTTACAGTTCAGACATAAAAATAGTTATACGACTTTGTCCAGGCAAGACTTTTGAAAAACTGTCCTATTAAAAAAAACAGTTTTAATGTAAACTTCATCACTTTTCATACAAGGAGTATCAGATTGCTTGATCAGTAGCCCAGATTGGGAGAGGATATACTGCAAAATGCTGTGAACATCAGTGACTAGGCCTTATTTTGAAATTCTAGACCCTCACAAAGAAAGTGGAAATGGAGTTACACAAAATGGGACCGCAGCTTTTTAGCACATTCAGTGATGCTATTATATTGAGAAGGCACTATCTATTTATGATATGATGCAAAAAGAGTACCACTCCTTTTCAAAGAAAGTTGACAGGGTATTGTGTATGAAGAACTTGCTTGGTGTTGATTCACCTGAAAAATAGATACCTGCTTGTTACCAATCATTCCAGCATTTCTTGCAGTAATTCTAGAAGAACAGGGGTTGTAGCTATGGAGGAGGCAAAATGAGGGCATTTCCCTTTTAGATAAGAATTCCTTCACAAATAAAATTTTCCTTCAGTCCCAAAATTTATAGGATTACAAAAAAGTGAGACGTTGAAAATTGTTCATACCTAGAATGCTGACATTTGCTGCATTCACTGCATTCACATTCCCTTGGATTTTTGCCTATCCACTTTGTTTGGGTGTTTAAACTCTATTTCTAAATTCTCAACTGAAACTTTAAGTTGCTGCAATGCTAGAAATTTGTGGGCCGAAGGAAAATTTTGGAGGGTCTCCAAATTCTTATGTGGCGGGCAATTCTCCCCCACCACACACACACACACACACACACACAGAGTAGCTATATCTCTGTTCAGTAATCAAACATACAGATGGAACCCTGGCAGATTGCAACAGAAAACAACAATAGCATATTTGAATGCTATGTCAAGATCATAATGAAACAGATAAAGCCTGATATTTTGAGGAATAGCATATTTAAGCTGTTTAAGAGATGTCTATGTTGGGATTTTATTTTATCTAATAAGCTTATTTTAGTTGTAAGTACACAAATTTCTTGTACATACTTAAGTAGGTTTGTAATGACTGTAGGAATCAAAAGGATCCCCTGAGTAGATGCATGGGAGTGAATGAATGGAGAGAAGGCCTTCAGAACATCAGCAGAGAACTGAACCCTAGGGCACCACACATTCTGAGTTCACTTTAGAGTAAGAGCTGCACAATAAAAGCAAAGCTTGCCTGTTAACACATTCATTTCCGGTGACATCTCTTAGGAAATTTGCGTTAGCAAGGAGTCAGAAGAGAAGCCAAAAATAAAACAGTGGAGCAAAAAATAAAAATTGGGCAGCAGAAATATCCAAGGAAGTTGGTGCTAAGTTCCCTTATAATGCAAATAGGATGTACAAGAAAGATTAGACATTTCATTCTACTCTAATTCTTTAACTGGCAGGTGAAAAGGAGAGAGTTATTAAATGCTTTACAGTTCGATGGTAAAGCAGATAAGGAAAATACTCCTCTTTTTTTGTTACTGTCTTTGAAGTGTGCAATGTACCCAGAAGAAATCTTACAAAAGAAAGGTACCAGTTAATCACTAGAATTATGAAAGAAGAAAAAAGTATAAAGGCATATAAGGCATTTAATTTAAGAAATAAACATGAATTGGGGATTGTGAATCATTCACTACAAGTTGCATAATGTGCAGCATGAAGTCAGGGTGTCAAGACAGGCTAGCAGTCTAAATCCTTAATTATTTTCTCCTCACATGCAAGGACAAAGAATTATTGTAGTCTTCTAATCACTGTGGGACAAAACAAATATTTTTGTGCAGGTTTATCCTCTGAGTATCTCAAAGTGTTCCTGAGGATTTTTCAGCACAGAAAAATGTGCAAGGATTTTGTACTAAAATCTAAATTTTCTGCCCAGAAAACACTATTTCCTGAACTGGAAACAGATGTTCTATATAGAAAATGGGTGGTTTTGGTGCAAAAAAGCCAAGGGTTTCTCTGCACAGAAAATTCCTACAGAACACTTTGGGATGTTCAAATACTGGAAGAAAACTCCACAAAAGTTTTGTTACTCCATTATTCTTCCCAACAGGGTTTCTTGGTTTCTTGTATTATCTATCTATCTATCTATCTATCTATCTATCTATCTATCTATCTATCTATCTATCTACCTACCTACTTATCTATCTATCTTCTTTTGCTAGCCTACTCTTTCTAATCATCAAAACCAAAAGCTACTAGGTCATTCTTTTTTCCACTATAGAAAATCTATAAGGGCTTCCAGTCTTTAAGAAATGTCACTAATGACCCTTCTTTAATCAAACCAGACATTTCTGCTACATCGATAGGTTTCAGCAACCAGTTATCCAGAAAAAAAACTTTTATAAACTCTGAGCTACCACCACTAACTAACTAACTAACTAACTAAATAAATAAATAAGCAAGCAAGCAAGCAAGCTTGTGTCTAACACATTGGTTGGAGGACTTTTTTCTGATTCATTAGTAGCTTTTGCTTCAGATTGAGTCCTGTTGCTCATGTCTTGCTGGAAAGATTGTAGCTTTTATTGTATAATGGCAAGTCCAGCCAAAACACTCAGAGTTATCAAGAAAATGATGCAAACAGGACCAGCTAAATGAAAGAGAATGGGATGAAAAAGTGAAATCCTGTTTGACTTTTTAGAGTAAATTTAAGACCAGAGGTTCAAATCTGAGACTTTAAGGAAGATATTTAGAGTGCTGACTCCTATTTCCATGAATAAGTTCAAAACCTTCAAAGAAAAGGCAGTGCATCCCTGACCATGGGCAAGTCATTCTCAGCCTCAGAGGAAGGCACTGGCGAACCCCCTCTGAACAAACCTTGCCAAGAAACCCCCATGATAGATCATGCAACAAACACATCCTGACATGGAAACCATTGATTGTACCTAATTCAAGTTGAAGAGGGCTGTTCATAGAAATATCAAGCATATAGACAAGTTTGTGAATCCAGATGTCTGACTGCCTGTCAAAGCAGTAGTAAACCACAATAGCCAGTGGTGAGGAATGCTGGAAATGGCAGTTCGAAAACGTCTGGAGGGCCAAACAATTTTCACCTTAATACAGAGGAACATGTTCTGCTGAAAAAGTATTGCTTCTGCAAAGAATAACTAGTGTGTTTAGAATTCTTTGAGTGTATCAGGAATCAGGTGGACAGATGTAATTCAGCAGACCTAGCATGGTGCCATGCCCTGCTTCCAGAACATGGACTCTGACTCAGAGTCTGAAACAGGGGTCATGCCAGGACATGCTGTATAGGAAGAGGCCACAAACAGAACAGGAAGTGGTGCCAGCTCCAGCAAAGAGTCCAGCCTCCAGACACAGAGGATAACTTAACAGTATCTACTTTTGCTGAGTACACAGAACAAAGACAGAACCTACACTGCTGATCTCAGAGAATACATAATGGACAACAAGTAATCAGACAACAGCTGTATTAGGTGGCTGATCTATATAGCTGTCACCCTTCCCCTTCAGAAGTTGTCAGAGCTTATCTGACCCTCTGTTTGCTGGATGCCTTGCTGAACTCTGTGCCTGACTCTGGATTACCCTGACTGACTTTGGACTAGCTGCCTTTGAACTCTGTTGGACTTTATTTAGACAGTGTGCTTATTGAATAAAGGTAAGTAACAAGCTGGGAGCTATTCAGTTTGTTTTGTCTGAATTATCAGCTGTCCTGTTGAGACTAAGATAGGACACATACCTGGATCTGAAAATGTCCCCAGCCAGAGGTGCCTGAGAAAACACCCTGGGAAAAAGACTTGATCTTTTATAGATGTGTAATTAATCAAAGAGCATAAAAGTAAAAAATATGGCTAAATGAAAGAAATAAGAATATGGAGGACCCTCCAAAAGGTGCATGTTATAACTAGCACTTTTAAATTTGTTCATAACGCAGCTTGGAAAGGATAGTGGTCCTCTTTGCACGTAAGTGGCCTTCCTGATTCATACACCAGATGCTGCAGGGAGGCATCTCATCACTCCCAGGAATCCAGGTAATATTATTTTCCATAAAGAAAAAGTACTTTCTCTTATGGAAAATGCCACAATTGTAGACTTATTCTGTATAAAATTTGCACACAGTTGATCTGCATAGAAAACAGCATTTTCTGTGTAGAAAATGCTGGACACATAAGCTTAAATCCAAAAATGCATGGCTGCACCACTGCCAACGTCACTTCTCAACCTTTTGGCTAAGATCTAGTATTAACACTGGCAATACAATGAGTCAGTTCCACTCATATCTCCAAAAACCCACTCTTACAGGTCAGCAGATCCTCTGCAACGATCTGTGATGTGCCAAGGTGATGCAGCAGGTTGGAATCACAGAATTAAAGCAAGGCCTAATTTGTATGATCAGATGTACATACTACAGTTGGCCCTTCACTTTTGCAGCAGTTAAAGACACAGGACCGCTGCAAAAGTGGAAAACCTTTCCACGTACTATACTCAACACAAAAAAAGTTCCTATATTGGCCGAGTGGCTGGGCCCAACTTCACATGTGTTAACTCACTTGCCCACTCACTCGCATGGGTGGCGGAGGAGGAGGAGGAGAACAGACAGAGGAGACACCCATCCCATCCCCGTATGTCCTCCCACCTCCACAAGTGAGCAAATGTGTGTGCACACCCCTCTTCTCTCTCATTCCCTTCCCCTTATGAGTGAGCTAGCATGCACACATGGCCTCCTCCCATACCATACCCTTTCCACACACACACACATTCATGAGAGAGTGAGTGAACATGCATGCATGCGTTCTCTCTTCCTTTCCCATCCCTTCCACCTTCCATGCACATGAGTGAGCAAGTGAGCAAATGGATGCATATACCCTCCTCTTGTCCCATTCCTTTCCCCCTTCTGACCTATGTGAGTGAACAAGTGAGTGCATGTGCCATCCCTTTCCCCTACTCACATGCCTGAGTGAGTATGTGAGTGAACAAGTGGGTTTGCCTTCTCCCTTCCTATCATTCCACCCACCCACCCACATGTGTGAGTGAATGCACACACGCACCCTCCACACATTTCACACAAACCCTCCTTCCTCCCATCCCATCCTCTCCCCCCGCAAGTCACCCATGAATAATTAAATCCATGAAAGCATAACCTGCAAGTGTGGAAGGCCAACTATATAAGAACCTTTGATGAGGTGTGCATTATTAACTCAATGAATTAGAACACCACATTGAAAAGAATCTTATATTTTTGCTCAAAAATGACATTCAAAAGCTATTTACAAATGCTTCAGACATACAAATGTATTGGCCTTTGGGGTCCACTGGGACAACAGTTCCCTAGATCAGTAGGCTTAGCAGATGTTAAAGAAGGCTTAGAAGATGTTAAAGAAGGCTCAGAGTATTTAATGGCATAAGATGATTCTGAATGAACCAATATCATCCTCAAAAGCAGTTCCAGTTATTTCCACATGGTGGTGAACCATCACTGCTATTGATGATCCTTAGGAGTGGAGAACAGGAATAAGGACTATAAGGAGCAGATGGTGGCCCACTCTTAAATAATAATAATAATAATAATAATAATAACAATTTCTGCATCTCTTTGTTCATTTACTATCAAAATCAAGAATCAGGGTCTGGAAATGTTCCATTTTTGTTTGCACCTCTCAGAATCCCCCAGCCAAGACAACAGCGGGGCTGGCTGCATGATTGTGGGAATTGGTCCAAGAAGGTAACTTTTCAAGCTTCAACAAGTATACCTATTTTTTCCTATTGTTCGATGATATGTGCTATCAGGTAGAGAAGAAACCTACCCATGAGAAATGATTATTGGATGTTACTGTTATTGGATGGTACCATTTGTCAAATGGTGAACCCTTTGTGAGCTGCTGCTATTACAGCATGCTTCAGTTTTCCCAGTCTTCATTGCCTTCTTGTGGTATGAATCATTACCTCAATGTGGTCCAATAAAGTGGAAGCATTACTCCTTTTTCACCCAAAATATCCTTGCCTATTCTGCATCTAGTAGTGAATCATACTATCATAGTAGAAATACACTCAACTCCCCTAATAGGGCTCCAAGGTTCCGTTTTGAACCAAACATGGTTCCATTTTGAACTAATCATGGTTACTGATTATGTCCAAATCATGAACACAGGTTAATGGTTTGGGGGAACAAACAAGGATCACTAACCAAGATTTGAGATTGATTTGCTTCACTAAAATCATAACACTGATCATAGCTTATCTGGGAAGATAATGAATAACTGTGGAGCAGAGTTGTGACAACATATTAACATCAGCATAAGACTTGGGGATTGTAACTTGCATCATCCCCAGCCAACATAGCCAACAGGATTTGAAGACCAACATTCCCTACTCTTGCTGTAATTCATCAAAAACAAAAGCAAAAGCTTCCAGTTGCCTCCTTACAAGCTGCCCTAGGCAGCAGGGAGAGGGGCACATGAGTCTGAGACTAGGTACATAATGCTAACTGTGGTTTAATGTTAGGGACAAACAGCCACTGTCTGTCTGAAAGAATTTGGCAGTACACTGGAAGAAACACAGAGATTATTGCCTCCACAGTGATGAAGCCAGTGGAACTTCTTGTGCATTTTCACTTATTGAATGTGTGGGAAACAGCGAAATATCACTTTATATCATTTTAAAGGCCATTTTGGAGACTTCGAAATGGACAGAAGTAGTAGATGTAGAATGCATCTAAATGTTTATAGCAGTGATGACATCATTACTTTGATACCACTTGTGAAAGCTGCAACCTATAGAACCCTGGGATTTGCATTTTGGCAAAGTACTTAGAATTCCCTGATAGAATGCTCTGGTCCACCCTCCCCTTGAACTTCAGTGCAACAACTGCTTCCCAAAGAATTTCAACTATCTCACCATACTACATATCCCAGAATTCCATCATATGGGACCAAACTGTATAATCAAACTGTAGATGCACTCATAAATCTTTAGGAATAATGGAAGTTGTGTCATACCAATAGACCATCTATCTAAGTGTTGCAAACACTGACTGGCAGCACCTCTCTAAGATTCCCAACCTTACCTACAGGTCCTATACTTTGGTACTTTTCTTATGCAAAGCTATGACTCTTCCTCTGATTTATCACACTCTGTTGAGAAGCCACTAGTAGTAAAATTATTTTGCCCCATATGGGAGATATCTTTGAATGGTGTGAAAATATGTATAGATAATCTTAATATGTACCATTCTTCCTGAACCCATGCCATAGCATGTACACATCATTACATTAAGCTCTGACCAAAACATTGGCTTTGAGAATCAGTCCCATTTCTGTCCATTAAGAGGAGAAACCTTCAAAGAAATCAAACTTTCCAGCCAAATGATGTCTTCAGGGCTTCAGTATTTTTAGCAGGCAAACTCTTTCATTGATTTCTCAGTGAATGCAGCATGCTAGAAATAATGTGTGTGTGTGTGTGTGTGTATGTGTGTGTGTGTATATTCTAGCCTTATTATAAATAATCAGAAGGTGACAAAGTGGATGATGTCTATTGACTCACAGCAGTAAATCACATGATGGAAAGGCCCCTCATAATGCATCTATTTGTTCTTTTCATGCTTCTCCATTGTAGCTCCATATATATCTAATTTATTTATTATCAGGAGGCTATTTATAGCTGATATATGGCAAGGAGATTTGTATGGAAATGGTCTCTGCGTGACTCTTTTGCCCTCTTTTTTTCATTAATACTGGTTAAAGAAGGAAAGCAATTTTATACAGACATTTCCTCCACACCTAAATAATTTTAACTGCATAATCTTCAGAATCCTGTATTATCTATTCCTCCTCTTGTATTAATTATGTTCATATTTGCATTCACAAAGCAGCCTTATCTGAATCCAATGCAAATTACTGCCATTGCCTAGGAAAAAGCTCTTGCCAAGTTATTCTGAAAACAGTTCCTTGAAGCATGCAGGGCATGGGAGCAGGGAGTATATTCTCCCTTCTGTATATTTTATTCAAGGGGCACAATCCACTGGAATGTTCTCCTGCAAAAAAACAAGAAACAAAACACTGAAATGAATTAAAGGTGTGAAAGAGCACAATGGTGTAAGAACTTGCACAGGCTCATTCATTTGACTAGAAAATGCCTAGGCAAATTTTCTAATGGTTTTTACCTGAAGTGCCTTAATAATGCCCTACCATGTGTGGTTAATATGGAATATGAGTAATATCTAATTTATTTAACACATTTTAGGCTTGCTGACTAAGGGCTGTGGAACTGGATAGTGCGGGAACATCTTTATGGGATTGTGCTGCTGTGCGCTGGAATCAAAATCTAGAATTTTTTTGTAGTATTTTTAATGCTTAACCCACTTGTGTGATATTCCTCCAAGGAACTAGTGTGGACTGATGGCTTAAATTTCAGCTGGGAAGTGTTATGTTTGAATACTGGGGTCCTTTTACATTATTTGTTGTTGACTGCTATCAGATCATTTCCAGCTTATGGTGATCCTAAGGAGAAACTATCGTGGACTTTTCTTGGCAAGATTTATTCAGAGGTAGTTTGCCTTTCCTTCCTCTGAGACTGAGAAAGTGAGATTTGCCCAAGGACACCCAGTAGGTTTCTAGGGGATTTGAACCCTGATCTCTCAGACCACTATATCACACTGGCTTTTACATTATACAATTTTTTTATTTTGTTTTATTTTAGTTTAAATATTTTCCTACCCTTTTATCATAAGATGTCAGGGTGACAAATAAAACACCATAAACAATTTAAACAATTGCAAATAAACAGTTTAAGCAAGATAAAAACATAGCAAAAAGTTCAAACAAGTTAAAAGTTCTTTAAAAAGTCAAAGAGTTAAGAATATATGCATGGTTAAAAGTAAATTATGCCCCAAAGGCTTTAATAAAAAGCAATGTCTTAGCTGGCATTGGAAAAGAAGAAATGTTGTCTCCAGTTGAGCCACTATGGGGGCGGCTTTCCGCTATGGCCTACCACCACAATGGCTTTAATTGCCATGCTAACATCCTATGGAATTCTGGGATCTGCAGTTTATAGAGATATTTAGAATTCTCAGACAGAGAGCTCTAGTGCCTCATCAAATTATCAGTCCCAGAATCTCACAGAATACAGTCATGGCAGCTAAAATGGAATAATAGCGCTATAAAACTATAGTGAAAGGGCTGTTACCTCTGCCATGAACCCATTTTGTTGCATAGTTTGGCCTGCAAGCAGTCCTAATCTGGCTCACAAAGGATCTGAAACAGCATTTGTCCATAGTATCTTCTCAGAATTCCAGCCCACCTCATTCCCTCTCTCAATCAGGGACAGACCAGGGAAGTGAGAAATCCTTGTTATCCTTGATCAGAGATTATAGATGACAGCAGGGATTCCTATTTCCATGCGTGAGAAAGAATAAAAGAAATTTCTCAGTGATACTTCTCTGTTATCTCTGACTGGTGATTACAGTGGAAAGTGTCAGCCACCCGACATTCTTAGAACCATAGAGCTGGAAGAGACCACAAGGGCCATGAAGTCCAAGCCCCTTCTATGAAGGAATACAATATCAAAGCATTCCCAACAGATGGCCACCCAGCCTCTGTTTAAAAACCTCCAGAGAAAGAGACTCCACCACACTCCAAGGCAGCATATTCTACTGTCAGACTGGTCTTTACTATCAGGAAGTTCTTCCTAATATTTAGGTGGAATCCTTTTTCATGAAATTTGAAGTCATTGCTTCTAGAGCAGTTGAAAAGAGGCTTCCTTCATCCTTCGTAAAACATCCCTTCAAATGTTTAAACATAGCTATCATGTTGTCTCTTAACCTTCTCTTCTCCAGGCTAAACATACCCAGCAGACCCATGGAGCAAAACTTCCCAGACCTAAACAGATTCTCACAGTTTGCACACCCCTCCAGTAGGTGCTTGGCTCCCTCTCAGAAGCAAGGAAGGGGCAAAGCTGAGGGTCTAGTTGCAGCACCAGTTAGAAGTTCCAGTTGGCACTGTGACTGAGGATCCTGAAGCTGAGGTTTCCTACTCTTACCTTATCAGGTTATTTGGAGCTGGAGTTATAGCTAAATGAAGCAGACACTATGCAAATCTTAAGTATTCCCAAGAATTGAAAAGGTGTAACTAGAAACTTGGTAAGTAGATGTTCAGATAGTAAGCCGTGCCAGTACTCTGCTTCAAAATTTTTCTACCAGACTGCGGAAGGAGAGTATCACTACTTTCTTATAAAAGCTGATGAACATAGGAATTAAGGAAGAACATGACACAGGTGAGATTTTTTTTAAAAAAGCAGTTGTTATGCTCTTAAAATTTAGGAAACTGAAGGTCAAGAATTTGCAACCACCTCTACTTGTCCCAAATATTCTTGTTTTACACATGGGTGTCATGTTTCACATTTTTTTTTATTTATTTAGTCAGTCAGTCAGTCAATTTATATACCACTTTTCTTTCACCAAGGGACTCAAAGCTGCCTGTAAAATAAAATTTGGCTAAAATCTTACACTAAAAAAGTGTTTAAAAAACAATTAAACAACAATCCTATTAAAAGTAGATAGTTTTGAAAGTTTAAAATACATTTATACATAATTAAAAACACAAGACAAAACATGTGCCACATCTAGTTATGATCGACAGCTTAGTTCTCTTTGCACATCTACTCTTCTTCACAGAAGTCTCATGCTCAATATATTATTTAAGATAACATAATAAGCTTTATGATCATATCTTGGACTACAATTCCCACTAGCCCTAGCCAGCCTAGCCTACCCAATGATGAGGGATGCTGGCAGCTGCAGCCCAACATCTGGAAGGCTGCACATTGCCCAACCCTATATAAATGCATTACATCCTCTGCACATTGACAAAATTTTCATACAGATAAGAAGATTTAAATGGTTGGCTTCTTTCTGTCTTATATCATGTTTCAATTATTGAATGTGCTTGTGGAGGCAGTGGGTAGAAGTTGCTAGGGATTAATTCATCTAACGTTCCCTTCACAGACATATCTCTGAGTTCAATGACACATCTTCAAATAGATGTATCCTAGGATTACAGTGATGGATTGAAATCCTGCACCTCTTTACTGAAGAGTAAACCCCATTCAATTAAATGGGACTTACATCTGAGTAGACATTATGTGATTATTCTGTAAAGTAATTCTTTATATTCATTTATATGTGGTAGTAGTTGTCAGCCACTAATCTACATAGACATATGTAGGTAAACTATAGAAGGAAGGAAGGAAGGAAGGAAGGAAGGAAGGAAGGAAGGAAGGAAGGAAAGAGGGGTATTTTTTGCGTCAGCCACTAAGAGCAATAGCCTCATATGATGTGATCAGAAAGCGGCACTTATGGAAAGAAAGAGGAATATCTAAAAGCTCATGTACTAGACAAATGTATTACTTTGTGGCACTCAAATTAACATAACTAGAGAGGTTAAAAGGGTTGTTATATGGATAACATTTGAACATGACCATTTTAAAATTGTGGTTAAATTTTCCAGAATAAAGAAATTTTACAGCGTGAAATATCTAATCACTTCCAGGAGGCATTTTTAAAATGCCGCTTTGCCAGTCAAGAAATATTTCACAGTAAAGGAAGTTGAATCAATAGGAGAATTAATTTGCTGCTCAAGTAAGTTAATTTGTAGATTTATGACTGATAGGTTTTGCCACCTGGGAATGGATGACCGGCTCTTTAGGCAGAGGCCTGCAAACCTGGCTTTGCATTTGCACACATCCCATCTTTGTGTAAATGAACTTCCCAAGGAAATCTGGTCATAAGTTAACCCTGATCAGTCTATGGCCCACTTTTAGGAATACTACAGGTCAAAGTCAAAACAGCTAACATAGCAGTGTAGCACTGAGACATCCTAACCTGCGTACAAGGCAAAATCAGAATTTAGAAAGTAATGGATGATATATAGATTGATAGTTTATTTGCAACAGCCATAAGCCATTGCAATAAATGTAAAGTGATTGTAGAAAGTAATTAGCTATGGTTATAGTTCAAAAGCCCTAAACTCAATTGGTTGTCATTATATTTATAGTTTCTCATCTCTTGTACAATATGCACACTCCTCATCTTGATTTTATGATTGTCTCAACACCCAAACAGAGCATGAGTTATAGCATAAGCCAGCACTTGACCCATGTGATGTCACTCTTCCAGCATTAAGTGGGGTTTCACCCCTGAAACTGATAAAAGTAACCAAAAATTACTGGGTTACAGCAAAAAGAAATAAAGTTACAATCTTAATGTAAAGTTGTGGTATTTTTGTTACTGAGAAAAGGAATTAATTTCTAACTAGTTATGTCTAAGCTCTGGGGAGAACATTGGGTTGTGAAGGTCCCATTTCTAGTTCAGATTTATATCTAGAAAGAGGCTAAGAAAGATCTCTTCATGCATTCAGAATGCAATCCTTCTCTGCTATACAAAGAGGGATCTAGCATTTTCTTCATATCTTTTGAACATAGGCTCTCATCTGTGAATAATAATGCCTTGTAGTACCACAACATTCCTCACTTCCTAGGGATTCCCAACACCTCTCAGGCAGCACAGATTTCCCCTTTCTCTAGTCTAGGAACGTAAATTTTTGAGTACTTCATCCTCACACCCAAGGGTCCTTTCTACAGGACGCTGTTGTCCTGGCATAGGGGCAGGAGAGGAGCAGAACCACGACAACACTTCTGCATGACATTGTTGTGATCCCATTCTTCTCCCGTTGCCAGGTGGTACAATGACCCCATCAGTGACCCATGATCACACCACTATCCTGCACATACCTGGCCTGCAGAAGCCTCAGAAGCACAATGGAGGTACTTCCTGCCCCAGAGCAGCTTGGGAAAGTGCCTGGCTACACTGCAGAAGGAAGAAGCATGCCCATCTCACTACCTTTGGCAGGGAGCCAGCTGGTGTGGAAGGAAGCACTCCCATCATGCTCCCTTCCCAGCAGAGCCGCTGCCAGGATCGCCACTGGAGCGTGATGGACCAAGGGAGGGTACAGAAAGGGCCAATGACAAGTAATTTCTCTAGTCTTCTCCCTGTTGTAGAAGAACATGAATGTTTCTGTATAATATTCTCTCTGTCTTCATGCATCTTGAAGTGTTATGGGGAATTATTCTTCACAAATATACATGTGGAGGGTTGTGTAAAATGTGTGGGTTTTCCACAGCAAGTTTGCTTCCTGCATAGAATTTTTTTTTGGTGTGTAGAAATACAACACATATTTTTGTGCAGAATAATTTTCAGGAACACTTCGGGATGTACAACCACAGAGGTTTCATTGCTCTGTTATTCTTTCCAATAACATTTCCTAATTGCCCAGAAACTTCCTTTTCAGCTATAATCCATACATAGCTGAAGAGCAGACTTTCAGACGCTGATGGAGAGAATGTAAATCACAACATTTCTCACTTTTAGAAATGCTGGCCAACACTGATAACGGTATCCAAATGAAGGGTTGAATTTTACTCAGACTACTCTAGAATATTTGAGTTGACCCAATACTAGAGAACAAAATCTTTGCTAATTTTCCTCTTGAAGGAAGAAACAAGTAGTTTAGCACTTTTTTGCTTTCTTCTTGATGCAAGACTATTTGCAATTAAGGACTCACTCTGCAGAAAATTCACTCATGGTATTTTTGCACAGGAACAGGATTTTCTGTACAGAAAGATTATTTTCTGTGTAGAAAAGCTGTTTCTTGAGCAGAAAATCCTGTTTTCTACACAAAGCATTCAAGTGCAGCGTTTGCATACAATAAATGCGTCCAGAATTCTTCTTCTTGGGGATTCTCTATGCTTGATAAACACAGTTTTCAACCATTTTTCAAATAGTACTGAATATCCTTTCCACCCCTTCTCAATACACTTACAATGGAGTCGTTTCTAATGTGACAGTAGGTACATTGAGGCTTCTAAATGTTTAGGGAGTTTGATCATATACATTTCCAGATTTGTCTGTGGATCATACTGTGAACAATGGTTCTAGAGATCGTTGTGTTACCCCAAAACGTGAATGACTCAGGGGTCCACCCACAGCCCCAGTGCTTCTGTGAAACAGTGGGAAATATTAGCTCAAAGAGGAGGCCTGAGAGAGGGTGGTAACCTTGTGAGATCTTTTACACTTAAGTACACCAGTACTAGTGCAGGGAAGAAGCAGCCAGAGATCGAAAAGACAGTTTGTTTATTTTATTGGCGGAATTAACTATCACACAAACAAGATCTCACAATCACACAAGGCTAACTGAAGGAAAAGGAAGGAAAAGTTTGGATAGCAAGAGTTAGGGGGAAGTGGGTGGTATTTACCAAACCAGCAGAAAGGAAGTGAAGAAGCAATCATGGCTTAGACTAGAAGTCCAAGGGTAGTATAAATCAGGAATCAGAGCAGCAGAGTGACAATGAGTACACCAAAAGTACTACAAGTTGGCTAGTCCAAAGTTGGAGTTTAAATACCCCATTTCTGCCTGGAGGGTGAAGGTGTTAATGGCTCTCCAACAGAAACAAATAATGGGGTCCAGAATGAACTATTGGTCTTAGCATTAGGTGATAAAGGACTGATGCAAATCGTGATACCTCTTTGATTGCTAGGCAGGAAAGGAAATAAAGGAAGACTTGGTTGGGGAGTGAGGAGAGGTTGAGGATCATTAGTTAGTTTCAGGTTCCATTGTCTCTGGGGTTGAGTCATTGAGAGACATTTGCAAGTTCATTGTCTCTGGAGTTCCCTGATGGTTCCCTGACTATGACCTGGCCATGCCTTGAGGTCCTGTCTAACCTAGTTTTTGCACATGTTCAGCCAGTCCTTCCTCTTAGCCAGCATGGTCATAAAGCCATAGCAGGGTATAATTTATATTTACCAATTAATATTTGCCAAATAAACCATATCAAAGCATGGAAATGTGTGGCCTGGTAATGATAGAATCATAGCATCTTAGAGCTGGAAGGGATCACAAGGGACATCTTGCCCAACTTCATGCCATGCAGAATTACACAGCTAAAGCACTAGTGAAAGATCACCCTCTGCAAAAAGAAAGTCCACCATTCTCCAGGGCAGTCCCTTCCATTGACAAGCAGCTGTTATAAGTGATATATTTAAGTCTTTTACTCCAAGTCTCAAGTCAAGTCTCAGGTCCTTGCAAGATACTTTCAAGTCAAGTCTCAAGTCTGGGAGCCAACTTTAGACCCCAACCTATATTTCAGAATTTCCGGACAGAGTCCAATAAAGTCAGTTTTAACAATTTAAGTAGAGTTGGCCCTCCACATTTGCAGTTTGGCCATCTGTTGCAGTTTGGAAGTGGGGAATAGGATTCTTAGTCTCCCTTCCTAGAGAGGGAGGCCTCCAATATGCAGTGGGTGCAGGCTGCTGAGCAGACCTCAACCCTGTCGAAAGCCTGTTGCCTGACACATTTGCTGTTCCCCTCCGAAAAATTTGCCCACACTTTGGGCTTGAAACAGATTGTCATGTGACTAGTAGGAAAAAAGAGATGGAAGCATTGTTCAAAGTTGTAAAATTTCTAGATGAATGTGTTGTTACTGAACCAAGGGCAACAAGTCAGTCACTAAAAATATGCAAGTCAAGAATCCAGTCAGTGCATCATTTATTGTCAAGTTCAAGTCAAGTCACTGAAGTATCTTAAGTCTGACTTGACTGTAAGTCAATTGACTGAAGTCTGCATCACTGGCTTTTACAGTAAAGAAGTTCTTCCTAATGCTTAGATGGAATCTTTTCTCTGGTGAGTCTTGAAATTCTTGAAATGAAGCCCTAGACATTAGGATACTGTGGGCAATTTCCCACATTGAGTGTAATTGGAAGCCATTTCCATACTATAGGCCCATCCTGGCATGGGGACTCATTGAAGCTGGCTTGGGGTGCATATTATAACATGACATCATTGCAGTCCCACTCCTGTTGTGTCCCCAGCCATCGTGATCGTGGGTATACTATTACGAGAAAAAAATACATTGGCTGGGGCCATGTGGAAATGGCTGAAGCAATATCAAGTGCTTCCTTCCTCAGTGCAGCACTGGAAGAGGCCGGCTGCACTGTGGAAGGAAGGATCATGTTCTGAACACCACCCATCCTCCAGCAGTAGGGGAACATTTGGGTCATACTCCCATCCCAGCAATGGGACTGCCAGGATGATGCTGGGAAGTTGAGGGACCCAGGTATGGTGTGGAAAGGGCCTTAGGGAAGCAACTGTGATTTTTTTTGTACTATAACCCATTGCACCTATACACTACCACCCCACGTTCTTGTTTTTGAAGTATCTTTGAAGCATGTCACAAATAGCTAATAAACCATAAGGATGAAATGCCAAACAAATATTGTGGTTATTATTCTGAGTAATTAAATAAGACTCCCCAAGATGAGCTATGGTAATTATCTCTTCAGTGTTCTTTACTTGGTAATTAAGGGCTTCATAATAAGCCTGTTGAAGTCAATGTCAAAACTCCCACACCCAGTGAAGGAAAGATCTGACACACTGATCTTATTTATTTGCTGGTGACTTTGAAGTACAACTATTTCATGGTACAGTCTCTTGGTGTCATATTTTCCACTGATGGTTGTTTCTTCAGCTTGACTCTACAGTTTGGAACAGGCTTATCACTAACCTGTGAGAGATATTTATATCTGAACCCCACAAAAAGACTGAATCACTTCAGGGAGTAGGCATTTACAGTCTACCTTCTTAAAATACTTAAAACAAGGCTGGCATGCATGGCTGAATCTACTCAAGGGCTGTATCTCAGCTCTACTGCTTAGTATCCTTGACCCAGCTTGACCCCTTCACTGCCACACACACCTATTTTAACCCAAACTGAAATCTATTTGGTGTTTAGGAAGCCACAAAGGACCCTCATTACAAAATCAAATCAGTGCAAGGGGTGTTTCTGTTGTGTGCATGTGTTTGTCACGTCAGTTTATATCTGGTCGTTGGACCGCAGCAGTTGCACGGGGCAGGGGAGTTGGATTCCTGCAACACATGCACCCATTCACTTAATCATATAGCCTTTGTTTTCCCTCCCTTCTGATTGTCCATCATGCTTCTTTAAAATGAAGCCAGTAGAGAGGGGAGATAAAATACCAACCTGAGAATGTGTGCATACAAACACCATTTTAAAAAAAGAGAGAGAGAGACAACACCACCTTTTCTGGATGCCATATACAAACAAGGGGGGCAGCATCTGTGGTGGGAAAGGTCATGTGACCTACGTGACCACCCACCAACTTGGCTCCACCTTCCCCCACCCCACCTCTACTGTTATCCCAATTTGGGACTGAAACCACACTTTTAAAAACTAGGTTATTTCCAAGAACACAAGTAAACTGGAGGGTTGTTTTTTAAAAAAATCCTTAAAGTCCTCAGGCATCAAAAAGAAGCATTTTCATATCAGAAGGAGAGGAACACCATATATTCCAACAGGAATGGGATTGAGGTAAGGATGCATTGTTTCACCTGTATAGATTCAGCCCACATTTCATCTCAGCTTGAGAAAAGGTATCTGCAGGCCTCATAATCTATAATGTGATCTTTATCTGGATCAGCCTCCGCTCTAATTTTCTGTCAAATCTCCTCTGTGGAAATTTACCCTTTGTGTTGTTTGATGCAAGCTGTACATTCAGGGAGAAGTTGTAGCTGAGGATGGTGAAATGGTATGAGGCTCTGATCCAGAGTATTCTGGATTGGGCCATTAAGACACTCCTCATCAGAATGAACCTGATTAGTTGACGCCTCCTCCTAAAAAAGTGAAACATTGGAGGGTGGGGACAATTGCGCCGTATAGCCCCCAGGTTAGTGTCTTCTATTTAATGTATATAATGATGAAGAAATGATTAAAATAGTAAAAATAATTGAAATAGTTAAAGATTTTCCATACCTTGTCTCAGTCATTAATCAGAATGGAGACCAAACCAAGAAATCAGAAGTAGGCTAGGACTTGGAAGGGCAGCAATGAAGGAACTATGCAAGATCCTCAAGTTTAGAGATATATCATTGAATACTAAAGTCAGGATCATTCATGTCATTGCATTTCTTATTTTTATGTATGGTTGTGAAAGCTGAACAACGAAGAAAGCTGATAGGAAGAAAATCAACTTATTTGAAATGTGGTGCTAGTGAAGAGATCTATGGATGCTGTGGACTGCCAAGACAAATAAATCAGTCCTAGAGCAAATCAAGCCTGAACTTTCACTGGAAGGCAAGATGTACTTTGTACATATCATAGGAAGATATGACTCACTAAAAAAAGATAACGACGCTTGATAAGGTAGAAGGCAGTAGGAAAAGAAGAGACCACACTGCAGATGAATGGACTTAATCAAGGAAGCCATGGGTCTGAGTTTGGAGAACCTCATCAGGACTGTTGATGTTAGGGCAACCTGGAGGTTTTTCATTCATAGTGTCACAGATGCCAGCTGTCCATGCCAGGCAACAGAGTGCCGGGTCAGCAGGAAGCCATTCACAGTCAAACAGAGACACTAAACAGTCCGTACAGCTTGCCCTTTCCCAGTGGCAATAAACATCATCCAGAAATAATCCAAAGGTTCAGGAATCCAGTGAGCAACACAGTCAGACAGTCCGGGGTCAGAAAATCCAGGCAGGCAATGAGCAGGGAATCCAGAGAACACAAGACAAGGGCCAGCAACACACAAGTTGTTTCTGGCATTGAGCTACTTCCCTGTGCTTTCCTTAAGAAGGCTGAAGCCAGCTGGCTCTCATCCCACCCAGGTTAGCTTCTGGTGCGCTTGCTTCTGCATGTCCTCCTTCGAGGCTACTGTTCACCTGGGGAAGCTGAGTTCTGGTTCATAACACATAGGGTCACCAGGAGTCAACTTGATGGCAATTAACAATAACAATAGTAACAACTATAACAACAACAAACTCCAATATACTAATTGTGAACTCACTGGCCAAATGTAGAGCCCCTTGTAGACAAGCCACACAAACAAGCATGGTGGGGTATCGGCAAGCTCAGAGGGATAGCAATGGCAGTCTGAAAAGCTGCAGAAAAACATCTCTGGTCGAAAAAAACCCTCAGAACACCCTTAAAACTGGAGGTTGATTTCAGGGATGAGGTTGGAAACCGTAGTTGGAATGGGAAGGGAATAGCCATTCTTGGATAAGGGCAAGCTGGCTGAATAGACATGTAATTGAAGCACTCCACACTGCACCATCTTGTTGTAGAACCAACTTGTTCTTCTACTCTGTTTCCCAATTGACACCAACAGGTGTCAAGGGGACTTTTCTTGAAATATCCCATCTAAATAATAGAGCACAGAATAATCAACTAATTAGAGCAAATAGCAGAGTAAAAAATAATCAATTGTTTTTAATTGTCAGTCCTCTTGGAACTTGTTTCATCCTCATCAAAAATTAACTAAAATGTGTTCCCTCTTTCAAGAATGTTGAAATGAATTTTGAAGAGAAAGCATATCCAATCATTATGCAATCAAGAATTCAATATCAATGTATGTGGCCTCAAAAACGCATAGCAGAACATGTTCAGTCACTTAAGGACTTAACAGTGTAATGCTAAACACCCTTTTAAAAAATTCATGCTAATTATCTACCTTGAATGGTTAGTACAACAATTATAGCAGGTGCACTGTCTATTCAGTAATTTCTAACATAGATTTCATACAATTAGTCTTACTGAATTAACATCCTTGTTGCAAGTGCATTGTTTTGTAAAGCAAGTTCCCCTTTTGACAGTTCTGGCCAGAATCCATCTGGGTGTGCCAAGCCCTTGTGTGGGATATTTCTCTCAATAAAGATATTTCTCTCAGTAAAGGGATACTCAAGAGATAAACTCCTACGCTCTGAACAGACAAACCAAGCTCACTGCGTGTCCACAATTTTGCTCCTCTCTGCAGAGCACAGAAGAGAAAAATATTTTGATCCTGAATGCACATTCTTGAGGCAATACTTTTTCATCCCACAATAACTCAGCTAGTCTTGATTACAACCCTGGTGCAAGCATGTCTCTTTCCTGGAGGTGATTTTTTTCACCATCTGAGGGTTATAACTCAGGTTTTCTTTATCTTTTTACCCATTTCTTCCATCACCCAGATTAGAAATGGGCTTTACCAAGTGGAACAGCAAGGCTGGCACCATTTTGTTTTCTTTTTTGTCCCATTTGCTTGCATTTATTTACCTATTTGCATAGTTTCCAGTCCCTTCTCATTCATTCAAGAAGCCAAATACATACCACTGCTTCAATCTGGTTAGAAAATTGGGAAATAACAGCCAATATTGCTTTTCACATAGAGAAAAAAGGGACAATGGTGTAGCCTGTAGTGTCGCTATTGGAGGGGCCAAATGAGTCCCTCAGATAAGAATTCTGCATTCCCAAATAACATTTTACTTCCTCCCCCAAATTTCTAGCATTGCAGCAAGTGAGGCATTGCAAATCATTCACATCTGGAACTCATATGTTTGTTTTGTTTGTTTTTCCTTTGTAACTTTGCCTGTCCCTTTTCTCTGGATCTCCAAACTCTATTTCAAAATGCACAACTGAAGCTTTAAATTACTGTGATGTTAGACATTTGAGGACTGAAAGAAAATTTCATTGAGGCACAGAATTCTTATTTAAGAAGGCAATGCCTTCACATTGTCCTCACAGTCTGTTTCCAAAGCAGGGTTTCATGCATCTGTCTCCTTACTGCTCTGTACGGTTGCAACCACCACCAGTCCCAGTGTCCCAAATCATCAAGACTCTAGAACAATTTCTTATAAAAGAAATAAAGAAAGCAGTAAAGATGGTACAACAGGAAAGGGGATATTAGGATGAATGAATAAAAAGACATCATCAGCAATGCTTTGATTAGCAAGGACATGGACTAGATAAACCTTGGGCTCCCTTCTAACACTATGACGCATTGTTGCTATATGCCCTCAAGTCAATTCCTACTTATGGCACCACTATCACATGGTTTTCTTGACAACCACTACTCAGAGACTGTTTGCCATTGCCTTCCCCTTAGGCTGAGAAGATGTGACTTGCCCAAGGTCACCCAGTGGGTTTTCATGGCTGGGTGGAGATGTGAACTGTGGTTTCCCAGAGTCCTCATCCAACACACTAACTATTACATAACAGTGGCTCACTATGATTGCATAGAAGGAAAAAAATAACAATAAAAGAAGAATAAAGGTAGGGAAAATGGGACAGGGTGAAGTAATAAATTGAGGAGTTTTGAATGAAGTTAGGGGAGATTTCCATGCTTTTATCCTCTTTCCAAAGAAAAGAAAGGCATAGCCAAAAACAGCATCACCATGCAGTTTTATGTTAGCACTAGATTGTACTCTATTAACAGAGCTCACTGTCACTTCTACACATGGAAGCTACCAAGCCACCTTGGGAAGGCTTTGCCTTGTCTTACCTTGAGAGTTTTCTGAGTGTATCTCAGAGATTACAGGAGGCAAAACAGTGGGGCATAAAATGCTGAGTGTGATCCAACAATATGATTCTCAGCCAGCATGATTGCAACAGTTACAGTGCTGGGTTGGGACATGGGAGCTTTAGCATCTAGTTCCCACTGGGCCACAACATCCAGTGGGTGTATCTCTGAGTGTTGTGTCACAGGGCTGTTGCTGTGAGGATAAAAGTGAAGAGGAAAAGTAACCTAATACACCACCTTGAGGTTGCTGGAGGAAGAGCAAGATATGAAGTAATTGTTTACCACTCCCCCCCAAAAAAATCATAAATAAACCTGAAAGTAGTCTTCAATATGATCAGCATTAATATGCATATCATAAGATTTATGTTTCATTTCCCCAAAAATTCAATACATGGGTATGTCAGATACCAATATTTATCTCAGCATTTTGTAACAAGGTGTTTCCCTCCAAGACAGACCAAGAAGATAACATTATGTCTCCATTAAGTGAAATATGGGGTTGGTGGATGGATTTATTTACTTACTTACTTACTTACTTACTTACTTACTTACTTATTCACAAGTGGACAAGTCAGGATGTTATGAAGGTTTAAAATGTAACTCTGTCACAAAACACCTCCAGCTAAACTTGAACACTGAGGTTTAAAAGGAAAAGTTATCTCCTCAAAAACATTCTGCCAGAAGGCTGCTCCTTTCTCCCTACCCACCCCCACCTCAGCCCAGTATAGCCCAGCAGAGGACAGTGGAGGACTCTTGTTTCTGCCAAGATACATTTGGCAGTTCAGTCTCAGTCTTGCCAGGAAGTTTTTCCCAAGACACAGATGTGAGCATCTTGGAAATAGACAAGGAAGCTGCTCTCTGCAGCTGCAGCGGGAAAATACAGTTTTACTGATTATAAATTGCTGAAGTGCTATTTCCACTTCCAAGTCATCCTCAGATTTTGTCTCTGTTTCCCTTTGGCTGCAAAATTTCCTTTCAACCTTTGGACAGAGATAGGCAACTGCAGCTGAAGTGTCCTCAGAAAAGGATGACTAGGAGGAGGAGGAGGAAGAAAGGGAGAATTGCTCCCAATCTCTTCTTTGCACACTTGTTCTCTTCTTATTTCCTTCAGACTTCCCATCTTCCTTCCTTCATTTTTCTTCACCCTTAATCTTCTTTCTTTTGCTCCCGCAAGTCCTTCTTCATTTGTCTTCTTTCATTCTGCATGAATACTTTTCCCTGCAATGCCTCCCATTTTAGTTCTTCCATCCATTCTATTGCAGCTTCTTTCCCCACACAGAGTCTGTTTGCTGTCATTTACTTCGTGATCTGCTTCCTGGCTCTTCTTTCTTCCCACCTTTGCCCACATACCCAGGCAGTGTGGTTTGGACTAAGATGACACTACCAAACAGAAACCAGAATCTCTTACACACTCTACTGTTATAACACTATGATGACACTTTAACTGCCATGGTGGCTTCCTATGGAATCTGTGGGTTTGTAGCTTGGTGAGGCACAGAACTCTGTATCTGAGAATTCTAGATATTCCTTCCTAAATTGCAAGTTTTAGAATTCCATAGGATGTTGGCATGGCAGATAAAGTAAGATCCCAGTGCTATAACTGTGCAGTGTGGAAGGGCCCCAAGGTGTAGGAGGGAGGGAATTGCAGGAGTGGTAGCAGGTGTGCATCAGTAGTTGCTACACACAGTCTGGAGAAATCTGTCCCCACTGGGGGTGCTAAAGAATTCTTGCAGTTTGCAGGGGGAAATTAGGTTCTTGGGGCTTTAAAGTTCTGGAGAGTTACTAGTAGGTCTCTAGAGCAGCAAGGATTCTCTTTAGTGCATGGGAGTCAGGTGAGACCAATCCACTGGTCCATCCAGCCACTGTCATAGAAGACTGCTTCACACAGTCTCATGGTAGTGACATCTCTCCCTTTTTCCTTCCTTCTATTCTCTATTATCATCCCCCCCCCATCAATAAATTTCTCTGTATACATCAGGAGTGTGAATCCCACAGCCCTCCAGATCTTGCTAAACTGTAACTACTAGCATTTCTCACCACTGACTCTGCTGGCTACTGGGACTTGCAATCGAACAAAAAACTGGAGGGCCATATAATCCCTGCCCACTGATATGAATAGACATTTTGTTTTCTCAGGGTGTGTTGACTGGATGGTCATTTGCTGGGTGTGCTTTGAGTGCTTTGAGTTCTTGCATGGCAGGGGGTTGGACTCGATGGCCATTGTGGTCTCTTCCAGCTCTGTTTCTATGATTCTATAATTCTATGTTTGTTTTTCCTCAATGAAATCTTCCTCCACAGCTTGAACTGTATGAGAGTTAAACTATCCCTTGTGTTCTAAGGATAGTTCACAATTGTTCTGTCAGATTTGGTAGCCTCTGAACTTTGCAGAAGTAAGACTGAAAGCATTATGACTATTATTATGATTATCATCAACATCATCCCTTAAAACTCAGATAAAGGGAGAAAGTCTTGGCTGTACAAAAAGCTGGGGAAGTGCATCCCATGGAATGCATCCCATGGAATGCACCCCACTTTGTGCCCCTCAACCCAGCAGGACCTCCCCCAGATCTTTCCAAACATTTTTTTTCAAAGTAGAGGATACATTGTCAAAATGAGATCTGTATTTTCAGCCTGGCCCTGTGCCCATCTGTAGCTCAATCTACATTCTTTGTTCTTGAAACTTGCAGATAGATTTTCACCATCAGTTACTAGGGTGGTAGGAGAGAGAACCTAGAAATCAAGACAGCAGTTTCTCTGCAGAGCCAACATTTGCATCAACAGCCAACCCTGAGTCTATTTGCTGTTTTTTTTGTTTGTTTTAACAACAACAACAACAACAACAACAATAGAAAAATCCCTCTCTTGCTAAAACTCAGTATGAAGTGCTTAGATATTAAGAATTAAACAAATCAATCACCACCAGGAAGCAGCAAGCAACTTAATCTGAGCCTCTACAACAAATTGTTCAAACTGAGGATCAGATGTAAACCTGTTTAGTCATTTGTTTAATACTTTTTTACCTCAATTTTCAGGATAAAAACAATTCCAAGGTTTTATACTCATGATCTTAAAATCACTTGGCTTAATGCAGAGAATTGTATAACTGTGTGTTCCTACAGATGATGTACTGCAGCTTCCAGCATTGTTCATCACTGGCTAGGGATGTCTGAGTTACAGTTCAACAATATTTAGACCTTAATACTATGGGTAGCCTCAACTAGAATAAAACAATCAAATAGTTAAGTATTTACTTGCTGTTCTTCAGTTGGTTTAATGGTTCTACTCTGTTTGGGACTATAGGTAAGAATCAGGCCCAAGACAGGCCCAAGAGTCCTACTCAGTTTGGTGTAGGGCACTTTTTCTCAAACTTTTTACCCCGTGACCCTTCACATCAGCATGTGGATATCAGCCCTGCTCCTGACATACTATATGAATAAAATTATTTTGTTTGTTCAGCATTTGTTCAGCATATTCACTCACATACCTATGTATACTAGGGCTTTCCAAACAGTGTGCCACAACACATCAGTGTGTCACCTGAAGTGTGTAGGTGTGTCGCCTACAATCTTGGAAATGTATGTTATTATTTATAAATCATATATTATTAAAAATATATGAAAGGTTTTCATGAGATATGTTGTATTCCCCATACATTTTGTTATTACAATTTATGTTTATGTCTGTATCTCTTATAAAGGGTTAGCTTAACCTCCAGTTTGCTAGGAAAGCTGAAATTACTGTGTTGCGAAATGATGCATGTCTAAAAAGTGTGTCACCAACATGAAAAGTTTGGAAAGCTCTGATGTATACAGTGGACCCTCCTCGCATACAATCTCTGCATGTGTGAATTCAAAGTTACACAAAGCATCAAATCCCCATATCAAAAATGATGGCAACATGCATGATGACGTGCTGCCATGGATGCATGCACATCACATCCATTGGCTATAATAGGATGCAAACATACACGATTTCTGGTATATTGGGGGTTCCTGGAACAGAACCCCAGGATATACTGAGAGTCCAATACGTTCATATTTTAATATCTTGTAAGGAAATTATAATTAGGAAATTAGAATAATTTTCTTTTAATTTTTTAAAATAAATTCAATACCTAACACAAGCCCCTGAAATGGAGGATCATAAAGGACAGTCCAAAAAGAGACATATGCTCATAGAAATTAATAATTCTACTTCCCAGAAGGAGGAGATCATAAAGAACTGTCCAAATAGAGATACCTGCCATCTCTGCCTTGTATTGCCTTTCTCAATCTCTCCCCTGCTTCCTCCACATCCTCCTTTTCCACACAGGGAGGTGGCACATAGATGTTGTCCTGAGTGTGGCTGTGATTGCGCAGTCTGCATCGTATCATAGAAGGAGGAAAGTTTTTCAAGTGGCTGGTGATGGTGGCAGGAAGTGAGGCAAGAGGATGGCGAATACAGCTATCCTTTCAGGCATGCTTGGGGCTCCTTCTTTTTCTCCAGCATGTGTGCTTGTGAAGTATTGGAGTGGGGGGAAGGAAATAAATTTCTTGTGCCCCTTGAGCAAATATCATGTCCTCCCTCAGGGGTCCCACCTCACAGTTTGAGAACTACTGGTTTAGAGGTTAAAATATTGTCCTAAGAGTTAGAAGATCTGGATTTTAGTCCTCACCAGGACACAAAGCTCAGCTGGTGATCTTAGTGCTCTCTCTCACTCTCTGTCTCTGCTTGACCTACATTATTAGGCAGTGGTGAAGATGAGCATAAAGAGGGATGAGGTACGATGTATGCTACCTTGAGTTTATTGGTAAAAGGCAGGATACAAATGAAACTAATAAAGGAAATAATAAAAGGTTTTTTTTAATAGTGGGAGTTTGTGTTGAGAGTTTTGAACTAAGGACATGCACGCTCAATCTACAATAACTTCTTTGGTGCTGATGACAACAACAAAAACTTTTGAGAACAGTATAGATGTTGACGATTTAAAAAATTATTTTGCAGAAGAAAAAGCAAGGAAGGTTCTTTTCTAAGGCCCTTTTCTCGTGGCATTTGCCATGCGAAAGGGCCCCTCGAGCGTTGCACAAATGTGAGGAGCGGTCCACACGACACACTCACAATCACGTGGCACTCCAGGGTCTGGCAGGTGCTGCTCGTGCGCCTTTTCATTTTCGGATTTGAGCTGAAAATGGCGCATGATCGCGCATTGCTCTGGGGCCCCACGCACACTTGCTGTGCATGCAGAGCTCCAGAGCCACGACGCTCGTGCTTCCTGCCCCAGGGCAGCCTGGGAAAATCTCAGGCTGTACTGCAGAAGGAAGAGACGGGGCTCTCACGCGAGCAGGTGGCAGCTGTGGAGCTGAAGGAACTGGGATGCAAGAGCCTCTTGCTGGAGGCTGCTCATGCAATCCCCGCACCCCAGCTCCATGAAAAGGTGTGTTGTGGAAAGGGCCTAAAGCAAGCAACTGTGACACAGATTTTCTTTAAGTAACAATAGTAGCAGTGGTATTTTATTTCATTTCATTCATTTCTCACCTTTCTCCCAACACGGGATTCAAGGTGGCATACAACTTTTTTAAAAAACACAATACAATATAAAAGCTTTGAATACAAAAGTTAAAACACAGTTAAATCAAACTTTTATTTAAAAAACACAGATGAAAAATGCGGGCTAAAAGGAGGTTTAAAAAACACATAATCAAATAGAAACCCCTCCTCCCTAAAAGCTCCATCTGCCACAACATATTACAAACCAAAATCTCCTTAAATAAAATAGCCTTTACCTATTGGTGGAAAGACAGCAGGGAGGGGGTCCAAGCTGATCTGCTGAGAAAGAGAATTCCGCAGCCTGGGAGCAGACACAGAGGTGATTTCCTCACTACACTGTTATAGCGCTATTATTCCACTTTCAATATCCTATGGAATCCTGGGGTTTGCAGTTTAGGGAAGGGCCACCCAGCTGCAAACCCCAAGATTTCTTGTGTGGAAAGGACCAGAGAAGGCTTTCTCCCTTATCCTCACCAGGCTGTGGTGGTGATGGAACCAAGAGAAAGCCTCCCCTGCAGATCCTAGAACTCAGGAAGGCTCATATAGGGAGATGGGGTTTTTCAAATAGTCTGTGCCTAAGCTATGTGAGGCTTTAAGAATCATAACCAGCACTTTGAATTTTGCAAGTGTTGCTGCTTTCTACCTTTTTTTCACATGCAAACAGAATCTGTGATAAGGGAAACATGATTTTTGTTCTTTGTATTTTATGCTATTATCACGTTATTTATTTATTAGTCTTCTATGTCACTGTTAGTACAATAGTTCACACATGTGACAGGGGGGATATTTAAATTGTTCCAGGCCTCCTACCATCTTAATCCCAGCTTGATTTTCAGTGGGTCAGAACCAGCATGGTGAAGAGTACAATATACAAATGGTGGGGTTAGGAATCAAAGGAATAATGTCTCAAGTGAAAAGTGAATATGCAGGGCATGATAGAAGAATTATTAGGACAACTACAAATTATGACACTGTACAAGCAAGTACTATAAAACATAAAATATGGGTGACAAGAGGCATTTATTGGGCCAGTGGCAACCAATGGGAGGTACTACTTAGGTCTACTTTTAGCCACCATGCCATCACATGGACCCAAATTCACTTGCTAGCACTAATTAGTGTAGATCTGCTGAATAATGAGATTTATATAAATGCTGAATTACCATGCTGCAATTGATTCAATGGCATACGCTCTAACTGTTCCAATGGGCAGAGACAGTCCTGATTAATTCTCTGTCATTCCCAAATTTCAACTCCTTTTAAAATATCCCAATTTCTCTCTTCTCCTTTCACTTCCCCGCTTTGTCCTCAGTTTACTTCAATTCACTGCAACGTGAGTTCAAAGTATAAAAGTAGTTTGCATTCAGTTAACTCAGCAGGTAGGAAAAGAAAGGAGGAGGCAGAATCTTGACTTTCCCAGATGGTTCAGGCAAAAGGAAATAGCTACAGTTCCTCTTAGCTTGGGTGTTCTTCCTTATTAATAATTTTAGGCTTCTTGCCCACACTCTGATGTTGCTTGCCCACTTGTGTCTTGATTTTCGTCTGTGAAATATTCAAGGTTCTACAGTGAATTTGCTGTGCCTGGGATTAGCATTGGAAATTAGGCCAAAGTCAGCTTTCACTTGTTTTTTGAGGGGTTAACACTGCATGTTTCAATGTTTTATATTTTCAAGTCTTATAATGCTTACATATTTGGGTGCAGGGCCAATGAACATCATCCAGGGTAGCTGCACATGGGGAGCACCACACTTTGTTTCTTTTTCCATGTTTGTCTATATTGTCTTAGTCTCACTTTCAGCTTTTTCAATGTTTCTGTTTTCTATATATTGCATTGTAAAATCTAGGCAGCTGCCTGGTTTCATAAATAGCAGGCTTCTAGTGTCAGCTAAGCCATGGCCCAGACATTTCTATTGACCAAAATTTTGGTCCCATTCTACTCTTCAGCTCCTGTAACTATCGATTTCCAATACATCTTAATTCTTCCAGAGAAGATCCCAGCCAACCTGCTGAGAGCAACATTTAAGACAACTGTTGTTGTGCACCTTCATCACATTTCCAACTTATGGTGATCGTAAGGCAAACCTATCATGGGGTTTTCTTTGCAAGATCTGTTCAAGAGACTCACCCAACCTCAGATATGAGACTATAAATCCCGTAATTCCTTACCATTCACCATGTTTTAAGAGGCTGGTGAGACTTACAGTCCAAAGCATCTGGAAAGCACCAAATTGATACACAATGCTCTTTTGTCTTTGATCCCTAGGATATCATTCTTTCATCTCATAAGCCTGGGTGTATTTTCTGTCTGTCTCCTCTAAAATCTAATTTTTTATTTAGAATTAATAAAAGCAATTATTTTATCAATTGCTTTCACAGAAAAGTTGCCTCTGGTTCTTTCTGGCCCCACCAGCTAGCTTACTACAACTATCATAGTTAAAAAACAGGTTTTCAGCAAAAATGAGCTCTTCCTTATTCCTAAGTTTCATCACAGAAGTTTCTCTTCTCCAAGATTGCTCTGCATTAAGTGCTTTGCAGATTACTGCTACAATTCTACCAATAAGGAAAAGAAGTTCAAGACCCCCAAATCTTACTCTCTTGAACTTAGCTTGAGGTTTCTAATGGACGAGTTCTCTTAATTAAAATAACTAGGTGCACTCCATCATCCAAATGGAATTAAACTGTAGTAGGAAAAAGAAGCTGAAGCAAGATATTCCGGCATCAAGTGTTTCAAGTGGCAACTCTGAAGTCATTTCTAGCAAATTCCAAGAGACTGTAGAAAGTTCAAAGCACTTAAATGTGACCTTTAAGATGAAGGATGAGAACAGTGGTGAAAGAAAGTACTGAATTTATAGATTGCCAAAAAACATTGAAAGTGATGACCTTGTACAAACCTTTCTGTTTGCATTTGCAATTGGACATTGTGGATCCTTTGGGAAAACAAAGACCCTTGGAATACACAAGAGCAAACAACCTTTCCATAGCTAACCCTTGGCCTTTTCCTTTCAGAGATTAATACCCTTGACTTTCTTTTTTCTGAAAGCATTAAACCTCCTTGATGCAATACAACTGTCAATAAGTACATTGTCCTACACAGACCTGACTCATTAGCCTTTCATAAAAGTGTCCTTTCAGGCAATGAGAGCAATCTATATTCACTTCCTCATGTTTCCTATCCTTGAATTGTTTTGTTTACAAGAATTAGTCATTATGTGTTTCTTTAGGATAGCTATCCCCTTCTTTTCTAAACAAAGTTCTCATAGAGAAACACTAACATTTTATTTACAGTTTCTGTGCCATCCTTTATTTAAGAAAAAGATAGGGAACTTATTGGGATGGTGGGTAAATCTCTCTTCCCACCCTCATCCATTGCAGTACAGATGATATCAGGGATAAAAGTACCCTGTGTACCATTTGCATCTCAGGTCAGAAGGTGAGCAAGATGCAGGTGAATCTCCTTGCTCATAGAAGTGTTGTTTGGGTAGTGAGAAGGGCCTCTCCAGGACATATCAAGACCAACCTGAAGGAAGCCTCCTCAGATGAAGAGGAGAAAGAAGAGAGCCAAAATATTAGGGCCAAAGAGGCTGGCAGTCCTGCCCTAGTGCTATTGGAAATGGAACTCAAACTATTCAATGTAGCTCCTGAAGACCAAAAGGCGGATACTGAGCCAGTTCATCCCTCTAATAGATGTTAGCTAAAACACCAGCTGCAAAAGAGCAGGAAAAGCCTTGGCTAGCTTTAACAGGAGCACACACTGCCACTTAGACCAGTTATGCTGATTTGCAATAGCTGTAAATTAGCCCAGTCAAGACCATTCCCTTGTTGCAAACAATCATTCCAAAATTTCCACATGGCATCATCTGACATTCCTGTCTCTCTCACCCACTAGATTCGGGCTTGCTCTTGGACTCTTCTTTGGTTACCCCTTGACTGCTGTTGGACTTTGATAACTCTCAGATTGCCTCTTTTGCCTCAACCTCAGGCTGCCTCATCCACATTTCTATTCTTGCCAACTCTCCATCTATGACACTAGACTGGCTTCGCTTTCCCTTTGGCTGTTCTCTTAGACTATAGGTGCTTTCATCTGGACATCTGCTGTCCTTAGATAGGACAGGACACTCCACATTTCCTCACAGGTGAGGAATTTCCACAGCCCATAGTTTCCCCTTCCTTGACCTAATAATTTTCATAAATGGTTGGGGAGATTATATGAAAACTGATATCAGGAAGGAGGGTTCCAGGGCAGCTGCCTCTTTGATATGGTAGCTTTTGAAACACAGGATACTTTTACTGTAGAATATTATCAATCAATGTAGGTGAAACAATTTGAAATGGTGCAGTCCACACACAGATATTTCCTCCTTCTTCTGCTGTTTTTAAGGAGTAGGACAGAAGGGACAGACTCACTCTATTGGACATTTAAAGTAGTCTCCACACAAAAGCTATTCTCTCAGGCTACAACAATTCTGCAGGGGATGTTGATGAGCCAACTGAAACACAATCCAAGCAAAGCAGAAGCCATTGGTGAATGAAGTTCTGGGGCCCAAAGATGCCCTGTGCCCTGTTTGTGATGGACGATAGCTGAGTAAATGCTATTACAACAAGGTGATTCTCATGCAGCCTTCCAAATGTGGTTTGGCTGGAACTGTCTGACAACATTCACCACATTTCCTGAGCCGTGCTGTGGGGAAAAGTGGAACCTCACAGAATCAGATCATGGGGCAGTCCATGAAAGCCAGAGCCAGGACTGAGCCTATATTTCTCTTTCAAACAAGCTCAAGATTTTTAACTGTACATCTGCCATTTAAATCTGAATGCAACAACTCACTCCCACTTCTTTTCAAGTATAAATTTGGTACCATCCCCACATTTTTCACTACATTGTACAATCATCTCACAGATAAAATCCTAAGAATAACTTCAACACACTGTTCCTTTAGGAACTAGAGTTTTTACTTTCCTGGGCATACAGACACAAATCTCTCTAAGTTCCTCAAATATGGGTCACATTTTTGCCTCTTGTTCCTGCTTCTACACTTACTCTGCCTTGCCACTATAGGTTTTCTTTTTTCAGATAAATTTTGTGAGCAGTAGTTTCTAATTCTATTTGTCCTTGGTGGATCTGTTTTGTAAGGATGCCTTTGGCAGTTGAAATAATTTTCCTAAGCTCTGTTGAGCATATGCTTTATTACCATCTCTAATAAACAAGTAATGCAATAAAACAGGCAAAATCATATCCTTGCTATAAGTTCTTGGTACCCTCTCCACAAAGGATGGGAACAGCAATCCCTGCTTCAGCTTCAGGTAACAACCACAGAGTGGATGGTGCTGATTCAAATCTAAAAGAAGCACAGGGAGTTCTGCCACTCTTTCAGGTTACAGCCAAGGAATGCAATTATAGGCAAAATTTATTATCTTCCTTTCATAATGATTACCATTGAGCATTTTTTAAAATGCAGACATGCTTTTAACAATATATACAGGGTATCTGAAAAACTATCTTCACAATTTCAATTGCATATAGAATCAAAACTGTAACAATAATTTTGGACACCATGTATACACAGTGGGTTCAGTTCATTGAAAACTGAACACTCAGTGACAGTGCACCAATAAATCCACTCTAGGGTTTCATATAGACTTTAAACAAGCTCTCCAATGTTCTCCAAAATAGGTTCAACAACTCGGATAGCTCCTTCAGAGTCAAGACTAAAGCCTAAAGTAGGTCCACCATCAGAGCCAGAAGCCCCATTAATTCAACTCAGCTGTTTTGCAGACTGTAAATTCATTTTCTTCTTTGGGCCATAAAGACATTATTTACTGCTGATATTCAGTATGGTGTATGTGTAAGTGGAGATGAAGGAATGGATTAGTGCTCAAGCAGTCTCCCTTTAACACTTTTTCTGGCCCTCAGGCAGACAATCATAGCACCGAAGAGTCATTCTTTGGTGGTATCTCTTGTCTTGCTATGGCTTTGTTACCATGCCATACACCCCTATTCCATGATACAGTATAATTGGCAAAAATTATCATTTAACTGGTGAGAGATGTCATTTCTAATATAAAAATTATATACTTATGGCTGGAAGGCATGTGGATAAGTACTCTAGTTGGAACCTTCATGCTAAAACTAATGGCTTCAGCATGGCCAGGTTTAGACAGACAGGATTAGACAGATTAGACAGAAAAGCCCCGGTGCTGATGGGCTTCTGATAATCCTCTCAACAACCCAACCTTCAGATACAATAGCAAACAAAACTGCCCCAGTGAAGCAGCTTATAGTCATTATCCTTTAACCTCTTCTTTCACAAACTCTCCTTTGTTTCCTCTCCTGCCCAGACATTAAGAGACTATTATGACTTCCATCAATGTTTTGTCATCTGAAGTTAAGACCATTAGTCTGTTCCAGACCCTTTTTTTTGCTCTGCTGGAAAGAAATTAACACTTTCCCCTTCAGAGAGGGAAACAGGATACTTACACCCTGGCTCCAAGCCTGACAATTCATAGTACCTTGGACACATATAGGTGTGCCACTCTGTCTGTTGGCTCCCAGATTCTCATGCTCTGTGCTACCCTCAAACTCTTGTTTGAGCCATCTCACTTCAGTCTGTTGTTTCCAGAATGTTAATTATCACCCATTGCACCCAAAATCTCTCTCAGTCCAACCTTTCTCTCCTTTTCCTTCTCTAGCCTTTATGATTCATGAGACTGCTTGATTTCTTGCGTGTGTCTGTGAATTCCTCAATAAAACATTCTTTTGACTCTTCACTAGTGTCCTACAATTAGTACTGGTATACACTGGCCCCGTAGTTACCCCCCCACCACAGGCCTTCTTTTGAGCTATAATTCCCCACCTTCTGGGGTGCTGGCACTGCTGGAGGACCTCAAGGTTCTTCACCTTTTGAGAAGAAATGCAGCGTAGATAAGAAGAAGGGATGAGATGGAATGAAAGCAGGGATGCTTGCAAAACTAATGCATATTCCTGCCCACAAGAAAAGGACCACACAGAAGCAGATTGCCTTGCTACACATACATTGCTGTCTACTGGTTTATTGCAAGATAAGCAAAGTCTGACAAGATCAGATTAAGACTGTTTGTTCCTAGCATTTGAAATAATGCAGAATACAGTAGATGATCCAACTGTCTGGCATTTGAAACAGTTACAGGTTTGAATTACAGTTTCCAGAATCCAGAATAGCCATGCTGGCTGAGGGATTTTTAGAGCTGTAGTCCATAGAATTCTCCTTTCAAGGCTCTGTAACTGACAAGAAGGATTCAAAAATTAGGTGCTGAAGCAATCTGATAAAAATGGGAAATCAACCCCAACACATTGAGACCATGTGTTCCTTGTCAAGAGGATGCTATTTGAGATGTTAAAGACCCACATACACATTAAGCACCAACAATATTAACATTATCCATAGGAATCTGGTTGGTTTATTGTTTATTTTTCATACTAGATGAAGCCTCAACCATCCCATCATCTAATTGGTAAAATTAGCACTATTTGTGATGGTCTGAACTCAGTTGCAACAGAATACCAGGGGTCAGTGTCAAGGATAAGGAGAACTCAACATTCAGTCTTACAGTGTGGGCCCAAAATCAAATGCCAATGGCAGTCCATGCATATAGCCAGGTAGCTCGCAGTGCAATATGACTTCTCTATTTGATTAGCTTTTGCTATTAAGACCTGCCAATTTTTAATTGAAATTGCAATTTACTTTCCTTCCTTAATTTATTACGGAAAGAATCAAATATTCAGGTATTTACTTTTACAGCAATATAGCAGAATTGGGTCCAGGTAGACCAGACTGTTACTGAATCAATAATTTAATCAATATCTGTACCAAACATAATCATGTGCCAGCTTAAAAATATGGATAGCAGTACAAAGTTTCTGTCTAAGATTAATGATTGCAGGCCCAGTAATTATTTGTGTTAATTTTTTTCCTGAAAATCAGGAACTGAGGATAATTCCTTCTGAGGCATAGCTAGAATCAAAGAATTACAGTGACCTGGAGGTCAGTCCAGTTTTTTCCCTCTGTTTTACAAGGCCCTAATATAATGTGTTTCTTGACAAATATTTAGTTTGGGAAATCCACCCTGCTGTGATTTTGGCATTAATTACTTTTTCTATGTGCATACTGTGGAAAGGACTCACAAGAACTAATGAGGTGATTTGTATACCTGTCAGCATCACACTTCAGAATCAATACAGACCAGAGGTTTGGAATGGTGGGAAAGGAGAATTACAAGGGTAGTTACTGCTTCCCTTCTTTTAAAATGGGGAGCCATGCTTCCACACTCAACTGTGTGTTGTGTGTTTAGGGAGGGAAATTTGCCTCACCACAGAACTGCTAGACCACATAGCCTTTTGCTGCTGCTGTTGTTATGTTTCTTTAGGTCATTTCCAGGTTATGGTGACCCTAAGGTGAACCTATTATGGGGTTTACTTAGCAAGCCTTGTTCAGAGAGGGGTTTGCTTTTGCATTCCTTTGAGACTGAGAGAGTATATCTTGCCCAAGGTCATCCAGTGGGCTTCCATGGCTGAGTGGAGATCTGAAGCTTGTCTTCATAATCATAATCCAATGCTCAAACCCACTATACCATGCTGGCTCTTTCAACTTCTTCAGCTTCCATATCTCCAGGTGGTCCCAGGCACATGTCCTCTTGCCCCATCCCATGCCCTTGATCCAAACTGCATCATCTCTGTGGATAGTAATTATATAACTTAGTTACTAGGTGGCATTGGACTTACTTGTATTGGGGTGAACTCTGGAGTTTCCTTTGTCTGATTCTTAAAAAAAAATATTCCTCACACAGAGGTAAAACATATTATTGGATAACCGGATAATCAACAAAAGACCAGTTCAATCTACACAAGGAGAGATAAAAAAATTCCATATGAAATTCATACTCCCAGTTCTACAAAAAGATTATACATGAAAATTAATAGTTATTGAAGAAAATCAAGGAAGAAGGTATAAAAAGAAAATTATAACTAATACTAAGAAAACAATAATAATGATCACTGATGATTTACATAATTTTAACATGAATGAGGAAGACATCAAAATATAGAAGGAGATGGCAATAATAACAACAGAAGGCATGGAGAAAAAGATGAAACAGATGAAATTAACTCAATTTGAACATGCTAATAAAACAGAGAAATGGTTAGTGTACACACTTAAGAAGAAGAAAGAGAGGAGTATAATTGTTGAGTTGAAATGTGGAAAGAAGTTGATTACTCAACAAGAAAAATAAAACAGAAATTTGAAGAATATTTTGGGAAACTATTTTATGAAATAAAATAGTTAAAGATTTTTAGTGGCTCAAATCATTAATCAAAATGGAGACTGTAATTAAAAAGTTAGAAAAAATTCTATGTCTTAGACCATTTCTGCACTAGACTGTTATAGCACTATTATTCCACTTTCAACATCCTATGGAATCCTGAAGTTTGCAAGCCTGCAAACCTCAGGATTTCATATGATGTTGAAAGTGGAATAATAGTGCCGTAACAGTCTAGTGCGGAAATGGCCTTGGAAGGAGAACTATCAGAAATCACTAAATACCAAAGGCTTTTAAGGTTCTGATGACTATTAATCTGTCCTGTGTGGGTGATGTTACTACAGAGGAGACCATGGCTACCATATCTCAACACTTGTGTAGAAAAATATATATATCATTTCAGAAGAAGATTTTCAAGCTGAGGTAAGAAAGATGCAACTGATGCAATTCCCTTTGGCATAACTATTAAAATACAAGTGTTTCTTTTCCTCCTTTCTACATTAAGGTTTTGTGTGTATACTTGCTTGCACTCTCATGCTTGTATGTGTGTGAGAAAGACAGTTAGAAGCTAATTCAGCAGAAAATATATTATACTATGAAGGTTTATATGGTCTTCAGACAAATGTGGAATATTCAGATAATCAGATGTTTTTCAAGAGCACTCCAAAAAGGCACTTAAAACTTCTATCTTTGGTTGGATTATCCCTGGCCACAAGGAATGATTGCATGGTGCTATTCTTATTATCTTGCTTCAGCTGTAAAATAGTTCTGTGTCAGGAGTCTTTCTGTGTCCTTGGCTTATGATCATGTTCTCCATCTATCCTAATTTACTTGACATCATAGAAAAAAGACACTGTCTTATTTTTCACAACTATAATCCTGTTATCAATTAAGTGTCTCTGTGTTTTGTTTAAAATTCTAGTTCTGTCAAATAATTATAAAGCCATTTGCAGATTTTCACAGAAAGTGGTTTGAAAATAGCTTAAAACCTCAAATCAAACCTTAATTTGATCTGCCAATTAACAATTGGCAAGTTGAGGCTTTCAAATCACACTTGCCTGGTCAGAATGGAATACAATTGTCTTCCTCTCCAGACTACTGAAAGGAAAGAAAGAAGTATGAAATTAAGGATAAGTGGTCATTTTACTTCTGTTTCAGTTTTTGTGTATCTGTGTCTGTGTTTAAATCTGTTCTGCTCTGGCTTAAATCTAGTTTGAGTTGCAGAGAGAATATCTCCATTGAATCCATTAAGTCAGGGCTGTCCGGCAGTGGAATATGCTGCCTCGGAGTGTAGTGGAGTCTCCTTCCTTGGAGGTTTTTAAGCAGAGGTTAGATGGCCATCTGTCGAGAGTGCTTTGAGGGTGTTCCTGCATGGCAGGGGGTTGGACTGGATAGCCCGTCTGGTCTCTTCCAACTCTACATTTCTATGATTCTATGATTTAATGGACAGAATCCTGTTGGAACACTATTTGAGCATAAAAATATTTGTGAAAGAGTTGTACTTTCTCAGAGGCTGCATAAGTGCACTCCCTAGTACAACGAGTTGTTCTGCGCACGTGCACACAAATGCACATACTCATACACTGACCTCTATTTCACTTTGGGCCTGTGGGATACAAAACTGATCAGCCATTGTGGAATGGCCAAACTCAAGGCTGTGGTACCTATTATAACAATTGTTGCCCACCTGTAGCATCCAGCTTAACTATATCAGCTTATATTTCTGTTACACTAAAAGTGTATGGGATATTAGAGAACAGAACTATGTAAGCTTTGACTTACCAAGGCCATTTCCAAGACTGTTATAGTGGTATTATTCCACTTTCAACATCCTATGGAATCCTGGGGTTTGCAGTTTAGGGAGGGGGCTTTGAGGCACTATAATAGCACTATAACAGTCTAGTGCCAAAATGGCCCAAGTTCCCATTAAGTTTCACACTGAGTCTCCTCTGCTTGGGTGTAATCATTGGGTTTAATCCTCTACTTCAACAGCAATCTGCATTTTCAAAAAAAAAAATCTGCATTAAAAATCCCATTATTTTAAACATGTTTTTCAACAGAATATTTATCTTTTATATATATTAAAACACGTGCTGGTTTGAATTTTTTTCTGAAGTACACTTTTTGTATGTATTTTATTCTACAATATGCATTTTGCAACTCTTCTTGGTAAGGATTTTTTTTTGTTTTGGTTTGGTTTTGGTTGTTTTTTTGGATGAGAACTGTTGTGTCCAGTTTGTAAAAGTGTAATGTCCAGTTTGTAAAAGTGTAATGCCTAATCCACATATGAATCCAGGAAACATAAACCACTTTGTTTTGCTTAAAAGTGTGGACCAAACACTCAAAAATCTCTACATAGTTTCATGGGATTTATGTAACAGTGTCTTTAAAGATTCAGGCCATTTCCACACCTTACTTCATCCCATTGTCCTCCCATTGCGGTCCTGGAAGCGCCTTTGCTGGGATATGGGTCTATTCCAGTTGATACTACAAACAATTCAGCTAGGGCTGTTATTCATCTTGTTACTCATCTGACCTATATTCTGCGAACTGTTTCATGGGTGGTTTTTGTTGTTTTGTTTTATTTTTGTTTGTTTATAGTAATTCTAGCAGACAGAATTCTAGAAAGATAACCATGATGGTGACACTAAAGAGGTAGTACAGCAGCTCGTCTTTAGTGTTATCACTTGAGTTTTAAAGAAAGCTCCCAAAGTTTTTCTTGGATCTACCAAGTCATTAGTTACTAATAACATTAATTATCTTACATAGGGGTGGAATCTATTTCAACAGCTTCATTTCTCATAGAGGGGAAAAAATGACACTTCAGGGCCAAACCAAAGGACAGAGAGATTAAAGGAAGAATATAATTCTCTTGACTGATTTGCCTAATCTTTTCATATTTCTCAAGGCTACATCTTTTACATATTGCAGGAGGGTATGCAAATATACTAGCTGGCTCCAAATTAGATATCTGTGAATGATAAGGATGAGCTAACCAATTTTAATGACACTTGCTATGCAACACATGTGAATCAATCTCATTATGATACCTTTTAGCACTTTAGAAAAAGTTTCCATTATTTTCCACTACTCTAGGAAATTGGCAATATGATTGGCAATGTCACCACTTATAAATTGAGGACTCCGTTTCATTTCTTACACACCTTCATTTCTTGAAAACAGGAGGAAATCACTATTACACTAATTTAACCTGAAGAGCACATGAATAAACATAGTTTTCTTTGAAGTATGAAATAACCAATAATTGAGGCTTTGGTTTTGTTACATTTGCACACCATAAACTAAATGAATTAAACAAGATGATTATTCATTGTCCACCTGTACAGAAATAAGAGTCACCATTCTGAATGCACACTGTAGAGTTGGGAGGATGTTCATAGCAGTCTGTGTGTAAGATAGGTTGACCCATTCTTGCAAAGAAACTAGTTAAATGTGGGCTGGACAGGGCTGCTGTTAGTTGGATTTGTAATTGGTTGACCGACCGAACCCAAAGAGTGATCACAAATGGCTGCTTTTCATCCTGGAGAGAAGTGACTAGTGGGTGCCACAGGGTTCTGTCCTGGGCCCAATGCTGCTCAATATTTTTATCAACAATTTGGATGAAGGAATAGAGGGCATGCTCATCAAATCTGCAGATGACACCAAATTGGGAGGGGTTGCTAATACGCCAGAGGACAGGATCAAAATTCAAAAGGACCTGGATAGATTGGAGAGCTGGGCCAAGTCTAACAAAATGAAATTCAACAGAGAGAAGTGTAAGGTCCTACACTTAGGTAGAAAACATGGAATACAGAAATATAGGATGGGGGACAAGTGGCTGGATAGCAGTACATGTGAAAGGGATCTAGGAGTCTTCATAGACCACAAGCTGAACATGAGTCAGCAGTGTGATGCGGCAGCCAAGAAAGCCAATGCAATTCTCGGCTGCATCAACAGGAGTATGGTGTCTAGATCGAGGGAGGTACTGGTACCACTCTACTCTGCTTTGGTTAGACCTCATCTTGAATACTGTGTCCAGTTCTGGGCACCCCAATTCAAGAAGGACATGGTCAAGCTCGAGCAAGTCCAGAGGAGGGCGACCATAATGGTGAGGGGCCTGGAAGCCATGCCCTGTGAGGACAGACTTAGAGAGCTGGGTATGTTTAGTCTGCAGAAGAGAAGGTTAAGAGGGGACATGATAGCCATGTTTAAATATTTGAAGGGATGCCATGTAGAAGAAGGAGAGGGCTTGTTTTCTGCTGCTCCAGAGACCAGGACGAGGAGCAATGGATTCAAGTTGCAGGAAAGGAGATTCCACCTGAACCTCAGGAAGAACTTCCTGACAGTCAGGGCTGTCCGGCAGTGGAATATGCTGCCTCGGAGTGTAGTGGAGTTTCCTTCCTTGGAGGTTTTTAAGCAGAGACTAGATGGTCATCTGTCGGGAGTGCTTTGAGGGTGTACCTGCATAGCAGGGGGTTGGACTGGATGGCCCGTGTGGTCTCTTCCAACTCTACATTTCTATGATTCTATGATTCTATGGATACTGAAAATAAAATTCAAACACCTATAAAGACGATCAGAAAAAGACAATTTTAGCATGTGCAGTTTTTCTCATTCTCAAAGTATCGCAGCACCAGCAGAACTTTTGTATAGCACACGCCTAGTTTCTGAAGGTATGCTCCCTTTTAGGGAAATGCAGTAAGCCCTCTTAATGAACTCCAGTAGAAGTCAATGCACCACATATCTAAATCCTGGCCAAGGAAAGGAAATAAAGAATCTAGCCATAGGTCTAGAACTTGCCAATGAAATAAATGTAGGCAAGCCTATGATTACCTGAACTGGATTTGGATATAATTGAGGTAAACTTCCTCTGTTTACATTGAGAAAACCTTGGGGAAGAAATTCATTTGGCTAACTTTTTAAATCTGAACCACCTGATTTTGTCCTTTTCCACTTTCTTACCAAATTGGAAATTGAAAGTCAGTTATCTGGCCATGTCAAAATTTTGCAATGGATTTCTTCAATGAAAAAATGTGCATAAGAAAATGCACATAGAATGTGCATGTTATGAAAATATGATTAAAAAAATAGAAAAATAGCTTGCAAAAACCTGAATATTAGACAAAATTGCATACAAAAAGGCACGTACTAGGTGAAACGAGCACAAAAAGTGCATACACATTTTTGTGTGATGTTTTTAAAGTAATTCAGCCTGGAAAAATGCACAAAGTCTGGGAAGAACCAAATTTACAATTAAGAAAAATGAGGGGGGAAATCAGAGAGAGAGAGAGAAAGAGAGAAATAATAAGTGAGAGATTCACTAGCTCCTGCTTAAATAAACTTGCTTTAGCCATGATGAGGCTGTAGGTCAAAAGTAGATTCTTATATAGCCTTACTGAAAGCTATAGGTGACTTTTAAATCTCATTGTAGACTGCATGTATATGTAACATGTAAGTATGTATATGTGTGAGAGAACCAGAAAGAGTGTTTTATGGATGTATGAATATATGCGTGTATGGTTCAAAGCTAAGAAAATTTACTTTTTTGGACCAGAGCTCCCAGAATCCCCAGCCTACATAGCCATGCAAGCTAGTAGGTTCTGAGAACTGAAGGGTTAAAAAAAGAGATTTTCCAGGCTTTGGTGCAGATGTTTATGGAAGTGTGCATATATAGATATAAGGAGGGTGGCCTTACCCATTGCTTTGCCTTCATCCTCCTCACAACTGGCATTTACTTCATTTATTTAAAATATTTTATACCACCAGTTAACAATGAAATAATATGGCCCTCTCTCTTGAACAGAGAGAAATCTTGAAAAGCTGTTGGTGAGTAGTTTGAGAAATCTAGCATGAGAGAATGAGCCTGAAGAGCCCTGAAAATTATTCACCCTTTTTGCCAAACAGTGGCAAGCAAGGAGCAGAATGGGCCAAACCATATGGAGATTCTCATTGTCCAAAGCTGGCTGTAAAAGTAGTGTTGTTTCCTTTCTGTATTTTATCTATCAGAAAGCCAGATCAAGGTGGTAAAGAAGAAATCTGTGCTTTATTTCAATGGAATCATGATATCTACATGACCATTTACTGTTTTTCATACTAAGATTCCCGTGCTTCAGTGACTGCCTCACAGATAAAATAATTCTGAATCAAGTTTTTTTAAAAAAAAAATTCTAGCAGAGTAACCTTTCACGAGATGTTTCACCGACAGGCACAGTCAGACCATTAGCTGAAATGCAATGAATTCCTATAATGGGGAGAAACTGCAGGATTGTTTACATCTAACATTTCAACAGCTTTTTGACCAATGTTACTAAGAATTCTTGCCTTATTTCCAGCTTTCCCTATTCTACATTTCCTGTTCTGGGATAATCATGGAAATAAATGCTGGTAAGAGTAATATTCATATTAATTTCAACAGTTCACATGAATAAACCCTACTGTCACCCTCACAGGGAGTAATTAACATATGCTTGCATTTCTGCGAGCAGAAGTTTCTAGGACAGCTATTTTACAAACTGCTTTCCCATATATGTGTACCTTGACAGTGCCAACACAAGAGTGTTTTAACAGCACCAGTATTTTACATTTCACTGAAAGAGTGAGAAGCAACCTGTTCTAGAACAAGAGAAAACAGGAGAAGAAGGAGAAGGAGAAGGAGAAGGAGAACTCAGTGGAAACGAAGGAACAGATCCAACAAATTCAGATTGAAACAAGAGGGGCAGAAAAAGGGAAGTAAACTTAGATGAAAATGTTGGGAGGATGATGGGAAAACCAACCCCCACAGAGACACAGAGTAGAAAGATTCTCAGCTAACCAACAGCAGCAACCCTGCTCCCAAGAAGGATACCCACACAGAGAAGCTTCTTAGCTTCAAGGTTCCGATATGTACAAGAACACAAAACAGACTGAGAAAAGCTTACGCCAGGCACCAGGTTTGGTCAAACAACCAAATGAACTGGACGTAGCTGCCTTATATACACATTTACATCCAATGAGCTACAGGGGTATGCACACCGCCCTGTACCCTTTGCACACCACTCCAGTACATGATGCAATGTCTTGCATTACACACTGTTGGAGTATGATGCAATGCCTTGCAGTAGTCTGAGCATTTTCCCAGGGTTCTGTGCTTTGATTCCCTGACAATCCCCTCCAAAATGGTCAGGCCACTGCGTAGGACATTTTACAATACATACATACAGATACATGTTACATAGTACATAGGGTCATAGGTACAGTTTGTTTTACCTCTTCCACCTTACACTCTGGTGGCAAGGCCCAGTTTATTTGTCAACTTCTCATGGCTCGATACTGGAAGAGCTTTCGTGAGCAAATCTGCGATATTGTGTTCCCACGGGCAATAATGCAAACACAGTATACCATCTTGTACCATTTGTCTCACATTTTGGTAACATACCCCAATGTACTTGGTCCTACATTTTAGATTTTCTGATTCAGCCATTGCTATACAGGCTTGTGAGTCTTTGTGTATCTCAAGAGGTATGTTGCATGGCTCTTGGATGTCTGTCAGCATTTGCCTTAGCCACTGAGCTTCGCTAGCCATTTCTGACAATGCTGCAAATTCATCTTCTGTTATGCTCAGTGCTATACAATTTTGCTTCCTAGACCTCCACACAATGGGGCTTTCAGCATATCTGGCTACTAAACCAGTTACTGACTTCCTGTCAGATGTTTCAGAAGCAAAAGAGCTATCAACATAGCATTCTAGTGACTTTTGGCTTCCCACCATTCTTAGACACAGATCTCTAGTCCCTTTGAGATACCTAATGATTCTTTTCACAGCAATCCAATCTATTTGTCTGGGTTTGGAAGCTTTTCTGCTTAACAGTCCAACAGCAAAACTGATGTCTGGCCTTGTGTTATTTGCAATAAACAACAGGCTTCCAATAACAGAATGGTACAGCTGAGGATTTACAAAAAATTCATTTGCTTCCAAATTTACAAAATCTGTTGTCATGGGAGTTTTGACTGTTTTTGCATCGCTCAATCCACATTTTGCAACTAGACTATCAAACTTTTTCCTTTGGCTCAGGAAAATCTCACCATCACCGGTTCTCTCCACTTCAACACCTAAATAACATTTCAGATTGCCTAGATCTTTCAACTTGAATCGTTTCTCTAGCTCCATTTGCACATGCTTCACATCACTGGCACTTTTGGCTGCAACACAAAGATCATCAACATATATAACTAATATGATACAATTGTCACCTGCCCCCTTGATCAGCGATGCTCCTCGTATACCCAAGTGCCACCAATTGGTGATCAATATATTTGTTCCAACAACGTGCGCTTTGACGAAGGCCATAAAGAGCTTTGTGTAACAGGTACACTTTGTTGTCTCCAGTGCTATCATAACCTGGCGGTTGCTCCATGTACACTGTCTCCTTCAGATCAGTGTTCAGGTAAGCTGTCTCAAAGTCAAAATGCTGAACAACCATTTTCCTCTTGGCAGCAACAGCCAACACTATCCTCAGACTTTCTGGCTTAGCTGTGAGAGAAAAAGTCCTATCGAAGTTAGTGAACCTTTCCTGGGAGAAACCCTTTGCAACCAGGCGTGCTTTACACTTCTGTGTACCATCAGGCATGTCCTTCAACTTAAACACCCACTTGCAATCAACTACTTTCTGATCTTTGGGTCTGTCTACCACCTGGAAAACTTTTCTTTCGATAAGTGACTGGAACTCAGAGTCCATTGCTATGCTCCACTTTTCTTGTTCCTCTATGGGATCCTGTAACAGTTCCTGAAAGCTTTCAGATTCACTAGCCACAACACTGAACAGCTTGGCCCCCTGAACAACAAACCTATCAGGAGCCTTTCTTACCCTTTTAGATCTCCTAGGAATAAGCACTTTAGTTCTTCCTGCCTCATCTTCACTTGGACTACTGCTGCTCTCAGTGTGAGGCTCTTTCTTGAGAGGTCTCAGGTTTCACCCTAGGTGGCGGTGTTGTGCGTCTTGGTGTGGTGTCGTGTGAGGCTCCGGGCTTTTCACCCTCATCACTTTCCCTTTCACCATCTGGCATCACCGCCCCGCCTTTTTCAGGACTTTCAGGTGTATCAGGAACATTTTTCCCCAGAGGAATGAAAACCTCCTAGTTACAATGCAACCTGCATGAATCTCAAAATTTGCACTTCTGGAGTACTCGATTTTTCCAGAATGGTATGAGAACCTGTGCTTGTTCCCTTCATACCCCACAAAACGTAAACATTTAGATTTCTCATCTCCAGACTTTCTGAGGTTTGGAGGGATATACACATTTGCAAATTGACCCCAAATACGGAGATGCTTCAAATTTGGCGTTTTTCCATATAATAGGAAGTATGGAGTCTGTTGTACACTTGAACTCCACATCCTATTCAAATGGTAGTTTGCAGTCAATATTGCTTCTCCCCAAAGCCCTGCTGGGGCTTGGGCATCCTCCATCATACAATTTTTCATTTGCTTCAAGAGCCCAATCTTTCTCTCTGCAAGGCCATCCTCCCCGGGAGACGTGGGGTTCGTGGTTTTGTGCCTTATGCCCTTTTTGCGCATCCAGGCCTGCAGGCTATCGGAAAGGAATTCACCCCCCTGTCTGTTACCAGGCTGGCAATCTTATAGGGAAATTCCCTTTCAACAGCATTTACCCTCTCACAGAATTTATCTGCTGCTTGGCTTTTCTTCTTGAGCAAATACACATAGGAAAATCTGGTGTGTCTGTCCACAATTACCAGGAAGTAACAATTTTGCCCATCAGTTGGCTTGAAGGGCCCAGCTAGATCCACATGCACAACTTGAAATGGCCTCTGAGTGTCACACTTATTATTTTTTGCAATGGGAAAAGCTTTCACCTTCACCTTTTTGCAAACTGCACATTCGAGGAATTTAGGACAATTTTTAACTTTCAACCCAGGGCACACCTTTGCCAACTCTTTCAAGCCTTTGTAGCTGGCATGGCCCATGACTCTGTGCCAGTAGTGTACACATTTGTCATGTAGGGGCTTATTACACATAGGGTTAACATTTGCCACTTTTCCCTTGGGCAACATGTGGTACAATCCCTGTTTTTTCACCCCTTCTATATGCTCGATCTCTGCCAGAGTTAGCAGCCTATCTGCTAACTGGTTTAAGGTGTGCAAGAGATGTTTCTTTCTCTTGAACTGAGATAATATCCCCCAGGGTTTGGGGTAATTACTAATAACCAATTTTTGTTTAGCTAAGGTTAAACTCCAGATCTTGTTTACTGTAATACCCTGTGTAATTAATGGTTGGGAATTCTCCTCTTGAGAGGCTTTTATTCCATTGTGATATACACTGTTCTTAAGAGCTTTCTCCCAAGGGTCTTGATTGTCACAATCTCCTCTGCCGTCACATGTATATAAAGGCCGATGAGAATCCATGAGATCTTCATTCCTGATATTCGGGTTCCTTTTTACAGGATTTGTTGTTATTTCCTTGGTTTTTTGACATTTAGTAGATTTCGTTTGATTCCTTGTTGTTCTTAGATTCTTCTTCAGCAAATTATACAACTTTTGAAAATTCATCCTTTCACAGGTCCGTTTTGATCTACCCTGCTTTGCTGATCTTTTGATATTCTTAGTTTTCTTTGTCATATTGGTTATCTTTTGTGGAAGCTCCTGATTCTGGTTGGATGTCTTCCTGTTGGATTTATTAAGTTTTTTTCCTTGCTTGAAAGAGTATGACGAATGATCCTCAGGGGTTAGTTGCTTTCTCTCACATGTAGATTCCAGTTTTACTAAAACTTTGGTAATAACTGTGAGCAAACCATTACATTCAGCCAGATAGGTCTTAATTGATTGTAAATCCTTGTTTATATCATTGGCATATCCCTGCAGGTCTGCTAAGGTCACTAGGATCTTCCTATCCCGATTTATTCCGCTCTGAGATATAGTGCTCACCGGTGTACTCACATTGTCATTCTTTGGTTCTAGAGAAATTTCACTTCTCTGGTCATCTAAGGACATGGCTTTTCCATTATTCATAGCCAGAGAAATTTCATCTGCTAGATTTATATTGCTCACATTATATGGATCAAACAGAAATTGTCTGTGCTCTGATATCCAATCTAGCACTGTATCTGAGGGCAGGTCTGGACCTGGATCGTTTATTTTTACTGTTGGAAAGAAAAACGTGGAAATTTTTGTTTGGTTTAGTTGTTTAGATTGTTCCATTTGTTTTGTTTGGTTCTTTTTATTAAGAGAGGAATCCATAAAATCAAGTGACAAGCCCAACTTCTTACGGCCTTGTCTGGTAAGAATCCCCATAGTTCGCACCGGCCCCACTTTTACCTCTACTCTTCTCTCCTTCTTCTATCTGATGTTGATAAAAATGCTTTATTTATTACCTCCCAACTGTTCTTGTTATCCTTATTCCAAAAATCTACCCAAGGTTAATCTCCAAGAAACTAACAAGAATTATAATGGAATAAGTCCATTTCAGTTTCAAATTCATTCTAATTCAAATTCATTTGTTATTAGACTTCTCAGTAGCAGGAGTTAAGAGTTAAAAATTGAGGCAGAGTGCTGGTGTCCTATTAATTGTTTGAACACCGGTTAGGCTGATAATAACAATAAATTTGAGATGTTTAATTTGTTTTCCTGTCTTCTGCTCTTCTAATATATTGTTTACATCTCCAATAGTTTTAAAGTTTCTCTTGCTTCCTAAGTGCAGGTTGTATCAATTAAATACCAAGAAGTTAGCAACTGAGGAAGCTTGTAAGCAGCAAGACTTAAAACACTTGAAACACTTCCAATGGAAACAAAAGCAAGATAAGTAACTTTGTTTGTTGAGTCCACCATTAACAGTTTCCCAGCAGCTTCACAGGACAGTAAATATTGTCAGTCCAAATTAGCCAAACAAGACAGTATCTTAAAAGCCTTAAAGCTTCATTTGAAGAGAAAATTACTAAAGCTCCGTAGAGCACTCCTTACTGTGTCTCCGCCATCTCCAACCACCGAAAGAAGACATAAAATTCATACCCAGCATGAATTTGAGAGAAAATTTCTTCAAAATGTTATATAGGTAGTACATGACACCACCGAAGATGAAAAAGACTTTACATATGGGAAGTGGAAAGTGCTTGAAGTGTGATAGTGAAATGGGATCATATTACCATTTGTGGTGGACATGTAAACAAGCAAGCATGTTTTGGTGAAAGATACACAATCATATTCAAGATATATTAAACATAAAATATGAGATGACAGCTGAGCTACATTTATTGAATATAGTCACTGATCTTAAGGATTTAAAGAAACACAAAAAGATTTTGTTATATTTGATTATGGCTGCCAGATTGTGTTTTGCAAAACATTGGAAGTGTGGGGAAACTCCATCCATGGAGGAATGGGAAGTCAATATCACTGATATGATGGAAATAGATAAATTATCATGTCTGTTAAAAGATAAGATAATCCAACAAACAGAAAGAGAATGGAAACCGATATCAGACTGGATAAAGAAAAGATAGATAAAGGGATAGGATAGACACAGAGATAAAAGATTATGATATAGACCAAAGACAATGTAAGCAATTAAAATATTTGATGTATAGATGTAATATATAGATAAATATGATTATTTTTTAGTAATGATAGTTAATAAATGTACAGATAAGAAACGAATATTTAAGGGAAAAGGACAACGAGAATACTAGGAATAAGGTGTAACTCTAGAGAAACGTAACTTAAGGAATGTTGGGGGGAATACAAGTAAAGAACGAGAATATGTGGGGAAATGAAGAAATGTAATTTTAACAGATGATGTAATTTTAATAAAAAATATGTATTAAAAAAAGAGAGAGAGAGAGAAGCATCCTGTATTGTGTTGCATGATTTCTTGCTGATCCACATCAAAAACCTATCAATGGCATCACCCTGGCAGTCCAGGGAGCCACTTGGATTAAAGAGCTATAGTGTGTCACTTTTAATTGTCATATCATAAAGAAATCAGTAAATATTAGACATAATGGGGTTTCGATCTTTCACAGAGCCTGGGATGGCTATGTCCTGAAGTTCATGCTGCGGGCAGTATCTGTGATAAATGGAACATGAACTGAATGGCGATATGGCCAGTTAATGATCTTCTGTCTGGAAAATGGATGTGGGGCCAAGGAGTTTGATATATTACATTTCCCCTTCTCAAATATGAGGACTTAACTTCTACAGAGTGCAATAATGTGGAGTCTTTGGATTGATTTTTGCTACAGTGTGGCTTGTTCAGACTTTCAAAAACCAATTTTTTTCCATTCTGAAATTCAGTGTAAATCCACCTTTGCACTTCCATTGGTTAGTGCAACTATTAGGCAGAGCAAGATGGCAACCTGAGGTAGTAGATGTGGTGGTGCTGGTTTTGGTAGTAAGGAGATTGGGTGAACATGAAAGTATTGGAGAAGAGAGCTATGTGTACCATATAAACCTACTCTGCATTTTGAAGTTACAATGCTGGTGGTAAGTTCAGTGGAGGATGCAATCATATTGCCAGTGTTGAAGAAAGATTCAAACTGGAATTCCAGTTGGCTTCTATATGTGGAGGGAGTGGCTTTGTATACCTTCTTGGGTCAATGCTGTTTGTGTCTTCATCCCTCAGACCTTTTTTCTATCTATCCATCAGTCTCTTTGTCATAAGAATTATTCCTTCCACAAATGAAATTTTCCTCCAGTCCCCAAATTTCTGGCATTGTAGAGAGTACCTAGAACTCTCATATTTGCTGTGTTTGATTTCCTTGTAATTTTGTCTGGTAACCCATTTTCTTTGGATACCTAACTGTATTTCTAAATGTTCAGTTGAAGTTTTAATTTAGGACAAAACTAGAAATTTGGGGACTAATGGAAAATTTCATGGAGGGGCAGAATTCTTATTGATGGGGACAATGTCCTCATTTTGCTACTCCTCTCATAGCTATACCCATTTCTCTAAAGAAGATTCAAAATAAGCAGTTTTATCTCTACGAAGAGAAATGGTGGGGTTGGTGGATTTTTTTAGCAGACCAGTCAGTCAGAGCAGACAAGTCAGGTGTAAACTGTAACTCTTCAGTGAAGTTTTAAATGAACACCTACCCAGACACACTGCAATTTTATAGAAAAGTTATCTACTCCAAAACATTCTACCAGATGGCTGTTCCTTCCATGAATACAAACAGGTTGGGGGACAATGGAGAACTTTGAAACTTTCTAGAAAGAAAAACACCTCTGAAAGTTCCAGGTTTTGTTCCTGTACAAACCAATTTTATTCTGGATTTCTACACGATGTCTTCTTCACCCCAAAGTATTCCCAAGAAACTTCAGACATTACTAAGGATTTTTCATTCCTACTCCCTGTTTCTACCAAGATAAATGTGGAAGTTCAAATGTGGGCATGCAGGGAAGGTTTTCTTGAGGCACAAAGGTCAAAGAAACACAAGTTTAGTGATCCAAAATTGCTGAAGTGCAATTTTCCCTTCCAAGTCATCCTGTGACTTTGTCTCTATTTCCTTTGCTTCCTCTGTTTCTTGTTTTCCCTCACACCCAATATATTTGTTTCTTCTTTTTCCCTAACCATTGCCCCGCCATTTCTTTTAGACTTTCTTTCCTCTTCCCTTTCTTTCATTTTGCACATTTGTTTTCATTTAACCTCTTCCTCCCCCTGCCGCCCCCACTAAATCCTCCATCTGCTCCCCACTCCAAGTCTGTTTTCCACCAATTCCTACATTCACTGCTTCTTGGGCCTTCTTTCATCTCGCCACTGGCCACACTTTTAGTCAGTGTTGATTGGATGGAGGTACCACTGCTAGGCCCTTTTCGCACGGCATTTGCCACGTGAAAAGGCCCCTGGAGCATTGTGCGACTGTGAGGAGCAGTCCACACAATGCACTCACAGTCACACAATGATCCAGGGGCTGCCAGGTGCCAGCCATGCACTATTTCATTTTTGGCTGTGAGCCGAAAATGGTGCACGATCGCGCATCACTCCGGAGAGCTCCAGAGCAGCAGAGCTCCAGAGCAGCAGTGCTTGCACTTCCTGCCCCAGCGCAGCCTGGGAAAATCCCAGGCTGCACTGCGGAAGGAAGAGGAGGAGCTCCCACGAGAGCAGGCAGCAGCTGCAGCGCTCAAGGAACTGGGATGTGAGAGCCTCTTGGAAGAGGCTGCTCATGTGATCTGCACAGCCCAGGTTCACAGAAAAGTGAGTTGCAGAAAAGGCCCTAAAGATAGTAAGTCAGAGAAAGAGGAACAGAATTGCTCTTCTATAAGATGCATAGTGTACATGGCTTATGAATCTCCTCCCTTGCCTATGTAGCTCAAAACTACTCAGTTTCTGTATTTTTCCATTGGGGAAATTGGTGCTAAGGCACTGAAGACATCACTGATTCTGGAGAGCTCCTTGTAACATCAATTCTCATGAACAGAAAAGGGCTTCTTTGGATAGTGGGACAAGCTACACATTTGCTACACCCTGCATTCTGCCATGCTACATGGCAGGGTGGTGGAGCCTGAAGGAGGAACAGGAAGAGGAAAGACTGTTGTTAAACACCACCAAGTCAATTTCGTCTTATGGCAACCTCCAGGTGACCCTATTATCAACAACCCTGCTCAGGTCTTCCAGACTGAAGAGCACGGTTTCCTTGATACTTACATTTCAGTTGTTTTATTTTTTTTTTAGAAAAACAATCTGAGAATAGGATCGAAGGGAAATATAATAAATAGGTTATGAAAAATGGGCTATATTGGCTCAATAAAATAAAATCTCACAAAGAGATTATGCCAAAGGCATCTGTATTTTCTTTTCTATCCTAAGGTCTCCTCCTAATCACTGAAGGCACACGGAATTGTGTTACTGAAGTCACATGTGTATAAAACTGTCTCCTGCCTCTTCTATCTCATAAGACATGAGAGTTCATCTTTAAAAATAAAAATAAATCCAGCCTATGGAAAGTTATAAACATTACTGATTTAAGCACATCAGACCCTTTTGTTTCTTGTTTTTGATTCTTCGTCCCTGTTAGGAAAAAGTCCTATTGTGCATCACAATTTAAGCCATTCTTACTCTATGCTGTTCAGTTAAGAATAGCCACTTTTATTTCTGTTGCGTGGCAGAATCTACGTAGAACTAGACATGCAGTGTAGGCATTCTATGACACTCTCACTTGCAGAATGGTCAACAATATCCTCAAATTTCAGTTGTTTGCCATACATAGTTTTTTTTTCCACTGCAAAAAACAAGCAGCTGGCACAAATAATGTCCCCCAAAATCTACTGGCCTAAAATAATCAGGAGAGGGAATCTGCAGCCTTCGAGATCTTGGAATACAGATTCCATCATCCCCCAGCATAGTCACTGGTGAAGAAATCTGGAGATTCTATTCCAAAACATCTGGAAGGTCACAGTTTTATCCATCTCTTGCCTAAATCCAGTTGTTAGCCCTACTTATATTAGACTTACTGAATCAATGGGAACTTGATATCAGGACTTATGCAGGTTTCATTGATTCAGTTGGTCTGCTTCTAGTTGGGATTAATAATTGGATTTGTGCTGCTGATTTGCCATTGATGTCTTATTTCTTTTGTCCCATCCAAAATAATATATTGAGACAAAATAAGCTGTATTCCCCCCCCCAAAAAAAATTATGATACAGCAAAGAAGTGATGCATTATTTGGGCAAATTTAGGAGAGATCAAAATTCCTTCCACTGGGGAAATGACACTGAAATTCATTGGAGTCAGAAAAAACTCCGCCTTCTCCAGTAAAAGAAATTATCATTGTAATTTATTTCATCCAGATCATGAAGGCTTATAATTTGACTTGTAATTGGTAACTCATTGGTAATATCAAGCATTGTTATTTTTGGGACGGAGGCAAAGAGGCCCAATGGTGTTTCTTTTCCCCTGCAACAAGAATGGTGCTTTATTCATTAAGCATCATGGGGCTGTAGTTAGGCATCCCTATTTGTCTTGTAACTTCTTTCTAGTCTTTCAATAAACAAAATCCATGCCATATAGGACATACACTGCTTCTTCATAAGTCCAACAGCTGCAGCAAGCCTCCTGGAAGTACTAATTGTACAATTTCCACAACACCTTAGAGCCAACCATTCATATTCTCAGGGCTAAAGTTTAAGCTAGGCCCTTTCCGAATGGGGAAGTTAAGACGGGCCAAGGCGTCCTGTCACGGAGGTTGTCCACACCTTGGATCGGACTAGATTTGGACTATTTACCTTAGTTCCGCACCTAAGTCCGATCCAAAATGCCATCAAGTGGTCCTCCAGCACGCTATGTGAAGACCAGAAAAAATCGGTGTTTCAATTTTCTGGAATGCACCATTACGTTCCTGCTCAGTTGTGCAGATGTGCAGATGTACACCAATGTGAGCCTGCGATCAGCGGAGGGTGGGCTGTGGGCGTGGCCAGCTTCAGAAGTTGGTCCAGACCCACAAACAACCGGAAGTTGCCATTTTGTAAACCTTACCAGTGCGGATCTGAAGACTGCGCACTGCCCTGCATCGCCCTGGAACAAACAGAGGAGCCCTGAGGAAGGGCTTAAGGGAGAGTCTGCGTTACTTCGAGCCAAGAAGAAGCGGTGAGTAACGACACAGAGCAATTCACTCACCTCGTGCGGAAAGGGCCCTAGTCCTATCTTAATTAGACTCACTGAAAGGAATGGCATTTAGAGCTAGATTGTGAGTATTTTTAGGGCTAAATTTAATCTTAGTCCTACCTAGATTACACCATCTGAAATCAATGGCACTTAGAGCTAGACCATTAGCATTCTTAGAGCTAAATCTAATTTTAGGCCATTTCTGCACGGGCTTAAAGAAATGGTGCAGAGCGTCCCCCAGAGAGGATGTCTGCATCTGGGAGCGGTGTGGGTTGGACCTACTTACTGTAGATCCGCACCTCAGCCCGCTCCCGAACAACCCGAAGTGGTCGTCTAGAGTGCTTTTGAAAGACCGCTTGAAAGAGGTCTTTTAAAAGCACGGAGCACGCCACTCCGTTCCCGCGCTCTGGTGCAGATTTGCAGGCTTGCACCAGTGTGAGCCTGCGATCTGCCGGGGGCGGGCTTTAGGCTGGTGAGCTTCAGCGGTTGGTGGAGAGCCTCTACCAACCGGAAACTGCCATTTTTGTCCCCAGAGCAGTGCGGCGCAGCAGCCACACACTGTTCTGGACCAGCCTGGACCCAAGTGTCGAGCCCAAAGGTCCGGTAAGTACCGGCATGGGGCGATTCCCTCGCCCTGTACGGAAATGGCCTTAGTGCTATCTAAATTAGACTTACTGAAATCAGTAGTGCTTAACAAGACCTATTCATTTTCATGGATCTAATCTAGGTGGGACTAACAAATTTAACCCAACATAACCTCTGAATTGCTGGGGGTGGAGGCAAGAAACCAGGAAAGAGGAGGCAAAGACTGGCATATCTTGAAAGACAGCATGACTGGCTCAGCTGAAACAGAATGGAAATAATGAACTGTGAGATTTTATTGCTTTGTATTCCTACACATATTCCTTTATATTCCTACACATTTTTTCCAATTATTCCCAAATACTAAAGAGACAGGATTTTGCCATGTGCCACATCTGAGTGCTTTAATTAGCATAACAGTAAAAGATACACCTTAAAGCCTGGGCCCATTTAATTCTCATCTTCTCTTTCTCAATGTTCTTTTCATTGTAATGAGATCCTCAGTTTGCTTATAGAAACAGCAGCCCAACTCTACTTGTGTCTAGTCAACAAACAAGCACCATTGATTTTAATGGGACTTTTCCTAACAAGTACATGTAGAACTTCAACCTTATAGATTCTGTCTATAGCCCTATTTAATTTCTGTGTGTTACATTTGAGGAAGGGAGCTAGTATAGGCCTTTTCGGCATTTTATATTTAAAATGGGGCAGCGTGTCTTCCAGCAAGGACATTTACACTTGGGGGCGAACTGGGTCCGGACTACTTAATGTTTGTCCGGACTTCAGCCTGGTCTGGAACTCCCAGAACTGGTGGTTCCCCGTGCTATTGAAAGACTGATTAAAAGAGGACTTTCAATTGCCCGGCGCGCCCCAGTCCGTCGCTGCCCTAAGTGTAGATTTGCAGGCTTGCGCCAGTGTGAGGCTGCAAATCTTCCGGGGCGGGCTTCCGGCTGGCGAGCTTCTCCGGTTGGTGGCGAGCCTCCGCCAACTGGAAGCCTCCATTTTCGTCTCCAGAGAGTGTGTAGCGTGGGCTCACGCTGCTCCGGATCGTCGTGGATCATCAGGAGAGAGCGTGCCAGTCCGGTGAGCAATGGACTACCCCGTTTCCCCCTCAAAGTGCGGAAAAGCCCATAGTCTAGTAGTTTGAGTGTATCCATGAGACCAGGATATGAATTCCTGCTTAATCATGGAAAAGCACTGGTTGACCTTGGGAATGTCACACCTTCTCAGCCTAATAGGAAGGCAATACCAAACTTCCTCGGAGTAAACTTTGCCAAGAAAATTAGACAATAAGGTTGCTATAAGTCAGAGTTACCTGATGGTATATAACAGCCACAACAACCACCCATGTAAGTGTTGCATAGGGCTGCAAAATGAGCATGCTTGATTTCTATGATATCTACCATCTGCAATCCAATTGTCTATGAAGATGCTTAAAGCAAAATATGTAAATACATATCAGCCGATCAAAATACAAACAACCATCATCTGAATAAAATATCAAATAGAATAATTTAAAAACAAAACAGTAACTTCAGCAGGCCAGAATAAAAAAGAATATAGGAACATCAATAATTATATATCATACCATAGTCTTACTAAGTGTAAGGCCTAATTATACCCTTAGGCACCAAAAGCATGGTAAAATGGTTATGTTCAACTATTCAATTAAAAACTGCTAATATTCAACTAACATTTAATAAGAGCAACACTTTGTGGACTTCACCGGGGGGGCATTTGTGTTATACATCAAAATAATCCTCTACACAGAAAGTTTTCCTGTTTTCACTGGCAAAGATAGATAGTATATTTAGGCAATGTAGTAGTACTAAATCAATACAGTATAAATTAATCAAAAGGGAATGGCATTTGATGGCCCCATTTAGGGGTTCTGTGTGCTATAATTAAAATTCAGACTGGCTATAAACCAGGATTTTACTATCTTTCTAATCAAACAGAAATGACATTTATTTGTCCGCGATATCAGAATCACAATCCTATCTGTTATTTCCCCCTCAAAATAGGAAATATAAACAGTATTGTGGTTTGAGTGTTGGACTAGGACTCAGGGAAACCAGAGTTCAAACTCCCACTCACCCATGGAAACAGGGGCTAGTCACCCATGGAAACCTTAGGCTAGTCACACTCTCTCTACCTTGTGTATGTGTGACTTCAAGTCATTTTCAGCATATGGCAACCCTAAGGTGAAATGATCAAAGGGTTTTCTTGGCAGTATTTGTTCAGAAGGGGTTTGCCATTGCCATCCTCTGAGACTGGGGCCATTTCTGCACTAGCCTGTTATAGCGCTATGATTCCACTTGCAACATCCTATGGAATCCTGGGGAATCCGGCCGGCCCCTCCCGAAACGGCAAACCCCAGGATTCCATAGGCCCGGAAATGGCCTGGGAGAGTGTGAGCTGGAGGACAAGGCAAACCCCCTCTGAACAAATCTAGTCAAGAAAACCATTGGGTTTGCCTTAGGGTCAGAAATGACTTGAAGGCACACAACAACATTGCCAGTGCGTCCACTCATTCCCTCTCCATGGGATCTTTTCTTTTATTTGGGGACGCTGTTATTTTGAGCCAAGATTTGTGGCAATCAGGATTTGCTCCTATGCTTTTGAAATGGTTTTTTGGTGTTATTGTTGTTGTTGTGTGCCTTCAAGTTGTTTCTGACTTATGATGACCCCAGGGCAAAACTGTCACAGGATTTTCTGGAGCTAAGAGAGTGTGCTGTGCCCAAGGTCACCCAGTGGGTTTCCATGGCAGAATGATGATGTAACTATATTTTCTAAAAAAAGAGGGCGAGGACAATGGGGAGAAAGGAAGGAAAGAATTGCCTTTCCTTTTCCAACCATCCATCTTGAAACCACCTAGCATGCAAGCACTGTAGCCTCTCATGATACTCATCCACAGAGGAATGGCCAAAAAAACAAACAAACACAAACCATGTGCCTTTCAGGAACTTTTTGATCTAATGCATCTTTGGTTTAAAATCAAAAAAACAAAACAAACAAAAATATGAAGAGTAGGAATAAAAAGATGCAGCCATTGGTGGGAGCTGCCAAGAAACAGTCTAAGATATCAAAAAACATCATTAGGATTTTTTTTTTAAAATTACATGTTCTGAAACCTTCAGCAACATTTTGTCTATCCTTTTTTTCCCAAGGCAATAGTCAGTAAAAGCACCATTTTCCCTCTGCACTGAGGTGTGGAAAGAATGCAAGTCTTGAGATCGTCCTTTCATCCTGTGGGCTCTGATACAAAAGGGGTGCCTTTACAAGATGCTCACAAGAGCCCAAACTTTATTCCTTAGATGCAAAATGCACTCTGCATGACATGAGGAAAGGACTTGGATCCATCAAGGGACAAAATAGACAAAATAACTGTCACAGCTCACAGTGAACCTCTGACAAACCTTAGGGATAGATGTATACCATTAATTCACAAGCCCTGAAGCTTCTGGTGCAGATAGAGGGAGGCAGCAAAGTCTTCCAGTATTTTTGGATTATAGCTCCCAAAGAGCCACAACCAGCATGACTATTTTTTCCAAGCTGTGCCAGATCTTGTCAGGAAGTATCGCATCCTGGAATTGTCCCACAAATGCTTCTGAGCCCACCAGAAGCCTAGTTCTCTAGTCTAGTTTCCAGTGGGAGAGTATTCCACAATTTTGCTTTTCCCTCTTTTCAGTGCTTTCCCTATTCCTCTTTGAATGTCCCCCTGGAATGAAGATTCCAATCCTTTCTAACATTACAGAGCTACGACTCTATAATCTGAGGACACACACTTCTGGGAGAGCTTGGTAGGCTGGATATGACCTACAAATTAGAAGTTTCCAACTGCTGCTATACCCATTTAGTGGGGATAAACTCCATTTAATTCAAAACAACTTACTTGCTAATAGATGTACACAGAATTCTGCTGCTAGACTGCCAATGTGAAAGCCTTAGTACTTCTGTGCATTAAGAAGAGAATCCAATGGTGCACCAAAACAATATTGTCTGCCATCCATTTATTTCCTTCTTAATGAAAGGCCCATCACACTGGACCACCCCATCTGTGATAATGGGGCTTCCCATTATCTAGACTTGGCTGAAGGGGGATACTTCCCTCTTCAGGTAAACCAAGGGTTAATAAGGTCTTGGGGATTAGGTTACATTTTTATTGTGGGTCACCCTCACAAGTCACTGGGGGAGAACTGCCCAATCAAAAGGAAGAGGTGAGCATCTTTGAGATGCTTCGAGATGCTTCGAGCTGCTTCAAAGGAGAAGTTAAAAAACTCCTTGAGAGGCCATGTGGCAGAGAGTCAACAAAGGAACCTCCTAGAGATGAGATCTGTGCCACTCGTAGGCTGCAGGCCCCCAAGCCTCACCCCCTGGCCACATTTCTCTCTTAGACCATCTAAGCCTGTGAACCCAAATGTGAGTAACTAGAACATTAGGTAGTTAGTCGCGTTAGGGCTGTTTTATTATTTTGGAGGTTGGCTGATCTTAAAGAATGTATCTGTGTTTTTGTAACTACTTGTAATTTAAGCGTACCTGGGAGGGGGGAGCCTCTCATGTGTATTATTGTCGTTTATTTGCATGCCTTGAATAAATGCTTTCTGTAAAACCTCTGTTTCTTCTCCATTTCCATGCCAGTCATCGGCACAAACTTAGATAGGACTTCTCTCACTCAGAAGGGGGAGGTGAGAGGAAAGGAAAGGTCCTTAAGCAAAGGGATTGTCAATCCACTGAACAGAGTCCCACTGTACTGTTCAGTTAATTCAGAATTCAGTGGGTGGTGGCAGCAAGAATTAGTAAACGCTGGGGGAATTTCCAGCTCTTTTTCAAGGGTGGAAGTCAGGATTGAAGGGGCTGGAAAGAAACTCCAGTATGACACCATCACCAACAGCTAGGTTTTAAAGAGCTTTAAGATTTGCCAAAAGTATGCTAAAATGTTCTTCCCAAATTAGCCGCTCAACTGTGCATATTGTTATGTATTGTTTATGTGTTCAGTGTTCCAATATTCATGAACAGAGCTTTAAAAAACAAATTGTTGCGTTATTAAGAGATAAAGATAACTTTTCTTCTTCTTCTAGTAAGTCCTAGATAACGGTTCTGCTCCCTGTATCTATCAGAGAAAGATTTACTTCATGTTTATCTGGGCAATTACATCTGAATTGGAAGCAATACAAGAAAAGAGTATTTCACAATAAGAAGAAAAAGTAGAACATAAACTTCAAGATAGTGGGTAACTTACCATCTCTCACCCAAACTGCATTTTTTAAAGAAAGGGCTTAGATTTTTATTAGTCTTAAAAGATGCACATAAAAAGAAAAGGAAGGAAAGATTCAAGCACATTTCTCTACTTACAGAAGTGGAAAAGCAAGAGAAAGTTCACTGAGGCATTAGGAGGGAGAACTAGTGAGCAAGATTGGTGGGTGGAAGTTCTTCTGTACTGCCAACTTAGATTTCATCAGTTTTGCAGAGAAATATAGATTTCAGCCATAAACACTAAGTTTTGACTTATTCAGTAAGGCCACTTTGTGCCTGTCACATGGGTGGTAGTGAGGAGCAAAATAAAGTGTTTTCTTCATTGCATAGCTGCCACATACTGCCCAGTTTGTCAAAGTAGGCAACACCCTCGGCACCAATCAGCTATCCCAGATGGCTCCTGAGGGCTTAGCAGAAAGAGTTGAAGGAAAATGTGCTGAGTCACTCCAAGGAATCAACGTCACCTCAGCACACAGATGGTAGACAGAGCCAGAAGCCGAACTGCCTGATGGCCGGATCCTTTAGATCTTGACTTACAGCACCAAAAACTCTGTGTGCTATAAGCAATAAAATTGTGTCCCTTTGTGTAAGCCTCTTCAGCCTACGTATGGTTAGTGCTTTCTGTTCTTGTACCTACTCAGTATTACTAGTTTGACTTTGGCCATTTCTACACTACACTGTTCTAGTGCTACTATTCCACTTTCAACCTTCTGTGGAATTCTGGAGTTTGTAGTTCACTGAGGCCAAAGAGCTCTCTGGCTGAGAATTCAAAAGGCCCTACACTGCAAACCCCAGGATTCCATAGGATGTTGAAAGTGGATTAATAGCATTATAACAATGTAGTGCACAAATGGCCTTTATAAGCCATAGTCACAGACTATGTTTGCTGTTGTTCTTTCCATTCTCCAAGTGTCATTTCTTTATTTTTCAAGCAAAAAGGTTGTTCCCTTTCCTGGAATTATTTCTGCAATGAGATACAAGCCTGTACTTCCTACACAGTTGGCCAAGAAACAGGCAAATGTCTGAGAACTTCTCCTTCATTTTTCATCTGCTTGTTCTGATATCTACTGCATGATGAGCACCATATATACTGCATAGACTAAGAACAACAAGAAGTATTTCTCTTACTATGCATATCAGCCCATTAAGTGCACAGAGGGACACAGCAGCACAGTTCTGTACCTCCTCCTGGCTCTGTTCCAAAATTCCAGGTATTCCTTCATAGCATGACTGGGTGCTTGACTAATGACCCTGGCATACTATGTTATCATAGCATTAATTGCCCTGACTGTGTCCTCTGGAATCTTGGAATTTACAGAGGAGTATTTATACTCTCTTGCAGAAAGCTCCTCTATTACCTGACCAAACTACAAACCTCAGGATTCCACAGGATATTGTCATGACAGTTAAAGTGGAATCACAGCCCTGCAGTCATGTGAAAGGGCCCTGGGATACAGATCATCCACATCCCCAAATAATTCAGGATTCTGGTGAGGAAATATTTCTCCTGAAAATATCACAGATGATAAATACAGAAGAAAAGTAGGTGGTGTACCAACAGATTGTAAGAGACAGTTCTGATCCTGTTTCCTTGGCCCAGTAGTACTGCAGCTGCAAGAACCAATCAGAGAAATATGTTTGCAGTTTTATTTTATTTTTACCTTTGGAAAACTAATGCACAAATGATACGTAGCCATAATGCCCAAGTCTTTCAATGGGGGAAACCTAATTTCAGGAAAGGATTATAAACTTCTTTTTCCTTCAGCTCATCCAATTACTTCTACATATTAAGAATGGATTTAATAAACACCTTCACTGGGCCATGGCAGATAGAAAAAGATTCCAGTTACAGACTGCTCTGACTAAAATCTTATGCCTTTAAACAAAAAACAAAAAAACAAAAAACCTCTTCCTCCACTTAATTACTATTAACAAGTGAAATGCCTGAAGCATGTGTTCCAGGTTATTCTTGGAACTGTGTTTCTACAAAGCTTGCAAATAAGTACACAACTACTGTGCCCTATAAATGGCCCTAATGTCTTCTGTTGTTAGATTTGCATAATGCATTCTTCATCAGTAGCCAGGAAAGAAGAAAAATGGTGACGGGGGTGGGGGTGGGAGGATATGTGACCCTCTCCTCCTTTAACTAAAAAATTCCTATAAGTATTAAGAAACATCACTATGCATACTTAAAACTGAAATTGAAATGAACTTCTGGTTTTGTTCTCTCAAAAAAACCTACTGAGATTTGTACTGTTAAAATTGCAGTCAGTATGCTGAATGAATAGGCAATAGCAGTTGGGTGAGTATATTGAGATAAGGAACCTTTTTTCTTCCGGGGGGGAGAGGGAGAGAGAGAGAGCGAGAGCTTATCTTAAAATCTGACATCTTCAGAAAAGACTGTTCAGGGAATTTTTAAAAAAGCAGAGAGTTTTCATTTAAAATCCCACTGTTCTTTTTCCAAAGTTTGCTCACGTTTCTGCCCCTTTTGTCCTAGTTCCTATCTCCAATGGAAAATGATCCTAGATGGTAGCTGGCTGAAAAGCCCAGTCCCAGGAACTCAGAGCCCATGTCACCTTTGATGGCTTGATCCACAGTCTGGTTCGTCCCATAATACTTAGGTACCTGGTTATGGCCCTTTTCGCACAGCATTTGCCATGCGAAAGGGCTCCTGGAGAGTCATGCAACTGCAAGGAGCAGTCCACACAATGCACTCTCAATCACGTGATGCTCCAGGGGCTGGCAGGAGCCAATCGCACACTATTTGATTTTCGGCTGCGAGCTGAAAATGGCGTGCCATTACACATCGCTCCAGGGCCCTGCGTGCACTTTCTGTGTATGCGGAGCTCCAGAGCTGTGGTGCTTACACTTTCTGCCCTGGGAAAATCCCAGGCTGCACTGCAGAAGGAAGAGGAGAGGCTCTCGCGCAAGCAAGCAGCAGCTGCAGAGGTGAAAGAACTGGGACGTGAGAGCCTCTTGCTAGAGGCTGTTTGCGCGATCCCCGCACCCCAGTTCCACAAAAAGGTGAGTTGCGGAAAGGGCCAGAGTTTGGCAGTGAGGAGACAGAAGTAACATGGTCAACAGTAGTAAGTTACTTGCTTGATAAAACATTTGAAAAGTAATGCAATATTGGGAATGGCAGACCTTTTCTCATGCAACAAGTAACATTTTATGAATAGTTCCTATGTTTTGGGGGAAAAAAAGCATTTGGAGACATTTGGGTAGAATTATTCAAGTTTTATGCCATTCTCTCATCTAACCTAAGTTTTTTTTATATAAATCATAAGCAATAGAAAAGCAAGTAAAAGTCATGAGCAAATGGAATGCACAACACAACTAATAACCTTTTAAATATTTGCAATGACTAATAGTAACAAATTACTTTTATTTATTTTTATATTATAATTTTTATTCAAATCATAAAAAATAAAACATTCCATATTTTTTACAATTGCATAAATGCACATCCACCATCTCTGTACTTCTTATATCTAATTAACATACAACCTACCTTTCACATTTATACAAATTTATAATACAGTCTTGGACATTATAGTAAAACTCGATACAGTCTCCATACCTACCTACCCTCCTTCCCTTGTTACTTCTACATTAAATGTGGGCGGTTATACCTTAGCTATACATGACCAACTCCTTATGCACTGTAGATTAACACATACCACTACCTTTTCTCAATATTTCTATAAGCTTTTTACAGTATTTGTATTTCCGAGTCTTAATTATCTGATTCTCTTACTATTACCTTCCCCATTGGACTTCCCAAAGGGGTTTTACTAAATTCCACTCTTCTATAATCTGTTTTCTTGGTCTATCATTTATTATTGGTGTAAGTTCATCCAATTCCCATAATTCATACAATTTCCATAACCAGTCTTCCACTTTAGGTATTTCTTTCGATTTCCATAGATGTGCAAATACCAATCTTGCTTCTGTTACCATGTATATTATCATTTTTCTCAATGTATTCTTCTTAAAATATTTAATATCTAACATATTTAATAGATATATTTCTGGACTCATAGGAAAATTAATATGAAGTGTATTGACAATACAGTCATGAATATTCTTCCAATATTTCTTAGCTTTGTATAAGACCACCATAAATGATAGAACGTCCCTTTTTGTGAACATTTCCAGCATGTATCTTTCACATTCTTACTTATTTTAGCAATTTGCACTGGTGTATAATACCAACGGAAGTATATCTTATAATAATTCTCATTTAAATTTGCACTAATACAATATTTTTTGACATCCCTCCAGGAATTCTCTCAACTCTGCAGTGAAATTGCATGTCCCAGATTTTGCATACACCTTATCATATTATCCTTAACGATCTCTTCTTCCATATGCCAGTTTAGTAATATTCTATATATTTTACCTAACAGGTGGTGGTTTTAACAATTTATCAAACTCCTTCTCCCTTATTTCAATTCCTTTTATCTTCATATCCATTTTAAACCTTTCTTCTAGTTGCCTTTGCCATAGCCAATGTGAAGTAATACCAACTTTAGCCAAATCCTCTTTACTTTTCCAAATTATATTTTTCCCTTGTACTTTTACTAAGTCTCTATATATTAACCATTTATTTAACTGGGGCTTTTCTCTTCTATAAAATGCTTCATGCGCTGACACCCATTGTGGTATTTTTACATATAATTTATTTTTATACTGTAACCATACCTTCAACAGAGGCTTTCTTATAAAATGATTATTAAATTCTTTATTTACCTTTACCTTATCGTACAACATATAGGCATGCCAGCCAAAAAAAAAAGATCTTCCCCTCTACTTTCAATAGTCTCGTATTTTCTAACTTAATCCAATCCATAATCCAGCAAAGGCAACTAGCATGAAAATACAATTTCAAATCCGGTAATCCTAGTCCACCTCTTTCTTGTGTGTCTTTTAGTACCGTCCATTTTATCCTCATTTTTTTACCATTCCATACAAACTTTGATAAGTCCTTTTTCCATTGTTTAAAAGGTATGTCATTTAGAATAATTGGGAGATTCTGAAACAGAAATATCATTTCTGGATTCATTTTGATCGTGGCGATCCTTCCCATCAAGGATAAGTCAAGCTTTGACCATCTCTTCAGATCTTCCTTTATCTCTCCCCAGACTCTCTTATAATAATTATTATCATATAAATCCGTATTACTGCTGGTAATATTAATTCCTAGATACCTCACTTTTCTTGATGTTTTAAAATTGGACAAGTATTAAATTCCTCTTCTTCTTTTTTTGAAATATTCTTCGTTAACATCATTGTCTTGTCCATATTAACCTTGAAACCTGCTACTTTTCCAAACTCTTCAAAAACCCCGATTAGTCTTGATATACTCTTAACTGGGTCGTCCAGCATAATTACAAGGTCATCTGCAAAAGCCCTTAATTTATACATTTGATTTCCAATTTTAATCCCTTTTATTTCCATATCTTGCCTTATCTTATTATTCAGTATTTTTCTGTTTTTTCTCCATTTATCACAATACTCGCTATTTGATTATTATATATCATTTTTACCCAATCAGTAAATCTTCTCCCCATATTTGCTTTTCCTAATACCTCTATTATAAATCTCCATTTCACATTATCAAGTGCTTTTTCAGCATCTACAAAAATCAATCCCATTTTTCTCTCATTATGTTTATGGTAATACTCAATTATATCCAATTTCACTCTTACATTATCTTTTATTGACCTTCCCGGCAGAAAGCCGTTTTGATCTTCATGAATCCAATTTTTTAGAATCTTCTTTAGTCTGTCTGCCAGGATGGATGCAAATATTTTGTAATCAACGTTCAATAAAGATATTGGCCTATAATTCTTAACCTCCAACTGGACTTTACCTTCTTTAGGTATCAAAGTGATTGTTGCTTCTCCGCATGAATCTGGTCTGTCCTTCAATTCTATTTCATTAAAAAGCTTTTGAATGGGGTCAATTAATTGGTCTTGAAACTCTTTATAATACCTCGCCATAACTCCATCCGGACCTGGCGCTTTTCCAACTTTTAATTTCTGTATTGCCGTTCTAATTTAAACTTTTGTAATGGGTTTGTTCAATTCTATTCTTTGCTCCTGCTGAATTTGATCTATTTTAACTTCATCAAGGTATTTCTTTACTTGTTGTATATATTCTTCCTTATCTTTTGAATCTTTAAATAAATCCTTATAATATTCATGGAACAAAGACTTGATTTTCCTTTGTTCTCTATATATCTTATCCCCTTTTCTGATTTCTGTAATTAATCTTTTTTTTTCTTTTTCTTTTTTCAGTCTCTATGCCAACCACTTTCCTATCTTGTTGGCATGTTCAAAAAATCTCTGATGAGTATACTTTATCTTCTTCTCTATTTCCAACCTATCTTCCATAGCCCATTGTATACTCTGGTTTCTCTTCAGATCATATAAATCTTTTGCCTTTAACAAATTACTTTTTAAAAACATTGTTAACAAGTAATGGACCTGAACTACTTTTAAAAAGTCATTTTTCAAACTCTCAGCCATTTTTATATTTGCTGTGTTCACTTTCCTTTGACAACTCTGCCTGTCCTTTTTCTTTCTTTCTATATAAAATTTCATTGGAGGCACAGAAGTTTTATTCAGGGCACAGGAAATGCCCTCATTTTGTCGCCCTGTAGCTATACCCTTGGGTCTAGATTGTACTATCCAGATATGCTAGGGCTAAGAATGAAGGAAAAGCGGGATTTCTGATAACTAGAAGCTACTACTATAATGATGATATTTCATTTCTTGACTTCTTATATATTTTGTTTCCATCTACAGTCTGTTGGCCAAACACAGTTAAAGTACCATTGTGCAGCAAGCAAAAAGGATTAGGAGTGTAACATTGTGGAAGGAACTGTTGCCCAACAGTTGATTGCATGAAGAAGGCCCCAGAGTCAGTTCCAGGTAGGGCTAGAAACTGTTATTGACTAACATTCTGGACATCTGCTGCCAGTCAGTGTAACCAATACTAAAATTAATGCATCAGTGGTCTGACCCAAGTTGTATCTAGACCAGAATTTGCAAAAGTTATTTGTTTGACTACAGCTCCTGGAATGTTCCAGCTGCTATGGCTACTGACCTTGCAGGCTGGGGGATTCTGTAAGTTATAGTCCAAAAAAGTAATTTTTCCAAACTCTGCCCACAACAGAGAGTTTCTAACATTAGCAGTCAAAGGTACCAATTCTGTCTTTCCATCCTTAATGGATCTTCTGTGCAAAAGAAATAAATAACAAAAGAAAGAACAGTGGGAAAGTATGAGAGGGTTACAAATGGAACACCATATAATCAGGACTTCCTGTAAAATTCTGTGAATGAGCCAAGGTGATTGCCAAACTGACTCTTCATCCAGAAATATTCTCCAGGTAAGGCAGCTTCCTGAATTCTTATGTTACATCAGTTTTCTAGAAAGTTTTAAATAAATAGAAAGGGAGTACAAGTGTTGAGATAGCTTTCTTAAAAAAAATTTTCAGCAGGAATGATTCCACATGAGGAGAGAAGACATGATTAAAATCTAACCTAAAGAAAGAATAAGCTTTCTTACAATATAAGTTCTTAGAAGGAAGTGCAAAACTGGCTTGTAATCATTGGCACAGGAAGAGAAGCACTGACTTGCCCATGGTATTTATGGTCCATGGACAAGTATGGCCACTGTCAACATTACCAACACCAACCATCACCAACATCATTCTTCTACCTTATCTTACACAGAGAAGTTCAGACATTTCCTACTAATGGCCAGAGAGAGAGAGAGAGGGAGAGAGAGATGACAAGAGGGAAAAACATGATAATTTGAGCCGCGCTTGAGTTTCCATGGAAACAGCATTTATAGCATTTCTGTTTTATTGGTAAGGGGAAAGGTTATAAATAATGAAGGGTTTAATGTTGTTTCCCTTGGTCTTGTTTAACTGCTGCAGGCATCAAGACAGATGACATCTAGCAATGGGAGGCAGCAGCTGTAAGAGCACAGTTTAGTACAGTCGATACTTTATTAGCAGGAAGCCAGCATTACCATTAAGACTTCATTATGAGCTGCTGCCTAGCCACCTTTTATTAACAAACGGAACCACTAAAGGGCTAACCCATTCCTGAAACAACTTGCCAATGATATGCATAGATCCTTTTCTAATTAAATAACTCTACAACAATTCACGGATGCACATCTCTCTGTGTTTTTTTTAATAATTCCCTCCTTCGCCTCACCCCACCACTCACACATTCTGGTTTTAATAAGACTTCCAAGAATATCATTAGGGCTTTCAGACATCTGAACGTCCCTCTCATGCAAATTATATAGGCATTCCACAGAATAACTCGGTTGTGTTCATTCTGCAGAATCCCTCATTCCTGGGGCTTCCCCTGGAGAATGGCTTGTTTGTCTGTCAAGAGGAGACACACACACACACACACACACACACTAGTCTCTATTTGAGGATTGCTTCTTGCTTCTTTCTTTTCTTCCCTGTTGTATTCCTCAGAACTGTGAGCTCCAGATCTATTACAAAGTCTACTACTTGTTCCAAACTCACACTTCCCAAGACTGTAAAATTTTCAAGAAAACTTGGATATATTTTGCAGTTAGAGGGAGGTTTTTTTCCTCCAAAACACTTATAAGCCAGTCTTCCAAAACAGACTGCGTGTATAGTAACTGCAGCCCAAGTAGTTCATGTTAAATGCTGGAAGTTAAAGCATCTACCAACAATGAATGAATGCCAGATCATATGGGGATAGAATGTGACTGATAAAATTAAAAGGTGTGTTAACATAAGAAGGGAAAAAATGTGGTTTTTTTTAATAAACTGGAAACCTTTCCTAATTTTTTTTAATACCAATCAATTGCAAGCAAATGTACAATGGAGTTTTGAAAAGTTACAGTTATTTCATTTTTGTTATTTTGTGTTAATAAATCTGCTTAAAATATAATCTTGCAGAAAAGAACTGTTAGCCTTTTTCTGTGATCAGATGTAAGATTAACCATCTCAACAATGCTGATTATTTTTATTTTTATTCACTGATAAAGATTGGTAGGTTAGGTTTAGGGTTCCTCCAGGCAAATTGCTGGAGACTGCTGGAGATTATGGTATTTGTTGTAGTTCTCCAATGTTTTTTAAATATACAAACAATGTTTGTGTTGTTCCATGCTTACTTCTGCCAATTTCTGGCACCAGCTACAACATATTAATCTCATCCTTCAGTTTGTTTTTAATTCAAATATATATCAAAAAAAAAAAAAAAACTCCTCTGCTTTCTCTTCTTTAATTTATAATTTTTTTAAAAAGTTGGAGGCCTAAGTTCTCTTTTAGTCCTGACTAGAATAGACCAGACCTAAATGCCCTGTAGGTACCAGATCCTATCTGCTCTTGGAAGCAAAGAAGGATCAGCCCCGTTTAGTACTTGGATGGGACACTGCCAACAAATACCAAGTACAGTACACTGTATTTCAGCTAAGGCACTGGAAAAGCTATCTCTGAGTATTCCTTGCCTCAGAAAATCCTATGAAATTCATGGGGTTGCCATAAGTTGACAAGTAACTTGAAGGCACAAACACAGAGCAGATTCATAAACTCCATTAGATTTATCTATGCATTGACTCATCATTCAATAACTGATTGGATGGGTCTGCTTTAATAGGGACTAACTATCAGAATGCCAACCATTGTGTTATATTGCATTAATGAAATGGGACTTCTGTACTTTAAGAACTGTTTCTTCAGATCATAAGATCACCTCAGCAAACCATGCCCTGATTTAAAAACTAAAGAAAGCAAAACTTTGAGAGATCACTAGTGCAGATTCAAGGAATAACTACAAAGAGTCCCTCCAAAAGGGCAGAACACATGGTCAGCAGATGAAGAAACAACTGGCAAAACCTTCCAAGACTGAAGAACCCTATATTTCAAAAGCTTAGAGTTATTTAAACCAACCTAGAAGAGACCTTTGGATGAATTCTTTTACCAACTTCTATCCAAGTAAGTTCCACTGAAGTCAGTGGGACTTACTTCTGAGTAGGCATCTCACAGGGCCCTGAGGCACTGCTGTTGTATGAGACCTGTTGATATGCATTGCTAGATCCTATTGGTAAATCTACAAAGGCCAGGAACTAACCATTTCAAAGGGAGATATGGATGGAAAAGCGAAAACATATGGCGGGTGTGAAGGCCCTGATGCTATGTATGTGAAACTGATATCCTCTGATGGCCATGAATTCATTGTTAAGAGAACTTCTGAGTATATGAGGTTAGAGAGCACTGTTAAGATCACATCATTTGCTGTACACAATAGCCTCAATAGCAAGGATTGCTATGGAAGATCGGAAGAATCTTTTATAATCTTATATCTATTTACTCAAAAGTAAATCCTATAGCATTGAGTGGGCTTCACCACAGATCAATGTGTTCATAGGTTCAGTGAACTTTAGATCATCTTAGCCTAATTTTAACAGCAGATTGATATGCAACTTCATTTGAGATTTGAGTCATGTATCACTTGTACATGAATAATGGCATCACACGTACCTTATACTACTGTCCATTAAATTCTAAGTGGAGCACTATGAATTTTCAAGCATATTGCTATTAAAGGAACATCTGAGAAATACCAAGATCTCATAAAGGCGATTAGTTTCGAAGATAGCCATCTGTATTTTATGGTCCACTAATGCTTGCTCAATTTTACATCAGCAGTGGGGAGTAGTGGAGAAATTAGGTGTTTTACAGTAGAATGGAGCACCAATAAGCAGGAAAGAAAGAAAAGAAGATTCTGAAATGGATGCTGAAAATGAAAATTTATTGATCACATTTCATGTACTCAACATATTTCAACAATTCATCTTAATTGGGCATGCATTACAGCGCTCTATTGGGAATCCTCAATTTCATTATCTTTTTAGTTGTACCACTGGTAAGATGATGTGTTTGGAAGCAAAGAGAGAAACATTTTTCAAGCACCAAGAAGACAGTAATTCACAAGTAGTGGGCTGCACTGGACAAGAGTATGATGAATTTCAGGCACAGCCTGGAAAACTTTTCAAATCTTTTATTCTAGATTATGCAGGCTGGCGTAGAAATACTATCAGTGGTAATGAGGAGCCCTTAGGTCTGTTGTAAATGAGATGATGCTAGAGAATACCTCACACGTGCAAAGAAATAGATTCTTTTTTACCCAAGCAGATGGAAATTCCTCTTCTGGGATATTCCATGTATTCCACATAAAATGTGAGTATGCATGTTTAAACTACTCCTAGAATCTTTCAGCTGTCTAGATCACCTTTTTTCAATGGTAAAATTATGACCTATTGCAGTGTAAATCATCAGTTTTAGGGAAAAAATATAGAATGGACTACATGAGATGTCTGGACATCTGATAGTGGTGTAGACTGGACTAGGAGAAATGAAGTCCCATTTCATAAGAGAACCTATACACATTTCTTAATTATAGCTCTTAGCCTGAGAGACAAATCCATATTTCTGAACAGCAACCAAGCAAAATAAGCATTGATATTCATGGTAATATTTTTACCAGTATCTATAGATTCAATTTCTCTCTCCTTGGACATTTTTTCACATTCTCCAGAAAATAAAAGCATCACAGAATCTTGCTTTCTGAATACATGACACAGAACTATACATATACAGCTGTAAAAACATTCATGAGAAGTCCCTACATTTAGTGCCACTTGTCATCCAAAGCTGTGATACTCAGCCAGAATGCTCTTTCATGCTTTCATTTGTTTATACTCAGTATGGGAATGTAATGACAGTTCATTTTTCTTCAGGTAGACCTAAAACTATCCCATAGATACCTATATGTTTATCCACACATTTTATAATTTAAGAAAATGTTTAAGTTCTTCTTTGTGTTAAGTAGAGATGCCTGGTGGGAAGAAAGCAGGAGATATAAAGATTCAATGGGAGTCAAATTAATTCACTTAGCATGTGAGGAGTAGCAGGATTGTTGACTTCATTCTCCAGTTTTCCTTGAAAGCCAGTGTGGTATAATGCATTGCACATTGGACTATGACACCAGATACCAGGGTTCAATTCCCTGCTCGACCTTGGAAACCCACTGGTGGACCTTTGGTACATCACACATACTCAGGTCTGGAAAATCCCATGATAGGTTTCCCTCAGGGTCACCACAAATTGGAAATGACTTGAAGGAGCACAACAACCTAAAGTCTCAATTCCTTACAAGTGTGAGGCCAGTGCATGTTGCCTCTTAGCGAATGTTGCTCAGATGAATATAAAAGAACTGAATTATGTGATAGCACTGTATGAGATGTTAGTATAATGTAAATATAATGTAAAGACAACAGTTCCTAATTACTGAAAAGTCTGTTTCCCCCTGAGATGAGTACATATTTGTACATCTATTACTGTGTTTAATAAAATACCCTAAAAGAATCACGACAGCCTGCTCATTTTCCTATACTAAATATCCTGAGATTCCAGTACTTAAAAGAGTACTTAAGTGGACAATTGATACAAACTCTGTTTGTTTAGGCTGCACTGTTGTTCATGAGTTGGGAGACCAAGCAACCAGATGGCCATGAACAGATAGAGATTCATTGACAAACGGCAAAAGAACCGTTATCCCTCATCTAAAGAGACAAGGTGGAGGTGAGGACTAGTTAGTGAGCCATGAAACTCACTGGATGACTTTGGGCCAGTCACTCTTTTCCCAGCCAGACCTACTTCACAGGGCTGTTGCAAAGATAAAATAGGAAAGAAGAAAGCCATGTACACTTCCTTGAGATCATTAGAGAAAACATAACTGATTACAAATAAATAATATCTAAAAGCCTAGTTAATTATTCCTAATGGACATTATCCAAGTAATAAAATGACACAATAAGAATGTTTGAAACCTTTCTGAATTTATGCTCTGACTATTTTAGGCTGTATTCATGAATAGTTTGGTTTACACCTCTGGTAATTATTCTTTTCTTTTTAATCAGGAAAGAAATACAGTGTAAATATTATTGTTGTTGTTGTTGTTGTTGTTGTTGTTGTTGTTGTTGTTGAAGTCTTATTTGGTGTATACGGTGGTAAATTTAAATGCTCAGAGATACATTTGATGTGAGCGCAGCTATCGTATACCCTTGACTGAAGAACGGTACACTCCTTCTATCTGGGATGGCTGTCCTCTTCCACTGAGCACGCAGCTTCGGGAGGAATGCACATAGAGTGGTGAGAGAGGGACACCCGCCTAGTCAGCCAGATCAGCTGAATCAACTCTGGCGATCAATGGGGTGACAGATGTCGCAGCCAGATCGCCCTCACATCCAGAGGTACATTTGATGGAATGAAATTGCATTTTCCTCAATTGAATTGCTGTGTTGTAATTCTAACAGGAGAAAATCAGACTCACATGTTTCAAGACTTGCTATATTGCTATATATGCAGTAGTCATGGCATACTCTAAATATTAAAAAAAATAGATTCATGATTTTATGTAATGGTCACACAGATATGATCACCAAGATCCTCTATTTTCACAATCTAGACTTCTTTGTGCTTTATTCTATAATTTCCAAGTCTGAAAGCCATCGTCCTGCAGTCATAGCACTATGATTCCACTTTTCCGTAACAACACCCTATGAAAACCTGGGTTGTGTATTTTGGTGAAGCACTAGAACTTCCTAGCTGAGAATTCTAAATGTTTCTTCCTAAACTACAAATCCCAGCATTCCATAGGATGCAGCCATGGAAGTTAAAGTGGACTGATAGTGCTACAGTCATATAGTAGTGAAGTAATGCCTGAGTAATAACTATTGTTTCAGACGTTATTTTGTTGTTGGTGTTGAAGCTGGATATGAACTCTTAAGTCTAAATCCAATCATTAGTCCCAACTGAATTAGACCCATTGAATCAATAGGCTTTACATAAATGTTGTCTGGCCACGTTTCCATCGATCTAATGAACACATTCTAGCAGGACACTTGCAAGTGAATTTATCACTTAATGATGTTTGTACAACAGCTCTCTCTTTCTGCAGTCATGTTTCAGATCCTGCCATTAGATTGCTCTGTTCCAGGAATTCTTTGATGGCATGCCTCTCATTAGCTACTTACAGCTATAATGTGCTAATTGCTCTTTAAAAAAAACCTGAAAGAGGACTTTCCCTAAGCAATGAAGATAAAAGAACTACTTAGTTCAATGTTCCAGGGAACGCTGTACATCTTATTTTAATTTAGGTGAAAACCTAATTTCATTTTGACAGAAGAACGATGACAGGAAAGGTTGTGGTGAGGGGGAAGGGATCTAACTGTGTCCATCTTTTCATTTTGATGTGGTTTCTCAATAATATGCATGAAAAGAATTATAAGTCTTGCTGGGCAGAGCACTGAAATATTCTCTCCTAATACTCAGATCATTACACCTATTCATTTACTCAGTAAATGTCCTTTAAAAGTAAACTCAGAATGCACAGGACAGGCTCTACGATTAGGAAGAGCGAATAGCTGCCTCAGATGACAAAAGCTGGAAGCAGGCAGGACATGGTAAAAAAGGATATGTCCCATTTCCAGTGCTTAAGGAAGATTTGACTGGAATTGGAAGAGGGTGCCGTTTTGAGGGTGTCCCCTCAAGTAGCAAAATGTCTTAGGGACCTATCACACTATACCATTATAACACCATATTCCACTTTAACTGCCATGGCAACATCATACAGAATCCTGGGATGTGCAGTTTACAGAGGGGCATTTTGAATTCTCAGCCAGAGAGCTCTTGGGCCTCACTAAAATACAAACCCCAGAATTCCAAAGGATGCTGAAAGTGGAATAATAGCACTGTAACCGTGCATAGAGCCCTTAGTTGTCCTTAGACAAAAGCTCATTCTGTTTTCAGGGTAGGCATATGAAGTTTTGTAAGGAAACCACGATGAAGAAATTCACCATTACAAACATTTACAATCCAATCCTTCTGACATTCTTTTTCCATAGAGTCTGTGAAAACTGAGTCAAAACTTCTTTGTTCATAAAAGTTCAGTACAAAATACAAACCAGGAAAAAAAAATCAGAGCCTGAATTCAAACAAAATGACAGAGAATACTAGCAGGAAGTAACACTGTAAATGTCACACAAGGTATTTATGCTTCTGGTTGCTCTGGCACACAACCAAGTCCTTTCACATGACACACCATACACCACTTTAACCACCATGGCAACATCCTGTGGAAATCTGGGGTTTGCAGCACAGGGATGGGTATTTAGAATTCTCAGCCAGAAATCTCTACTGCCTTGATCCCATAGGAGACATCAGGATTTCATAGGATGTTGCTAGGGCAGTTGGAGTACAGTACTGTAACTCAGTAGTGTGAATTGGCACAAAGAACACGGGGGGGGGGGAGGCAGGAAAACAGAACTCTAACTGTACTTTCAGCTTGAGGCGACTGGTCTGTTTAAGATAAGCCACGGAAGCATAGCAGCAGCAACAAAGAAAAGAAAGAAAGATCTCTTGCAAGCGGGTGGAAATGCAAGTGCAGAAGATACGTTGTTTTAAATAGACACTTGGCAGCTTGTTCTATTTCTGTTCATTTGCAGTATTTTCATTTATTTTTTTTGTTTTCAATTCTGTTCTGGCCCAAATGATTCAACCTGTGAAGGAAATCTGAAAGCTTGCCAATCATGCAATGTTTACCTTGTGCTGCCTCATGATGTGATGTAATATGACATGCTGTATGCACTGCAGTCACATCTGATGTCTTAAACTAATCTCAATGGGACATGTCATGACATGAAATAATAGGAAATGATGCACTGCAAATTAATATCTAAAAAAGCAGGAGTAGTAGCAGATGTCTATGCGGTGCCTTCTTCAATAGTGTTTGTATTTCTGGTGAAGCAATTTACTCTTTCTGACCTCAGTAGAAACTGCATGTTGATCTCCTTCAATGTAAATTGGTATTTGGGAAATTTGCTTCAGATCTGTTATTGTGAAGTTTTTGAGAACTGAAGTAGATTTTGGCAATGCAAATCCCCAAATAAAATTGCATTCATCTATTTCTGGGTTTATATTTGTTGATGTTTTGTAATTTATTGACTATTTTAAAATAAATGTTTGTTGCTGCTGCTGCTGTGTGCCTTCGAGTTGTTTTCAAATTATGGGGGCCTTAGACAAACCTATCACAGGGTTTTCTTGGCAAGATTTCTTCACAGGAGGTTTGCTCTCATCATCTTCTGAGAGAGTGTGACTCACCAAGGTCACTCAGGCAACATGCAGCTCAGAGGGCCATTTTTGCACCCTCCTCAATCCACTTGGGAGCAAAAAATTGGAGTTTTACCCCCAAATGATTCTAATGCCTTCTACATGAGAGGGATAATTGTACTACATTGATGTTCCCCAGGCCATTTTAGGCCAGGAAAAGCCTTTTTAAAAAATTTCCAATCACTTCCTGCTTTTTTTTTTTTTACAAAAAGGCCTCTTCAGGCCCTAAAATGACCCAGGGGACCTAAAACATAGCAAAAATGCACCCCCACATCCTATAGGGTCTTTGGGGTGAAAAAAGTTGATCTTTTTGGAGGGGTGGGGATGCAGGTCTCCAAAGTTTCCAAGGAGACTAATATGCCCTCACAGTCTCCACCTGTTGTCCATCATTGATATATATATAAACAGGTATTTTCTCTCCTATAAGTATTTAAATATACACATAAACATCCATATATATATTTGTCTAAATTGCAGGTCCATGTTAAAGGAAGGTTTCATGTTCAGAGAGTTGCTAAGTGCACATACATTCCATTTAGAGGTCAAGCCCCACCCCCCAAAAAATCCCAAAATTACAAAAAAAAAATCTTCAAAATGTGCGAAATTAATAATAATCCTACTTGGCAAGTTTTGAAATTCTGCTTTGTTGGATATAAAAATGAGCACATTCTTACATACCCCATTTTCCAAGCATTTAAAAGCATCTACAGCAGAGCTAACACCACTTCCCACCCAAGTCATTTTGAGGTAGCCAGGACAGAATGTGGATTTTCCATTTTGTATTCTTCACACAGACATGTTTGTTTTCCTTCTTTTGAAACCAAAAAGCTTCAGTGCTAGTGTAGTTGTTGGCCTTTGGCAGGGTGAAGTTGGGCAAACAAAAAGATATTGTTGTTGCTGTCATCATCATCATCACCACCATCATCATCATCATCATCCCATTTTCAGCATCTTTCGAGTTTTATTGTCCACACTTGTGAACCATTAGTAATTCGCAGTCTATCTGAGAAACTAGGACTCTTTTGCACCACACAATTATAGCACAATTATTCCACTCCAATTGCCCTAGATGCATCCTATGGAACCCTGGGCTTTGTAGTTTGGTGAGCCCTCTGGCTGGCAGTTCTAAATGACCAATTCTAAATTGCCAGTCCCAGGAAAATATGGGATGTTGCCATGGCAGTTAAAGTAGAATACAGCACTATAATTGTGTAATGTGAAAGGGCCCTAGGAATCAGTGAAATATTGTCAGATCATGTGGTATGTTCCAAGCACTGTTGCTTTCTGTAATGCTGCTGTTGTAATCCTACCTATGGCTATCCTCTTCAGACATTTTGTCAATTTGTTTACAATTGATCCCTAAGCACCTATTACTACCATCTTTGTTTTCTGCTCCCAGAAAAGCTGAGTCTCATATTATAGGTCTCAATATTCTTCTCCCTCTCTTTGTATTCAATTCTTCTGTTCCCTGGGATTGCACATCTACAATCCAAGCTTTCTTTCTCTCAGCCACAGTTATGACTTGTGTTCTAACTGTATTAGTTTCAACCTTACTTCTCCATTTTCAACAGCATTTTCAGGCTTATATCCTCACCAATTCTTTGAAGAGAGTAAATCACATATTTTGCACGTGTTCCAATTGCAGCCATCAGCAACACCATCATTCCTTTTATTTATACCCAACTTTTCTCTAGAATTAAACTGGGTTGAAAATTAAACCAGATAACAGTACAAGTAAAAACACATAAAACCTTTAAAACAATTAACAAAAAATACATAAAAAGGTTAGCAAATGGTTAATTCTTCAGTTTATTATTACAGTCAGCCCTCCACATTTGCGGGTTTCACTTTCGAGGATTTGATTATTCACGGATTATTTGCTGTCACCTCTGCTGCCTCCCTATGCCAGTTTTAAAAGGGACCGCAAGCCTCGTGAGGCTGAGACACTGCAAACGAGGCTTGTAAGTCCCTATTCAAAATGGTGTGGGGCAGCAGTGGAGGTGGCAGTAAGCCCCACCAGCCAGCCACTTTTGCCTTGTGAAGGACCTCTGGTGTTTCAAAGGAATTCATGATGGGGAATATGGTGATCATACTTTTTTGCGGGTTAAATATGGTTTGGGAGGGCCTAGAATTATTCACATTTTTTCCACTTTCACAGAGGTCCTGTGCCCCTACCCCTAGCAAATGCGGAGGGATAATGTATTATTACTGTGAGGGGAAGTGCTTGTCTGAGTTTCTCCCTTCATACTCCAAAATAATTTGGCTGTCTTGGGTTATTATGTGAAAGTGAAAGAAGAAGGTCATCATTTGTTTCTCTATCAAAGACAGCAAAATATCTTAGGCTGACTCTGTCCACAGCATGGCTTCCTACAGATGTTAACAAAGCGGTAGTGGATTGAACCATAAAGAAATAATTCAGACACCATTTTTGTGATACATGACTTTTGTGATACATGCATATATAGCCTGTGTCACCAATCCTTTCCATGAATGCAAACACAACCAGCTAGCATGATGATGGATGTTGTTGCTATACTTTTTCCAAAGGTGGTCATGTAACTCCTTGTTGAAAACAGAATGGCACTGCAGAAAGAACTTAATAACAGTGGTATAATATTCTTTGCTATAATTTCTGTGTAGGAAGACATCTGCAAAATATATGTAGCAGATTCTTATCCTCACGTTACATACAGCAGCCCACCAGTTTTCTGAGTTTGAAGTGTTCTATTGCTGCTGCAGCGAACATGCTGACATCCCTGTCTGCTTAACTACCAATGCAACCATTTGTATACTACTGCCTTGAAAAACATGATAGCAATGGAATTTGAGTTAAACAATGTAATTAGTTCCATTCTGAATATTACCTTGAAAATTCTGGCAATTTTGAAAGGCATTGAACCAAGACGTTCAAATTTTGTATATTCCTTCAAGACATCTTGAGTGTTTCCATATTGTTCTGATGAGAGATGCCTCAATATTTATTTTTATACTATTATTATTATTATTATTACTACTACTACTATTGCAAATTCTGATGTGAACTGACCTGATTTGCAGTATTTGGACAAATGCAATTATTTAGAATGTAATTATTCTTTGGAGTATTCATTTGTAATGTGGTTCTCTGAATTTTACATTTATCTGGATTTTTAGAATGCAATCATACCATTTGGGATAAAATATTTTTTAGAAATGTGCATGTTGGAGGAAAATGTCTTCAAAACTATGAATTTAACTGGCTGTTTAAATATGGGAATGGAACAGAAGTATGAATGATCACACGTACAACTGTGAAAACATATTGACCAATGCATTTCTTGTGTGATATACTGAATTACTATATGTGTATGTGTTTGTGTGTATGGATATGGATATGGATATATTAAATGGTACAGTATTATACCAGTTGCATGAGATAAGCATCACAAATGCCATTAAACCAAAGCTTGGAAGAATACTTTCTGAACTATAACACCCCCTTTTCAGTATGGCCACTGCCTTAAGCTGTAGTGCTGTTGGATGAGTTGTAGCAAATGTCATAGACCCTACTTCACACTGGGGGAGCATAGATTTCCCTCTGCCTCTCTGATTTGGCTGTACTGTAGCCACTGAATGGCTGTGGGAATGACCACTGACTTGTTCTTGTTGCTCTTGAGCATGGAAAGAAGAAGTAATTGCCTCTTCCTCTAGCATAAGACTTCTCCTTCTCTCCCCAGTTCTCAAGAGCAAGTGGACTTCGTATGGACACACTCCCACAGATGATCAGTGGTCAAGAAGATAGACCTTTTCCTGACAACACCATTTCCTCCAGCTGCTGTTGTGCACTAGCATGAGTCTCTGGATGCCTCCTTGTGTAAAAATACGTATGTAGATGTTAACTGTACTTACCCTTGTGTATATCACAAAAGATCTATTTTCTGACTGTGAATTTCTGTTTAAGATATTTTCCCTTGATGACATTTAAGTATCACTACAAGATTTATGATACATTTAGGTTGAAATCCTACATCAAATGGGAAGAGCATAAACCTCACCAGGAGGATGAGTGGCAGTAGAGAGAGTAATTCAGACGGTGAAGAAATAGCTGGTCCTAGCTTGAGGAAAAGGCAGATTGTGCTCACTGATGAAATACAATCCCTTCTCTTTTTTCTTCCCCTCAGAGCCCAGAGAAGCCACATGTTCATCACCAGTTGACTCCTTCTCTCCTTCCTTCCCCTTAATAAGCAGCAGTGATGGTCCCTGCTGCAGCTTGACATGCCAGGGAGAAGTTTTGGAGGGGGCTCAAAGGGTAGAGTATAATTCTTTGTGCCATCTAAAAAATGACATACATGCATGTAAGCCACATTTAAACACACACACGCACACACAAATATATATGTGTGTGACAGGATGCCATCCTTTGTGTTGGAAGCTCCACTGAAAATGCATTGGGGATATTTCTGAGTAAGTACAGTTGGGTTGGCACTGTAGGTTGATTTCAGTGGAACCTAGATGGGCTTAATACATCTTTGTACAGTACTTGCTCTTTATTTTCACTTAGCCTTCCATTGTTGTCTGCCACGTGTAATTCACCATGTCCATGTATGTTGAAGCTTGGGCATGGTATCACTGGAGGCTTCCTACTCTACCTAAAAGACTATTTCCCCATGTGTTTCCTCTTGTTTTTAATGCAAAACCTAATCCATAAGATAGCAAGGATGTGTAATAAAAATTATGCCATGTTTATAATCACATAGGTCACATTCCTCTTAGGAATTAAATATAAGAGCCAAAGCTTTAAAAAAATAATTTTAAAAGAAACTCACCATTTAAGAATTTTTTTTTAGATTTGGGCTGTGATTCAAGTGCACTTTTCTGGAAGTAAGCCATATTAAGATCAACTGGACTTACCTTTGAGTTAAGATGTTTGCACCTTTCAGAATACACACCAAGTCCCAAAATTCAACTGAAACTGAAAATATCCAAGCTACATGCTTAAAAGATTATGATACATATCACATTTTTGTGATTCTTAGATAAATGAATTTGAAAACTGGCTTCCTAAAGCAATCACAGTTTCTACCAAGCTGCCAAAATATATGACACCTGTAGTGACTTGATGATAGCAGTCTAAATACCCAGAGAACAAACTGATCTGAGCCTAATGTACATAGATCTTTTCTGACAGTGTGTGATGGCATCTTTACACCTTTCTGTCTCAGCAGACAGGGAGCTACTGAGCAGAATCACTTGTGCAAGCCCAGAGCCTCCATTTGAGTAGAGATGGATGGGCCAAAGGCTGTCACTTTTTGTTGAGTTGTTGGCATGTCTTGGGTACCAATGCTGACATGCTTCCGTGTTGAAGTGTTCCAATTGCAAGTTGTTGTGATAGTTCAGACAGTCTGTGAACATTGACATGACTGCAATTTATCTGGAAACGTTTTCTGGCATGTGGAGGAAGAGGGAGCAATGAGATAGGAAGTATCAGAAAAAGTCATTTGTCTGAGACTGTTTGTCTATATGCATGCTGTTAGACAGTTGTATAACTAGTTTTTAGTTAGACCAGCCATGCATCATTAGACCTAAGCCTAATAGGCTCCCCTGATATTTGAACAAACCTGAAATCCAGGTATCTGAAAAGAACACAAACAAATTATTTGGAAGTAATTGCAGCGACCTTTTCAGAGAAAGAGATTAGATGACTGCAACCCAGAAGCCAGCTCCCATGAACCTACTTGACTAAGACTGCAGCACAGTGAGTAGATTTGGCCATATGTCAAACCACAGGTGGCACATTCCCCACTTGGTCTATGAGCTGCCACTGTTGCAACCTTCAGTGATTTTTTATCATCAGTAGGATGCATTAGAGTAACCATTTGTCAAGTCCACAAAATAATACTCAGGACTGGTGGGAATCAAGGAAGTCGGCAATTGAAGCAGATCCAGAGTCTATTTTTTTTTTGTCACAAAATCCTCCATAGATTGCTGAAAGTGCTGCTACCACAAACAAAAACAGTTCTGGTTTTGGAAAACAGGAGAGTTTCTCTCTTAAACAGGGAACTGCAATCTACTTAAAATATAGATTGTCACTCCTGGGGGCTGTTTGTGTGTGTCTGTGTTTGTGTGCCTTTAAGTCACCCGTTGACCTAAGGAGACCCAAGAATTTTGTAGTGTTTTCTTAGGACAAGGAATAATCAGAGGTGGTTTTGCCAGTTCCTTCCTCTGAAATATAGCCTACAGCTAGAGGGCTAGACAAGGGGCTATCTGAGGGGTTGGAAGTGTTTATAAGCCACAAAAGACAGCCTGGCAGGGGCTACAATTTGCCCACCAGTGAAATACACCATGGAGCCTTTTTTTAAAAAGGTGGGTTAAAGCAACCAGTCTTGGAACACATTAATGTGCTTTATTTGACATAAGGCTGCATGGACTATAATCTATTTCATCACATGGACTGAGCTGTAGACCATGAATGCTTATGCAAAAAAGCTTATGTATTAATTTTTTTAGATTGTTTTCCTGCAACGTACCAACATTGCTGCTCCCTGTAGTTTTCACACTTTGGCTCTAGCCTTGGCCTCTGGAGAAAGAAAGACAAACCTGCTCCTTCTTCTTTGCAGCTGCCCCTCAGATAGTTCAAGATGGCTGTCATGTTTCTCCTTCTCTTCTCACTTAAACAAACTGACATGACCTTAGGTTTAATTACAGGCTGGTGAATTTTTTCTCTCTATATTTACTGAATAAACAATGTATTTTCTTATTTACCCTATATTCTGATACACAACACCAAGCACACTTTGGTATTCCACCCATTGTACCCATTGTACATTGAACAGCTCTCCATTTCATTTTCTAGACAGTTCATTTCTACCAAGAGGCTTTGTGTTTGTGGCTAGTAAATACCACTTGATCGCATAATCAGCAAACAGGAGCTAACAAATAAAAAAAATCCTCTTGAAACTAAGAGAAGCATGCATAATACAGAAGTCTTATTTCTTGCAGTCAGACCAGGATCACAGGAAATGAGGAAATCATGATTCTTCCACACTTTAGCCAAGTCCAGAGCAGCTCTTTTTTTATCGCTTCTCTTTCTTGCACACACGAGTGAAATGAGTTCACTTCCAAAACTCCCTTATCAAAACTTCCCATTAAAATCGTCCACATATGTTGGACACTCTTCCAATAACTCTTCCTACTGCAATTCATGGAGGAAAAAAAGATAATGTCTACTCATCATGATTCACATACCTTATTTCCTGTGGGCTCAGAGGCCCTATACTCTTAGTGCAAGCTGCTGAGCTGGGGCAGAGCTGCTCCTTCTTGTCCTTGTGCACAAAGACAGCCAAACACACCTGGGCACCCCTGCAAAGCAAATAAGCCCATCTGCTCCACGTCTGGGTTAGCAACATGACATAAGGGGGTATAGGATACCTTCTTCTGCAGTGTCCTCCAGAATACATGACTATGTTGTCCAGGGATACACCAGAGTGTATACCACCATGAGGACGCTAGCCAATAGAAGCTATTCAATGGGCTGAACTCTATCCCCCAACATACATTCAACACCTTAGATAGCTCCTTTACAGCCCACACCAGCCACCCTCTGACACTGGCTTTTGGGCTGCTCCAACAAGAATATTATTATGTTTATCTCACCTTAAATATCTGCTTAACTTTCCCAAAATATCTAGGTATTGGTATTTAATGACATGTATCATTGGTTATCTTAGTGAGAGCCAGTGTGGTTTTAGTGTTGAACTATGATGCTGGAGACCAGAGTTCAAATTTCCACTGGGTGACCTTGCCTCACAGGAAGGCAAAGGCAAACCCCCTCTGAACAAATCTTGCCAAGAAAACCCTGTGCTAGTTTCATATAAAGGTCACCATAAGTCGGAAATGACTTGAAGGCACACATCAACAGCAATCTTAGTAGTATTTGTTGGCAGTGATAGCAGTGGATAATTTTCCCCTAGTAATTTACCTTTGGGGAATGCTTTCCAGATTGATATATGGTATTCCTGCCTGTTCAGTGTAGACCTCTGCACATTGTGAAAGGTTCTAGAGCATGTTGTGGGAGGTTCAGCTGACATGGGGACATGAACATGAACTAAGAATGTGGCCTCAAACCTATATGTCCAATACATTTTTCTGTATTTCACATTTCTGACATGTTTTAAATAGACCTGGATGCAAAGGCATTTGGTATCTGCCAGTGTTTCAAAGAGAATTTACAAAGATAATCCATAGTGGACAGCTTATGAAACTTTGCTAAATAAACAAGAGCTGCCAATGAGTCTAAAGCATTCACATCTTTAAATTAATATTTAATTTATTTCAAAAAATGAGAAGCTGAAATTTAGAAGGTACAATTCAGAACGTCATCTTGAAAATGTCATCTTGAAAATGTCATCACATTTTAAAGATTTGTCAATATAAAATTCAGCTGCATATAGATGTACAAATAAACATACTATCCACCCCACCCTCAGTAAAAAATCTGACTAGTCCTACCATTACGCAGAGCAAGGTGCCCACCTCAGGTGTCATGAAAGTGCAGCAAATTGTTAGTTATTTAAACTGTAGTTATTGTATTTTAGTCCTAAGGGGAAGAATGTGGGAACTGCTGTGTCAGGTCCTAAAATAATGTGTCTGACCTAGTCCTGGGAAGGGGAAGGATGCCATTTTGTGCTGCCTTTCTGGCAGCAAGATGTCTTGGGCTGGCCCTGCTGCCTATGATTCTTATAGCAGCTTGAAGAAGCAAATATGTCTATTAAGGATGTTTATTCATTATTAGTCGTAATTACTCATTCACCCACCTGACTGTTAAAGAAACTTTAAAACAAAAGAGAAAGGGGGCAGGGAGAACAGCATGCCTTTAAAAACTAGTTGAAGAATAAAGCAATCTACAGACACAAAATGTTGTCAGCTTACTGTCAGGACCCTGGAACTCCAGGACACAAGCTCTGAGTCTGAGCCAGAGTCCCTGGAGCCTGCTGCACCAGCACAGCCCACTCCCGAGGCTGCCCCAGGCACAGAGCCCTTGGCCCCAGTAGTCCCAGCAGCAGAGCCAGGGGCTGCCCCGGACCCAGCCCAGCCAGAGGAGTTGGATAGTGAGTTTCAAGAGCAGGTGCCTACTTACCAGCAGCATCGGGAGCAAAAGAGTGCTCTCAGGAGGTCAGAACGTTTAAATAGAAAACGCCAGGCAATCAGGGCCCAGCTGCGATAACACCTGGAGGAGTGATCTGCCTATAAAAGCAATCACTCAGCCTTGGGTCTTTTGTCGGCTCACAACTGACCATTCTGGGCGAAGTGCTTGTTGTGGATCTCAGCTTGGCCTCCTGAAACGCTGCCCGACCTGCTGGAACGTCACCACCTCTTGATCCCAGACCAGCTCTGGTAACTTTTTTGTTCGGACAGACTTTGACTGTGTGCTCACTTGGCTGTGACGTAACAGCCAGGGAGTCTCCCTGCTGCCGGTATTTACTGCTATTTTTCCTGTTCTGTTCTGCTGAAGTAAAGCCCTTTAATTTATTCTCTGCCTCATCTGCAAGAGACCTGTAGCCAGCTCCCTTGGCTGCTTGCCAGGCCTGGGCGTTGACACTTACTTTCTTGTTGCAAATACTATCTTGCACTGTATTGCTCTGCAGGAAGCAACATAACCTTCCATTAAAATTTGAAACCCCAGGTGATTCTGCATCCTCTTATTAACGTGCATGAAACCACAGGGTTGCATTCAGCATATTCATTGACATATATTTGAAATGCAATTTCTTTTTCTGAAAGGCCAGTGAGTCAGTTGTGATAGTGTTGAAGTTACACAGACGATCAGGACCTATCTGGGAGCAGAAATGTAAATGCCTGGGGCAGACATTTTTGTGAGGAAAAAACATATTTTCCCCTCTTCTCTCCTTGCTCAAAATGATGAAAGAGGGTGTTATTCAATGTTGGGGTTTTTTCCCCTTCAGATCTCTAGTTGGCACAGAAATCATGGGAAACCTCAATGAAAAATGGGATAGACATATTTATTTATTTAGTACATTTATTTCATTTATTTTTTATTTTTTAAAAAACATCATATCCCCTACGTGCCCTCTTTTTATCAAAAAAAGCCATAGTTGTAATTGTTTCAGATTGTCTCATGAAATATTGTGTGCATTGAGTTTTCCTAGACTTTTTGTCACAAGTAAATATTGTATATATTGGTGGAGTTGTCTGTCCTTCAACAAGTCTTGCTTTGCAGCTGTTTGGGATCAATCCTCCCTTTACAGCCCACAGACTTGGTGAGGCAGCCACTGGGAGAGCAGCTGAGCCAGATGGAATGTAACTAGAATATCAACTGCAATAATGTGGCCCAAGTCTGTATAGGTAATGCAATTGGGAAGAAAGAGTGTGCTATTGGAGCATCACGAAGCTGGGGGAGAAGTCAAATGAAATCATATCGATTGAATGTGATGGATAGAAAACTCAGTTGGTATAACATAGTTTCGGTAAAAAAATTTCCCTGAGAGGGGAAGCCTGGCAAAATGGTTTGGGCAACACTTTTCTGTAATGCAATTTTTTCCCCTTTGTTTGTTTATACCCTAATCATATGAAGGAAATTTCCCCCCACTGTACTGTAGCACTATTTTCATATCTAGCAGATTTCATGTTGTCTCAGTTGGCAATTTTAGGTAGACAGCTTCAAAATAATAGCTATTCTAATATCTTCACATTTCTCCAAATGGCAGGAAGGGGTGATATACCACCTTTTCCCCAGCCCAGGACTCGAAACACTTTACAAAAAATAAAACAGATACAGATAGTTCACATGACTAAAACGTACAAAATTTACAATACAATTTAACTACCAATACAGCTGAAAGCCAATTAAAAGCATATCCATTTAAAAAAGACAACAGACAACACAGGATATTATTTTCAGCCCTTTACCCACAAGCTGTCAGTTCTCAAAGGCCTCTTGAAAAAACAAAGTGTATTATAAAAAAAAATAACCTTTTGTTCCAAAATGCCCAAAAATGATCTTTGAGAAGTGTGGAGGGTATTTTCACAATTTCTATCTTCTGAGTCAAAATGGAATTTGACATTTTTTTTTCTTCCAAAAAGGGGGTATTAACCCAAATGCCTCAAAACATCCTCTAATGACCCAAGAAATCTCAAAAACATGTCTCTATGTCCTCTAGAGCAGTGGTTCTCAACCTGTGGGTCCCCAGATGTTTGTGGACTTCAGCTCCCAGAAGCCCTGAGCATTGACCATAGTGGCTGGGGCTTCTGGGAGCTGAAGTCCACGAACATCTGGGGACCCACAGGTTGAGAACCACTGCTCTAGAGGATGTCTGGGGACAAAAATTGATTTTTGTTGTGGGATCACATGTAGTGTGGGATGCAGCTTTCCAAGGTGTCCAGGGCCATTCTGCACTAGACTGTTATAGTGCTATTATTCCACTTTCAACATCCTATGGAATCCTGGGATTTGTAGTCGAGGCCCCTCCCTAACTGCAAACCCCAGGATTCCATAAGATGTTGAAAGTGGAATAATAGTGCTGTAACAGTCTAGTGCGGAAATGGCCCAGGAAAGCTAATGCAGCCTCCTTGTCTTCCCACCTGATATAATGGCCCAAGCTTCTGAAACCTAGTATTTCATAAACATGGAGTGAGCCATATAGAGTCACTTCACAGAGAATTTTTGCCTTTCATTTCAGGAGATGGAGGGATGTAAGTAACTGATAGAATATCAGTAAAAACCAGACAATCATTTTACCTAATCACTGCCTAGTTGAAAAAGAGAGAGAGACCTGTTGCTGCTTCAAAGTTGTTGTTTGTTTATTATTTTTTTATTTATATTCCACCTTTTTCCCAGTTTGGGACCTATTTCTTCACCAGCATTTTGAATTCTGCCCGGTAACAGATGGGTGTCCAGTGGAGCTGTTACGACGAGGAGTTGTGTGCTCCCTATGGGCAGCACCAGTTCACAGTCTGGCTACAACTCTTTGGAACAGATAAAGTTTCCAAAGACTGTTTTATCTCTAATGAGAAAAAAGGCACTGAGACTATTTTTCAATGTTATTTAATAATAAAACTATTCAAAATTCATTAAAAGACAATATAAAAATCAATAAAACAGTGAATGCACAATTAAAAGCCCATCATAGTCAAATCCTAAAAGCCTAACAGAATAGCAATGTTTCTGCTTACTTCAGGAAGGGAGCAAGGAGAGAGCCAGCCCAGCCTTCTTAGGGAGCGGGTTCCAAAGGCTGAGAGCAGCCACCAAGAAAGCCCTCTTCCAGTGAATGAGTCTGAGAGGATGGTGTGTGGGAGACAGAAGAGCGTCCTCCAAAAAATATTCAGACTTTAGTCATTTCTGGCTATTGTGCGTTTGCTCTTCTTCCATCCATCCCATAGGCCTTCTTCTCATAAAACTTCTGGCTAAAGCCTTGGCATGTATTGTAGGATATAGTGCCACTGGCAGTGACTGTAATAGCTGCCACCTTGTGACTTGGATACTTTGGGTTGAATCCCATGTTGGTTGTAATTAGAGCAGAGCCACTGAAATCAGTGGTGCCTAAGACTGACTTCTGTCCCAAACATTTTAATGACTCTGCTCTGAGCAATTGTTTCTCAACTTACTCCATAAATCCTGGTGTGCCAGCTCCCAAGCTACAACCTTTTTTTCTTTCCTTTGTTTTCCTGAGCCAGTTTCACACTGCACAGTTATATCAGTCTGACACTTTTTAAACAGGCTGCATCCTATGGAATCCTCAGTAAATTGGTAAAACACTAGAGCTCTCTGGCAAAACTACAAATCCCAGGATAACAAAAGCTGTAGCTATGGCAGTTAAAGTAGTATCAAACTGCTGTAATTATGCAGTATGAAAAAGGTCATGGTTGAAGATCTGATGCCCTATCAAACTGTTGTTGTTGTGTGCCTTCAAGTCATTTCTGGCAACCCTAAGGCAAACAAAGTAAATGTGTTCCTGAATTTTACTTTAACAGTAACTTTGGTGCCAGAGCTAGAAATAACACCACACACACACATACACACACACACACACACACACACACAGGCAGTTCAACATGTTTCAGCAAACTTTTTATACAAAACTAACATTATACACATGAGAAATGAACAACAAAGTCAGGTAAATCTTGCCAAAGTTGTTGTTTTTTTTTTAATCTTCTGGAGACCACTTGAAAGCTTCTTCCAAAATGCATCCTAGGATGGTTTTTTAGAATTTCAACAGCCTCCACTTTTCTTCTATGGTGACACAACTTAGGCCTTTTCTACATCGTACCTTTGTCCCAGTGGTGTCCGCTGATGATGGTGGCAGCAGCTCTCCTGGGAGGGGAGCGCAATGGAGCACTCCCCTCCACACTGGCTGCCTCTGGGATCCAGGAAGTGCAATGACCGTGCCTCCTCCTGCCGCAGCAGCTAGGTACTGTCCCAGGCTGTGCTGGGGCAGGAAGCACAGTCATTGTGCTTGCAGAGCCTCTACAGCTAAGGTAAGTGCAAGCATGTGGTGGGAGGGCAGTGCGATTGCTGGTCACTGATGGGGAAAACCCATCAATGATTTGTGGTACAATCATGTTGCCTTGGGATGAGAGAAGGACGGTCCTATCCTTGTCCCTTCCCCATGGTAGATTGGGTGCATCAAGCAGAAACGGCCTTATAGGTCTATGCTTTCTCAAAATGCCAGGGGAGCTGGAGAGGTAAGTTAATGTGCTTTCCCCTCTGCTTCCTGTTTTAGGCCCTTTCTGCAGCATACCTTTTTTCAGCTCTGGGGTGCAGGGATTGCGCGAGCAGCCTCCAGTGATAGGCTCTTGTGTCCCTGCTGCTTCAGCTCCGCACAAGCTGCCTGCTCCTGAGCAGGTAGCACAAGAGCCCCGCCTCTTCCTTCCACAGCACAGCCTGGGAGTTTCCCAGGCTGCGCTGGGGCAGGAAGCGTGACCACCGTAGCTCCGGAGGCTCCGCACACATGGCAAGTGCGCATGGGGTTCTGGAGCAATGCGTGATTGTGCAACATTTTTGGCTGAAAGCCGAAAATGAAAAAGGGTGCAAGCAGTGCCTGCCCTGCCCTGGAGCGTCACACAATTGTGAGTGCATTGTGCAGATCACTCCTCACTATCGCGTGATGCTCAAGGGGCCCTTTCACATGGCAAATGCCGTGCAAAAAGGGCCTTACTCTTCAACTGTGGTAAGTAAGTGATTCTGGAAGCAGCTGTTTACCTTGCCTGTTGTAAACAAACACCCACAGCTACAGTAGAATCACTTAGAGTAGAATCCCATTTTTTCCCAGGTCAAGATTTATTGCACTGTTTACTGCAGACACACTACCACAACCCAACACTCAATGTCTACCTTTCTCCAGCTTTCCTTATCATCCTCCAAATGTCAAAACTGGGGTGGGGAAACCACCTCCAGCTAGACAGAAGGCAAGAAAATTGGGGGCTGGTCTCTCATAAAAAAGATTTTGTAAAAAGGAGCTTCTTTCTCAGGGGTTTTGTTGACTGAGATATCTCAGTATAGATGTGCAGAGGAAACATATCTGGCTTGATTAAAAATAGCACATAGCCTTAGGAACAGGGCCATTCTTTTTTGTCAGTTTATTGAATCAAACCATTTGTTTTGTTTTCCAAATTTCAGAGTCTCCTTTCTTGTCATTCATTTCCTCATCTTGTTAGCTAACAACCTTTATTGGTCATTTTGTTTAAAAATATTTTGGACCAAGAATCAATATAACATTAGAACAGAACGTTAGATCTATCCTACATAATGCTCAGTTGTTAGGAAACAAATCTAATTATCCTTTCGGCTTTCAGACTGTTCATTCCAGTATACAAATTTCTTTAGATCTCTTTCAACATGCCACAAAATTTGTAGTCCAAAAGAGTTCACTGTGGATTCTGCCTGTGACTCAGCAATGAGAGTGAGCTATTCAATTGGCTTGGAGTTTGTCAGGGAAAGTAAGGTTACAATCAAGTTATTTAGGATGAAGCCAATTGGTGTTGCTTTTCAATGATGATTAATTAATTAAAGAGTTACATTAATTTATTTATAGCTAATTTAGTAATCCACAAAGCTAAGTAAGTCATCTTGAGATGAATTAACAATACTCCAGGTGTAATGACAAAGAAATGTTATACCTGGACTACTAATTTTGTAGGTTGCTGAAATCATATTTCTAGTATATTCCTACACATGGGTAAGTGCTACATTACCACTGTGTCTTAGACAGTAGCATCATTTAGACCCTTATATAGTAATTTTTACATAGAGAAATGAGAACCAAATGTGACAGCATTAGTAAATGATTATGAGAGAATGTATAAATACTCATCTCCCTCTAATTGTTTGTTATCTAGATCCCACATCACTTTAATTTGGTATTTGAGTGGCTAAAAATGAAAGTGTACAACCCATGAAGATCATATAAACCATAGATTTCCAGCTATTAGATAGGGAACCAAAAGACCTCTGAACCAAACTGGAGACACTTCAAGGAAAGAATACAAAAATATAGTCAATTTGCAATCAAAAAAGGAAAGAAAACTCTCACTGTATGACAGATTAAACTCTTATTAAACAGTTATGGACAGGCAAGAAGCAAAAGGTAACAGAAATGGGGTCAGAATCCTGAATGCAGTTGTTTAATGACTTGTGTGTATTACAATAATCAATGCAAAGAAATAGAAGACCATTAAAAAGGTAGAAAAAGAGACCTCTTCCACAAGACTCAAGAAATCAAAGGGAAATTCAAACCAAGATATGACAAACATGGGAGCACACTGTAGAAAAAAAGAAAAAAGATGATAGAGGTAGCACACTGAATATAAAAGGATGGCAGATTACTCAAGGCAGAATGTTTTCTAAAGAAATCTAGTTTTGGAAATGGAAACCACTCACAAAATACTTGGACAAAATAAATCCCCAGGAACAGGTGTCGTGCCAATTCAATTATCTTAGGCTACAGAGACAAAATCCATTCAAATTCTAACTAAAGTCTTCCAACAAATATGGGAAATAAAGTAGTGGCCTGCAGATCGTAAACACTCAATATTCATTCTGATCCGCAAGAAAGGGGACACTAAGGATTGCTGTATCCATTGGACCGTTGCATCAATCTCCCATGCAAGCAAATAGATGCTCAGAATTTTACAACAAAAACTTTTTACAGGTATAGAGCAAGAAATGCCACTTGTCCAAGCTGGGTTTCGAAAGGAGGAAGGACTGCAATCATATATTGGACAACAGACCACACTAAAGAATTCAGAAGAAAATTATATTGTGCTTCATAGATTATACACAAGCCTTGATTGTGTAGATCATGAAGAACTACAGAGTGTTCTAAATGAAATGTGTGTGCCACATTTGATTCTCTTGATGTGTAACCTATACTTAGGGCAAGTGGCCATTGCCAGGATAGAATATGCAAGAGCGGGATGGCTTTCAATTGGCAAGGAATCTGGAAGGGATGGATTTTATCACCCTATCCATTTTAGTTATATGTAGAACATATCATACAGACAGATAGATTAGACTCAGAGGAAGGAAACATGAAAACAGAAGGAAGAACATCAACAGTTACAGATGAGCAGATGACACCATAATAGTGGCAGAAAATAGGAAGGATTTATTATTTATTTATCTACTTACCCAGTGTTGCCTGGGATTTTATCTTCCTCTTAAGAACTCATCCAATTGTCTTCTCCAGGACCTGTAACTCTTCCCCGTATTTCCCAATGCAATCTGTATTTAGAGTGATTTACATACACAGTTTGGGTTCCTGAGATAATATACTGTTCTCCTCCTTGCTGCTAGGCCTCGTCTTCATAGCAACTGGCCTATTCCAGTACCTGTAACTTATCCCCATATTCCCCAATCCAATCTGTGTTCTCTGACAACATTGATGTACTGGCTTTTCAACTTTTTGGTTTCCTGTTGAATTTGTGCAATGGCTTTATGTTTTTCTGGAAGCATTTTTTGTTTTGAATTTCAACTTTAAGATTCCTCACATAATGGAACCCATACAATCTACTGGGTGAAGCAAGACCTTGTAACTATGTTGTGTATGTCACTTTAATTTTTCTCACATATGCTTCCCATATGTTTTCTGGCATCCTTATTGATGGAAGGCCTCATCTCCATAGCAACCGGCCTGAGGCCCGCGAGCTCTCGGCAGAGAATTCCCTCCCTAAACTGCCAACCCCAGGATTCCATAGAATCTTCACAGTCAGCCAATCATACGAGGTCTTCTTGCCTCAGCCAATCATATGAGGTCTTTGCCTGCCTGATGCAGACAAACAGACAAACTCACAGACAAACTTTGACTTTTATATAGTAGATTCATTGTCTTTATATGCCACCTTTTCTCCCAGAGCGGGACCCAAGTTGGCTTCCAAAATGTTAAAAAACATTTAAAACAATTTTTAAAAAATAACAAAAATATAAAATTATAAAAATTTACTTTTTAAAAAAATAATAATAAGTAAAAGCTTCCAAACTTGCCCATTAAAAGCCTGCTTGAAAAGACATGGAATAACTATTGAGGAAAGTCGAGGAAACCATCCAAAAGCAGGGTTACAGCTGAACATTAGGAAAACAAAAACAACGCCCACAACACTATATAACAGTAAAGTATATTATGAAGACATCAAAATAGCCAAAGACAGTATATACCTCGGCTTTGTGACTAACCACAATGGAGACAGTAAAGAAGAAATCATTGAATGCCAAACACCGTTGAATATCAAAGTCAGAATCATCCCTGCTACAGTATTTCTGATTTCTATGTATGACATTGAAAGTTGGTCAGTGAAAAAAAGCTGATTTGAAGAAAATCAGTTCATTTGAAATGTGGCGGTGGAAGAAAGTGCTACAGAGACCATGAACTGTCACAAAAACAAATAAATGAGTCCTAGAGCAAATCAACCCTGAACTCTCCATATACCCAAATGCCAAACTGAGGCTATCATACTTTGGGCATATCAGGAGACAACATGACTCATGAGAAAAGACAATGCTCAGCGCAGTGGGCGGCGGCAGCAGGGAAAGAGGAAGTCCTCTTTACAGGTTGCTAGACTCAGGCCATTTCCGCACTAGCCTGTTATAGCGGAGATTCCACTTTCAACATCCTCTGGAATCCTGGGGTTTGCAGTTTCGGGAGGGGCCAGCCGGCCCCTCCCGAAACTGCAAACCCCAGGATTCCAGAGGATGTTGAAAGTGGAATCATCATGCTATAACAGGCTAGTGCGGAAATGGCTTCAATCAAGGAAGCCACAGTCTTGAATTTACAAGACCTCAATAAGTTTGTGGATAACAGTGTAAGTTGGCGGGGTTCTTATTCACAGAGTTGCCAGAAACTGAAGCTAACTTGAAAGAAATTAACACCAACAAGAACTTGCAGGCTGTTTGCAGTCCCCCTGGTGAAAGCTATGCAGCCCCCAGGCTTTTGCCCTCGGCACCAGCAAATTCTCTCCACACAAACATCTCTCTTTTTTGTATTGGTTTTGGTTTTTGCATGTTTAGCTGCTGGGCTTCCTGCCAAAATCCTTCAGGGACAAAAAGTGTTTTGCATCCCTGGAGTACTAAAATAAATCCAGAGCCCAGTGTAGGTCCTTCAGGCTTCTTATTGATGCAGTTCTCCTAAGAACTGCTAACTGCTGAAAGGGTTTCTTTTTAAACTTTTCCCTTAGAAAAAGAAGGCTTATTTTCCCTTCCTTTCTTATAAGCCTGACAGCAGCACCTGGAACCCTCAAGTAACTGACTTCAGTTACTCCTCTAAACAACACAATTTCAGCCCATTCTTTACATTTCTGCAAACTTAGAGAATGTTGAGGTGTGTGTGGAAGATTTCTCTCTCTTGTGTTAAACTTGGTCCTGTTAATATAGAAGGAAAAGCACTAGGAAACAATTTGCTGAAGTTCCAACTCGGCACCGAGTTATTTATTTTTTAAAGACTTTTGGGGCTATTGTTTTGTCATCAAGTAAATACCTCAGTAATAAAAAAAAATGTGCGTATGATGGTAGTGTAGGGTTTCGTACAGCAGTACACGATAGCAGTTTGTTTCTGTTATATTTCTGAAGAGAATTACCATATTTTCCGGCGTATAAGACGACTGGGCGTATAAGACGACCCCAACTTTTCCAGTTAAAATATAGAGTTTGGGATATACTCGCCGTATAAGACTACCCCTCTTCCAACACACACCAAATAAAAATTAAAAAAACATCAGATTTCATTTCAATATGGTAATTTTAATTCTATTTAAAATATGTGTGTGTGTGTGTATATATATATATATTATTGCACATCTGTCATTACGAATAATGCAATCCATGCTAAAAAGCGGGGAGGCAAGCAATATTCCCGGAGCATTGCAAGGCACTCCCCTTTCCCAAACTCCTTGCAAAGTGGGTTTCATTGCAAAGGGCTCATGGTTACTGGGGTCCCCACCTCCCGGTGTGATTTAATGCAAAACGTGTCGCAAAAGAGAAAACCCAAATTTGGTTTGGAGGTCTCTCTTTTCCCCCTTTCTCCTCCGTCCCACCACTCCAACCACTGGAAAAGCGAGCGAATGGGGTTCCCAGCGAGTCAGACATGGCAGCGGTGACAGGTGCTGGTGCTGCGTGGAGACAGCGAGAGGCAGGCGGGTAGCTGGAAAGAGCCGGAGCCCAGCGAAGGAGGAAGCGGCAGAGGAGCCGGAAAGGCCGCCTGGCTCCCATTCTCGGGGGCTCGCTGCTAAGAGCCCCTCCTCTCCTCCTCCCTTGCCGCTGCTGCTCCGGGAGGAGCCAGCAGACGAGCGCCGGACTCGCATCCTTGCGAAAAGGGGCAGCCTCGCCAGCCCCGGGCGCTCCCTGCCAGCCCCGCTGGACTTTTGAGCAAACTTGAGCTGCTCGCTCCCTCCCTCCCTCCCTTTTAATACCCTTCCTCCTCCTCCTCCTTCTTTCCTGGGAGGATGTCCTCTGGGCAGTGCTGGGAGGCAGCGGCAGCGGCGGTGCCCTAGTTGAGCGAGTGAGCAAGCGAGTGAAGTTTTGGCGAGGCGAGCGCAGCACGGCACCCCCTTTCCCTCGCTCCCCCGGGCCCCCCATCCTCCTCCGCCGGCGAGGGAGGGAGGGAGGGAGCGAAGGAAGGAAACAAAATGTTTGCCCGAACCGCTGCAGCTGCTTCCACCAAGGTAAACGGAGGAGGAGAGGGAAGGGGGCAGTGCCCCACGCCTGGCTCTTTGGGGCTGGGGGTCCGGGGGGTGGGTGCCCAGAGGGGAGGAGGGCGGGGGAGGCCAGTGCCGGTACTCGCCCCCCACGCGCCCTGCTGGCCTGGAGGGAAGCCCTCCTTTCCCCCTCTCTGCCAACTTGGCCGGACTCTTCCCCGCCTCCACCCTCCCTCCCTCGCACGCGCATAGTGGTGGCGGCGCTGTTGTATCCATATCATGCCCCCAGCCTGGGAGCTGTAGGCGGAGCTGGGGGCGGAAGCGGAGAGGCAGCGCGACCGGCGCTCGCACGAGGGGGAAGAGCGGCTAGCACAGGAAGCCTCTCCCAAAACGCCACTGCTTCTCCCCTGGCATCTTCAGATAAGTGCGCAGCGCTGCCCTTGCTGCTTTCATATGGTCGCCGCATATGGCGGGGATGCAGCCGCGGCCAATTTTGAGCTCCCCCCACCGTATGCGGCGACCGCAGTTTCTCCAGTCTGGCTTGGAAGCACCCGCCCTATAAGACAACACCCGGCCTATAAGACGATCCCCGACTTTTGAGAAGATTTTCCTGGGTTAAAAAGTCATCTTATACTCTGGAAAGTACGGTAACTTTTTTTCTCATTGTTCTACATAACTTCCAATAGCCCTGTGTTTTATAATCTCCTTCTTCTAGCCTATCTGCAGAATAATATAATCTACCAGAGGTCTTCTTGTTGCCTCTAAGCTCATCTTTGGTTGAAAGGGGGAGAATATCATACCGTCCAACGGTCCCAATGTGGCAAGGGACAATCCAATTACTCTTCAGACATTCCACTTTTTCAGCTGCTTTTAAACTGTCCCGGCTTCTCTCTCTTCTTCCATTTTCCCACTTAGTGTTCAGTTTACTTCAATTGCTACACACTGTGTTCAAAATGCAAAAGCAGTTTGTAGAATCTTGCCCTTCTCTGTAGACTTAGGCAAAAGCAAATTGCTACAGCCTCTCTTAGTTTGTGTGTGCTTCCTCTTTAACAATCTTGGCCATCTAGACCACACTCTGTTGTTGCTTGGTTCCAAATGTCCTGTTTTTTAATCTGTGAAATGTTAGAGGGTATGAAATATTTCTGCAGACCTCTTTGTAGCAGCCTCAGTAGTTATTTCTTAATTACTAAAAGACAATTCTTTCTTATAACCTGTTCCCCTGGGCTCCTTTCTAGTAAAGTGATACTTGGCAGGAGGAGACATACTTAGGCGGTAACCAATTCCTATGTATATCTATTTGGGTGTAAGCCCCTCCGTGTTCACTGGGCCTTTCTTCTTCATAAATATGTTTAAAATTGCAACCTTAACCACTAATTTCACTACGATTAAAAATTCCTACTTTTGTGTTGGGATTTAACAAAAATAGGTGCACCCAATACCAAAAGACCATTAATATTTAAACTGAAAATAATATTTTAAGAAAATATCATTTCTTGTACTGTTGACCTAATTCCATGGAAAATAAATTTCCTGTTTACTGAAAGTATGTTTTCAAGACATAGCTTAGAAAAGCTATATTTTTGGACTATCAGTCAGCTGGGCTGGCTGGGGGATGCATGCTCTAATAACATAAGCACAAACTGGCATTTTTACATTAACGTGAACTAAAATAAAAGCACAGTACTAAAACAGTGAACTAAAAATATTAAACACTAACTCACTAAAGCATTATCTTAATAACTTGCTAAACACTAACTTACTAAAACAAAAAAGGGCTCTCACCCACCCAAACAAAACTGTAATGAAAGACAGAAGATAAGAAAAAGAAAAAAAAATACTCTACCATTACAGGTGCAACTAAGCAAACTTACTAAGATTACTAGTAACCATATCCACAAACGATTGCATTGTTAGATTTTTTTTTCTTGCTCAAAAAGTCCATAAACAGTTTCCAGTTTTTCAAGAAATCTTCAACTGGCTTATCCTTTAAACACATGTTAGTCTGGCCATTTGGGATAACTCAGCAACCTTAGCAATTCACTCTTCCATCAACAGTGCCTCAGTCCATTTCCTGCTTTGAGCAAACAATATTCTTGCAGGTATGATCATGAAACAGAGAGATAGGCCATATATACTATCCAGTTCTCTATCCATAATACCCCTGGGTGGAAATTCTGGGCTGAGATAGTCCAGCATTTTTCTAGCTTGTGGGTAGGGGAGTTTACTGAAGAATAATATTCATTTTATATAAGCAATTTTCATACTGTTCTCAATGTGAATGGAATTTTAAAAGAGTAAGTGTTCAGCATTTTCAGTTTTAAAACAGTTATTACTTTTTGATGTACATGTCCAGCGTCATTAAAATAACTTCTTTTCTTTTCTTTACTAAAAGGGCATGACATCTCCATGAGATTTTCCTCCACATTGCTTCTGAAAAGGTAATTGCTTTTCAGCACAATGCATTTCAAACTTGGTAACATAAGGCGAGTGACAATCGGAGCAAGTAATCTTGTGTTCCCATTACAGCAAATTAGGAAAGCAATGGACCAGATGAATGGCCCACATGTCCATCTTTTCCGCAACCTTCAAATCAAAACATGTGGTATATTTGAAAAGCTCCCCAGCAGTTTGTTACAAAAAGAACTCCTCTTTAATTCAGAATTCCTTCAAAAGAGAAGCTCATTTCTAGCCATACCTGAAATGAGAAATACGTTTATGGTTCTATCTCCAAATTTCTTTTTTTTTAAAAAAAAATGTAATTTTACTCTTCAAGTAATTTACACATTGGTATGAATAAATGGTCTTAGAATTCTCCAGCCAGCTAGCTACTGTCCAAGTTGTCTGAGGGATTCTTAGAGTTCTTGTTTAGAAAAGGTAACTTTTAAAATAGCTGATAAATACCTAGTGCAAAATTTGAGTGGGTTGGAGGGGGAAATATCAGTAAGATTGCCTTGAATGCATGTCTTTGGATTCCATGATAACATGTTGTAAATAGTCAACAAGAACTGGTAGAATCAGATTCAAGTTCCCACTTAAATACCTTCCATAAAATACCTATTTTAAGTAGCTGTTTTCTTCTCCTGTTGCTTGCTTCAGGAGCCATTTTTACGCAAATTTTAAAGATGAGTTGCTATGTAGTACCATCCTCCCAGCATGTTGCATTCTGCCTGGACGCCTAACTCCGGAACTTTCTATGTGCAGAGGTTGTTGGGGAAGGGAAATACGTAGCTAATTAGTGCCAACTCTGTGCAGTGTTGGCACCAAGGTTTCTGTCACTGAATATATAGCAAGGAGTAAATTCCCCCCTTCATATTTTTAAATCTGGAAACTTTCTTCAAGGTTGCAAAACAATTTGTACAGAAATGTGTGATTACAAACTGGAAAGTTAATATATAGCTGTCAAAATACTAATCTTCTCCTCCTTCTGCCCTGCAAATGAATTTCCCTGGATTTTTTTTTCTACCTTCTATAAACTATGGGGTTTTTTCTTCTTTCAAAATTGGGGAAAAAATCAATTGCTTCTTTCAAGTGTCTTCCAGCTGTGCAATTTGAAGGTAGGTATCAGTGCTGAAATGAAGACATTTTAATAACAACATGAACGGATTCTATAGTTGTGTTCAGCAGAAAGCAGACCAGTCACATTCAGTATCATCTAATCAAGGGTAGGCAAATATGATCCTACAGATATTGGACTGCAACTCCCATGTGCCCTAGTTCGCATAGCTGCTAGGGAAGGATTCTAGGGGTGCAGCTCAAAAATGTTCAGAGGCCACAGTTGACCACCCCATTCTACTCTGAAAAAACACAATTGCTTGTGTTTCTAAACCAGTTACTTATGTACCGTATATACCGATGTATAAGTTGCCCTCATGTATAAGTTGAGGGCAGGTGTTGGGACCAAAATTATGGATTTTTATATGACCTGTGGATTACTCAAGGGTCATTCTATGAAACTGGGAAAGAGCCAGTGCCACCTCAGAGAGCCTGTCACCCCTGGCCACAGCTGTTGCCATTTTTCCATGCAGGCATTCAAAAAGGCCTTTTGCTACTCTACTCAGAGAATGGGATGATTCCTTTTTTTGATAAAAGTTACAATACAATATTAACTCTTACATTAAAAAAAGGAACCATCCCTTCTCAGAGTAGAGTGACAGGCAAGAGCTTAGTCTCTTCTGGAGCAATCTAAAAGAAGCACCAGCCGCCTCTACTTGTTTAGTACTCCTTTGAGGAGGAGAGCCATTTTCAAAAAGGCCAGAAGTGGCACCACGGCAGAAGGAATAGAGCATGTCAGTGCTTTTTCAGTTTCTCTTGAGACAAACTAAGCTCTTGCCTTTTACCACTGTACTCAGAGAAGGGGGAGAAGGGGATGATTCATTTTTTTGATAAGAGTTAAGGTACAGTACTTACATTGACCCATGAATAAGTCAACCCAGCCTTTTTGGGTCAATGTTTTGACTAAAATTTTTAGACTTATATATAAGTATATACAGTAAATCTTATTGAAATCAGTAGGCCAGATGTATGCATAACACCTCACTAATTTGGGCAGCATCTTTTATTTATTTCATACTGCAAGTTCCATCGGGCAGAGACCCACTTATTTTGTTCAAATATGGAGTCTATAACACTTCCCCTCAGGCCTTGGAGGACTTCCACTGCCCCTGCCATACACAAGCTTCCCTATACCTTTGAAAGAAATGTTTTGGCTTAAAAGGACCTTGCACCTTCTCCAACCCATTTTAGGTTCAAGAAGCTTCTTCTTGAGATGTGGATGTGTTGCTTCCAGTTGGGGGCGGGGTGCCACAGAGCTAAAATGGGTGAATGGGGTACTAAGAATTGTCCCTCTATCTCATAATTTAAAAGTTTTTAGAAGACCAGGTGTCAGGAGACCCTGAAGGAAGGAATCACAGTGGAGGTCTGGTGGATAAGCTGCACTTTGTCTACCTAAAATTTTACTTTTTTCTGGATTTGACTCCCAGAATCCCCCAGCCAGAAGTGCCACTGGTCAAAATGGTAACTTTTCCAAGCTCTGGACAAGACATTGGAAGAGTGAACCAAGACCACAACTTCCAGATCACAGATATATGCTCACACAAGCCTAGATACTATTATTAGTCCCAACTACAGTAGACCCACTGAATCATCTGTTGATTCACCATTCAACAATTGATTCTGGTTGAGACTAGCCAACAGGATTCCAGATACTTCCAAGCCATAAATGGTTTTTCATGTTGCTGGCAACATCAGTCAGTTGGTAAATAGAGCTTAAGAGCTTAAGGCTTAAGGCTGTGAGCACTCCCATATGTATCCCATAATATTTAGTGTTCTTGAATCCTGTTGGCACAGGTATTTAGGCCAATTGTAAAGCATTACCACCTTTTCCTTAAGATTAAACTAGCAGCAGGAGGATATACAGTTATTCTGTGGGCCAGAATTTCTAACTGGAAACATAATTTCAAACTGTCCCTATTAATCCTCTGTTGTCCCATTTTTTCAGCTACTTTTAAAATGCCCCAGTTTCTCTCTCTCTCTTGATCCTACTTTCTACTCAGCTTACTTCAGTGGAGGCAAAGTGAGTTCAAAGAGCAAAAGTAGTTTGGACTCAATACAGCAGGTGGGAGAGGAGATAAAAGGGAAGACTCTTGCCCCTCCAAGTAGACTCAAGCAAAAGCAAAGTGTTTCAGCCTCTCTAAGCTTATGTGTTCTTCCTCATTACTTTGCTATCTTGATCACAGTCTGATGTTGCTTGGTCACATGTGTCCCTGTTTACCTCTGTGAAATACTGGAAGGAATGAAACTTATAAATTTGACAATAGTATTTCACTAAGGGGGCTTCTAGACTACGGCCATTTCCACACTACAACCCAGTCCCAGCATGGTGTCATATCGAAGCCGGTCTGCAATGTGTGCTGCTGCATGACATCATCGCAGTCCCACTCCTGTCTCGCCCCCCGCTTTTGTGATCTCACATTATACTATTGTTACCCTGATTTCTGGGGTCCCGGGAGGGACACCTCTATGTGCTCACAACGGGGAATGGGAATTAGCAGAGCACAAGCTAAGCAATCCAAGAGGCAGAGCAGCCTAGTAAGATCTTGAACCCAATGTCTACGGGGTCAGGCCAAGTCAATGAGCAAACAGAAGTAAATTAAAATTGTTTTCCTTTATTTTGATAACACAGTCAAAATGTATGTATGCAAACACACTCACACAGACCTAATGAAAGAAAGGTAGGTGTTGGATAGAGGGGTTTAGGAGGGGTTTTTGCATGAGAAATACTACACCTGTCCTGAAGCCTGGATAGTCTGAAGAAAAGTCCGTAGAAGTGGAGATTCTCAGCACGTGGAGCTGAGGGGAAGGCTCATTGAACGGAGCAACAGCAAGGCGGGATAGAAGTCAGAGCAATCCGAGGAAGCGCTCAAAATCAGGGGATCTTATAGGGGAAAATGTGCCTGTAGGCTAGTCCTTTCCCAGGGAAAACAATGGGTTTTGGGCTGGAGACAAAGCCCCCGAAAGGTCAGTACTTTGCATGATTGAACTATGACAGCGTTGTCAATAGAGTAGACAGTATGCAAGCACGGAGTGCTTGAGAGTTGAGTATTCAGCTCATCAAGCTGCCTGCTTGGGGCAGGAGATCTTTTGTAAACAGCGTGCATACATAATGTAATCTTAAGAAGGTACTTGCCCGGAGGTCTCCTGAAGCTGCAGTCTGGCAGTTACTGGCCTGCCTGGATTTGCTTCGAATGGTTCAGCTATTTTCAGCCATGCCTGTGTGCGTGCTTGTCCGGGGGCCTTGCAAGCACATGGAGAGGAATGGGTAGTGAAGGCCAAATTCTTGATATCAAATGATATCTAATATACCACAAGTTCGGACTAGAAACTACAGTAACACTATTACTATAAAATAATCTGGTAATAGGCCCCTTTTGTGGGGTGATCGCGTTGGCTGGGGCTGTGAAGAAAAGGTGGAAGCGCTATCAAGCTGCTTCCTTCCTCAATGCAGCACAGAAAGAGGCTGGTTGCATTGCATAAAGAAGCAGCATGTCCCAAATGCTACCATCCGTCAGCAGCTGGCTGAGTGCGAAGGGGAACATTTGGGACACACTCCCATCCTGGCAAAGGCACTGCCAGGATGACGCTGGGACATTGTGGGATACAAATAAGGTGCAGAAAGGGCCTAAACTTTCATTCTGTGATAATTCTGCCTTATTTACAGATTTTTACTGGGGAAAGGGAGGGGAAGTATTCAAATTTCTTCCTTTTGTAACCCTGCTGTGCTTTGAAATCATTTTTTCTTCTGCTTCTTCTGCTACTCTTCCTTCCAATCAATCAATCAATCAATCAATCTGACCAAGTACATAACAAATTTGCGCATGGAAAGCAATGGGCTACAAAAACATCCTGTTATAAAATTGGTTCCTTCATCCAACTTAGTTCCACTTTCACTGGTTTTGTTCTTAAATCAGTCATATGCACAACTACTCTTTGTTAGGATGCATTCAGGGTCTGAAAATTCAAAGCCTATGGCTGAAAACTGACTTTTACACCCATTAATAGCATTATCATTGACACTAATATATGTCCCACTATTCTAACTATGTGGAAAATTGATAACCAAAAGGAAGATGAGGAAATTCTGTTATGTTATTTAAAACATGTGGAATAAAATTAAGCAGGTGGTGATCTCAGGTAAATATTAAGACATTTCCTAAGGCATCATTTACCCTTTCCAAGGTTTGCAAAAGAGATTACAAGACTTGCTGCAGAGGGAAAAGATTACAGAAATATTATTGGTAAAGGAGATATATCCTGAGTTGCCAGGAACTCAGTACTTGTGGCTTTCACAGTTCTTGCTGATATATGTATATTAGATAGCTAATAAATGCTATCTTTTTCTTTTTTGATTTATTTCAGTTTCAGAACAAACATAAACAAACTGTTTATATTGGAAAAGCTGCACAAGAAGTTTGGCTCACTTTGTCAGGAAGCATGCAGTCTGAAACAAATTGTAAAATAGATTACATTTAAGTGTAAATTATTAGGTTGTATTTTAACAGGTGCCATTAACTCTTGATATTAATACTGAGGTGACTATGTCAGAAGAGGGGAAGACAGGTTTCATATGTTGTTGCCCATATTCTTTCCTTCTTTGGTCATAGCAGATTATATAATTCTGGAGATAATTAATGTTACAGTTTTCAACCAGGGGATTACCATTCCTTCAAGAGATTTACATTTTTAGGCACTTAACTACAGTTTGACAAAAGTATCCCAGAAGCCCCAAGCCAGCACGCCTATTGATTGACTGTGAGATTCTGACAGTTGTGATTTCCCCATGATAATTTTCCCCAAGCTTCTAGCAAAACTACACATTATGTTAAACACATAGCTGGTCCAGTGCATGGATTGATTGATTGACTGATTGATTGATTGATTGATTGTAACCATGGCTGCTCTATAAATTATCAAACATGTAAGGCCCAATGCCACATTTAATGCAATGTGCTGGTTGGCCCTGGGTATTATTGAACAAAAGAACATGCAGTGCCTATAATCTCTCCCTGCCAGCCTTTTATATGCCCTGGTACCTGGACGGCACAGTTCATGAAGGACAAGGTCTCCATATGGAAGGAAATAAAAGTATAAATTGGCTTTAACCAATTATCATTGGCATATCCAGAATCTCTGTGGTTTCACTGGCTTTATGCATTTTCATTTGGCCTCAAAAGAAACCCCTGAAGCAAAGGCTGACATAACAAAAAGCTTAAGCAAGAAAAGAAGAGCCTGACAAAAGTTCCTCTGCAATCCAGTTATCACATAAGCTTACTCCTTGGGACCTTCTGTGCTTCCAAGAGACTACACCCTCTGCTAAAACCATGTTTGCATTATTTAACGCCAGCTTGAAAAAACAGTAAAAATCTAGGGGAATCAGCCAGAAAATCACTGGCATAAAGAGATATTCCAGAGCTTTTATTTTATTTTATTTTATTTAGTGAAAAAGGAGGAAAGGCCTTGATTGGATCATTATGGGAAAAGATGGGAGCTGATGGCATTTTCTCAGTTTTAATGAGGTGAATAAAGCATTCAGAAGTCTCCGGATAATATTTTCAGAACCTGCTAAGTGTCTCAGAAGCTCTTGTCAAAGTGGTTACTTTGAAACCATTCAGCATCAGTAGGACAAGAGCCATCTAAAACTGCCATCTTTAAACTTCTCACTGGAGAATAGTCCTAAGGACTTTGATCACTCTACTATGAAGCAAGTAGACTGGGAAAATGCAGCCTTAGCATATCATCACTAAGCTGAAATACCCTAAACTGAAATCAACAGTGTTTATTTCTACACACTGCAGTCTTCCTCAGATTTTTATAGCACTGTGTGCTGTTGTAAGTTCAATTGACCTTATTCCCATGCATATTAAAATAAGGTGGCAAACCTTTTTGTTCTCCCTTTCTGCAGCTTGAAATTGTTGATCTACAATTCACAATATTACTTGTTAGCCATGATGGTTGGGACTCCTGGGCCATGTCCAAAATGGTTGGAGTGCCAAGGATTCCTGTAGTGGCAATACACCAGAAAAATATTGTACAAGAATTAGTATCTGCAGAGAGCTCTTGTGCCTCATCAAACCACAAACTGTAGGTTTCTATAGGAATAGCAGTTAGAATGGAATATCACATTATAGTATGAAAGGGTCCCAGATGGTGGAAATCCAACATGATAGCTTGACCTTTCTCATGTCAGATTGTACTCTCTTTGAATGCTTTTCTTGAAAGTTTGAGTGGATTGGCCTCCTGGTGGCAATTTTGTTGTTTCTTTCTCCTTGGAAAGTACATTCAGAAATGCTATCCCTCACCTGTAGTCTGAAATAGTCGAGATTACAGTATCACCACACAATGCTACTACCTTATTCTGTACATACCTTATTCTGTACATACCTTATTGTACATGCACAGCCTCACTTCCAATGTAAATCTGTGGCTATTTTTCTGGATTCTGACCTGGTTGAGATAGACTTCTTGGATCCACCTTACTTTACTCAGTGGAAGAGAAACATTTACACATTATGGGAGGAAGATATCTTGTTTAGAAATCAACAGCTCTATCGAAAGATGCCAAGAGATCTGTTAGAGGAAAGGTCAGATATGAGAGCAGGTCAGCCTTCACACTGATGTCTTATTCAAAGGTTTTTGCTGGAGAGGTTTCTATTAAAATGTCAGCACACAATATCTTGTACTGAATGGAATACTCACTATAAACCTAGTCTTATTAGCAGAATATTGGCACAACAGCCATGGTTAGAACCACTTCTGAAATGCCTTGAACTTTTGCCTGTTGCAATATCTCCCACTTCAAAACATTCTTTCACAAATGGAATTACTTAGGACTAGCAGTATAACTTATTTAAATATATGGTGCATCCTGTAGAAATCATCTCATTCATACACTTTATTGAAATTAAATAAAATGACTAAGAAACTAATAATCATAGTTGGCGACTCATAGACAAATTTCCAGTCTAGATGTCCATCTGGTCATATGCCCCAGGACCTTCTCTATGGTGGGCATAAGTAGAAACAATCAATTCCCCAACATGACTATGGTTACTGGACTTTGAAGTGATGGCAAATACAACAGATTGTACTATTTCCTCCCTGCTTCAGCCATTCAGAGACAATTGTCTTTGTTAAAAGAGCTTGGGAGAAATTAAACAGCTTATTTTGGACAGATCTGTGCTTGCTGTAGGTCACAAGAAGTGGTAAATGGTTTTAATCTGAATGTTAGAGCTCAGCTGCTTTAAGATTCAGACTAAGGCCCTTTCCGCAGGTTACCGGATCCTGGCAGCATCCCACAGGGATCCTGGTAGAGCATCTCCCTCGAGGGGAGTGTGACAGGAACACTCCCCTCCTCACTGGCAGCCTGCAGGAATAGAGGAGGTGTGATGGCCATGCCTGTTCCTTTTGCAGCACAGCCAGGCACTGTTCCAGGCTGTGCTGGGGCAGGAAGCGTGGCTATCACGCTTCCTGACCCTCTACAGCTCAGGTGAGTGTGGGAGGTGGTGGGATAGCTGCTTGATCACCAGTCATTGACAGGTTTAACCTGTCAATTATTTGTGGTGCAATTACGCTGCCTGGGGATGGGAGAACGACAAGAAGCGGATGACGTCATGCATAAACATCGTCTGGGTCCCGTCCGTCTCCTTTCCCCAGTGTGGGACAACAACATCCTGCAGAAAGGGCCTAAAACTCAGAGTAAATCAACCATCCACCAATACTGGAGAGGCAAACCACTAGTGCACCTTCCAGCCCACTCTATGCCAGTTAGTATACAAATAGCATTGCTATATGAAACCAGTTAGGAGCTGATGTAATGTCTTTTCAACCCTAACATGATCCGAAAGGCAGTTTCTGTACTTTCCTATGGAGGTGGTGGTGGTGATGGAGGAGGAGGAGGAGGAGGGCAGGATCCACTTTCATGATTTAAGCTAAAATCTAAAATATGATGATGTCAGAAAAATAAATAAATCAGGCAGAGCAAGCTAAGTGTTCTTGACTCTTTTAAGCACAGTATGACAACACAATGTCTAGGACCGTTAGATGATTGGAAGACAACTCATTTGAAATGTGGTTCCACATATACTGTGGCTTGTTAAAAAGACAAATCAACAGGCAAATCAGGGGCAAATCCAGCCTGAACTCTCCCCAGAAACCAACACAACTAAACTAAGACTGAGACATACTTTGCCTATATTGTGAGAAGACATGATTCACTAGAAAAGACAATAATGCTGGTAAAGTAGAAGGTAGCAGGAAAAGCGGAAGACCACATTACAGACGGATAGACTCAACTAAGGAAGCCATGGCTCTGAATCTGCAAGACCTGAGCAGGGCTGTTGATGATAGGATGACTTGGAGGTTTCTCATTTATAGGGTGGCCATAGGTCGAAACTGACAACATTTAGGCCATTTCTCCACAACAGCAGTGGATTGTTTCCAGTCCCAGAGTCATGCTACCACTATGCAGCTGTTATCTTGTCCCCAAAACTGTTGCAAAACTGCTTTATACCATTTCCAGAATAAAATACATTAAGAGCCTTTTTTAACACTTCAATCCCGTCAGCTGGCCCAGTGCAGTACCTTGATAGCACTTCATAGTGCTTCCTCTCTGCCTGGATCCAGGAATGAGTGGGATGTGGGCATGCCCAGCTTGTCCTTCCCTCAGTGACTCCCATGGTGTGGTAACTTCAAAATCTCACCTCTCCATGTTTATTTTAAATTTCTCCTTTGGGTTAAAACTATCTATCTATCTATCTATCTATCTATCTATCTATCTATCTATCTATCTATCTATCTATCTATCTATCTATCTATTTTTGTAATACATTTTTAAGCATTATGGCACAAAAGTGCAATAGGATACTGGCATGTCATGCTGTTACAACATTGCTGTGCAAGTATATCTTCCAAAAAGAAAAGAAAAAAGAAAAAAACCAATCAGGGGCATTGGGGCAGGGTGAAGGTAGGGAAAGGGAGTGACCAAAGATGCTGTAGTGTAGGAGGAACACTGGTGGCAATGCCGTTACTCATCTGCTTAAGGTGGGAAGGTGCGTAAGAGAGTGTTTCTAACCTGCTACCATCATGCAAATGGCAATCCTGGAATTGTAATGGAAGAACTCGCTATTGGGGTATGGTGCGGAAAGGGCCTTAACAACAATGACAAGGCCATGTCATAGATTATAGTGCTTACTGTCTACAAATGGATCTTCACCCAATGATATTAGATTATGACTGATAACTATTGAAATACAAAGACCTATTTTGGTGGGAAAACTTTCATGAAGATCATTTTTTCCATACTTTTATAGGAAAAGGTCTTCTAAGGCTACATGGGTGATTGCTTATAGGAAATTAGCCGGTGTTGGTGAAATGTTTTGCGTGCTCTGTTGTGATTCAGATCAGCTATACTGCTCTTGACTTATACCTCTTTCCAAAAACTGCCAGACTGACAAAAATAAAATAATATTTTTATATTTGAAAGACTAAAGCATAGAGAATGCATAAGGAAATAGCATTTAAAAATGGGAGGAATGGCATGCTTCTTCAAATATTAGAGAAAAAATATTTGAAGACTAATATATATATGATTATGAATGTATAGATAATCATAAAATGTTTAATATCTGACTTAGATCTGCAGTATATGCTTACTGATTTGATTTGCCTGATGGTAATCCCACAGGTTTCAAATGGTCAGATGTTTGGATAAACTGAAGTGCTGACTGCAGAGGGCTGAATGGCAAATAATGAAGCTGGAAAAAAAGACAACAGATGCCAGTGATACCACTTCAGAGCAAACAAAATCGACCCAGTGCAGCACCCTGTCTCCAGCAATGGCCAGATGGGCATCTCTAGAACACATTTAGAGGCATCATGCTCTTGTCAGTAAGCAGCAAAGAACTTGAACTTATCTGCACATGTGTCACTAAGTGGCCCATCTGAGCCATAATTTCCCACTGTGCCAGCCCAGAAATTTTCTGCAATAAAGTACTGTAGTTGCCAGCATATAAGGTGCACCAGTGTATAAGATGCACCCCATTTACACGCCAGTAAATACTATTTGTTGGCATATAAGACACATTGGCATATAAGACGCACCCCATTTTCAAACAGTATTTTTCAGGGGGGAAAGTGAGTCTTATGTGCCACCAAATACAGTACACGTGAAGCTTCCCAGCCTGAAAGGACCTTTACAATCATTTCCTGACCACTTCCATTCATGTACAGTGGGTGAATAGGACTAACATAAGAAGATCAAAGGAACCCTGTGAAGTTGATGGACATTCCTTCTAGAACTTCTAGCTTCTAGCCTTCTAGAACTTCTAGTTGCCTCTGGGAAGCCCGTAAAGCAAGGTTTAAAAGCAAGATCCCTATATTCCCATCATTAATTAACAACTGGGATACTGTCTCTGACTTTGGGGGTTCTCTACTATATCTCTTGGTTCTTTGAAATCAGTGGGGGAGCTAGAATGTACTGGAACACTTGTGTGAATTGCAATGCCTAACAAGCTCTGGATCAGATGAGAAACAAGGGACATTTAGTCATTTGCACACATCAAGTTCAGACAACACAATTATTGCTCTGTTTTCTTGGCCGTATTTATCATTTGTATAAGCTGTACAGCTTGCATATTTTTAGCAAGGTTCTTCTTACTCTGGCAGTATTTTTTTTTATTTCTCTCCTTTTGTACTGCTTCAGATATTTATGTTTCCTGGAATATTTATAAAGCATAGGATTTAGATCAGATGCTTTCTCTAGTATATTCTGTGTTATTTATGGATAATCTGAAGTTTTAAAAGGTCAGGCTGGTGAGAATCCAAGTATTTAGGTCCAGGGCTTTGGAACGTTACATTTTTGAAATAGAATAGGCATGCTCAGTAGGAGTTGTAGTCTAAAAAACAACTTTCTCAAACACTGCAAACAGATTTGTCAAATCCTGAACATCTTCTGGAGTAGCTATGGGACCTTCAGGTATGAACCATAAGAAGCTATCTGTAGCCTTAATGGAAAATCATCTTTATTCTCTCAGAAACATCTTGTGAGTGATGGGTAATTCCCAATCTTTTTCAAATCACCACTGGATAATAGCCACAGTTTATTTTGAGATTAATAGAACACTGATAAGAATCTGCATGCAACCCTGGCACTAAAAACCCTGCAACCCTGGTTTGTTATTAAACTGCTATCATTTTAAACTTTGGTTTTAAGGTTGGCAGTAAAAATAAAAGAAGAGTAATGCTGTTTTTGGTATTGCATCAAAATAGTCTCTCTTTAAAACATCCTGAATGTGAACTTGTTCATTCATTCTTTTACTATGACAGTGTCAAAAACTGCAGTCCATGCAAAGGAAAACAAAACAAAAACCTTAAAGGAAGTGTGCCCAATGAGTGAAATCACAAAGAACTTTAGTGAAATCTATTTCAGAAAGAGGATGTGATATTTTACACAGAAAAAAAAAAGACAATGCAGTAGCTACAATTCCTTGGGGCTTCTGAAAAATGCAATATCATATTAAAGTACAGAAAGTTCATCTAAATTCTCAGTAGACATTAGAACTAAGGAGGAGGCGGTGATCGTTATGTAACCAGAATAATAAAGGGAATTGTGAAATTTGCATAATCACTGTAGATTGAAAGCTTTATGTAATTCATTTTCAGTAGTCAATGGATTGGATCCAACCTAATGTCTTTGGCTCTCCCTTTTCAGATACCTGGTCTGAGGTTGTTTAGGATTTTAGAGTTTAAACCTAATATTTGGGCCTATAAATAGTCTGGGGAAATGCCAGTGATAATTTCAGTTGTTTAAGCACTGACACTGAATGGTCAAAATGTCCGATCCTAGTTAATGTAGCCATGGACGAGCAAGTTCATTAGCAAAAGATCCTAAAGAGTATGTAGCTCCATTTGACGACTGCTGTTGTCTGAAGTCAAAGGTTCAGCTTGCTTAATAGTTCTTCCTTATTTTTTTTCTTTCTTAAGGCATTTTTGCATTAATTTCAGAAGAAAAGACTATGGACCATAGTCTTCCTTGCTCACAAAAGCACCACTTCCATTTATCAGAGGAAGCTTGAAGGAAATGAAGGCAAGCAAGATTTGTCTATTTTAAAACAATGAATATGCTGTCACTCAATAGTTTTAAAATGCTCAAGAGTATAGCTTCAGCTCTTGAGTTACATTTAAAACCACATGTCCTTGAGGGATTCTGTATTTCGGTCGCATTGTGTCTTTTGTACTCACTGAAATTCCATTATAGGGCTTCAGCCTAACCCTGCCATCATTATAGGCCCAAAGGGGTGAACATTAATAACCTTAACAAAGGCACACACACACACACACACACACACACACCTGTTTGACTAAGAACTACGAACCATATGTTAGGTGGTCAATATATTCTGTATTTACCTATACACAAAACAATAGTGCATGTGGATAAATGAGTCATGTCTTCAACAAATTTAAGTGCCACTTTTGTCACTAATTCTCCTGTCTCCTATGCCCATCGTTTGTGTGCCTCACCTCAGCCCTACATACACAGCCTGCTGTTATCCCCCCATGGCTAGTCTTTCAAGGACTTCTCTGTTCATTCAAATGTCTCCTACATGAACTCTTTCAAGATAGGAGTGGGCAAAATGGAGCCCTGGGGCCCTTTGTAGTCCTAGGGCTGTTTTTATGGTGTCCAATTCCTATAAGTTGGTAGGGACAGAAGCCGGTGGCTGCCCCAATACTCTAGAACTCCCTGCCCAGGGAGGCCGGAATGGTCTCCTCATTGCTGTCCTTCGCTTGCCAAACAAAGATCTTTTTAGTTCAGCAGGCTTTTGAAGTAGACAGTTTTTAAAGAATGGACTGAGGGTGCTATATTGTTTTAGATTGAATTGTTTAATAGGCATTGCATCCTTTAAATAGTATTTTATCTTTTTAAGTGTAATTTTAAATCATTTTGATAGTTTAATCCTATTTTAATGTCCATCTTTTTGTATTTTATTGCAAGCTGCCTTGAGTTCCAATTTTGGGAGAGTATGTACAAATACAAATAATACAAATAATAGTAACAACAACAACAATGTCCTTTTCTTACAGGAAAAGGAAGGAAAGGAAAAACAGAAAGGAAAGGAAAGGAAAGGAAAGGAAAGGAAAGGAAAGGAAAGGAAAGGAAAGGAAAGGAAAGGAAAGAGGTGAATTGCCTCTCCAAGAGGGGAGGCAGGTTACAACACTTTTCGCCCACTCACATGTTGTTTGATATTAAAAATATATTGTCATCCATTTTTCAAAATGGGAAAGGACTTCTGGGCACTTTTTATTTATTCTTTAGCATTTGTGCAATGCATGGACAAGCCCCACAAAAACATTTCCAAATCTGTTGTCCATCCCTTTGTAAAGAAATCATAAGCCACATTTGCTTCATGATCAGATCCAACCAACCAAATACACTCCAAGCAATTGATACTTCTCTTTCCTTAGGAGGACTCACTCAAGAACTTGCACAATTATCTCATATTTACCTGCCCTGTCTCCTCCTGCTTCAAACAGGTCATGTTCATCTGCTTCTGTACTAAGATCCCCCTCTGGGCCCACATAAGACCCAAACCCTGTGTGGGGTGGCAAATGTCATAACTGGAGAGGACACCAATGCAATTAAATCAATTACCATATAGCTGTGTAACCAGCCCATAAATAAATGAATATTTGTTCCAAAATCCAGCCAGAATTCCTTATGGCATGGCTATCTAAATTTTAAGGTGATGAAAAGAACAATTACATCTATTTTCACTCATTTAATTTTCTCTTTCTTGCTTATGTAATTTTTATTCAGATAAAAGTCAAAGCACGCCAAACAGAAATGCTAAAACACCGAACGGTCATGTAAATTAGCAGAAGATGGACACTGCTACAATATCTAATTAATGCTTTGGGAACTCATGTCACTTCTACTTAACTTCAAGTACTTGAGAAAGAAAATGTGCTTCCTAATGTTTTGCCCCCCCCCATATTTCTATCTCTTTTATATTTCTGATGCTTTGAAGGAAACAGACCAGTTTCTTCATCCCACACCTCATCTGAATTGGGATCTCAGAACACAATAAATGCTTACTCAATACACAAAACACAATACATGCTTACTCAGAAATCATCTCCAGAGATCCTTACTCAGGGCCACCTATGAGAAATAATTTGATCCCCCCTTTTTCATCCTCCAATTTAATAATGTAAGTTTATTCTCTTCAATATAAGAGGAATGCTGGAATACAACTATGCATTTTCAGTTATGGAAACAAACAAACAAACAAACAAAAAAGACCCAAATCCAATTGTAAGCTGCTTTGGGTCCCATGTTGAGAGAGAGATAGGATATTAATTAATTAATCAGTGTTGACTTACCAGTCAGCAGTTAATTCAATGGCCTGCTGTGCAGAACCTGTTTAATTAATTAAACAATTAATTAACTGCAGGCTGTTTAATTGATTAAACAATCCCTGCAGAGTAGGCCATTGAATTAACCGCTGAATGGTAAGTCAACACTAAAATAGATCCCACTGATTGAAATGGTCTGTTCTAGTAGGGACTAGCAATTGAATTTAGGCCAAAAACTAAGAATCTAAAATGGCCCTACTCCGAGCTCCTTCACCACCTTCACCATTGTTGGCCACAAGTAGCAGGGCCTTGTTTGTAGGTACACATTCATTGTGGAATTTCCTGTCCAAAGAGGCCTATGTTCCCATAGACTTTTGGGAGCAATAGGCGGGAGACCCTAGATTAAAAGCAGGGAACCAGATAACTCCAGGGGCCAGATTGCCCCATGAGCCCATCCCTGATGATACTGAGGTTGTGGGAGCCTCCACTGAAGCCGGTTTTATTGCTTTATGCATTTTTGTCAGCTATCCTGTAGTCTATCTAAAGACATGTTTGAATACCCACCAACATTTCATAGTTGAAAACTGGAACACACATATGGCCAAGCAACATCAGAATGTTGTCAAGACAGCAAAAATGACTAATAAGGAAGAACACACAGGGTGCGAGAGACTACAGCAGTTTGCTTTTGCCTGAGCATACTGGATAGGACAGGACTCTGTCCCCTCCTCTCTTCAACTTTCCCTCTCCTAACTTACTTGCATAAAGACTCCTTATGCAAGAACTCCAATTCCCCTCTCCTTAGGTGCAACACTCACCTGTTCCCTGTGACATCTCTCCCATGCAACATGGCTATTGCAGTGGAAATCTGTAGGCAGTGGAGAAGCATTCTGTTATGACCCAAAAAACTAGATTCGCAACAACACAAGCATTCTCTGTCACCTTTTAAAAGCCACTGAAAAAGTGGGACAACAGAGGATTAATCAGGGTTGCCCCTGCCAAGTCAGGGTAGTTGGAAGGTGTGTTTGGCAGGATATTTACCCAATGAGTAACTCTATATAGGGAAATTGAATTGATAGCAATTCCCACTGAAGTGCTAATGAAACTCTTGAGAAAAGATGTGCCCCAAAGTTCTGGAATGTTTGTACCAGACATTTCAGTGATGATATAACACATCAGAATGGGAACAGGTTTTTGATCTGACTTTGGACTAGTGAACAAGGGAGAAGGCACTTGAAATGAAATGGCTTTTTATTTCCCCCAGAACTTTATATATACTGAAACTTGTGCCCCCCTGAACTTCTCCCCCAATGATATCAAAAATCTCTTCCTTCTTTCTCACCATTCTTCCCTCCTGCTCCTGTTTAATGATGGCTACTTAGAACCAGGAAGAAAAGAAAGGAATGAAGTCATAGGCCATTTCTGCACTAGCCTATTTTAGTGCTATTATTCCACTTTCAACATCCTGTGGAATCCTGGGGTTTGCAGTCAAGGCCCCTCCCTAACTGCATAGTAAGAGGAATGCATATTCCCTACAACTACATGTTTCTCTCTAGCAGTGGGAGATAATGTGCCTCAGCCATCCGCCCTCAGATTTGCAAAGCCAAGGCTATCTTCCACAAAACAAGGCATGTTAACTGCCAGGAAAAGCGCAGACTGTCACAAATAGTCATCTTTCACCACTTAAGGGAATACCCCTTCTGAATCTGTGCTAACTGCACAGTACAGTTGCATTTTAAGACAATGAGGTGAGTGTAAGAAATGAAGTAAAATCTGAGAGTATCAGTTTATAAGTGAGAAAATATCATAAAAGGCAAAACAAAGAGGGCAGGAAATCCTAACTACCTGTTTCTATTTTTATTACCCCCTTTGGACACATAGTTAATTGTGCAAATATTGTTGCACATTTCCCCACTTCCAACATCATTATGAATGTTTTCATCATGAAGGCTGCAGAAATATTAGGAAAATTATACAGAAACAAAATCTGCTTAACTGTTTTCTGGGCAACATGGGTAATGGGTACAGAAGTTGGCCACAGAGCCTTCTTATATGCAAAAATCCAAACTGCGAGCAATTAGTGTTAAATGCATGCATGGCATTGAGAAGGAAGGATGGGAAATCCCAAGAAAGTTTTATTCTGGCCTGTCCATTTTAGAAATGTAGCCCTGGAGCTGTTATTTTCATCTTTCACATGCCATGCAGTGAAAATTCCTGGCTCTCTGCAACATTAGACAATCCAAATTGCAATTTCCTCTGTGTATTAGATCTTTAAAATCCCAGCAGCTGTCTGGATCAACGGAAACATAGCTCACAACCCTCACTGCCACACAACTTCTTATTGTATGAAGACCTATGTCAAGGTAATAAATAGGAAGCATTTATATCAAATGAACCCATAATCCAAAGGAACACTCTGGCTGAAATAACATTACTGACTGCACAAGGAAAATTGGCTCAATCAATCATTAACCAATAAGCAACACAAAACAAAACAAAAGTATCAACACTCGAAATAGGGAAATTGATTAAAATTTATGAACATGCATAATGCATTATCACAAGGTTATTCATTCTCACTGCCATAAATATGTTGTTTGGGTCTATAAATGTCATTTGCTTTGTCTATGTATTTTCTTATCTGTCTAACGGCTGCTTGTGTCTAGCTGGTGTATGACAGTAGCTTGCAATGTCAAACATTTGGATGCACATATGGGAGTTAAAATAGCACTGGAATGTATAGAGCTAATCTGAACTTTTAGATTTATGTAGTTCTGCTGTACAACAATGGTGTGAGAGCTAGTATATCGCCATGGTCAAGAGCATGAGCTGTGAGATGAGAACAAAGTACATTTGAATTCTTGATTTAAATTTCAGCTCCACCATGAGACGTATGCTGAGCACTGGGTATTTCCACAGCACTTTTTCTAAGTTGAATATTACTTAGGAACTATTGGGGGATACATCCACTGTTGTCTGAGGGGGCTGTGCATGATCTCATACCTACATGCATGCACACACCATCATCCATTACAATATAAACAAATAAATGCCCTAGAGAAAGGTTATCAAGATGGCAACAGATCTGCAAATTGAGCCCTAATAAGAAAGGTTGTGGGAGTTAGGTATGTTTAGCCCAGGGGAGAGAAATTTTAGATGTAATATGATAGCTGTTGTTAAATATCAAAATAGGTGTCTGGTGGAAAAATGGATTGAGCTTGTTTTCTGCTGCTCCAGAGGATAAGTAACCAAATCAGTAGGTTCAAATTATAAGGAGACTCTAACTAAAGATTATCATGAACTTCCTGATGACAGGTGCTCTTCAACATTGAAAAAGGCTAACTTGAAGGGTGGTGACCTCCACTGAAGGCTTTTAAACAGAAGTTAGATAGCTACCTGTCAGGAGCACTTTATCAGTAGATTCCAGTACTGGCTAAGAGTTGGATTATATGGCCTTCAGGATCCCTTCCAGCTCTATAGATTACACACACACACACACACACACACACACACGCTTCATTTCAGCAGCGGCAGCTGGAGGCTTCAGTGTCAGTAAGGTGGTGAATCTGCCCTGGATTTTAGAGTAAACTTTAAAGGAACTATCCAAGGTGCTGATCTCTCTCCCCAAAATAGGTTTACACTTTCAGCAGTGATCAACTAAATTCCTGAGTGGATTCACTGACAGGGTTAAAACCAGCTACTTCTCAGCTTATAGGGATCGCTAGAGGATGGCTTTCCCATTTCACTGGGGGTCATTGTTCCTCTACTAGTACTAACAATAGGAAAACAGCAGTCTGAGAAGCCAGAGTACCCCTTCTCCTTTCACTTTGGTGAAATGCAGGTCAAATCTCATCTGCACAAGGAGCAGAATTAGGAGAAAGACAATGTCTACATGAACAAATGTGCTTACTATATGCTGAAATAAAAAAGGAAGTTGAATTTTATACCTACTATCCATCTTCTGTGTGATGTGACTATATGTTCTTTGATACTAGAAATCTTGTCTTATTTAAATATTTGAATCTTACGTGTTTTTTTTCTTCTACAACGATAAACATTTCACTCCTAGAGCATATTGGAACACTCAGACCTTAGGAAAGTTCCTTTTCTTGGATTACAGCTCCCAAGTCTTACATCAAATTCTGGGGCTGGTTAGGTAAGCTGTGGTCTTAAAGGTTACTTTACCAAGTTCTGATAGGCCTGTGGCACATGGCCAGGTGTGTGGACTTCCCCTGATTTCTTCTTCCTTCTTCAGCACATGCTGTATCACATATTACTCTAGCATATATAGAAGCCATATTTTGGGGAAGCTTTGAGGGAAATGTGCAAGATACTTGAAAGGCCTTGTATTTCTTCAGGAACTTCCCTTCGTGGACTGTTAGACTCTGGTCTTTGTAAAAGACATTAGAGTTCTGTACTAATTTGCAAATCTTCTGCATTTCAATGCTCATGCTTGGTTGCTGTTGTTTTTTAATTGTTTAATGTTGTCTTTTTAAGACACAAATGTTTCCACGATGTAACATTATGACACATATTCATAAAGCAGTTCAAATATAAGGCAACAATAATGTGCACTGCCAATTAAATTCCACATCTCCGAAATGAGACCAGGTAAGAATATAGTGCTTCAAAATGAAATAGACATGAATCTCCACTCCTGTCTCTCAAGACTGAGGAACTGAAGGTTCTTTCCCATTTGTCAGCTAACCTGTGTCTGTTTGGAGGTCCCTCTCATTATCATCTGATTACCCAGTTGTGTATAATAGTATAGTCCAAATAGGCAGATTTACCATCAACACTCCACACAAATACTCTTCAGTACTGGAATCTCAGAATTATTAACATGGGAGAATGAGCAATCTGTTTGATGATCTCTTAGCCTGTTTTATTGACATGGTTAGACACAAACCATTTCCGCACTAGACTGTTATATTGTTATTATTCCATTTTCAACATCCTATGGAATCCTGAGGCCCCTCTCTAAACTGTACACCCCAGGATTCTATAGGATGTTGAAAGTGAAATAATAGCAGTATAACAGTCTAGTGCAAAAATGGCCACAGACGCACATATATACATAATAATATTCAAATATACTGTTTGTTGTTGCTATTTGCTATCAAGTCAGCTTTGACTTATGGAGACCTTATAAATGAGAGGCCTCCAAGACACCCTATTTTTAATGGCACTGCTTAGGTCTTGCAAATTTGGACTTACTTAACTGAATCAATCAACCTCTATGTGGTCTTCCTCTCTTCCTATGTCATCCATCTTTTCTAATGAGTCATACTGTCCCACAATCTGTCCAAAGTTCAATAGCCTCAATTTAGTCATTTTGGCTTCTAGAGAGAGTTCAGGCTTGATGTGCTCTTGGACTCATTTATTTGACTTTTTGGCAGTCCATGGCATCCATAGGATTCTTCTCCAGCACCAAATGAGCATAACCTATTTAAATCTGTTTCCCAGATTTCATCTTAGGCATCTGAACACTGTAGAACTGGATGCATCTCCATTTCTGTTCAAAATCCTTCCTCTCTTCCTCTTCCATCTCAGGATTTTGGGAAAGCATGTGTAAGTGTGTAAAGCCCTCTGTGTTTACTTTTTTTTCCTTCTCTTCTGAAAATGTTCTGTTCTTCCCTATTCAGAGGAACAAACATTTTCTTTATTCTGGAAACTGTATGTGACAAAACATTCTAAGTGAATTTAAGCCACATTGGTTCTTGCATTCATTTGTCAGACTGGTTTTATTTTCTTATCTCACCTTCTGGCAAGAAAACTGAACAGGTGATGTAATGAACTGCCATTCTGCCAAGTGGATGTACATGCTGCCATCTCTTGGCCAAAAATGAATACTATTACATCACAACCATGGTTTGCCAACTTCTGAATGGTCCTTACTTTGCCAGTGGTGGTGGTGGGGAGTCCCATTTCTTAGCTTCTATCTTAGCTTTAAAATCTTTGTATTTAAACATTACATGCATATTCCTAGACGGAAAGTGCAACAGAGCTGTACATCAGATATTGTACAGCAGATATTGATTAATAAGTTGTTAAAGTGATTCAGCAGTCTCTTGTTAGCACCAGAGTGCTGTAGTGGTTTGAGTGCTGTAGCGGGAACTCTGGGAGAACAGAGTTTGAATCTCTACTCAGGCATGTTAGAAGGCATTCCTTGTTAGAATGCATTATTACTAGAGTTATGACAAACTGATACAACTTCAGCTGTCAAAACTGCATCCTATGGAATCCTGAGATGTGTCCTTTTGAAGCACACAAAATTCACTGTTATAAGGGTCTGAACTATAGCCCTTATAGCAAAGCTCATTTTAAAGCTTCCTGACGTTTCGCTTGCATCTGTGGCTGGCATCTTCAGAGGATCTGGTGGCATGGAAGTGAGACAGACTATATATACTTGTGTAGCCCCCGGGTGGGAGGGAGCAATTTGCATGTGTTACAGTTGGCCTGTGTGATGGCTTATTGTTAAATGGGATATCCCTCAGGCTGTATTGTTAGTCAGGGGATATGCATAACAGTGCGTTAAGTACATTAGCAATCTATTGAATTGTTTCCTGTAGAAGGACCTCCAGAGTCTGGGAAGTGTTCATTGGCATATTTTTGAGTCTTGATTTTAGTGTTCTTCAGTACTGGTAGCCAAATCTTGTTTACTTTCCAAGTTTCTTCTTTCCAGTTGAAATTGCCCATATGTTTATGGATTTCAATGACCTCTCTGTGTAGTCTGATATAATAGTTGTCAGAATGTTCAGAATTTCTGTGCTTTCAAAAAGGATTCTGTGTCCAGGTTGGTTTATAACATGTTCTGCTACTGCTGATTTTTCTGGCTGGATCAGTCTGCAGTGTCTTTCATGTTCCTTGATTTGTGTTTGGACACTGGGTTTGTTGTCTCTATGTAGACCTGCCCACAGCTGCAAGGTATGTGGTAAATTCCAGCAGAAGTTAAGAGGATCTCTCTTGTCCTTTGCTGAACTTAGCATCTGTTGAATTTCTTTGGTCGGTCTGTAGATTGTTTGGAGGTTATGTTTCTTCATCAATTTCCCTATCCGCAAACCTAACCAACAATTGGGCCACATAGTTTACAGAAAACCTACATGCACTGACAGATATCTACACAAAAACTCCAACCATCACCCAGGACAAAAAAAGAGCACAATAAAAACTCTGGTGGACTGCGCAAAAAGAATCTGTGAACCCCACCTCGGGAAAGACAAACTCAGTCATCTAAACTGGGCTCTACAGGCCAGTGGTTATTCTGGTTCAGATGTCAGAAGAGCCTCAAGAACTGGAAAAAAACCACAGAAGAAAAGATAAGCAGCCAACCAAAGGGAATGTGTTTTTACCATACATCAAAGGGGTCACTAACCATATAGGGAAAGTATATGTCCAAGAGGATGCCTTTTTTTTTTGGTGGGTCCAACTATAGCAGAGCTTTTCAGACTTTTCATGTTGGTGACACACTTTTTAGACATCCATCATTTCATGACACAGTAATTCAGTAAGTAATTCAGTAAGTGGAGGCAGCCCCTCCACCTGAGCCTGGCCCACCGCCATCCTCGCTAGGATCTTCCTTGGCCAGGGGCAGTGATGAAGGGAGGAGAGGCAGCCCCTTCACCTGGGCCTGGCCTACTGCAACGGTGGGAGAGGCAGCCCCTCCACCCATTACATTTGTGCGACACACCTATACTGCAGCTGACACACTGACATGTCATGACATGCAGTTTGGAAAGCTCTGAACTATAGGGACACAGCTAAATGCTCCTCCACCACCCTCTCCTTTCCACTGCGAGAGCATTGAGTTGAGCAGGACATAGGCAAGTCGGAGTCGGGGGAGGTCATAGGTGAATCTTGCAGGTAGAGGAAAGGGATCGGGAATGGAATTCTTGCCTGGATGAAACTTAATGTGTGCCTTTCAACTGTCCTGAGTTGGCAGGGAAAGTCCTGATTAATTTTCTGTCATCTCACTAAGTGATGAAAATAACAATTCCAGGGTCTGTCTTTAAGTCCTCTGTGCCTGGCAAACCCTGAAAGGGATATACGTCCAAGGGAAATTGGCTTTTTAGAGATCTAGTATGCCACCTAAAGAATTAGTGTAGTGTAGCAGTTTGAGTGTTAGACTAGGGCCGTTTCTGCATGGCGTTACAGTCCTATGATGGGGATGTGATGCAGTGGTCTGCAGGTTGTGCTTTTGCACAACGTCATTGTGGTCCTGCAGTCAGCACATCCCCATTGTTAGTATGGCTAACAGCTCTCTCCCAGGGTCTACAATTTATTAATTCACCACATCAAATTGATATCTCCATGTGGCTATATTAAAAATCATTCCATGTGTCTGTCAGGGTCACTGTAAGTGCACATAGGCAGGAAGGCTGAAAGGTGGAAGTTAGGAAAACTTTGGTCAAGCCAAGTGACTCAACCTGTCACGTAGCCAGGGACCCCTCGAGACATTCTGACCATCAAACAGACAAAGGGCCCTTCGCACTGGTATGGCAGCTCAATAGAATTACAATCAGCCTGCCAAGTGAGGGCAATTTCCACTCTACCTGTGCCTTTGTCTCACTCGGGCAGAGTCATTCACGAAGCACCGAGAAACATTCATCCGGAGATGTTTGCTGTTGAGGGCTTTGATCTAGCCCTCCTTGCTATTGTTCTCCCCGGGAGAGAACTAGCCCTCCAGGTATATTTTTCCTATAAAAAACCCATGTTTTTATCTGTTTGGGGGTTCGTTTACATTTTCCTCCTGAATTGCCGTCACTCTGTTCTGCCTCAGCCCCCCCTTCTGAGTTTCACCGCTCTCAATCCTCTGTTTTCAGCTTTGGTTTCCTGGACATCGGAATCAGGTGGAGTATCGCCCCAGAATTCCTCTCAAAATCCCTATTAATTTTCCTCACTTTCTTCTTCATTAGTTCTTGAATGAGTGCGTGAGTGTATGTGTCGTTGTTTGCTTTAATTACTGAAAGTTTAATAAAATCTTTAAACTGAACAACTTGCCTAGTTCTTTGCTTGGCCTGACTCCATAGACACTGGGTTACAAGATCCTGCTAAGTTACCCTGCCTCTCGTAAAGCTAAAGCAGTGCTCTGGGCTAATTTTCCCCACAATTTTGATAGATTTTGGGAATCCCCTTAAGGGAGCCCCAAGCAAGCAGGGTAACACCATGATATTTACTTAGTGGAAAAAATTCATTAAGCATCCATGATCGCACAACATTCCTGTCATCCCTGGTCATACAGAAGGGGTATAAGCATGATCACGTTTCCTTTTCCAGTACATCACAGGAAAGAGGCCAGCTGCACTGCGGAAGGCAGACGTGTGTCGCTTGCGCTCTATTCTGCAGGGAGCTGACCGGGTGTGGGGGGAACCATTCCTGTCGTGTTCCCTTCCTAGCAAAGGTGCTGCCAGGATTGCAACAGCATGTTGGCAGGACCCTGTCAGGTGTGGAAATGGCCTAAGACTCTGGAAAACCAGGATTAAACTTTTCACATAACCATAGAAATCCACTGGGTGACCTTAAGCAAATCACACTCTCCCAGCCTCAGAGGAAGGCACTGGCAAACCACTTCTGACCAAATCTTACCAAGAAAATGCCATAAAAGGTTTGCTTTGCAATTGCCATAAGTAACACATAATTTGAAGGCACACAACAAGAAGTTGCGCCACCTAAATTTAAGGAAACAGAGATACTGCCATGTGACTCAATGCTTCTGCTCTAGGCTATCTCAAGAGACTAATTTTGCTTTGTTGAGCCTGCAGTAACCATCTTGCAGCTGCAGAGGTACAGTGACCAATTCACCGGACCAGATTTTTGGACTTTTTGCTTCTTTCTCTTCCCTTTAGTTTTTCAAACCATCATACTGTTTGAATAACTCTGGAGAGCTCTAAAGCTCATACCACTTATCCAGCACTTCAGTAACAGTTTAGTAGTCTTAAAAGGTATTATTCACCCAACATCAAGGGAAAAAAATCCCAAAATGAACAGACCATATGGCTCCTTTTTTAAAAAAATAGTTTTCTTATTAGGAAGGCCCCAAAGCCCAAAAACCATATTTTAGTGATGCCTTGATTAGGCCAATCTAAAGTCACAAAATACATCATACCAGGTTTTGAAGTTTCACAGGCTTCATCCTCAGAGAAGGAGAGTAAACGTTCACCACAACAAAGTCACTTTTTCTTCCCGTACACTATTTATTCATCTGTCTTAAGAAGAAGTCTGTGAAACTTTAAAAGCTACTGTTATCTATTTTGTGTCTTTGGGCTGGTCCAATAAAGTATCACCTGTTGTTGACAAGTTTTCAAAACAATAGTAAGGGATTGCTGCAATTCATTATTTACAGGGTTGACAATCAGGAAATAGCCATTGGCAAGTTTGCATTCTGCCTAAACACCAATGGAAAGTATTTATTGTAATTTATTGCTGTGTATTTTTCTGAAAAATCAACATTTTTTGGCATCTCATTCAGCCTATATAAAATATTGTTGCCAGCTCTCAAGGTCCTGCAACTCCACTTATTGTTGGTCATCTCCGAGCAGGAGACAAGGGTAAAAATTCTTCAGTTTCGGTGCAGGTAAGATGGAACAGCCATAAGCAAATTACAGCTTAGCTAAGGAGCAGCAGCAGCTTGCTACAGTTTCAAAGACTTCATTGATTTTTTTTTCTGCAACTGTCTTGGGCTACCCAGGAGGTCTATGTCAGGGCTTTCCAAAGACACTTTGGAAAGTGCCAAGACACTTTAGTGTATCACCTGAGGTGTGCAGGTGTGTTGCCTGCAATCTTGGAAATGTATGTTGTTATTTATAACTCATATATTTTTAAAAATATATGAAAGGTTTTCATGAGATGTGTTGTGTCCCTATACATACATTACAATTTAGGTATGCGCCCATATCTCTTATAAGGGGTTAGTTTAACCTCCAGTTTGCTAGTAAAACTGAATTACTGTGTTGCAAAATGATGCATGTCTAAAAAAGTGTGTCACCAACATGAAAAGTTTGGAAAGCTCTGGTCTATGTATCTGCTTAGCTAGCTTCCTCCTTTCTTCAAAGTAATTGTTGTGCCAGGGTTCACCTCCCATTTTGCTTTGCATCCACCTTCTGTCTAGAAGCAGACAAACTAGATTAAATGTTCCTTATCCTGTCTCCCTAAGTGAGAAGGAATAGTCACCTCATTCCACTGTGGTCTGGGAGCAACCCCTTTAGCTAAGCCTCCATTTGCAAAGTGGAAAATATATGTGTCTGCGTGTTTGAATGACAAGTTATGAGCAACTGTGATTGGTTTGTTGTTGCTGTGTATTTTCAAATCACTTCAGACTTTCACTCTAAGGCAAACCTACCACGGAGTTTGCTGGGGCTGAGAGTGTGTGACATGCCCCAAGGTCACTCAGTGGGTTCCCATGGCAAAGCAGGGAATCAAACGCTGGTCTCCAGGGTTGTAGTCCAGCGCTGGAACCTCAAACCACGCTGGCTCTTCGTGCATAACGCTGAATAACATCATTAGGGGCTGTCAGGTTTTGGTGCAGAAACTGCAGAGCCTGGGATGATACTGAACTGGCAATCCTAATAGAAAGGGAGAGGTTTCTAACCCTTAGACGTGGGATATCCTTTATAACAGTGGTTCTCAACCTGTGGGTCCCCAGATGTTTGTGGACTTCAGCTCCCAGAAGCCCCAGTCACTATGGTCAATGCTCAGGGCTTCTGGGAGCTGAAGTCCACAAACATCTGGGGACCCACAGGTTGAGAACCACTGCTTTATAACAAGGGACACCTGCCAGCCCTGTAAGGGACAAGCGCTCTCGCCCTCAAACAAGTAACATTCCTTCTAATAAGGGACACCTGGCAACTTCCTTTCACGATAAAATGGATTTGGGTAGCGCTGCTGTTGTTTTAATGGCCAACACAGCCATCCCTATATGAAAGCGTTACTCTACTCTGTTCCCTCCACTAGATGGCGGCATTGCCCAGCAGAAAACGCAATTCCGGCGCTGGGCTTCCTGCGCTCCGCCTCTTCCGCCTGCCAGAAGGAAGAGCAGGAGCGTTGGCGGCGCGGTCCTGGGCTCCTCGCGTGCGTCTGGCAGCCAAAGTATGTTTTCCCTGGTAGCCGTGGAGAGCTTGAAGGCTCCCCTTGCGAGGAGTCTGTCCGGCGGGCGGATGGGAGGCTGTTTCCATGGGAGATCCTCTGGTGGGGAACAAACGTGGAGCCCTCCCTGAGATCCTCTGGTGGGGAACAAACCTGGAGCCCTCCCTGAGGTCCTCTGGTGGGGAACAAACCTGGAGCCCTCCCTGAGGTCCTCTGGTGGGGAACAAACGTGGAGCCCTCCCTGAGGTGCTCTGGTGGGGAACAAACGTGGAGCCCTCCCTGAGGTCCTCTGGTGGGGAACAAACGTGGAGCCCTCCCTGAGGTCCTCTGGTGGGGAACAAACGTGAAGCCCTCCCTGAGGTCCTCTGGTGGGGAACAAACGTGAAGCCCTCCCTGAGGTCCTCTGGTGGGGAACAAACGTGGAGCCCTCCCTGAGATCCTCTGGTGGGGAACAAACCTGGAGCCCTCCCTGAGGTCCTCTGGTGGGGAACAAACCTGGAGCCCTCCCTGAGGTCCTCTGGTGGGGAACAAACCTGGAGCCCTCCCTGAGGTCCTCTGGTGGGAACAAACGTGGAGCCCTCCCTGAGGTCTTCTGGTGGGGAACAAACGTGGAGCCCTCCCTGAGGTCCTCTGGTGGGGAACAAACGTGAAGCCCTCCCTGAGATCCTCTGGTGGGGAACAAACGTGGAGCCCTCCCTGAGATCCTCTGGTGGGGAACAAACCTGGAGCCCTCCCTGAGGTCCTCTGGTGGGGAACAAACGTGGAGCCCTCCCTGAGATCCTCTGGTGGGGAACAAACGTGGAGTCCTCCCTGATTCCACTTACTGGGAGAAGAAAAGGATCAAGGGAAAGGAGAGGCTGAGTTGAAGAAGGAATAAAAATAAGTTCTGGTCTATGAGAAGCTGGCTGTTGACAACTACAGCCATGCAGACATGTTGGGGGCCGTGATTGAAGTACTGTCTTTTTGTAAACTTTGTCCTGCACAAAGAAAAGGCCAGCAAGGGGTAAAGGGTGTAATCTTTAGCATGCTCGCAATGAAGCAAACCCCACTGAATGGGACTTACCCAAGGAGGTACTGGAGCGGCAACATAACAATAGTACTGATCACTGAATAAGATTTCTCTCCCCCTACCCCCAAATTCTCCTTTGGCAATGCTGTAGGGTGTTGCACTACGACTCAAGGCCTGAATCCCTGTTCAGCCATGGAAACCCACTGGGTTCAAGTCGCACTTTCTCAGCTTCAGAGGAAGGCAAAGGCAAATCTTCCTCTGAACAAATCTTCCCAAGAAAATTCCGTGATAAGCTCGCCTTAGGGTCGCAATAAATCAGAAACAACTTGAAGGCACACAACAACAGACCTGAATGTCTAGCATTGCAGTGACTTAAAACATCAGCTGGGCATTTAGAAATACAGTTGAGGCATCCAAAGAAATGAGGCAGGCAAAGTTACCAAGGAAATGCATACATGGCAAATGAAAGATTTTTAAGATGAGCAATTCTCCATGTCTTGCACTCTGGAATGCTAGAAATTTTGGGAATGAAGGAAAATTTCAGTTGGTGGGCCAGCATTCCTGTTGGATGCAATGTCCTCATTTTATTGCTGTATAGCTATACCACTGGACTCATCTCTGAGTAAATTGCAGTGAATAGGATCTCCAGGGAACATTTCAGTGGATTGAATGACTCCTTGGCAATTCTTAATGCTAAGAGAAGCAAAATCAGTTTTGCAGTTGCTACAGATATCTGTACTTACTCAATAAATGATGTTTTTAGTGTTTGCAGAATTCAGCTTTGTTTTATGGACAACTTTAATTATTTTGGTTCATCTTTTTCTTTCAACAGCACACTATGCAGAATCTTACTAACATCAATAGAGTAAATTCCTTAATGGAAGAAGCAAAGTCAGGATCAGATTTAGAACATTTTGCAGCTTTTGGAAACAGCAATTTCAGAGGCAGTTGTCCAACTATTTGAGGATTTGTATTTATGCAATAATTGATCACATCTAGCGTTCAAATTAATATGCAGAAATGCAGTGAGTGACTGGCTTTTAAGGCTGAACTGAGTTTGTGTGGTGTTTTCCCTGCTCTATGTTTAATTCTAGGCTTAATATGAAGAAAATATATGTTCATGATCACTGGTACAGTAAACATTTTTTTAAAAAAAAAGGGTAATTTAAAAATGTAATTTATAAGTCATAGTTGATTTTTCCCTAATTGTTTTTGTGTTCTTTGTTAATGCTGGCGACAAGAACTAGAATTTTAGATGAGGAACTTCCCTATTTTGTTGGAATAAGGAACTGATGCACCCAGTAACTTGCAGTCCGCCAGATATTACTGGATTGGAGTTTCCATCATTCCTCACTATTTGAGATGACGGGAGTTACAGTCTAGTAACATTTGGAGATTAACGTGTTGTCCTTTCTTGTCGTATATTCTAAAGTCAAGGTGTTAAATCTGTAGTATTGTTACAGTTCCTCTAAAGATCAGTCTAACTGTGTGCTCCAAGAAGGCTGCTTAATAGTAAAGTTACTGCTGTCTGTAGTCTGTACATAAAGGTTTCTTCCAATTTGTATCACACTTACTGTTCTTTACTTAAATCAAGAATCCAGGTTCTCATTATTGTGGTGGCAGGGGAGACTGGTTGTCTGAGGCCTTATGTACTATTCATTCTCCTCTGTTAATCATAGCCAAGGGTGGCATGGCCTACAGTTCTGCTGCCCAAGAATGTGGTATCCTTCCCATGAAGCTATTCTTTTGCCAGCATCGTGAATCCCTCAAAGGTCCCAAGTTGACGTTTATAGTTTTACAACAATGGCAAGGAGTCTGGATGGAGGAGACGCTGGCACGAGAGAGGCTTTAGAGAGTAAAACAGAATTTGTATCATTGAGTAAGTCAATATGTTTAAATAGCAATCTTGCACGGGGAAGATCTGTCATATTTTGGTTTTAGTTGTGTGCAACTAGCAATACAGCCATCTTCTACAAAAGCCTATTGGTTTTCTGGTCCTGGCACACATGGTGTTTTCTTTGATCTGAGAATGAAGCTCCAGGAAGCTGTTTGAGTAATTAGTGCGGTTCCTTTAATGTTGGTTCCTAATTGGATGTTCATAAATGCTGTTTACACACCAGTTCAGGTTTGGAAATAAGTGAAATTATTTTCTGATTTTTAGTTTAGTGAGTTCAAGGTGGCTTATGTCACTCTGTCTGTTCTTCTCCATTTTATCATCAATCATAACCCTCTGAGGATAGGTCAGGTTGAGAGAGGGTGGCTGTCCCAAGGTCATCCAGTGACTTTCGTGATTCACTGGAAATTCGAACCTGGATATCCTAAGTCTAAGGCCATTTCTGCACTATATAGTTATAGTAGTCTTATTCCACTTTCAACATCCTGTGGAATTCTGGAGTTTGTAGTTTATTGAGGCCAAAGAGCTCTCTGGCTGAGAATTCTAAATGCCCCTCCCTGAACTGTAAACCCCAGGATTCCATAGGCTGTTGAAAGCGGAATAATAGCAGTGTAACAATGTAGTGCAGAAATGGCCTAAGTTGAGTATTCCCACTGCCATTGCTCTCACTACGGTCTTCCCTTGCCAAGGGCAAAGGCAGCAGGCCAAGATCGGGTAGGGGGCTTCCTTTCCCACTGCTGCTGCCCCCCCAGGGTCTTTCTTCAGCAAGGGCAACAGCAGTGGGCCAGGATCAGAGGGGCTGCCTTTCCCCACTCAAGATTCACTTCTAGGTACTGCACATGCGTAATCAGTTAGTTTAACCACTAGTTTGCCAGTAAAACTGAATTACTGTGTTGTGAAATGGTGCTTGTCTAAAAAGTGTGTCACCAACATGAAAAGTTCAGAAAGTTCTGTGGTAGGCCTTGTGATAGCCCTTCTCAGGTATGGTCCCCTTGGAATACTTTTCCCCAGCACCAAAATTATTTTCTTTCCATTGTCAAGTAATGGCCTTTCTGTACAGTCTTAAGATGTGCAGACTTTGAGGGATGAGGTTTATAGCAGAAGCTCTTTCTGTTGGAGGAGACACCCATTTGTCAGCTGATGTCAGTCACCTGCCAACAGAACAATCTGTTGGAAGAACTCCTACAGCGGCTAAGATCTAAAACAGAGAATGGGAAAGTGATGGAATGAGATAGAAGCCAAGATTTCGCAGATCCAAACTTCTTTCAGTCCAGGGACACAACCACAATGGCAGCAGAATGAAAAGTGAGGGCAAAGAGTAGTCGTAAGTAATCTATAATTTGTAGAATTTGGACTCATCTGGCCTATTAGTGGCTCAGTTGGCCCTTAGGATTGCTGCTGATTTATCCAGTGCTTTAAATTTGTTGTTGTTAATGGCTGCCAAGACAAATTCAACTTATGGTAAATGTGTGAATGAGAGTGACTTCCAAGTCACTCTGTCATCAAGATCTGTGCTCCGGTCTTGCCGATTCAGGCCCGTGGATTCCTTGACTGGGTATATCCAACTGTAATACAATCTTCCTCTCTTCCTATTGCCTTCTACTTTGTTGTTGATATTAACTGCCAGAAAGACAACTCTGACTTACAGTGACCCTATGAATGGGAGACCGCCGTGTTACCCTATTATCTGCAGGCTTGCTCATGTCTTGCAGACTTAGGGTTGTGGTTTCCTTGATTGAGTCCATCCATCTGTACTACAGTCTTCCTCTTTCTTACTTACCAAACATTACTGTCATTATTGTCATTTCTAATGAGCCGGGTCTTGTCAGGATATGAGACTTGTATGTCCAAAGTACAACTCTCTTAGTTTAGTCATCTTGTAAGGAGAGTTCAGGCTTCATTTGCTCTAGGGCCCATAGATTTGTCTTTTTAGCAGACCATGGCCATTTCCTCTTTAGACAGTTCCCCAAACTGCAAATCCCAGGATTCCATTGGATGTTGGAAGTGAAATAATAGCACTAGAACAGTCTAGTGCAGAAATGGCCCGTGGTATCCATAGGACTCTTCTCCAGTACCAGATTTCAAGTGAGTTGATTTTCTTCCTACCTTTATTCACAGCCATACATAAAAATTGGAAATACTAATCCTGACTTCATTATCTTGTCTAGTTCATTCATAGCTGTCCTTCAAGTCCTAGTCTTTTCCTGATTTTTTGGCTGAAGTCTGATTAATATTCTGATTAATAACTGAGTCAAGGTATGGAAAATCTTGAACTGTTTCAGTGTCTTCATTGTTTGTTGTAAAGTTATGTAAATTATCTGTGGTTATTTTTGTTGGTGTAACATTCACTTTTAAACCTGCCTCTGTCTTCCTTGACTTTCTTGAGTAATTGTTCTAAATCTTTGCTGTTGTCCACTAGTAATATGGTATCATTTGCATATCTTAAATTGTTGATGTTCCTTTCTCCAGTTTTCATGCCTCCTTCCTCTGAGGTTAATCCTGCTTTACTTACGTTCAGGGTACAAGTTAGACAGATACAGTGTTAAAAAAAAAGCACACTTGCCTGACCTAGCCAATTGGAAACCATTCCGTTTCTCCCTATTCTGTCCTGATGGTAGCCTCTTGTCTTGAATATAGGTTGAACATTAGGCCAATAAAATATTATGGCACACTCATTTCTCTAAGAGTGATCCAAAGTTTTTCATGATCTATAAAATCAAAGACTTTGCTATAATCTGTAAAACACAGGCTGATTTTCTTCCAAAATTCATTGTTGCGCTCCATTATCCAATCTGTATTTGCAATATGATCCCTGGTGCCTCTTCCTTTCCAGCTTGGACGTCTGGCATTTCTTGCTTCATATATGATAAAAGTCTTTGTTGTAGAATCCATTCTTAGTGATTTATATCTCCCAAGTGGTTTGAGTGCAGCTTTCACTTCACTTAGTAAAATAGTAGGTTCATCTTCAAATGGTTCTTCTATGAAAAAATCTTTCCATTCTCTTAGATAGTTCTTCAGTGTATTATTTCCATTGTCTTTTTACTTCTCTTTGGTCATATAATATGTTCCCTACTGTTGTGCAGCGCCCACACTTTTGGTTTAAGTTTCCTTTTGTTTTCTCAGAACAAGTGAAAGAGGCCTCTTGTTCTTCCTTTTTAGTTCTTGTCTTCTGGTTCTTTGCATTGATTATTATACTAGTTTTCTTTGTCCTTGCACACAAGCATTCAGGGTTCTGACCCTTTTTCTGCCTTCTTTTACTTTTATTCCTATAATATGTGTTGTGCAGTTTCAGACTTTCTTTTCACCTCTGAGTGTGTCAACAGCTGAACACAGTTTCAGCTTGAGTCCAGTTGTGTCATTAGCCACAGCACTACTTGTAGTTGTTGTCTGCTGTACCCCAGTAGCTCATTGAGCACCTCCTGACCTAGGAGTGACATCTTCTAGCATTACCTCTTATTTTATAGTTTTTCATGGTAAAGTATGTTCAAAAGAATGTACCTGTGCCTCCTTTTTATTACTAAAAAGTGTTAGTTACGTTGCCAGTGCCATTGTCTCTGAGAGATCCTCCACCAGTCTCACCTGTGCTAATTCTGCTGCCCAGCATGGTTTGGCACATTTAGTCTGACTTCTCAGCAAAAACCTGCCTTGACATGGAAGACCGTACTGTCAGCACTGCTGCTGTCAGTATAACCTCTTGCCCAGTAGTAACATGCAGTCCCACCACTGTGGAAAGTTAGTAGAAATAAATACATGGTGGGATTTAAATACAGGAATGGGATTGATGCAGTTCTTTTAATACAGGCTTGGGGAAAGATGTGATCCTAGCAGTTATTCTTGAATTGCAACTCCCATCGTCTCTAAACATTCTGCGTAGTAAAACTGGTGGGAGTTGCAGCCAGAAATACTTGGAAGGCCATAAGTGGCCCACTTTGTTTCAGTATGTTTTAATTAATGGTTTTATCTTTGTTGCTGGGGGTGCTGTTTATTAGCTCCTTTTTTTAATGGTTGTTTTAGCTTCTTGTGAAAACTGCCTCTGGAAGTTCACTTAAAATATGAAAAGATCTAAAACAGATCTCGTATATGATGTCTGTGCAGATGAAACGTAATCATGCTGATACCAAGTAGATGTCTAAACTAGCAGTTACACAGATTGGATCTGTTGAGTCCACAGTGCACTGCCCCCATTTCCTAATATAGGTGATTTACACATATTGGGTGGCAGTGCAGCTGCTGGTGCACTACACCAATGACTGGAGGTAAAAGACCCCAGGTGTAATGTCTGTAAAGGAAGGAAGGACTCAGGAGGAAAAGATGGCAGACTTTTGTCTCTCTTCCTGTCGCACTGCTGTGCATCCTGGAAGAAAGTGTGCCTTCCGACAGTAAACTAACAAGATTCAGGTCATGGCC